>CM053791.1:719116434-720316434 GCA_028749045.1 Cupressus sempervirens
AAAGTCGCAGTATAGTTTCAATTGTGTTGAATCTTGGAGCTTCAAGATGGAATTTGAATCTCCACAGTCAAAGGTTGTTTTGTGTCCTATTTGAATTCTTGACACTATAATGGATGTTCTTGGAACTATCTTGTTTTTGTACTCTTGTACTAGGTTCCTTGTCACATTTAAAGTTATTGTCATTTCTCCTTTAAAGTTTGTCAAGTCTGCATGTAACAACTCTCGTGTTTTGTTTTCTTTATCCAGTGTATATACAACAAGTATGTCTCCTTCAAAAGTGTTTCTTGCTTTTCTTTCATTCAAGTCCTCAATTGATATTGCATTGGGGTTTCCTAGTTTTGACCTGCACAAAGTATCATGGTGTTAGTCTAGTATTGTAGTGGTGATATTTAATATTTCTTCAAATACTAGAAATTCATGTATTGATTGATCATTTTTCATGTGGGAAATCATGTTATTGGAGATGAGAAAAGCTCAATACCTTTTTATTGTTTGCTCTTGCTTGACATGTGTTCCCTTTCTTGTTCTTTTGCTTCCTTCCATTATTGTTCTACACAAAAATGTAGAACATTGAAACATATACTATTAAATTAGAGTTATTGTCTTTGATACATAAAAATCTTATGTGTAAGATGTATTTGCATTCATGTATGTGTTTAATTTTGTGTTTGGTTGTCTATGTATTAGAAATATAGAGTGGAGTATGGAACCTTATCAATGTAGCAAGTTGATCAGTCCAGTATGCTTCCACTTTGTAACAACAACATGTATTACTTGAGTTTGTCCAGATGTAATCAATTGATGGGTTGTATACATTTTGTGTTTTTTCTATGATGTAATTCATGTTGTGGTATTGCATATACTTTTCAAGATTTTCTTTCCTACCATTTCTTGTTGACACATCAATATTGAAATTGTCTAGAATGTATAGATTAGTCATTGGTTTGACATATGCAGTGACTTGTTGAACAATAGTGGCATATTCTTCAATGGGTGTGTTAGGTCTTGCATAAAGATTACATATATTTAGTTCATTGCTTTTGATCAAAGTTGTTATTGTAATAGATTATATATTTTTTGTGTTGTATTGCTTTATCTTTGAAATGACTAGGGTTTTGTTGGCTAGTGTCATTATACCATGTATGTGGTAGGCATTGAAGTTGTTGAAATGTTGGAATTCGTCATTTATTTTAGGGATTTTCATGTGTACTTCTTGAATGCAGATGATGTTAGATGACATTATATCATAGTCATTAGTTATGTCATTTATGTGATGCTTTAAACTACGCATGTTTACTGTGCATAACAGCATGGATGGTGTGTTATGAGAACATTTATCATCATTCTTGAACTACCATTTTGCACTTGATTGTAGGTGAGACATTTCAAGATGTATTCTCTCTTTGATTTTAAAATTTTTTGGCGTTAGAGGTTTTAAAAGGAATAATAAGTCAATTGTTTTAGTTCGTGATAGTGTTGTGTATGTTAATCCATGTTGTCTAATGCCTGTGGAGTCAAAAGCCATTGCCTCCATTATAAGCCTTGTGACCTGTGTATTGTTCTTGCACATGCTACTTGTATAGGGAATTGTTTTCGTACAATAATTTTAATTTTTACTGATGCCTTTTGGATAGGTTGAATAATGCATAGTATCGATACCCAATTTTTTTCAATTTTTTTCTATATAGCATTGTATGAGTTTCTTGCATTGTTGCTATCTGATTTTATTGTCATTAAATCTTATCCAAACTATGTCAAAATCATTATATTTTGTGTATGCTTTGAATATTCCATCTGATCCATTTACCAGACCATCTTTTGTATTGTAGTTTCCTGCATATAGTTCTATCAGAATATTTGGTTTGAGATGAATTTGATGTGGGAGTGAAATTGTTCGTGTGTGTAGGCATAATCCACTATTATTTTCATCATGTTCGTCAATGGCATTGAGGACAGTCATTTCACCAGGAACTATTGCAAGCATTTTTGTATTATGAGCATCGACATCGATTCTTCTATAGAAAAGGAATGACAGTGTTGGGTCCAATGGTGGTTTTCTCATGCATTGTTCATTGATATAGTGCAGGTCTTCATTCATTTGCATGCTTATTCATATTTTGTTGAGAATATTAATGAATTTTTCATCCTTTTGCCTTACTGTATGTGTTAACGAATAACTTTTAACATTGTCTATCTAGAAATTGTAAGGCATCACTTCTAACATACTTGCTTTATTTTCAAATACGAGTGCATTAAGTACTGGTTGTGCTTGGTACAAGTATACAGTAGGCTTTTGCATTATCTCACACAATTGTTTGTCAATGTAACATAGGAATATGGCACCAACTAATGATATCTCGTCAATGATAAGTACACGTAACTAATGATAGTGCTTTCACATTGCATCTAGTATGTCACTATTAAGTGGCAAGAAGTCAAATGTGATAAAAGGTATGTGAAATGCTGAATGTAATGTGACTCCACCTACATTGTGTGCTACTTTTCTTGTGTAAGCTATTATTAGGCCCTTTGATTTGTTGGGATCATTGTCAATGTACATATTGTAGATCTGAATGAGAGCTTGGTATATAACTTTTGCAGTGAAAGTCTTTCTAGTTCTTGCTCCACCTGTCAAGAATAGATGCAATGGGTTCTTGCTTTTTTTTTTTAACAATATCTTTGATGATTTCTTGTTGTTCTCTATTTAGCATTTGCCTCAATTTGTTGTACTCATCGTTGTCCATAATTTTTGGATGGTGGCTGATTTCAAATGTGTTATAATGTATGTCTCTTTGTATCTTGTGTACCTTGTGTTGGATGTCTAAATTTGTATGTCATATTGCTCAATTTGCTTGTTTTTGTTGACTATGAGGGTCTAGCCATCCATGCCACCATTTTCAGTATCTAGACCCTTAACTTCTTTTTCCATGTCGCCTAATGTAGGAGTTGTGTTATGATTAAACTTTGCTTGATTCGTTATGATTATTTGTTGATCGTATAACTGTGCTTGTTCCCATGATGCAAAACTTTGTTTCAATATGCTCTCATTGATTGACACAACACAAGGCAGGAGAATCCCCAAAGGAGATTTCCTAGCCCCCAACAACATAACCACACAATGGAAACACAACAACAAGAAACAACAATGCAAGATCTGATACCAAATTACAATACTTGATTTATAAAAGATAACTGATTACATGCAACATGCCTGACTATAAGGCCTTCGGGGCTAGGGCCAAATACAAATATCAAATTACAAAATCAGTCCTACAAGATCCAACATGATCCAACTTACAACCAATCTCAGCTAGTCTAGATACACAACTAGATAAGAACACCATGAAGAATCCACACTTGTACCTATAGGTCCACCAAGAGATCCTCTAGTTCCTAAGTTGCAGCTCTAGCTCTATAAATTTGCATCTATCCTTCCTTCTTCCCAACTCCATAATCCAATATCCAAGTGTAAACTACCTCACATTTGACACTTTGTCCACACATTCACAACTCCCTCATAATCCTGCTATAAACTACCTCACATTTGGTGCTCTACTCATAAACTTAGGAAAATTCGTCATTTAGCTGCTCCCACACACTCCTCTTCCCCATGAATGACTAAAGACTTTACCACAACCCCTAATTATACCAATATAAGCCAAAAGTTGGAGCATAACACAAATTAAATACAAATACATAAATTAAATGCCACAAGTTGACCTGCAACAATAATTAAATGTCTAGAAACTGATATCAGAGTAAAATTGTGATATCTCCTAGCTCTGATTGCATTAGAACTCATGCTTTGAACCATAGGTAGAAAAATAGGTCCTCTACAACCCCTTAAATTTGAAAAGGCGGATTCCTTATGAAAAAGTGTGCATCCATCCTGAAAGTCACCCACAAAAACTTATCGAGCAATTTGCCAGAAATCAATACTATAGGAGAATTTCCATATCTCCCAATCTATAAAGAGTTAGAACTTGCACACTTGATCATAGATAGTAATCTACGCCCTTTTCAATCCCTAAAGTGTGAAACCTTTCATTCATTAAGGATAATTAGTTACACTCTCTACAACAAGCACCTAGAAACCAGAAAAATGCAATTCCAACAGTAAGGTTCAAACAATTCAAACTTCAACTCAATCCATCTAATCTCTATGAAATCATGAGGAAAGGTTCCCAAATGTGTATCCAACACATCCCTAACCATGAAAATCATAACCCCACCAAAATCCAAACTCGATGCTCCTGCATCTGACTCCCTAGGCAAATAGAAAAGAATGTCCCATACTTTGACGCCCATAGAAAGATCTGTAACCAACTTCATCTCTACCAAAGGCTTCCACTTCATCAAATTCAATAGAACAAATCTAAAAATCCACCATATATTCTTCATCATTAGAATCAAATACATATCAGCAACCCAATCAACATGATCACACCCAAGAACAAATTGAACATAATGCTTCATCAACAAACCCTCATCGACATTAGCAACTAGTGAATCCACACTAGCAGCAACAAACTCCAGACCTGCAACAACATGTAACTCCTCAACAAAATATGCCAAACTCACAACCCCAACCATCTCATTCTCATAGCAAGATGCTCTGCAACGCACAACTCATCACCAACAACAACTGGATCATCCATGACCAAGTGCTTTGCAATTTCCATGTCAGATCCAACCAACTAATCATGAAAACCAATCTCTATCCCAACATCAACAAGGTTAGGAATATCTTGAGCAAAAACCTCTAGCTACTTTGCAAGTTTTGTATCATCGGACTTCACAAACTAATCAACAAAAGCAACCTCTTCCACCTCGACCTTGTCATGCCATCTTCTCTCACGAACAAGTTTCTTAACTGGCCGAACAACTCTCTTCCATATTGGTAGACTCCAGCTCCACAAACATCCACGAAATTCCTTCCTCACTCCATCCTTACTTGATTATCTAAGCTAGCTTCAAATCAAGCAGTCATCTTAGAAAAAATTCTCTCCACCACATCATGGAGATTTACAATCATCTCAAGGTCCAATCCTCTTGGAGCCATCTCCCAAGATCTTCGTAAACCCTATGCAACAAATCATTCCCACACTCCTTGTGACAACCTTGAATTGTTTGCAAGTCAAATCGCAACCTGCCACCTTGCATGAATAATTAGGAACCACATCAAAAGTCTAGAACTACGGATTTGCAATCCACAAACTCCCATGATCATGCCTCAACAAGATCAATCTTCCATCTTCGCATCCATCGATCCATCTGCAAGCCCTCTACAATTGCAAGTTAGAACCACGATCTTTCACCTTGCAACGAAGAGATCTAGGATTCTAGAAAAAACAATACACCACTAGACCAAGATCAATTCAGATCTACTCCTCCAACCCAAGTCTTGGTGCAAACTACCACAACTTCGATGATCTGTCTACACACTTAGGAACAATCTTCGCTCTGATACCACCTGACACAACACAAGGCAGGAGAATCCCCAAAGGAGATGCCCTAGGCCCTAACAACATAACCACATAGCAAAAACACAACAACAAGAAATAATAATGCAAGATTTGATACCAAATTACAATACTTGATTTATAAAAGATAACTGATTACATGCAACATGCCCGACTGTAAGGCCTTCTGGGTTAGAGCCAAATAAAAATAGAAAATTACAAAATTAGTTCTGGAAGATCTAGCATGATCCAAATTAAAACCAATCTCATCTAGTGTAGATACACAATTAGATAAGAACACCAAGAAGAATCCACACTTGTACCGACAGGTCCACCTAGAGATCTTCTAGTTCCTAAGCCGCAACTCTAGCTCTGCAAATTCGCATCTATCCTTCCTTCTTCCCAATTACATAATCTAATATCCAAGTGTAAACTGCCTCACATTCTATGCTTTGTCCACACATTCACAAATCCATCATAATCTTGTTGTAAACTACCTCACATTCGACGCTCTACTCACAGACTCAAGAAAATTCACCCTTCAGCTGCTCCCACACTCACTCCTCTTCCTCATGAATGACTAAAGACACCACCACAACCCATACTTATACCAATCTAATCTGCAAGTTGTCCCATAATACAAATGAAATACAAATACATAAATTAAATGCCACAAGTCAACCTGCAACAGTAATTAAATGTCCAAAAATTGATATCTGAGTAAAATCATGATATCTCCTAGCTCCGATTGAATTAGAACTCATGCTTCAAACCATAGGTAGAAATATACATCCTCTACAACCCCTTAAATAAAAAAAGGCTGATTCCTTAAGAAAAAGTGCGCATCCATCCTAAACGTCACCCACAGAAACCTATCGCACACTCTGCTAGAAATTGATATTGTAGGAGAATTGCCATATCTACCAATCTATAAAGAGTTAGAACTTGTGCACTTGACCATAGATAGTACTCTAGGCCCTCTTCAATCCTTGAAGCACACAACCTTTCATTCATTAAGGATAATTAGTTACACTCTCTGCAGTAGGCACCCAAAAACTAGAAAAATGCAGTTCCAACAACAAGGTTCAAACAATTCAAACTTCAACTCAATCAATCCAATATCTATGAAATCATGAGGAAAGGTTCCCCAATGTGTCTCCAACACATCCCTAACCATGAAAATCATAACCCAACCAAAATCCAAACTCGATGCTCCTGCATCATTGATTGTAAATGGCACATAGAGTATTACTTGTTCTCTACAATAGTTTTCTAGGTCTATGTGTTTGTTGAAGTTGATAAATCGTATTATACTCAGTTTTGATTTGGTGTGTATTTTGTGCCCTTTTTGTTGTACTTGGAGGAAAATTATACAAGGCATATGCTGTGAAGAATTGGAGGTCAACTTAGATAGTAGTCCACTAAGGATTTAGAGAGGACATTTTCTAACTCATCAGGTTCTTTAAGTAATTATGTATTGCTTTTCGGTATAAATGTATGATTGTGATCATCTCTTGTATCTATGAATATGCACTTTCTTGAGCTATGATATAGTGGTAGTAATAGAACTATGTGTGCTACTTGTTGTGATGACATTTGTTGTAAATTTAGTAGCATATTTCCTAGCTTTGTTATCATTTGTATTGCATCGATACTATCTTGTTGATGGTCATTACATATTCTTTTAAACGTATTTTTCATTGTTTTGTCCACTTTTGTCATGTATGAGCTACAATACATTGTTGCAACATATGATTTAGTACAAATTGTGCATCAATATTGGCTCTCCATAGTTGTGGAATTCTCTTCACAAAGCTATTGTTCCAAATTTCTGATGGCTTTCGTTAAAAGAAGAGGCGTTGATTGTTGTAGAGTTGATCTTAGAGCCAAGATATATTCTTCTTCACTAGTTCCAACTTCATCTAAGAACATTTGAAATGTGTATGACAAGTCATAGTTTTCCTTTTCTAATTTTGCAAAGATACTTGTAGCTTTTGAACTTACTGCTTCATTCTTCTCTGACAACGGTTCAAGTATTACTATCCTTTGGAGGGGTGGAAAAGGAAAATTGTATTTGCATGAAATCTTTCTTTGTCTTCTACATTGCTTTGTGTGGTGGTGCTTGGGAATTGTACGAAGACTAGGCTCTCTATGTTCAATTGTACAAGTAATGTACTTGTCAATAAAGTCCATGATGGATGTATTGCTATCTGTTCCATATATTAGTGCATTTTTTATCCAGAGTAGGAAATGATCACGTTCATTTCCTTGATTCTAGAATTTAGTTACTAAGAAGTAATCTACAACATTTCCAAAGAACAATTCATCAGTTAAAATTAATTTCTTCATTGCATATATTCTATGCCCATAGTATTGTGCACAAGTCACTGGGTCTTTCTTTATTAGATTGAATTTGTCACCTTTTGTTTCATACTCTTCTTGTTGTGTAATTTTTCGAGTGCACTTAATAGTGGATCCCAATTTTTTTCTGCACTAGTAAAAGTAACAAAAAAAGTTAGAGGCTCTAGTTGGTGTATCATTGCGAAAACATTCTTCTTAAGTTGGTGTGCATAGTTTGGAGATATTCTTATTCTTTTGAAGTCAATGTATCCAATGTCTGATTTGAGAATTCCTTCAAAGTTGGGTTGTTGCTTAACATCTTTCGCTTGCAATTTGCATCCTTTCAATTGTCCCTTTCGTATCCTTATCCACATTGTGGAGAGTACCTGTTGTACCAATATCTTGAAGTCTTGAAGAAGATGTTTGTCATGTGGTATGCAAAGTACCTTTTTTATTGTCGGAGTTCCCATCGTGCAATCTTTTGGTAAGAAAATATTTGAATAATGTCTTTGTCATGTGGTTTTCCAAAGAATAATGTGGAAAAATTAATTTCCTTAGCATATTTGTCTTTGACTATTCCAATTAGGTGGTGCTCTTGTGCAGTTGTGATGTCAATTATCTTGTCTTGCATTTTATGTATGGATCTAGATTCGGTGAATCCATGTAAGAAGGTTTCTGAAGGCTCATTATGTTCTTTGTCATCATCTAAATGTGTTGCATTTTCATTGAATAAAGAGAATGTTTCATCTTCAGAATTTTCATATGTCCTTTCATTCTCAACATTAATCTCAAGAGCTTCTTTCCAATCATCTTTTATTTTAACATTTTCCATTATGTATAGTGGTGTACTTGTGAGTTTTGAGAGTGCTTGCATCACTGCATTTGGCCACACCATTCCTATTTGAAATGCATTTTTGTATTCTAGGCACCTTTTGAGAGCAATAACAATAGTTGTTGTGCTATTGGTTGCTTGTGGTAGTGCATTTTGTATGATATTCATGTTCACAGGAACATTGATAACCTGTCAGTCCCACTCTTGATCTTTTGTATCCCTATTCCCATATTTGAGCAAATACAATTCTCATTGACACTAGTCATTCTTTTAGTTGTGACAGGATTTGCACATATTGTATTGGTTCATTAATTCTAATATTTTTTGGTGTACTATATGTTGGGAGCTTGAAATGTTTCAATGCAAACAAGCATGTTCGACAAATGAAATTGTTCGGTGCTTCATATTTTATTTGTGTCAGAGTATAATAGTTGTTCTTTTCCTTTTGTTTCATTGGTCTAATTTCTTTCATGAAACACAATAGTTGACAAATTGAGCACGTGTGTTTTGGTGTATCCTAGATTGTTGTTTCAAATATCTCTATTGGTGACAATCCAATTTTTGTTTTTTAGTAGATGACATTGTCCTGCCTCTTTTTTTTGTTCTTTGGATTCTAGATGTGCATGTTGACTTATTTTGAGTGTTCTTTCTCTAATTTACATCATTTGTATTATTTTGCGTATCTCTAATAAATTTCTTAAGATGACATAGTCGAAGTGCATTTGTTGTATTTTTTATAGTATTACTTGGAGAATCTCTAATAAATCTCTTGAGGTGACATAGCCAAAGTACATGCTTTCTATTAGGGCTTTCTAGTTTGATATTTTTAATGTGCACCTTGTCATGTCCTATATTATTTTTGTTTACAACTTCTACAATGTGTTGTGCGTTATGCTCTTTTATAAATCTCTTCAGTTTGTTGTATCACATTTGTGCTCAATGAATGACTCTTTCTAGCTATAATCTCAATAGTGGTTCAAAGTGACCAACAATAGGATTTGTATCATGAAAGAGGATTGAGTATGCTTCTTCTTGTATTGATTCATTGAAGTGCAGACACTTTCTTCCTATTGTCGTTGACCAAATGCATATTTGTATTTTTAACCACTTGGATAACCAATGAATGCAGAATATATCTCCCCATAGTCTGACTTCTCCATTGTGTATGTTTTGCTTTGCAGAAAACTCACATTCTACGCACAAATGTTTCTGGATCATGTACTTGATGTAGTTCATATAGAGTTTGTGGATGAAGTTATGTACTATACGAATGCAATGCTTCTGATTCACCTTCCTATTTGCATTGTAAGAAGTAATCAATGGTTCCATTTCTTAGCTCAATTGATGTATATCTATAATTTGGTAGGAATTCCAAGGAGTCAAATAAGTAGTCTCCTATGTTGTACTTGAATGTTGGTACTCTGCATAGTCCTTCATTCTCTAGTACAATGTCAATACTACAAGTTCTATCTTGACATGTTGGCTTGTAATGCTCTAGGTCTATAATTTCTATTTCATTTTGTATCATTTTATGTTTTAGGAAGGTCTAGTACCACCTTGGTTTTCTTGTCACTTGTATACTTGTGCAATGTTTCTTTTCTACATGCGAATATTTTTTTCCTGCATGACAAGATGCATCTTTTCAATATACTATTTTTAGTTATCTTGGATTATTTACTTTGATTTTTCTATTCTTTAAAATTACACTTGCCATAAAAAAGTATAGTATACATTGCAATATGTAGTCCCATTTATTCCGAAGTATCTAGTATGGAACAATTCAACTTTCGTAGGATGATTTAGATTTGGACTATGGTTGTCATGACAAGAAAAATGTACTTCCACATTGATATTTTTATATAGGAATAATTGCATACACTATTTCACAATGATAAATGTAACTTGAAGACATGTAGGCAGTACAAAAATTTGTACTTCTTATCTCTTCTTCTATCGCATATTAAAAAAAGATATATTATGATACTAGACTAAAAACCACATAACATATTGCATCATTAGAATTCCTTGATGAAATATTCAAAAAACAAAATGCTAATAGAAAATAGAAGTAGCAAATACAAACATTGATACTCCTCTTCTTCCTTGCTCATGTCTCCATGTTATCTTTATGCTTTTTTCACCTTTCGTCTTCACATCACCACCACAATATTAAACAAACATCGATAAAGTTCTCATCTATTCACAAGTATCTAGTATGGAACAATTCAGCTTTCATAAAATGATTTAGATTTGGACTATGGCTATCATGACAAGAAAAGTGTACTTCCACATTGATATTTTTATAGTGGAATAATTGCATACACTATTTCACAATGATAGATGTAACCTGAAGACATGTAGGTAGTGCAAAAACTTATACTTCTTATCTCTTCTACTATTGCATATTAAAAATATATATATTATGATACTAGACTAAAAAACACATAACATGTTGCATCATTAAAATTCCTTGATGAAATGTTCAAAAAATATAATGCTAATAAAAAACACAAGTAGTGAATACAAACATTGATACTCCTATTGTTCTTTGGTCATGTCTCCATGTTATCTTTATGCTTTTTTCATCTCTCCTCTCCACATTTCCACCACAATATTAAATAGTCATCGATGAAGTAAAGAAAAATGATAATACAAAACACAAGTAGCAAATACAAAAATTGCTACTGTTCTTTTCTTCAATCATGCCTCCATGCTATCTTTATGCTTTTTTCACCTTCTCCTCACATCTCCACATCAAATATGATATGTTGACTATGTCATCAAGCAATAGAAATAATGTTGAGATTGCTCTATGTCTATACCATTTGAATCATAAATTCAATGGTGAAGCTCAATGACATTATTATCACTTGGAAAATGACATTCAAGACTTGTATATTTTGATGTCACATGGAAATTGGAGAATTCAAATGTATCATGGTTAACACCATGCATGTCTATATTGTTAGGATTGGTAGCAAGATTGTTTAGAAATGAAGGAACATTTTCATTGGAAACATTACTAGAATATTTTTCTATAATTGGATCCATGTTGAGAATTGCAAAATTCTATTTTTGGTGAGACAGGTGCATGGGGGAAACATCTTGTTCTAGTAGTTGCAATAGGCATGAGATTATCAAATTTGAGGGATGTATATTTTGATAACTCATTTCAAAATTGGGTAGTCTAATTGTAGTAGGATAGGTTGATTCAATTAATGGATAGTGAATTTTTGTGTCACTTTCTGAAGAATACATGTTATCTATGCTAGCAACATATATGGAATTGATATGTTCTTTCAATGAAAGATCTTGTACTAGATTTCTATGAAATCTTTCAAGGATGTTAGATTTCATGTGCATCATAGTTAGAAAGTGTTGGTTCTCAGTGATAGGTATTGTATGACCAAAATGATCATTTCTATAGACCATTGACATTGGACCATTTCTTTCTATTTCTATTTGACATCGTTAAACTTGAAGGGTCAATCCAAGTTGATCTATCTCTAAGTGAGAGATACTTTTTGTTTCGTGTATCTCTGTATCTAGACGCACAATATTTGTAATGGCTTTATATCCTTTGAAGGACATTACAACTAGATCATATGTGATAGTAGCTTCCTCTTTGGTATCAAATGTTCCTAGCCATTTTTTCTTTTGTTGTATAGGATTCCACACTTGTGCAACATAATGACCACTTAAATGTTTCCTAACACCTTGATACAACTTTTCTTTTGGATAGATTTTAGATCCACTGAAAAATGACATATGTCCTTTATTTTCTTCAACTTTTTCAAAATGTTCTTGCAATTCAGACAACTTCATTTATTTAGTTTTCTTCCTATTTGATCTCATTACATTTGAGATCTGAGTGCTCTGCACATTGGAAGATTGATTATGAGGTGTATAGTTGACATGGCAAAAGTTGGTGTATGCATTACTGCCTCTCATTGACATGTTGGCCATATCATATGCAAAGGCTACTTGTTCTGTTGTGTCAAATGTTCCTAGCCATTTTTGTCTTCGTAGCTTGGGCAATGTTATCTCTACTGAAAATTGACTAGATGCTTTCTTGCGAACACCCCTGTATGTCTTCTCCATTTCTTCTTTTGTGTTTCTATAGCACAATTAAACTTTTGTTAAGACATGTTTCAATACACACATATTTACATTACATTACAAATGACCAATTCTCTCAAACAACAATTTCAATTATAAAGAAATGAATACGATATGCAATTCCAGAAAATAGTAGCTCAAAAATGATTGTTGTCATATTGTTCATAATCATGTTTTGTCAGTAGTTACTCTTAGCTTATCTCCATTATAAACATTATTTCCATACTATGATCAATCACAACACTACCAACCGATAAATACTAAATATCATTACTATTGTCATGACTAGTGACATTACTATTATTGTACGTTGCTCGGTTACATACCAAATGCATACAATATGGCTACAATACACACTACAATTAACATTACAAACCATGGAGTATTGTCAAATGTGATGAATAGTGTAAAACCTACTAATGTTATCAAGATTAGTGCCAGCCATGCTTTTCTTACAAGTTCGCCATAGGTAGGCACATGCTCAATTTTATTCTCAGCCAACTTAGTCATCATGTTCTGTGGATATGCTTCATTCACTGCAAGGGGGTCGGCAATCCAGAGACATAGTTCAAAAAGTGGAAAAAAATTTATTTGATTGTGAGTGGTCTCAACCTACTAATGTATATATGTGTTCTAATATATTCTATGAGGTTCTAATTGTAGATTTTGTAGTCAAGAAGACAATACAATTAGTAATTTTGCATCTCTGAGATCTATTCAAGCACATTGTTTCTTTGACTTTTTTTGTTGGCAATCATTACTTTGAACATATAAACTTATGCCAATAGAGATCTTATGAAATGCTAACATGGATCTTGAGGAAATAATATAGAAAGAAACAAGTAGATTTTGGAAACTTGTAACTTTGAAATTTCTAGATTCTAATCAAATGTATAACTTTACTTATTATTTTTTTCTTCACTCAATTTCCAAGCTTGTGTATTTGATCCTTGTTGATTTTCCTACTTTGCAATCAAAGTGTCGTATTAAGAAAAGTATAATCAAACCTTCACAACATTAGATGTAATTAATTAGGTCACTGGTTCTTATTCTATATATGCAAAAAAAATCTATTGTGTGGCATAATCATTGTGCACACATTGAACATAGTAGATCAAACTTTTACTAGTTCCTAGTCAACTTTGCAAAAAAATGGTTAGCTAAACAAAGCTATCTGCATGTTTGCAACAGTCAAAGTTCAAAACTGTAGACACCTAAAAACCTTTAGAAAATAAAGTATTTTTATTTTCTGAAAAAGTTCTGATGACATCATCATTTATTAATTAATTAATTAATTAATTTTATGCCATTAAATCCCTTTATCTTAATTAAAAATATTTAATTAAGGAATCCCTCCCAAAAATGTTTAAATCTTATTTAAACATTATTTCCTTATTTATTAATTATTTAATTAATAAATTGACCAAAAATTCTAAAATAAATAAAAAATTTATTTTTTGCCCAAAACTTGGCCAATTTCCTTAAGACCACTAACCTCTTCCAAAATCTTCTAATCCTTCTTTAATTTTAATTAAAGGCTAATCCCATCATTTCCTACCCCTAATCCCAACTCAAAATATTTAATTAAGATTAAATATTAATCCTCATGTTTATTAAAAAAGTTTTAATAAATATCTCCTCAACCCAAACCCTTGAAATAAATAAAACTTTATTTATTTCCTAAAAATCTAATTTATCCTCACCCTAAGAAGTTCTAGACTCTTCTAGAAAGTCTTCATCCTCATCCTAGGAAATTCTAGACTATTCTAGAAAGTCTTTATCCTCATCCAAAGTCTAGACTCTTCTAGAAGATGTCTTTAAAACTAATCCTAATCCCCTCCTAACCTTGTCACATTCCCTAAACATGAGTTAAAACTTCCTAACCCAAGCCAAAGTTAACAAATATCTCCTCCTTCACCCACCCTCATTAAATGCCATCCACTTGCCTATCCCTAAGCTAATCCTAAACCATCCTAATCCATCCTCTAATCATTTGCACAAGCCTAAGCAAGCTTAGAACCTTCCTAATCAAGCCCAAGTCGAAATTGCTCTCATCACCCTCAAAATATTTCAACCATAAAACTTTATGAAGTCCACTAGGTCATAAATGACTCTTACAAGCCCTTTTATGACTCTTACAAGTCATTATGAGGGTCTTTATGAAGATTTTATCCCTTGAGCCTCCTTTTTTGACTCATCCTTCCCCTTTCCTCCATCCTCTCACCATGTGACATGTGTCACTCCTTGATTGGCTATAAGGAAGCACAATCCATGTGCTCTCCTCTCATGCAATCTGAGCCCTCCATAAGCTTTTTCCCATCCTTGCATCTTAGCCCTCAATCCCTCAAGCCTCTTGCCTATAAATTGGATCCTTCCCCTTTGCAAAATAACACAATCCATGAAGTAAAGTTATAATGCTATTTTGAGAGCCAAATCTATACTAAAGCCATATATCCACACCAAAAATCCACAATCATCCATTGAAGCCTTTGGAAGCATATTGAGCATACATCCTATCCATTTAGATAAAGCTACTCAACAAGAGAGCTTCTTATTGAGAGAGTCCATTAATGGCTCATATTCTCAATTGAGAGCTCATCTTAGTCTATCTTGAAGTTTATGAATTTTGTTTAGTTTGTAGAAGCTTTATTTAAATTTGGTTTCTATTAGCATACTAACATTGCTCATATACATTTTGGCATGCCCGGTGGGACCCCGCATGGGTCATCTTCATTAGCTTTGTTAGTCAAGTTTTGTATGTTATTTGCTGATTTTGGCTAATTTTTCTTGTTTTTGTGATTGGTAGGATTGTATAAATTGGTTTTGTAGGTCCACATGAGCATGAAGAAGACAAAGGAACTCATAATCTATCTCATAGTGTTTGCAGATTTTTCAAGCTTATAGGTGGACAAAGCACTTGGAATTCTTCTTCCTCTTCTTGTCTATATTCTTCTTATTCCATCTACTTCTTCTTCTTCTTCTTGTGGGAGATCTTGGCCATTTTTTTTAAGGAAGCAAAATCATACACACTTCTTTTTAGTGCTTAAAATGAACCCCCAAATCATACTTAAATCCATTGAAAAATTAAAAATTTGCAAAAAAAAAAAAATCTTTTAACAAGTGAAACTAAACCAATCTAATCATTTGCATCCTTGCAACATCAAGGTTTTAGATGCATTCATGCAAAATTAGGAACACTTCATTTTTGGAAATTTAAAAAGAACTTCAAGTTTCCATTTCAAAAGGTTCAAAATCAACACTAAGTGCACACTAAAGTTCTTTTAAAAAATCTCATGAAAACTAAGAGTCCTAAATGGTTGCCAAAAAATTGTCCTAAAAGCTTTGTTATTTGTTCCAAACAAATGTCTTGTTGCAAAATCTTGAATGTTTCTTAAGTTTTTCATGCATCAAAAAAATCTAGGAATATCATTTTTTGGGCTTAAAATATGCAAACTAGAACACAAAATCTTGAATGAAAACCAAAGTCCAAAGAGTCATTTTCACTTTTGAGTCCAAAACAATCTTGAATGATCTAAGGTTAAAACAAAGCACTTCAAAGTTCTTAAAAAAACACACAAAATCTCAATCTTGAATGCTCAAAGGAAAAAACTTGAATGTTTAATCACTTGTCTTTGAATGCATATTGCTAAAATCACTCTTGAGTGCCATGGATTAAAATCAAGTTTGTTTTTTTTATGAATGTATGATTAAAACAACAAATCCAATCTTGAATTCTAAGGATCAATTAACCATTGCAATATCAAACACTTCATTTGGAGCTTCTAAAATTTGAACAAAACAAATCTCTTTTCCACATGCAATCTAGGTAAAGTTTGATTTTTGGACATTTAAGAAACCTTGTTAAGTTAAAATACAAATTTGCAAAAATCAATTTGAGTAGTTCCTTGGACTCACCTCTTTTCTAATCACCCATCAAATATTAACCATTGGTTGCAATCTCAGCGCCATTTATGGGGATGGGTCTACTTGAAAAAGGTGTTAAATGTTCCACAATCTAACTCACTCACTTGGTCTTTGAATGTTTGCTTTAACTTTATCAAAATTCTTAAATGATCAAAACTCTAGATCAAATCGATCACACTTCAAGTTTGGGCACTAAAATTGAACAACAACTGACGTGGAGAGCCTCCGGGCGCGTGCTTGGCAATCGAGTTTCACACATCTTTGTTTTGGGCTTAAAATAAACTCACCCTCAATCTTGAATGCCTAAAAATCAATGAACATCGCATGGTTTTGATGCATTTTCAATGGCACTCGCATTTCTTATGTTGACGATCTCTCAACTTTCATTATGCTAATGGCTCTGCCAAATTGGAATGAACATTGTATGCCATAATCACAAGTGTCTTCAATCATAGCTTACATTTTTAAATCATCAATTGGAATGAACGCGTGTCTTTTAAAGCCCAAGATCATGTATGTGGTCTTGTTTTACACTTTTTAGGAGGCCTGCTTGGGGATTTCATCACCCCTTGGGACGACCTCAACTCCAGTGTTCTGGCGGAGTATAAAGATCAGGAGGTGAATCCAAAGACACCTCTCTTGGGATCAAAATTTTGTCACTCGGGCTAAGCCTCAAGGAACTTTATACCCTTGAGAAGTGAAAGAGGAGAAGTGGGTTACCGCTCCTCTCGGCTGTGTGACATCTTTTTGGTTTCATCTACAGATTTGGGCCTCACGTACCTTGTGTATATCGAGGACTCCCTAGCTAAACCAAATTTCATCCTTGTAGAAAGCTTCCTAAGATGTTGGTGTGTTTGATGTGCTTGCTCAAAACTTTTTTTTTCTTGTTTGTTCATAGCTTTTGAATGAATGTTTGCCAATTTTGGTCAAAATCCCAGAAAAGCAGAAATCTCCCAACTCAAGGCATACTTAGCGTAGTCACTGCCTTATCAGAAAATCATCCAAGCTCCCCCAATGAAATCGAATCTATCTAGTTCTTTGCCTTAGAACAATCCCAAATCCAAAGTCCATCCAAATCATCCCCCCAGCCAGCTAGCAACCCAATCCAAAATCACCCAAGCCTTTAAAGAGTTGTTGTCACTTTGCTAGATTTTGCTATCCAATCAATCCTACCAATCAACCAATCTCACCAAGGTTATCCCTTTGATAGAGCATTGTCTAGGGTAATCTAGCTTTGTCACTTGCATCCCTCATCACCTTGAGCTAAAGGTTGGGATCCACAAGTGGTCAATCTCGTGTCATGCCCATAGGATCATTAGTCTATCCTCAAGTTGACACAGCCACCACCGAATCCTACACATAGGAAAGCAAAACTCTCACTTTTTGATAGCATACCCTTGAAGTCTTCCACCCACAAGAAAGCAAAAAATCTCTAGCCAATCCTCCTTAGGTCTGTCATACAGCTTTGACTCTCCCTAGGAAATCTTTCATCAGCCAATCCAAAATCTGTGCTTAATCCAAATCCAACCATGAGCTTCCGTGTTCATCCATATGCAAGACCCCATCCCCATCAAACTCACCATCAAAGCATGAAGTACCAATCCTATCATGATGTGTTTGGTCGCATTGTCCTTGCTCCCGCCACCTCCTATTCCAATGATGATGAAAATCTTGTTGACTATGACGAGTATATTGAAAGCCTTAGAAACATTCCCCCAAGCATCCCCCAAAATCCAAGAGTTATTCCAAACTATCTAGTCATGCCATCTGATACTCTAGCTTCCCCTCCATCACCCCATCAACCAAGCTTCCAATCTTCCACCCCCATCACACTAGCTATTCCTGTCAATCCACCTCCACCTTCGACACACGAGTCTCCAAGGAATCTCCTAGAGGAAATACAAGAAAAGTTGCCTCCAACAGTCGATAAGCCATGTCATCTAATCCAACCATGTGAAGTAGTCAGTGATGAAGCTTCCCCATCTATAATATCACCTCCATCTCCCATAGCTATCATCCCCATACCATCCATCAAATTGCTTAAAATCCTTCCACTTCCGGCAAACATAAAAATCCCACCACCTATCAAATCCCTCCAAATCCTATCCACATCACCTCCAAGCATTTCCCAAATCTCTCGTAATGACCCTTATGCATCCATCTTCTACTCACCCATCTCCACTACTGAATCTCCCATCTATCCATCCGCTGCCTTTGAAGAATCCATCCCTTCACCTCCTATCACACCATCCACTCCAAACCAATCCTATCAAGATCCTGCCCAAAAGCATGTTGACATCCCCCAAAGCATAAATGAAGATATCATCGTACCATGTCTTCCATCCATAGTGCAGTCACCATCTCCTCCATCTCCAAAACTTCAAGCCATATCTTCTCCACTACAAGATATCTTGTCATCCCACCAGCTACATCAAGATCCTATCCTTCCATCTCCCCCACTCCATGCTTCCATCTTACCACCTATCCAAGCTATTCCACCATCTATAATCTACCCTCTTGGTTCACTTACATTCATCCACGGTGGCCCTCTCTCAGCAGAAGAATTAAGAACAGTATCTCCCCATTGCAATACACCTAATAAATCACTTCTACCATTTTCTGCAAGCAAAAAGTTTCCTTAGCTTGTTCAAATGCTCAATCGATGGCATTATCAAGGTCAAGGTTTAGGACCACAAGAGCAAGGAATCAGAGAGCCTATTATTGCACAAAAAAATCTAGGATTTCATGGTCTTGGATATGTATCCAAAGGCTCACCATCTAAAGGTGTTAGTACACCACACCCCCAAACCAAGCCTATCTCCAAGCCCACCATGCTAGCCTCCCATCACTCCTTCAAGAAATCTTATGTCATCCCCCCTCCACCATCTTTGCAACCCAAAACAACCTACCATATCCCCGCTTCATCCGCTAAATCCATTTTGGGTCCCTATGTCCCAAAATCTACCATCCTCCATCCTCCTATTAGCCATCATAAAAATCCTATTCTATCCATTCCTATGCAAGATCAACAAAGGCACATATTAGGGCACATCATCCATCATCATCCCCCTACATGCTCTTTCATATCCTCTCCATCTCACAAAGCTTCTCCTAACCATCCTCCCAAAGCTTACCATAGCAATGTGAATGCCAACTTCAAAATGCATAAAGCTAAAAATCCACATCCTAGGCAATCATATGTCTATTCTAAAAGACATACTCCAAAAAGGCAAAATCCAATCAAAGAATGCAAAATAATGCAAAAGCCTATGAAAAGAAAATCCAAAACCATGTGGATCCCCAAGAAAAAAGTTGAAACCCAATGCATAATGGCATCCACCATTGCTAATCCCCCATCTAGTGACTCATGTCCCCCATCTCCTAACTCCATCTTGGGTGCCTATATCCCCAAGCATGCTTCCACAAATCCTCCATCACGCCCACATCTACCTTCTATCCCCCATATGCTCTTTTCACACCCGTTCCAACATGTGCCAATGTTGCTCTTGCAAGCATCCCCATCTCATGCTCCTTTCCAGCATTTTCATCCCTCCATCTCCTACCATCAATCCCATCTAATCCGATCTATTGCATAAATCACACATCTGGTGTACCAACAGCTAGCAACAAAATTGAACATTCCAACAGCCAGTGAAAAATCCCAAAAAAGCCAAACTAGCTGAAGAAAGCCAAAATCATTCCAACTAAGTCCAAAGTCAAAAAGTCAAAAAAGAAAAGAAAAATAAAGTGTCCACTGGTGAAAACTTGGCAATTCAAGCACCTTGGACAAGTACCATGATGAAAACTTGGCAAACAAGTGTCATGCGTAATCCCGCCATCCCCAACTTAGCCTATCACCCTCATGCTTTTGGTCATCTCTTGACATCCAACTCCATCTTCCAATCTATCCACCTATCCTCCATCCTCCAGCTTCCATCTCACACCATCCACTAATCTTATGTAGCTTCAGCCAATCATCTCAGCTATCATCCATCTCCCTATCCCCTTCAGCTTTTTCCATCCTAGCTTCAATCCTATCACATCCATCATAAGACCTCCTTCCGCATGTTATCTTCTAATTGGGGGCACTATATTCCTTGGAGATCTTGTCTTGTCCATCCTTCCCCTTTCCTCCATCCTCTCACCATGTGACATGTGTCACTCCTTGATTGGCTATAAGGAAGCATAATCCATGTGCTCTCCTCTCATGCAATCTGAGCCCTCCATAAGCTTTTTCCCATCCTTGCATCTTAGCCCTCAATCCCTCAAGCCTCTTGCCTATAAATTGGATCCTTCCCCTTTGCAAAATAACACAATCCATGAAGTAAAGTCATAATTCCATTTTGAGAAGCCATTTTACATCAAAACCATACACTCACACCCAAGTTCCAACTCCATTTGAAGCCCTTTTTGAAGCATAAAGCTTGAGCATACATCCTATCTATTTAGACAAAGCTACTCAACAAGAGAGCTTCTCATTGAGAAAGCCCATTAATGGCTCATATTCTCAATTAAGAGTTCATCTTAGTCTATCTTGAAGTTTATGAATTGTGTTTAGTTTGTAGAAGCTTTATTTAAATTTGGTTTCTATTAGCATACTAACTTTTACTAGTTCCTAGTCAACTTTGCAAAAAAATGGTTAGCTAAACAAAGCTATCTGCATGTTTGCAACAGTTAAAGTTCAAAACAACTTCTAATATATTATAAAGTGAGATGGAGATTACTAGATACATATTGTAATACATTTGTTGAAGGGATACTTCACTAAGAAGCAAATGACATTGAAATGACCATATACATATTATACTATGTCATAGTGAAAAATATTATAGCTTTTAGATGCAAGTTGTGAACTTTCATTCATAGTAAGCATAAGCTTATACATCATCACTATATTCTTGTGGTGATTGTCATCTTGTAATCATTAGTTCATCAATAAAGAAAGCACCATCTCCCAATATCTGCTATAAAATGAATGCCAAGTGGCTCGAAATTATTCTCAAATACAAACAAAAAATGACATGAGTAATGGTGCTTTATGGTCTTAGCTGCCAAGGCTCCCATATCATTATCATACCATTGCCCAAGAATTTCTATGTTGTCATGTCTTATAATCCATTCAAGCGAAAACATTGGATATGTTACCACAAGGTTTATTATGGATAAAAGTGTTTCATCTTCAGCAACCATGCTAAATGGTGATAGTTCGCAGAATAGTGTCTTGCATGTTGGATTGAAAATGACTGTGAATTCTTATGCAGTGTGATTTCCAAGAGGGAAATGTCTTATGATATCTTCACAATGAACTATGATATGAGCTTCCTTATATTCCTGCACCAGATGTTTTAAGTAAATCAATTCACCATTAGTCATGAATGGGGATAGAACACAAATTTGATTAGTGTATGGTATTGGCTGAATGTCTCCCCATCCATCATATCTGAACATGACAACATGATTATCATAAAAATATCTTTCCAATATTTTTGTTTGGCATTCGTTTGGAAGCTCTAGAATTTTTTCAAGAATACTAGATTTCAGACTTTTAGCTGAGGTGATATGTATCACGATCTAATGAAACAAATGCATCAAGAAAATCCATTCTTGTGTAATATGGAGATGAAAAATCTATTTGTAACGAGAAACATTTCTTAAAATTTACTAAGCATCAGTTAGCTCTAAAATATATCTTGCACTTAGTGTCATTCTTTTGTGGATATACTTTTTATGGCAATAATCATACAAATATCATTAATATAAATGATTCCATACATACTATTCAATAAATGTGCAACGAATGACTATCAATTACAATGTTTAATTTTGCATCAATGGATTCCACTATTCATTGCATGTTAATAGTATACTATTCAATAAATATGCAATGGATGACTATCAATTAGAATGTTTAATTTTGCATCAATACATTCCACTATTCATTGCATCTTAATAGTATAATTAGAATTCAAGTTCTAAAGTTCTCTATAGTAATTATAGTATCATAAGTTTACAACCAAATATATTCATAACAAAGCTAGAAGAGACATTACTTTAATAATCTTTTTATTCATATATTGATACAATATTCACATTACTTGTACATACTTGTTCATTCATAGCATAAAGTGCCTAGATAGAGCACCTAGTCTCTACAATATTCTCCATACTTTGTAGCTACATGTAACAATAGGAAAAGCACAATAGTCTTTGTGCTATTTTTCACACTTCATGCATACATGTAACCATAGGACAAGGACAATGTGATAATTGAACTTTGACATTAGTACTTCCAATTTATGAGCATAAGTCAATGTATAGTACTACTAGACAATCAAATAGTTCATGAAGAGCTTGTAGTTGAAGGAGTTGGAGTAGTCAAATTTGTAGTTGGAGTAGTCAGATTTGCTTCAATTGAGAGTTGTTTATTACTTGGATGCTTCTATTCACATGGAACATTAGTGTCCTTTGGTAGATTTATGTATAAAGACATGAATGCATTGTACAAATTTGTCACTCTTGTCATAAGATGTTCACCCAAATGAGTAGCGTGTGCATTTAACACATGAACTAGAACAAGATCACATTCATTAGTAATAGCTAGATGCACAACACTATAAACACATGATGCAACCTCACACTCTTCAACTGCTTTATGGGAAAAGAGGCTACCAACAATAGATGCAAGTTGAGTTCCTCGATATGCACAAATTGCTTCATGGTATCTTGTTGGTGGCACAAAGTACTCTCGTACATAAGCATTTTCTAGTTTCTCAATGATTGTTGCTTCTTGTATGAAGTCCATACAATTTGACAAGAATCATGAAACAATATCAGAATATCAATTTTTTCCTGAAGCATTTTATAGAAAGTCCTTCCCTATCAGTGTCCTTAGAGATTGCTCGGCACATGAATAGTCAAAAATGAAGACATGTCACATTGTGGTTGATTCAATTGGTCCAATAATGGGACAATCCCACTGCAGCCTTGGAATACATACTTGCTTATCCATTTTCAAGTTGTAAATTCTGTTATCAACTTTCCAATTGTCAGATTCTATAGTCTTTTAAATTTCTAAAGCTAGTTATATTAGTCACTAGTATAATTCTCCTAATAGAGAAAGTAATTCCTCAAGATTTTGAAAAATATATTGCAAGTATTGTCTATAGCACAAGTTTTCCTGATTGAAAAGAAAAATCAACAAGATGCACAATAATACTATTTAGTTTTGTGTTATTTTGTTATGTTTTATTTATTATAGCAATCAATTAACATTCAAGATGCAGTACATGAAAATATGAGCTTGTAGGTTTACTTTCAAAAAAGCAATAATCAGCATTGAAATTTTCATTATTATTATTTTTAAAGAAATTTGGTGAAAGTTTGTATTCATAGATAAATCAAATATTCTCTTTTACCAATGAGACATTCTAATGATGGAAAATATAATAAGAAAGTTCTTAAGTGTGAAATATTGTTTTATTCATACATTGGCAAAAATATTGTCAGTAACATGAAATATGGTTATGATCAATGTCTTTATTTGCATTGTACCCTATGAATATATTGGTCCCACTCTGTATTCCCCTGTCTTCTTCAACATTAATGCTTCTTTCTAAGTGAAATCTATGATGACTCTATTTTAAGTTAATCAATATCAAAATTGGTAATATTGTAGCTATGATATGCACATTAGATCTAGGGGGCTCATTTTTTTGAATGTTTGTTTAACTTTTCTAAACGTGAATTAGAAACATACAAACTAATTGTAACATTTCAAAACATTTGATGTAAAAATCTAAAAACAATATTTGAAGAGGAAAACTTAATTTGATTAAGGTCTTAAAAAGTCCAAACAAGCAAATATAATCTAAGTTTCACTACCACAAATTGCCACTCTTCTGTGAGTGCTATTTCAAGGTCTCTTGTGGGGCCTTTTACATCACTATTTTAGTCCTCTCTCCAAACACCAAAGATGTCACATGTAGACAATGAAATATATTCTCATTAAGCCTTTGTCTCCTAGATGCTCTTTTTTACATTCTAGTATTCCTCAATGGTTTCAAGATAAATAAATGGCATTAGATACATCATAAGATACTTAAATATAAACATGTACTTGGTTGTGTAATAACAAATAGTAGAAAGGTTTTAAAAAGTCCAAACAAGCAAATAAAATCTATAATAATAAATGATAAATATAAAATGTAGGACAAATCTTTAATATATTTAATATAGTGCAATTAAAATACAAAAAAACATAAATATATAATAATAATAATATATAAGTTTCACTACCACAAATTGCCACTCTTGTGTGAGTCCTATTTCAAGGTCTCTTGTGGGGCATTTTACATCACTATTTTTGTCCCCTCTCCAAACACCATTAGAATGTGACCTTACAAGGAACTAAATCATGGAAGCTCCTCCACATAAATCTTGAGGAGAATGTCGGTATCAGTTCACATCGATTCTTTTTCTTAAATTTAGTAGATGATGAATAATGCAATAAGGATAGAAATATCAATGTGCTGATTGCAAGATTGATAATTGAGAAATGATATAATCAGAGGAAATATGTGCAAGTCCATAATATATAGGATATGATGATTACCATAAGTAGAATTACTACAAATTATTGTTAAATATTATATCTTAATATCACAAACAAGTCGAGTATTTTTAGGTAATGCAAAGAGCTCCCATTTATAATTGTTTTATGAAATTAATATTCAGTTCTTCTTAAGATGAAATGAGGGTCTATTTTTTGTAAAACAAACTCAATGTAGATTTTCTTGAATTTATGTACCTAAGTTCTAGTTCACTTGTCACAATTGTTTGAAAAATTTAACTAGGATAAAGCTACCAGGTATGTGATATTTCCAAAGTCTGTATTAATGAAGTCAAGAATGCTTCTGGATGTAGCTATGCTAGTTTTTTTACATTAATATATCATATCAAACTTCATGATCGATTATCTCCAAATAATACAATCATAAGTACTTTTGGATGTAACCATGTAATTTTTTCACGTTAATTGGTTAGATCAAACTCAATGGTCCATCATCCGTTTGACCCAAAACATTGATGTTCAAACTCATGTATGGTTGCATTGGGAACATTCTTAATTTTAGAGCAAAACTTGTAGTTTAGGAAAATGACTTAGCACATCCTCACTTTGTTGGTAACATTGTCATATTTTGGCATTCCTTCCTAATTAAACACTTTCACTAAATGGAATTCAAATTTTAATTATATGTTCTGTGTTCTATTATCTGTATAATTATATGACTGTATATGAGCAATGTTAGTATGCTAATAGAAACCAAATTTAAATAAAGCTTCTACAAACTAAACAAAATTCATAAACTTCAAGATAGACTAAGATGAGCTCTCAATTGAGAATATGAGCCATTAATGGGCTCTCTCAATGAGAAGCTCTCTTGTTGAGTAGCTTTGTCTAAATAGATAGGATGTATGCTCAATATGCTTCCAAAGGCTTCAATGGATGATTGTGGATTTTTGGTGTGGATAGATGGCTTTAGTATGGATTTGGCTCTCAAAATAGCATTATAACTTTACTTCATGGATTGTGTTATTTTGCAAAGGGGAAGCATCCAATTTATAGGCAAGCGGCTTGAGGATTTGAGGGCTAAGATGCAAGGATGGGAAAAAGCTAATGGAGGGCTCAGATTGCATGAGAGGAGAGCACATGGATTGTGCTTCCTTATAGCCAATCAAGGAGTGACACATGTCACATGGTGAGAGGATGAAGGAAAGGGGGAAGGATGAGTCAACAAAGGAGGCTCAAGAGATAAAATCTTCCTAAAGACCCTCGTAATGACTTGTAAGAGCAATAAAAGGGCTTGTAAGAGTCATTTATGACCTAGTGGACTTCATAAAGTTTTATGGTTGAGATATTTTGAGGGTGATGAGAGAAATTTCGACTTGGACTTGATTAGGAAGGTTTTAAGCTTGTTTAGGCTTGTGCAAATGATTAGAGGATGGATTAGGATGGTTTAGGATTAGCTTAGGGATATGCAAGTGGATGGCATTTAATGAGGGTGGGTGAAGGAGGAGATATTTGTTAACTTTGGCTTGAGTTAGCAAATCTTAACCCGTGTTTAGGGAATGTGACAAGGTTAGGAGGGGATTAGGATTAGGTTTAAAGACATCTTCTAGAAGAGTCTAGACTTTGAATGAGGATAAAGACTTTCTAGAATAGTCTAAAATTTCCTAGGATGAGGATGAAGACTTTCTAGAAGAGTCTAGAACTTCTTAGGATGAGGATAAATTAGATTTTTAGGAAATAAATAAAGTTTTATTTATTTCAAGGGTTTGGGTTGAGGAGATATTTATTAAAACTTTTTTAATAAACATGAGGATTAATATTTAATCTTAATTAAATATTTTGAGTTGGGATTAGGGGTAGGAAATGATGAGATTAGCTTTTAATCGAAATTAAAGAAGGATTAGAAGATTTTGGAAGAGGTTATTGGTCATAAGGAAATTGGCCAAGTTTTGGGCAAAAAATAAATTTTTAATTTATTTTAGGATTTTTGGTCAATTTATTAATTAAATAATTAATAAATAAGGAAATAATGTTTAAATAAGATTTAAACATTTTTGGGAGGGATTCCTTAATTAAATATTTTTAATTAAGATAAAGGGATTTAATGGCATAAAAATTAATTAATTAATTAAATAATTAATTAATTAATAAATGATGATGTCATCAGGACTTTTTCAGAAAATAAAAATACTTTATTTTCTAAAGGTTTTTTAGGTGTCTACAATGACACATAGGATTTTCCTCAACGATTGAGCTTATGGCATTCATTGAGAGTCATGGTATTCAATACTGACAAACGTCAACATAAAATTAATCATCTGCTTGGTTCCAACCAATTTATCCTCATTGCTAAAACCAAATATTTTATAAACACCCATAGTGACCGTCACAAGCAACACATATTGACTGCACAAACTTCAAAACAACTAATCTCATCTTTACTAAGGATTTAACAAACATTGCTATTTGTACTTGCTATTGTGCATTGCTTGTTCATAAATATTTTCAGATTTGAATACAATAGCAAACAAAGACAAGGAATGATTTTATTAAAACAATTTTTTAATATTAAATAATTAAATTAGGATTTTTACCCTTTTTATAGTGATCCAAGTATCATATAATATTTCAAAGATAAATAGAGACAAGACGGTTTAGATGCCCACTCACTCATTTCTAAAGGTGTTGCCCAGTCCCTTTCGACTGATGAGAGTTTTTCTATCATTTTGTTCAAGAAGTATATTGTCTGACATTCCTAACCCTTTCACATCTTCAAGGATTTTAAGGATTGGTTTAGACTTAACTATTTAAGTAAAAATTTGACCATAATTTAAGAAGATAGAAACAAGAATGACACAAATCATTGAAATGTGTTACTGACCATACAAAACAATTGTACTAACCTAGTTCCTATTATATTTGACCCTACTTGTATGACCATGTTAAATTCACTATCCATCCAAATTAATACCCCTTTCATACAACACATGCTTTCAACTAGGCATGAAACATACAAGTTACAAATGCTTATGGTAAATGAACATCCCATACTTTATTAGGAGACAACATGACCATAAATAAGTTTATTTGTCCATCACACTAAATTAAATTTGATTAGGATAACACATGGATTAAGTTGAGAGCCCAAAAGCTAAAGATATAAACCATTTTGCTGAGTTTTGGGGATTAGGACACAGTTTGGGAGAAATCAAAAGTTTCCAAGAATATAAGGATAACAGGAAACAACTATTAAATATTTAACATAATATATATAAAACTCAATATTCCCATTTTAAAATAAAATTGAAAAAATCTTGGAGAAGCTAAAAGAATATGAGAATTTAAAAAGTAATCCCAAAAAGTAATAGGTCCTTTACGCAGTAACAATCCAATGGCTATATAATCCATCTGACAATCATAACTTGTATCCAATTTAAGTTACATACTAAGTAGTCAAAAGCACAAGCTGAGAAATGACAATAAGAAAAAAAGAAATGTTTATGCATACTCCATGAATACATTGAGTAACAAGCTCCAATATTTGAGAATCATCTAATAGATATCTCAAAAGTTGCTCCTCAACACTAGAACCATTAGATTGAATTGCATCCTGCAACAAAACACCAATCGTTGTTGACTGCACATCCTACTCTTTGTCAACTATACTAGCTCCTAAGGCTCTACAACATATCATATCACTGGGCTCTCATAATAGTTGGGTGTCTTGTAATAACTAAGACCCAAGACCCATGGCATTATGAACAAAAACAAGCTTCACTATTTTACTGAAGGTAAATTTGATACTCTTGAAGGAGTGAATAAACTTGCATGTCAAAATACTCTTCTTGACAAAAAAGGAGATAGAAATCTAAGAGGATGCATAAGCCAAATATATGCAATAATCCTGGGTAGCCATGTAGTCATCACCAACTAACTAGCCTCTCCTACCCCAACATGAACCTGTCTACCATTGCTAGACTTCTATTGCTATCAAGTTCATAAATCTAACTAACTCAACTATAATATAGGCCTTAATTCACCTCCGCCATGTATAATTGTTTACAATTATACATGGCCCCTCAACGTATCATTTTGTTACACCCTTAGCACATCATCTTCATTATTTGTTATTTAAAGATTTAAAATATGTGATAATAGTCAACCTATGATAAGTAGTGGTAGTTAGATTAAGATATTAGATATCCACAACAAAATTTATTGTTGTTCTAATACTTTTGGATGCTTAATATTCAAAGTCTCTAACAATCAAGCATTTTGCTCATATTGGTTGTACCTACTCTTGTCTGCACATTTACTATAGCATCACCCTTGCCAGCTTAGTGGCAAGTGATATATTGATTCAATTTATTAAACATGTTAGATTTACAATATATCTAGCCATTTGCAAAGACATGTTTTGATTCTCCCAGCTTCACTAAATGATGAGTTGAAAATTCATGTGGTAGACCTCTACGGTGGTGTATCTCTCAAAAATGGAAATCTTCATCTGACCAAACATGTTATTATATTTACATATTTTCATAAGGCTACAACAATTAAAACCCCATATCTAATGAAATTGAAAACAAGAGATACAATAGATGTCATATATCTCACACTTGACCACAACCTCCTTCACTCTCTTCCCCTACTTTGTCTTAATTTTCCCCCAAACTCATCCACTCTTGTGTCACAATGACTATATGTTCTTCCATTGTGCCCATGTAAAACCCCAAGCACAATCCCTACAATCTCAATAAAGCCATAATAGTACATAAATGCGCATGATTAACATACAAATATTATTACAAAAAGTATAAAGGGGAACAAGGAAAAAAACATATTATTACTCAACATTGATTATATTGACGCATACATAATCGTATTGCAAGTCATAAAGAACTCAAGATATGTCCACTTTCAGGGAGAAGATTTCAATGTGTAAGCCCATCATACATAGGATAAGTTGAGGATTACCACAGCAACATAGAGGGTAAGATGTAGGAAATGATAGATTAGGAAGGTCTAAATTGTTCTACTGATTTAGAGGGTTAGAGGTAGGAAATGATAGATTAGGAAAGATTAAATTGTTCTACTGATTTGGAGTTATTAAATAAAAGGAACAAGATAGAATGATTTAGATACATTGATTATAAGGAGGACATCACATATAGAAAGAATCCGTGGGAACAAATTAGTGAATAAGGAACAAGGTTTGTCTTGAAAAGTCTAATGTGTTAGATTGTGGTGACTGATCAAGAAAGTATTGTACATACTTCATAAATTCTTTGGGGCTCAGGTTTTTATCAAAATTTTGGGCCGAAATGTAATTATTAATTATAACCCTAAAGCGGTAAAAATACTTGTACAAAAGAGCTTAGGGTTAAGAATTGTTTCATAGTTGTGATGCAAAATTGGTTCTTATGGCAATATTGAGCTATAAGGGGTTATAGATTGTAATCAAGTTATAATCACTGGATTGTAATAATATCAGACTTGTTGTTTGGTGGACGTAGCCTAGGGATTGGGTGAACCATGTTAACTCTTGGTGCCTTGTGTTCTTTTTTGCATGATATATTATTTTCTGTTATTGTTATATTTGCATGTAATTGTTATTTCTGTCTGTGGTTTAATCCTAAGAAGTGGTATTAGAGAGAGATTTTTTTTTAGTTATCCTCTGTAAGAAATTCTCACGGTTGAGTGGGAGCGATGGCAGATGAGGGTAAGCTGAGGGTTGATAGGTTTAATGGGTAGAACTTCTAGTTATGGAAGATGCAAATGGAAGGCTATCTTTATCAGAAGGATTTATGGAAGCCGTTAGAAGGCAAAGCCAAGAATTAGGGATCTATGTCAAATGATGAATGGGTCTTTTGGATAGAAAAGCACTTGGAAGCATTCAATTATGCCTGGCATCATCGGTGGCATTTAATATTACAAAAGTGAAGATAACATAAGAGTTGATGAAAACCCTAGTGACACTGTATGAAAAGCCCTTCACTTCAAACAAAGTATTTCTCATGAAGCATTTATTTAATATGAAAATGGCAGAAGGTGGGTCTGTTGAAGATCATTTAAATGAGTTTAATACTATTACTAGTTAGTTATCTTCAGTGGATATCAATTTTGAAGAAGAAATTAGGGCTCTCTTGATTTTGTGTTCTTTACCCGAAAGCTGGAATGGCTTGGTAATGTCTATGAGTAATTCTGTTCTTGGATCTAGTACCCTAAAATATGATGATGTGATCAGTGTTATTTTGAGTGAGGAAACTTGTAGGAAATCCTCAGGTGGATCTACATCAGGAAGTGCTTTGAATGCACAAAGTAGGGGTGAAACAAATGAGAGAGGGAGTAATTTTGGAAATCGTGAGAAATCAAGAGGAAAGTCAAAGGGGAGGAGGTCTCAATCGAGAGGACTGAATGACTACTGGTACTATAGGAAACTAGGTCATAAAAAGAAAGATCGTTGGAATTGAAAGAAAAATGAAGGAGATAAACTAGATGGAGACAAGGAGGCAAATGTGGTAAGTAACAAATCCGAAGAGGATGTTTTGCTTCTATCTTTAGAAAGTGTTGATGATTCATGGGTTTTAGATTCTCTTGCTTCATTTCATGCTACACCTCATAGAGGTTATTTCATTGATTATGTCCAAGGGGATTTTGGGCTTGTTTATTTGGGGCATAATGAACCCTGTCAGATTGTTGGAAAGAGAAAAATTAAGATTAAGTTACAGAATGAGAATCATTGGCTACTACATGAGGTAAGACATGTTCCAAGGTTGAGTAGGAATTTAATTTCAGTAGGGAAACTCAGTGATGAGGGTTGTGTAGTTACTTTTAATGATAAAAAATGGAAAGTTTCAAAAGGTTCCCTTGTAGTAGTAAAAGGTGTGAAAGTAGGCACCTTGTATCTTTTTATAGGTCATATTGTTCCTTCTACTTTAATTGTTTCAGAGAAAAATGAATGTTTAGGAACAATTGCTGCTGTTGAGCAGGGAGAACAAATAGCTGCTGTTGATTTTGATATAGCACTGTAGCACAACAGACTTGGGCACATGAGTGAGAAAGGTATGAAAGTACTTCATTCAAAGAAAGTTTTACCAAGTCTAAAATGTGTTAATATGGATTTCTGTGAAAGTTGTGTGTATGGAAAACAAAAGAGAGTGAGTTTTGTAAAGACTGGGAAGGAAAACAAAAAGGAGAAATTAGAGCTTGTGCATACAGATGTATGGGGACTAGCTTAGGTATCTTCCCTTGGTGGCTCTCATTATTATGTTACATTTATTGATGATGCAACTAGAAAAGTATGGGTTTATTTCCTTAGACAGAAATCTAATGTATTTCAAACTTTTAAGAAATAGAAATGCTTAGTCGAAAATGAGACTGGTAAAAAATTAAAATGTCTTAGATCTAATAATGGTGGTGAGTATTGCAATCATGAATTTGAAGATTATTGCTCCACTAATGGTATTCATAGACATAAAATTGTTGCAGGGACTCCACAGGAAAATGGAGTGGCTGAACGCACGAACATGACTATAATGGAGCGAGAAAGGAGCATGAGGTTGCATGCTAGGTTGCCCTTACACATGTGGGTGGAAGCTATCAATACTGCTGTATATTTGAATAATAGAGGTCCCTCTACTCCTTTGGGTTGTGGTATTCCAAAAGAAGCATAGACTGGTAAGAAGGTGAGTTATTCTTTTCTCAAGACCTTTGGCTGTGAAGCATTTGCTCACATAGATTTTGAAAATAGAACCAAGCTAGAAGTTAAGTCAAAGAAATGTGTATTTGTTGGATATGGCATTAATGAATTTGGTTATAGGCTTTAGGATTTTGCAAATAAAAAAATTGTAAGAAGCAGGGATGTCATATTCAATGAGAATGTGTTGTACAAAGATCTATTGCAACAACATGAGGAGAAAGAAGATGATTATGTAGTGCTAGATAATACTCCAAAAGCTGATGTTCCAACCATTCCTCATGATGTGCAATAACTGCAACAACAAATACCACACACATCAGTGAATGTTGGATGGTCAACAAGGCAAATTAGATGCCCTGAAAGATTTTCTCCCTCTTTCTATTCAATTTTACTTACTAATGCTGGTGAATTTGAATTTTATGATGAAGCTATGTAGATGGATACTAAGATTCAGTGGTAGTCTGCAATGAAAGATGAAATGGACTCTCTGCTACAGAATCAAACATGGGATTTATGCAAGTTGCCTGTAGGTAAAAGGGCTTTACATAATAAGTGGGTTTATAGGTTGAAAGAAGAGGAAGGTGGTAAGAAAAGATTTAAAGCCAAGTTAGTTGTGAAAGGATTTTCACAAAAAAAGGGCATTGATTTTGATGAGATATTTTCTCCTGTTGTTAAGATGACTTCTACCCGTACTGTTTAAGTCTTGTGGCTACTGAATATTTGCATTTAGAGTAGCTTGATTTTAAAACAACCTTCCTTCATGGTGATTTGGATGAAGAGATATATATGGCTTTGCCACAGGGATTTGCAGTCAAAGGTAAGGAGAACTTAGTGTGCAAATTGAAGAAAAGTTTATATGGCTTGAAGCAAGCACATCGGCAATGGTATTCTAAATTTGACAGTTTTATGCATGAGCATGGATACAATAGGTGTCATTTAGATCATTGTGTTTATTTTAAGAGGTTGGATGATGAAAACTACATTATTTTATGTTTATATGTTGATGATATGCTTGTAGCTGGTTTTAACATGGATCACATTAAGGGGCTGAAACACCAATTAGCACATGCATTTTCTATGAAGAATTTGGGGGCAGAAAAACAAATCCTTGGTATGAAGATTTGTAGAGATAGGAAGAACAAAACATTGACGCTATCTTAGGTTGATTATGTGGAGAAGGTATTGCAAAATTTCTCTATGGAGAATGCTAAAGTTGTCAGCACACCTTTACTTGGTCATTTGAAGTTGACTAAGGAGATGTGTCCTAAGACATAGGAAGAAGAGGATAAGATGTCCAAGGTACCCTATGCTTTAGCTGTAGGAAGCTTAATGTATGCTATGACATGTACTAGGCCAGATATTGCACATGCAGTGGGAGTCATTAGCAGGTATATGAGTCATCCAGGAATTGAGCATTAGAATATCGTCAAATGGATTCTCAGATATTTGAGAGGAACATCTAATAAGTGTTTACACTTTGGGGGCTCTATTACAGGGCTATGTTAACTCAGATTTGGTAGGGGATATTGATACCATGCGGAGTACTACAGGTTATGTCTTTACTGTTGGTGGGGTAGCCACGAGTTGGGTTTCTAGGTTACAAAAGGTTAATGCTTTATCCACTATAGAGGAAAAGTATGTAGTTGCTACAAAGGTAGCCAAGGAGATGATATGGGTTATGTTCTTCTTGGAAGAATTGGGACACCCTTAGAAGGATAATTATTTGTTTACAAATAGTCAAAGTGTCATCATCTTGCCAAGAATTCATCTCTGCATTCAAAGACCAAACACATACAGTTGTGATACCATTTCCTTCAGTCAGTTTTGGAGGATGGACAGTTAAAGCTGGAGAAGATACATACAAATGACAATCCAACAAATATGTTGACAAAGGTAGTAACAAGGGAGAAACTGAACTCCTCTTTAGCTTCGGTTGGTCTTCTAGATTGAACATGAATAAAATAATAGCATAGTCCAGGGTGGTTTGATCCAGTGGGAGCCTCATGGAGTAGTAGTATAGCTACAAGATCAATCTCCAAGTGGGAGACTGTTGTTTAGTGTGGAGCCTGATTAGTCCCCAAGTGGGAGATTGTTAGATTGTGGTGATTGATCAAGAAAGTATTGTACATACTTCATAAATTCTTTGGGGCTCAGGTTTTATCAAGATTTTGGGCCGACATGTAATTATTAATTATAACCCTAAAGCGATAAAAATACTTGTATAAAAGAGCTTAGGGTTAGGGATTGTTTTATAGTTGTGATGTAAAATTGGTTCTTGTGGTGATATTGAGCTGTAAGGGGTTACAAATTGTAATCAGGTTATAATCACTAGACCATACTAATATCAGACTTGTTGTTTGGTGGACGTAGCCTAGGGATTGGGTGAACCACGTTAAATCTTGGTGTCTTGTGTTCTTTTTTGTGTGATCTATTATTTTCTATTATTGGTTATATTTGCATGTAATTGTTATTTATGTCTGTGGTTTAATCCTAACATAATGAATAATAAGTTAAAGACCCAAATAAAGTACTCAAGGAAATTATTATGATTTTAGATTTCTGTAGATGCAAATCAAATTCATTATGGAGACGAAGTTAGTGCCATTGAGCAAAACTATCTAGTAGCAGTTACTTCAACATATGATTTATTAATTCAAAGAAAATCACTGATCAGTTATAATGGCTTTAACTTCTTAGCGAATGATATCTTATTTATTCAACATCATCGACAGATAATTTCAAAATTAAAAGATGAGAAAATGGGCTAGGATAGAGGAACAAATTACAATATTGTGAAATGATCAAGCAACCATCATAAGGAAAATAATCAATCTTGTTTGAACCTGTGATAATCATTTCTAATCATTTCTAAAATTGACTTGAGCTCACTGGCAAGAAATATCAAAGAATTAATAAACTTTGTACAATCAGAATGAGACAGAGCAACGTGAGAGACATGTGAGCTTCATTTCATTAACACAAGCCATCGTAAACTAGAAATAGTGGATGATGAAAAGAACATGTTGATCATAGTATATCAAATAGTTTGATGAAGTCTACGCTATTTTTAGTGGAAGATATAGATGGAAGACACATTGTTTAGGAAGACAAAAAGTATGGATGCAATCAAAAAGTGTGATCATGATCCCTATGTTATTGCAGCCATTGTCAAACTATTCTAGCATGACAGGAAGGTAGAAAAGGCTAGGAAATCATTCAATAGTATGGTCTTATCAGAAGCTTCTATATAGCCAACAGACAGTGCCAGTATGCGATCTGGGCACAATTTAAATAATTCAATAAAAATTGAATCTCAACACAAGTTCAGCACATCAATCTTTCCTAGACCTCCAAAACTAGTTATGATACACCAAAAAAAAAAAGTTAAGTCCCATTAGAGAGCAACCATTTCCCTAAAAAACTAAATCTGATAACATTCTATTGCGGATACACAAATAAGAATAATATATAAATTCCTACTCATAATCAAAAGTAAATCCGAACCCTAGAAATCTCCAATAAACAAACCCTCAAAGCCTCATACATCAAAACCGTACAAATCTCCACTAAACAAACCCTCGAAGCCTTATACACCTAAAATTATGTACAAATTACTGATACCCATAAAATTTATAACCACAAGTAAATCTGAACCCTACAAATCCTCTGTTAAACAAACCCCCAAAAGCCTTATACACCTAAAAATTTATAACCTGAAAATAAAGAACCTCCACTCAATCTATACTTCAAGCTTTTTGAAACTATCAATAGAAACAAAAGAAATAAGGATGTTTATTTTAAAAGCAAAAGGAGTTATGAACTTACAAGAAAATGCTGGAGAGGTAGAGGAAGAAGGGAGAACTTGTTGGAAAGGAATGAATAAGCAACCTATAATGTTTTTAATTCCATAAACCTCTCTTTTAAAAGTGAACCTCATTATAGTTCAAACTTAAGATGCAATACTCTTCTATTCATTATGTATTAACAACCATTGATTTTGATCTTGTTTGTTGTACTAAGTAGTGGAATGTAGAATCAAACTATTCACAAGTCAACATATTATTATTATTTCCTATTGTTATAGCTTGGTTCTTGACCAATCGTATTCAATTGATTTAACTACACTAATTGTGATGGGTCATCCATATTCCTATGAATCATTTAATGGAACAAATATTAAGCAGTGGAATGTAGAATCCAACTATTCACAAGTTAACATATGATTATTATTTCCTATTGTCATAGCTTGGTTCTTTTGATACAATTCTCATGTCATCAAATATAAGTCTAAAACATTAAATTTTTTATAAGTATTTCAATAGCACAATATATGACGTTAATAAAACCTTGAACAATTTGATGATTAATTCACAACAACAATAGATTAAATATATGAGTTTAATAAAACCTTGAACAATCTTAATTATTAATTTACAATAATAATATATTAAATAATATGATATATTATTATCTCTTTTTATCTCAAAATCTCTTATTTCAATCAAAATAGAAACTAATACTTCAAATACATAATCCAAATTCTTTCTTAAAAAAATAGAAAATTATGTTGTATTTAGACCATTTTATGTTTGAAGACTCTAAAATTCATTTTTTTAATTTTAGTTCTATTCCTCAATTTCAATTTATTTATGTATTTTATATGAAAAATAATTTATTTCATATTTATTTTAGTAGAAAACTCCATAGGACTGTTACTGTATAACTTTTGTATCCTCTAGAAAATGATCTACTCTTTCATTCAAACCTTATCTCCATAAAATTTGGAGATCTTTCTAATGGCAAATAGTCGTGAGCCATAATGCTCCAGTGGCAACAATCACAAACATACTGGAATCGTAATAAGCTACTAGTGATGCTATGTTAGTTCATTGAATTTGGCTTTACACCCTTTCTCAGGGGAGTTCCCCAACAATTTGACAAGATCCATGTTTGATTGTGTTTTTTGTAAACTCCTGAACCATTTTGTGAATTAAATTATAGAAATAATTGGGAATATGCATCTGAAGGTTACCAAGGTTCATTCTACAGCCAAGCTCATATATTTCAAAAGTTTCAAGGCTTTTCTTAACAAGATCCTCTGTATTACGTGCTTTGAAACTACTTTTGTGCAACACATCATTCTTCAACAATTTGGGTGACTGGGACAGTTGGGATGGAGATGATAATTCAAGTTTTGTAGGATGGTGACATGGCATTTTAAATGGTGAAGAAAATGGTGAATCTGAATCTCTCCCCCAAACAACACAAAGATAACAAAGTTACACAAACAACACTAAACATAAAAAACCCTAATCACAAAGTGTACTCAAATTCCCAATATAGTTTTCCACAATAATCAAAAGCCATATATCAAGCACATTACAATGTTCTAAATTTTATCCATGCACAAAATTATTGTGATCTAAAATATTTGCACAAATTTTTGCAAAAAAACTTAATTCTTTAGAACACACTTGATTCTACACGATAGATCATAGGTCTCAAATTTTGACAAATGGATCTCAAATTTTCAAACAAAAAACTCAATTGTTTTACAAAAAAATCGATTCTAAACAATAGATTTGGACAAGCTTCTATAGATAGATTTCATGTAAATATGATGATCACAAAAAATAATACAACTACAACACAATATGTTCTAAACAATAGATTTGGACAAGATTCCATGTAAATATGATGATCACAAAAAACAATACAACTAAAACTCAATATAATCTCAAATAAAAAAAATACAGAAATCTCTGACATACCTTGTACTCTAGTAGGAAGAGACAAAAGCCAAGCCTTTATAAATGTGAATTAAAAGTAATCAACAATGCTATAAATAAGGAAACAACAATTCTAGAGGATTCCATAATCAATGCTCACACAGGACAAATGTTGACTTAAAAATAATTTATAAGCCACAACTATAAAGAAAAATATTCCCTAGCATCCATAATCAATGCTCACAGGACAAATGTTGACGTAAAAATAATTTATAAGCCACAACTATAAAGAAAAATATCCCCTAGCATCCTTTCTAAGGAAACTTATGCAACACAACAATAATAAACGACAAGATATGTCATCTCTCTAATTGCTTATCATGTTGTATTTTTTTTTGTTTGTGTTGATTTGTTAGAAATGGAATACAACTGTAACCACAACAATAATAAATGACAAGAAATGTCATCTTTATAATTGCTTATCATGTTGTCTTATTTTGTTTGTTTCCGTTGATTTTTTAGAAGTAGAATACAATTGTAACCACAATCTATAAATGTTTGACAATATGTTTCATTATTATTATTATTATTCTTAGTATTGATATCGAAAATTTGGAAAAAGAGAAAAGCAAATTATTTTGTGTGCAAAAAACAAAAATGAAAAACTTTCAAACTCATGACTGTAGCACACATTGACTAATCAAATTGCATGAAAACAAGTTTCACTAAATTTGCAAAAATGTAAAAAAAAAAGATATGTCTATAGTGGAAAATGGATAAAAATAATAAAAAGCCCCTGATTGGACAAACTAATAAGATCATTCGCTTTTATTGAATGCATAAATTTCCTGCCATGGTAGGAATTAATAAATATGTGAATAAAAAAGGAATATTTTTTTCATTTCAAAGTGGAATGTTTTGTAGAAAGTTAGGAAGCATAAAACTTTCTTAAAAATGGAATAGAAAATTATCTCTCTACATATGTCAAATTTTGAACTTTGTAACAACAACTCAATCAAGTCTATTGGAAGATGCATTATTGCAACAATTTTTAATTTATTAAATCTCACTAACACTAAAAGAAGGTTTATAAATTAAACAAGTGCCACATAGTGACTTAGTACTTGCTTTTACTTTTTATATAAATATAATTTTAATTTAATAAATTTATTATAATATGTTAATTTTTTTTTTTTTTTATTGATAAATGGCCAAGGCCATGATATTTTTATTAATAACATAAGTAAATACAACTTTCTCCGTTCAAACGAGCACTGGTAGGAAAGAACGAAGAAGAAAACCTCCAGTCTTGCCCGAGACAAAAGTCCTATATTATTACATCTTATAAAAGGGGCATACCTCAGTGATTTATAGCGACTTAGTCCTATATATTAAATCAATACAGGTAGAACTCTTTACAATTTATATAATTAACTATAGGACTTCTTCCGAGGATTCATATAATTAAATATATAGGACTTCTTACCTGTAGATGGTAAAAGACCATACTCTCCATTGCTACCTAAATGATTACATAATATAATTAACACTGATCCTTCTTCCGAGTTTGTATCCATCTCATAAATGAAAACTAGCATAAATATACTAAACTAAAATTAGACATGTCAAATTAGCCTAGCAAATGGAAAGAAACAGATTCATCCTTCGGCCCACTCCTTGCTGCAACTTCCAATACTGAGATAGCTTAGAATCTAAAAAGAAAATATCTTACAGTATTACCAATCATCCAAAGTGATGTTAATATAAAAGTAAGCCCCACAGGATTCATTACTCCTTCATCCAAATAAAGAATCCGAGCACAACAACATAAGGACATGAGATCCATTCTTTTTTAGAGTCTAGATTTGTTAATTCAATTTAAAACGTCTAAATAAATTTTGGGCCAAAAAATGATATATGTTTGTGTTGATCGACATCAACACAGAGCCAAAATCTAACTACTTTCACAGTGTTCAACAAAAAATCGAATACCCCAAAAATTATCAAATATTCATCTAATATAGCCTTGTTGGGTTACAAACCAATCTGCATTCAGGACCTAGATGAGAAGCAAATTCAAACTTGAAGCCTCCACACCCCATTTATTGTAAAGCTTTAACTAAAAGTCCTATTAACCATATGAATAAACATAAAACCTATTATATCTTACCTAGTATAAAATATTCTAATTGATTAAATTAGATACCACAGAAACCTAAATAATTTAAGACCAGGCAAAAGAAAACCTCAGCATTCATCCATGCAAGCTTTGTGTATAAATCAATACTACTAATCTATATATATATATATATATATATATAACACCCCAAGCATAGTTACTTATATCTACAGTAAGCCAACCTTGTTTATTACTGTCGATATAAACCAAAAAACCCTAGAGTGTCGATAAAAAGTAGTACAAACCTTTTCAAAAAGTTTCTATTAATATGGAGAAACAGAGAACTAGAAACCTACCTTGAAGAATATTACAAAAATTGTTTTCAAACCAAGCAACATTCGAGGATTTACCAACCAAAAACTTACAAAGGATGATGACCCAAGCTTAAGCAACCATCAATTTTCTAGACCTATCTTATTTCCTCCATGATACCATGATCACCTCTAGGGCTTCAACAACTTGATCCACGTCCACAGTGTTGGATAATGTTGTCCTTGATGTCACACAAATGTCATATCAGTCATTAGTCTCAAGTTCACCGAGCTCAGACAGTCTGCAATGCAATCTACAGTGCCAACCGAGCTCACTTGGTCATCGAAGGAAATGTGGAAGACAATGTTAACCGAGCTAACTCGGTCAACAAAGGAAAGGTGAAGACAGTGTTCACCGAGCTCACTCGATCAACAAAGGAAATGTGGAAGTCAGTGTTAACCGAGCTTCACTCGGCCTCCAAAGGGTAGTTTGCACCGAGCTCACTCAGTCATCAAAGGAATCATGGAAAAGTCAGTGTTAACTAAGCTTCACTTGGTCTCCAAAGCGTAGTTTCCACCAAGCTCACTCGGTTATCTCAGGAAACTCAGTACTTACCGAGTTCTCTCGGTGATTGAAGGATTGTCACAAAGTTCGCTGTATTAACTGAGCTCAGTCGGTTAACACAGGAATTATTTTCTGAACAAAGTTTACCATGCAGGGTCGACCAGTATAGGGATTTGCAAATTAATTACTTCTAGCTGACTATTGTAATTGTTTGTTTAGTCAGTGATTCGAGCCGACTAAGATAATCTGAAAGGTATATATGGTCATTCAAGTTATGAATTAAAGTGTGTGTGAGATTGTGAAAAAGAAGTTATGAATGCGAATTATAGTATGAAATGAAAAGGTGAATGTCGAGCAAAGTCTGATAAAGGATCAGATGTGTTGAAGGAGCTGTAAAGTTGCATTTGATCAGTAAGGATCCAGTCAAGCATAACAGAGATCTGTAATCAGCAAAGATAAGTTGTACATTATATCAGGTCACTTCATTGTTGCTTTCTAACCATTGTAACAGTGAATTCAAAATCTCTTAACAGAGTTGGTTTAACAGCCATCCAATAAATCCTCTAATAAGGTGACAATTTAGTTGAATTGTTCTAAAGACCTCTAGCAAGGCCACTCCTAATAGGGTGATTAAATCCTTTAACAGGGTCACACCTAACAGTGTGTTTTTGTAACCTTTAACAGGGTTGGCTCCTAACAGGGCTCACTTCAGAAGAGTGAAAAGCAATATCTAGTTACATTGGTGGTTTTTCCCATATTGGGTTTCCACATTAAAATTGGTGTCTCTTGTGTTCTTAATTGCTGAATTACTTTGTGCATGATAACATATCAGTTCTTAATATTTATCATTTACTGCATTATCAAGTTTTAGCATTTTATATTAATCAGATCAAGGGTATATTCAAACATCTTAGGGACTGTGAAATAAGTTTTGTAGTAACTGATTCACCCCCTCCCCCTCTCAGTTACTCTATTCTCATTTCCAACACACAGTTGGCGGCATTTCGAACGAGACCTTATTTCTGCTTGTCTTCTTCAAGTTGACAGTGCTTAATTCTTAGCTTGCTTAGGTCATCAAATTTCACTCCCAGTTGCACATAGACCATGAACATTTTAAGGTAATCTGAGACCCACTCATTGCTTTCTTCCACAATTATCTTTCTCCATCGTAGGAGAAACTTAACACTGGGCTCCATCCATGGCCATTCCTTATAGAAGGCCAAGCTTTCCCTTACTATGAGGGATTGCCGATGTGGTGCCATCTCTAGCTCTTCAGAGCCCAATGGTAACGCCATATACCTTTCAGGTAGTGGGATTCTAAATTTATCATCTATAATGTGAACCGCTTTCCCCAGCCCTTTCCTCCAAACTGGATCAAAAAGCTCAAAACAGAGCCTCACTATGTCTTCTTTCCAAATTTTAACCCTTATCATTACCCCTATGAGACAGCCAATTATGGAGCTATTAGTTCTCCAGGTCACGCTGTAGTCGAAAGCATCCTCTCCAATCACTTTGATAACTGCAAACCGAGTCATGTCATCTACCACCCTTAGTAGACGATTCCATCTCTCGGGTTTAACCTTCCCCAGAAAGGCCATTGTCCTATTTTCAGTAGCATGAAAAACATGGATATTTGTTTCCATCAGGTAGAATAAGGGTAACAAGGGGAAACCGATTAATATCCATTGAAGGATACAACTCCAATAGCAGCTACACCTAAACTTCCTAATTCGACTTTGTAACTCAACTCCTCATAATCTGTTTTAGAACTGCATCTTCTTTAATAACTACCATAATTATGGCTTGACACCTTTCACTTCTTACTTAAGCCTCACATGTGATTTTTAACTTCTTCGTACTTAAATGGCGTGTCAAACTATAAGAATTGGAATCCATTACAAAAGTAGGATCCTTCGGGTGCATTCTAATGATACACTTGTACATAGGTGACCGTATGATGATAATTTTAATATACCAAATACTTAAGGATAAGACAGAAGGGGTTGGGCACAAAGAAGCCTAATAATAGAACTAACTGAAGATAATAAAAGCCAAAGGGATTAGCCTCCTTAAACTAATATCTTAATCTAATCAATTACTATTGTAATTAATCCTAAAAACACTTTAATAACAAGGGAGGCTAAGATAATGAGGAGGCTATCTATCGATTACATATTGTATGTTAACATAGAAATTCCATCCGTACCCCTATTAGCTAACCTATCAACTTTGACATTACCTTCTCTATAAATATGAGTAATATAAATATCCTCGAATTTATTTAATATCATAAGGGTGTCTTGAAGCTTTGAATTTAACACCCAATTTGGCATCTTTTTCTTCCTAACCGCATTAAGAATAATCTGAGAGTCACCTTCTATTATAATTCTAGAGAAGCCTAGTTTCAAGCAAAGTTGTAACCCTTTCTCTAGGGCTGATAATTCAGCTATATTGTTTGATGACGGAGGAAGTGATGAAGCTAACTTTGCTAACCATTTCTCATGCTCATCATTGATAATGCAACCAATACTAGCTTTCCCTGGATTATCCCGTGCTGCTCCATCAAAATTCAATTTATGCCACCCATGAGGTGGTGGAATCCACTTGCAATTTGCTCTAGCTTCTTTGTTGCGAGTAGAGTGAACCAACGGAGGATTGATAATGGTGGGCCAATTCTTCTTCATCAGTCCATCCCAAGTCGAGAATGAACCTTCTTCTTTAGAAGAATTCCTAAGATGAGCATTAAGTACTTCCACTATAGCAGCTTCTAATTTTAATAAAAACCTTTCTATGTTCAACACTTTCTCTTGAAAGATGTGATGATTTCTCTCCTTCCACAATTCCCACACCACAATCGAAGGGCCAATATGCCAGAGCTTGTTATATACCCCGCCTATCAAATTCACAGGCTAAGAGCTAAGTAAACTTTTGACGAAGTTTTGAAACGAGATAGCCCAGCCGAGACGCTCCCTAAGCCATTCCCAACAATTGAGCGCATAAGGAAAATTGAGGAAAAGGTGATCTACATTCTCATCACTATGCTTACACAAAACACACCAATGAGGACCTAAAATACCAAATCTTAATAACCTATCTGCGGTCAACACCCTCTTTTGAAGGACAAGCCATAAAAAGAATTCGACCTTCGAAAGACATACCGTATCCCAACACAGATTAAGGGGTAATTCTATCTTTGACCATTTCTATGACTGAATAATTGCCTTATAACCTTGTTTCACACTATATGTTCCATCCTTGAAACCTGCCCAAATAAGGTTGTCCGGCTTTGAGGTTTGTTTGATGTTTCTGTTTGAGATGATCTTCTTATAAGCGTCAATAAGGTTTGGGTCAAATTCTAGATGGTCCAAAGAGCGCCATTTCCATTTCATAACCCCTTTCAAAACTTCTTGAGTCTTATAGTCCTTAACTTTATTTCCCCATATAGAGGTCAACCTTTCCTTTAGGATATCATTAGCTGGGGATGATTCAATTGGAGGAAGACCATCCCATGAATCTTCCCAGAACAGTGCCTTGTCACCTAATCTAACATCCCAAGTCAGAAATTTGCTGATAAGACTCCGACATTTAGTCATAAAGTTCCAACATTTCGATCCTTTAGGGAGACTATCCATTCTAAACAGGGATTCTGGGTTTGAAGGGTTGAGATATTTGTTACATAAGATTTTAGCCTATTTTTGATCAGATTCTTTGTATAATCTCCAAATTAATTTTGCCCCCAAGGCCTCATTTTGCCATTGAGGCTTTTTAATACCTAAGCCCCCATATTCTTTGGATTTACATATGTTATCCCATTTTATAAGTGCCAACTTCTTATCTTCTTCTTTATCTTTCCATAAAAAAATCCTCAATTTGGATTCAAATGACAAAGACATCTAATTAGAAAGGGGCAAACAGGCCATAGGAAATATTGGAATGGATGAGAGAACTAATCTTATCTTAGTGATTTTACCTGACTTAGATAGCCATTTATTTTTCCAATTCCCAATCCGTTTATCTATTTTTTCAATTGTGTCCTTCCAAATTTTGTAGTGTTTTGTGCCTTTCTCTAAAGAGATTCCTAGATATTTGCAAGGAAATAGGCTCTTTTTAAAACCCATGATCCTACATATCGAATTTTCCATTTCTGTACTGGTATTCAAAAAGAAAATCTCTGATTTTTCTTTGTTCACTTTTTGTCCAGATGCATCCGTATAGGTTTGCAAGATATTTTTATATCCCACAGCCTCTTGGATTGAACTTTTACCTAGTAGGATGGTATCATCTGCATACTGTTGATGAGTTATATTAGGGACATTTCTAGTTATAGAAATACCTAAAATCCTTCGCCTTAAATATGCATCCGAAATCACTCTTCCAAATGCCTCAGCCATGATGATAAATAAGGAAGGAGAAATTGGGTCTCCTTGTCTAATGCCCCTAGATATCTCGAAAAAACCCTCTGGTATTCCATTAATAAGAATAGAGATTTTAGGCATAGAGATAAATTTAAAGATTAGATTAATCCACTGATGAGAAAACCCAAATGCTTCTAAAACTTTACAAAGGAAGTGCCAGTCTACCATATCATATGCCTTCTGAATATCTAGTTTCATAAGCATACATGGTTCTTTATCTCTTGATACTGAATGAATGGTTTCCTAAATAGTTAGAATGCCATCCAAGATAGATCTACCTGGTACAAAGCCTGTTTGTTCTTCCAAAATTAGTTTTGGCAAATATTCCTTGAGTCTAGTGGCCATAATTTTGGAAAAAATTTTGTAAATTGTATTGCATAGAGCTATTGGGCGAAAGTCCCCAGGATGTGTAGGTCCTTCCTTCTTAGGAATCAGTGTAATGAAAGAAAAATTAATTTCTGCAAATAATGATCCACCATTTCGTGATGCTTCAATGGCCTTCCATAGATCTATTCCTAAAATATCCCAACATTTTTGGAAGAAGAAGGCCTGAAATCCGTTCGGCCCTGGCGATTTGTCAGGGTTCATATTAAAAATTGCAAGTCTAACTTCTTCAAGGGTGATTGGATGGTCAAGATTTTTATTATCTTCTGGAGTAATAATTTTTGGAATGAATCTGAGCATGGTAGACTGAGCTATCCTCTTTGAACCTTCATAATTGTTAAGTAGTTTTTTAAAATGGGAAACTATTGTGTCTACTATCTCTTAAGGATTTTCTGTTTGTAGACCTGAGTTGCTAGTGATACTAGTTATCCTTGACCGAGGTCTCTTATAAATAGTTGAATTATGAAAAAAATTTGTGTTACGGTCTCCCTCGTTCAACCACTTTTTCCTAGATTTTTGTCTCCAAAAGGTTTCTTCTTTTGATATTATGTCTTCTTGTCTTGACAACAGATCTTTTTCTAGATGATATTTCCCATAATCCATACCATATCTGATGATTTTTGGATTTAAATCTTTTAGTTTTCCTTCTATTTCCAGTTTTTCTTTGAAGATATTATCAAAATGTTCCCTATTCCATCTTAAAATATTCTCTTTTAACATTTTGAGCTTAGAAACAAAGATGAACATTTTGGAGCCTTCAAAGTTAGCTTGTGTCCACCACATCCTAATTTGTTCAATAAATTTTGGGTCTAGAAACCACATTTTTTCACACTTGAACGGGTTTCTAGGTGGTTTAGATGGTTCCGTCATTTCCATACAAAATGGAAAATGATCTGAACCTGCCAATGGCAAAATACATGCCACTAGATTTTTATTAAAATTCGTAATTCTGCCAGCTATAAAAAACCTGTCTAGTTTTTTTGTAATGAAATCATGGTCCTTCCTTCTATTATTCCAAGTAAATATGCCATTACTTAATGGAATTTCAACCAGGTTATGTTTATCTATCCAAGAATTAAATTCCAACGAGGAAGATGTAAGATGCTGTATTCCTCCTACTTTTTCATTTAGATTGATAATGGTGTTAAAATCACCACCTATTAAGATGTGACTATTTTGGTGATGATTTAATACCGTACCTATGTTGTCCCATACCTCTTTTTTCTTCATTGAACAGGTAGGTCCATATACATTAACTAAGATAAATTTTATATCAGATTTAAGACTCTGTATGCTAACACACATCCAATTAAAACCACTAACTAAATATTTTAATTCTATTTTTTTTGGGTTCCATATAATTCCTAGTCCACCTAAAGCACCTAAGGCCTCAGTAAATATTGAATCCAAAAAACCTAAATTTTTATTTAATTTAGAACCTTCTAATTTGTTTAATTTAGTTTCTTGAATTAAGATTATTTCATAATTAAAATTCTTTAAGTATTGTTTAATAAGTCTTTTTTTATTAGGGGCATTTAGACCCCTAGCGTTCCATGTGGTGATCCTCATGATGCCCTGGGAAGGCACTTCCCCTTCCCTACATTTAGGAGTTCATCAATTTTCCTTTGTTCCCTGCTTAGTCCTTCAGTCTCTCACAATTCCTTTAATGTTTTCCTTCCTCTTTTTCCTTTCAACTTGCTACAAATAGGGGAGCTCAGCCCTGCTTGATTCATACATAACCCCAGTTCTTGCAAATTTTCCTCCAAATTATGTACTGATGAAATTAACTTATCTCCTACTGTCTGGTCCTCTTCTTGTTCTAATTCTTTGCAAATTTCGGTTCCAATAAATACCTCCAGCTTCTGCTTCTCCCCATATCCTTCTAATGTTCTATCCTTCCCTTTAGTAATTTATGATTTATTTCCATCTTGCTTATCTTGTTCCTTTAAATTGTCCTCCATCTCTAATTGTAGCAAGTCTCTTCAAAGATCATCCACTGTATAATCTTCCCCTGCCAATTTGAGGATTTTTTGTATAAGATCCTCTTTCTGGTGTATAGTACTATTATCAATATTTTCATCATTAAATATCTAATCCAATTCTTCAGATAACTGCTCGAGTTGCTTATTAACATTCTCTGGTATTTCTGCTTCTGGAGGGGAATTTGAGTCCTTATTTAAGAAGTTCTGTATCTCTTCCATAAGTAGGTTATCTGGGTTCATGTCCTTCCTCTGCAAGTCTGTCTTGCCTCCCTCTAGAGTAAAAGGTGAAGTGGTCATAAGACAAGGCGTTTGCCAAAATTTGGGTGTTCCTTCAGGTCTATCATTACCAGGAGTTATTGGTTCCGTCTCAAAATTCCTATTTGTTGTTATCTGTAGAGCAACCTGATTGTTATACAGCAATTTGTCTACTTTCAAACTATCTGTTGGTGATGATGAAAAAAGAAGATCATTTTCTGTTATACTTATGTCAATAATTTCAGTTGTTTTAGAGGTTTTGACTTGATCCTTACCTAGTATCCTATCTGAATGATTAACTTCCCCTTTTTGACTTGAGGATTCCTTGCTCTGGTTTGCTGCCCCTCTATGTTCTAAGGTCCGAGGGCAGTATTCTTTTTCTATTTCTTTAAATCCTAATATCTTCTCCTGTGCTTGTAAATCTTTCGAATCATTCCTTATTTTGTATCCTTCTTCGAAATCTGGTTGAATAGAATATGAAGTAACCTCTTGCCCTGTTCCCTTTTTTTTAGTATCTCTCCTAATAGTACCATTTTTATCTAAACCAATGTCCTCCATAATTCCAGAATTAATTCATATTTTTGATTTGCCATCTTTGTCATTCTTAGTTTTTCCTACTTCCCTTTTCTTCTTGTCCATATCCTTTCTCTTTTTTCTATTCTGTATTTTTATGCATATATTGTTAACCTCTTTCTTTGTCTGTTCCATGGGCTTAAGTACTAAGACTGATTTAAGCCTTCTTCTCTTAGGGGGCCGCTCTTCTGAGTCTTTGAAGACCATCCCTTCCTTCTGCTGTTTTATAGGCGAGATTTGTTCATGAAGTCTTTCATTTTTCATGAATCTTAGCTAGGGAAAAATGCTTCTAATATCAGAGGTCAGGGGAAGTATCTTGGGCATAATCTTATGTGATTCATCAAATTTTAAAATATCAACTAATTTCCCTTTATATATCTGAAACTGTATATCATACTTAGCTTTACTAGTAATGAATTCTTTTTTAAATTCAGCAGGGTGATTAAACTGAACATTAATAAGTATCTTAACATTGTTACAACAATAAAAGGATGTGTCAATACCCTCCACCTCTCCAACTACAGATCCTATGGATTAAATAATATCCTCTTGACAGAATTCTGGGGGAAGAGAGGGCAGAATACATCATGTGGGCATCTTACAATTTATCTTTGTTTCACTAAAATTCTGAGACCATTCTATAAATTTAACACTATAACCATTAAAAAAGCAATTAGACACTAAAATAAATTCCTTTTTTACAGCTACTTCTATACATTGAACATATAGCACCTTATCTGAAAAGCGAGATATACTTACCTGTTCCTCCCAAATTTCCTCCAGCCAGTCAGATAAGAGAGGTAGATCATTCTGTGGGCCGTTCCATATTGCGAATACTCCTCCCTTAAGACATTTATCCCACGTATCATCAATTTCTTTTATTGAAATTATTGTCACATTTTCCATATCTTTGCATGATCCTGTGGGCACTTTAGGGTTCGGTACTGCTTCTTGGTAATACATTCGCCAGTATGGGGGAATATAGGTTGAAGGCGAATCCGGTTTGGTAGATTTCCTCTCTATCTGGGGTGTTGCCAGAGATTGCTAGTTCAAGGGTTTAGTAGCAGTCTTCATGTGGGCATATTTTGTCAAATTGAAGATCCGTAATTGATTGTCCAGGTGTTCTATTGTGAAAAACAAGTGGCGATTGATTGAGAGATGCACCTCTGAGTCTTCAGAGGATGTTGTCTGCCATGAGTTTTTGCATTGAGTAATTTGCATTCCTCTATAACTTGTTTGTTTGGGTAGCTTGTCATCGATTTTATTTAGGGCTTCAAACCTATTTCTTGTTTTGATTTCAAATTGTTCGGCATGATTGTATTGGGGCTTTCTTTGATGCCATTTCCCCACGACATGGAATGGTCCTTGCCCTTGCTTCTCCTGGCTAATTCCACTCTTTTTCCATTATTTTTGTAGGAGTTTCTTCTCGTGAGTATTCGTTGGTTTATGGGAATTTGACATTTTTCGACAAAGCAGAGCAGAGCTTATTTAATATGTTAAAAATTTATTTATAAATATAATTATTGATATTTTATAAATAAATCATAATATGAAAATAATAATATTTTCATAATAATAATATAAAATAATATTTCTTAAACAATTATATAATATAAATAATATTATTTTTTTAGTATTTTTGAAGACAAAAATTATATTATAAGAAAATGCAATATTAAAATATAAAAATCTAAATCAACTCACTTACATTCAAAAAATTATTCTTACATTCAAAAAATTATTAAACATTAATGAATCACATTATCATATAAAAAACTAGTCCTAAAAAGTATTAGTTTTAAAATGTATCATCAGGCCAATATAAGAGGTAAAATGAGTACACCCAATTAAATTGTAGAAAACTATTTTGGAAAAATTGTAAAGTTAAAAAACTTGCATCTATGTAATAGTTTGATAAGGAAATTTAAAGAATGATTATTTCAAACATGTAAAAAATAAAAAATTTAATCACTAGTTAAAGTATGAAATTCAAAAAGTACCACAATAGTACTTAGCCTACCAACAAGTACTAATAACTTACTAAATTGTTCTAAATTTGATTAGATAAGAAATAACAATAAAATAGTATTAAAAGTAAATATAGAAAATATCAATGCCTAATACTTAATATAAATTTGTTTTATTGAAGTTATATTTTCTTACTTTATAAAAAATAAAATTTATGTGTTATTTTTATGATTAATCCTATTGACTAAAATTAATATTATTTTAACTTTACTTAAAAATTTATGCATTATTTTTCACTTCAAATTTATTATATTAAATTTATTTTAGATATATAGTGGAAATCATATAGACATAATAATGGTTATTGATTAATAATATATAACTTTAATGTAATTTTTTTATTAAAAGTAATTTCTAAATTATCATTTAGATATCTGAAAATAATACAACTTTTTTATATTAAAAAAAAAAAAAAAAAATTAATAAAGATCAAACGATTTGTTTTCTTTCTAAAATTTATTCATGTTTCTAATTTATTATCATCTTTCTCCTATTGTAACTTGAATCTTTTATTATATAATAGTATATTTTAAAATTATATTTATAAAATTTAATTATATTGAAATCACTTTTTTTATAAATTTCTTACTAAAATTATTCAAACTTAATAAGATTAAATGAATGGTAACATACCATAAACCTAACAATAGTACTAGGTATGACCTTACTTATGATACCTTTAAACTTTCCTAACACAAATTATAAAAATTTATGTATTTGACTTATTGATGTGTAGTTATTCTTTTTATTTTGAAACTTTGGTGTGAGAAAATGAATATGTTAATTTTATTCTTTAATTTCTACAAATTATAAATATAAATAGGTCTAGTAATATCATTTTAAATGATAGAATACAAATTATTTCTTAAGAACTATTCTTTTATATTTTTTAAAATTTAAATATATTATCAATTTAATTATTATACATGTAAAAATTTCAAATAAATTTCTTATAAATTGTATTTGTTGTATCAATATTAATACACTTATATTTGTGAAAACAAAATTTGTGAAAAGTAGTCCACTGGGATCAATTCTTGCTAACTATAAGGATCTAACATCAAAGAAGGCATGAGGCCAAGATTGTGCCTCAGATGAATTCGGTATAATGAATACTCCTTACTCATTGGCTCTTAGTCAAATATTTTTAGATGTTGGCTCATGCTTCTGTATCACGTAGCTAAAAAGATGTTGTGGAGGACCTCCATTACAAAAAAATGAAAATATATTCCTTTGATCAAAACCTCATTATTATTATGTGCACTTGTCTTCCCCATCTTCAACATTTTTTTGTCAAAGTACAAAACATATCACTCCTATTGGCTTATTGTTGCATGCACAAAAATGTGCAACTGCTAGTTTAATAATATTTAAATTTATTGTATTGCCCTAGTTAATTAAACTATTATAAATTAAGGAAATACAAGCCATTATGTGGCACTTGTTTCGTATATTTCCACATAAAGCTTACATTCTAGAGACACAAATACTCATGTTATCCACATATCCATTTAACCTCTTAGTATGAAATCGAGCTTCTCCAAAGTGTTTATCCACATTGACAATTAATTTATTTAGTATTTTTTTTAATCTTTTATATAAATTATCACATCACTCAATAACTTAAATCAATGAACTTCATATGAAATTAATTTTTTTTCTTTATCAATTTATCAACTACCATTTTGTAAATCTATAATATTTTTTCCTTATTTTTATTTACTAAAATTTTAAGTATCATTAAAAATATATATATCATAATTTTATAAATAAATAGGCAAATTAAACTAAAGTACAGTTATTTGATTTACCTTTATTAATACCAAGATTCTTTAAATATGTAGATAACAATACTTGAAAATGTCTTTAACTCAAAAAGTTAAAATTTAAATTATGAGATGAATCAAAATTATATATATATATATATATATATATATATATATATATATATAGAGAGAGAGAGAGAGAGAGAGAGAGCAAATCAAATTTCTTTATTTTTTTAAATTTTAAAAATGATAAGAGTTTTTATAAAGTTTTGATTTGTATTTTCTAATTTTTAAAATAAAAATATCATTTATTTCAAATGTGATTGGTTTATACAAGTTTGTATAATAGTGACATTGTTTTCAGAGTATCCTCTATATTGCACCATTTTTTTCTATTAATCATAATATACAGTCATTAACGTGTTCGATTGCCGCATAGTAGAAGTCTATACGAGGAGACATTAGTCAATCGATCTATGGTCTATATAGATGTGCAACTAAACATCAAACCATTCAACAAAATAACATGATTTATGCAACAAAAAGGAACCTAAAAGTATCATCAGTCATATGAGGTTCAATTTTTCATCCAAGTCATCCATGGTAGAGGACCATCTGATCACCTAAGCCTCATGTCTTCATCTCTAATAATAGTGCTTGGATCCCTCATAAGTTGATGCCATGGAAGTGTTGGTGCATGGGGGAAAGCACTAATCATAATGCATGGTGTTATTCCTTCATTGAAATCATCCTTGTTTTTAGTTGACACAAATACATTGTTAGCATCAGAATTATCAGCCAATTGGTTAAACATTCTTTGCAACCTAGTGTTGTTGATTCTAGGCCTACTCATTGTGGGACTGGTGCTTGCTTGAACACCTTCCACTTGCTTGTTCAGGTCCTCTATCACCTTCCTTAGCTTGATTTTCTCCATCCTATCCTTAAGAGTACCCTCAAATGAATCTAGTTCATTGGTCTTTGCCTTCACCTCAAATTGTACCCCTTCATCCTTTAACACCTTTAAGCATGCATCGGTTTTCCTCACCGCTTGTTTCTCTTTTCCTTTTTAGATGATGGTAACCTTCATACATATTTTATGCATAACGAGTCTCCTCAAAGCCTCAGTAAGGATTCTACTCCTATCTTTAAATACATCATCATTCCTAATTAACCAAATAGACTAAAGCAAATGAGAAGAGAAAATGGCCCATAATCTATTAAGATTTTTGGGGAGGCCTGAGATATAACTAGTGATAGCAAAGAAGGTAAGAAGATCATATTCAATATGGACATCAAACTAGTTCCAGACCCCTTCAAGGGAAAGTCACATTCAAATAATAAGTGAGAGATGGCTTCAGGCTTAGACTAGAAAGAATAGGTGAAGGGACAACCATAAACATTATTTAGTGGGAGCCTATGAAATAAGGCTTTCCATATAAAGAATTGGACCTTAGGTTCAATATTCTAGTGCTAGATAGCTGAAAGGTGCTTGGTCCATTCTTTGGGTTCTAAAATACAAGCTCATTTGGTGTTAAGGTACTCAAAAACTTCATTATTATCAGAGAGCAAGTTGTACAAGTATTTAGGTTTGGTGGAGAAGATCTTGGAGCCATTTGGCCTAGTAAGGAGAGGAAGTTTGTTAATATCATGACCACAATTTTTGGGAAGCTTGGATTTTATCCAAGCATCTTTGACAATGACAAAGGTTCTCTTTTGAGACTGTGGAAGGTTGAACTTTGAGGATAGGTTCTCCCAAATGAAAAATTTTAAATCTATAATGAGGATACTGAAGGAGTGAATGCTAATTTTGTCCCAAGCTTTGGCTAAGCTACCTTCTAGGAGAGCAAGAGGTTTTTATTTTCTTTCTAGGTTCCACTAGAGGGATTTCTCCCCACACATTTTGGCTTGGCTATCAGTAATTTCAGCCCATGCCACCTAATGTCTCACTTTTTCTCATGCTTTCCAAATGGTTTTAAAGACCACAAACCCTTCCAGCTTGATCTTCCATCTACCTGAGAGTAGGTCATGAATGTGCATCCCTTTCCATGATTTTCCAATACAAGGAAATCCTCTTGTAATGTTACGTCTAATCAATACCTCCCAAGGTTCATTTCCTTTTGTGGATCTAGCAATCCATTTGGTTGCAAGATAAATTCCTTGCAATCTTAAATCTTTCAAACCCATCCCACCTACTTCCTTCCTCATAGTGCACCAACTCTATTTAACTACATGTCTTTTCTAGTTACCTTTTCCATCGAACCACAAGAAATTCCTAATAACTTTTTGAATGTAGTTGATCTAACTTTGGTTAAAGAGACATACAAAGGAATGGTATATAGTATATGTTGATAGTGTTTTTTGGAAAACTTGAACTCTGTTAGCTAAAGACAAGTAGTTGTTATGCCATCTACTAAGCTTGCTGATAGTTTTCTCCTTAACCCATTCTCACATTGAGTTCAAGTTGGGTGAGACTAAGAAGGGTATCCCCATATACCTAACTATATGAGAAGGAACACCCTAGGAGAATCTAAATTTACAATACCATGAAGGAGATTGTTCTTCCCATCCCAGTATAATGGACTTAGCAATAGACACTTTTCTCTTTGAGGCTCTGTAGAATATATCCAGTTTGGTTGTGAGTTTAGTGATATTGTCCTCTGACAATGCAATGAGTAGAGAGGTCTCATTTGTAAATTGTACATTATTGATTTCCTCCTTATTAGGAAACATTATTCCTCTAACCATAGGTGAAAGAGTGTTATCTATGAGAATGTAGTACAGACTATCAGCTACAATGACAAATAACGAGGAGGCAAGCGAGAAACCCTATCTTATAGATCTTGAGAGATAGAATGAGTTTGATCTTAGGTCATTGATCTCTACAGTAGCATGAGTTTTTGCCATTAGGGTAAGCACCATTTTGGTAAAGTGTTTAAGGAATCCTAGACATTCCAACATCAACTCTATGAACTTCCATTCAATTCTATCATATGCCTTGTCATAGTCAATTAGGAACATTCCTCCTTATTGCCCAAATTCATTAGCCCACTCCATAGTTTTCCAGTAGGTAATTAGATTCTCCAAAATATATCTCCCTTTGACAAATCTAGTTTGTGTATGATTAATAAAATATGGTAGGACCTCTTTGAGATGAAGAGCCATAATTTTTGCTAGTATTTTGTAGGAGACATTGAAGAGTGTGATGGGCCTCCATTTTTTTATTAGGGTTTTGTCTCCTTCCTTAGGTATGAGTTTAATAAGTCCTAAATTGACAATAGCTTCTAGTGAGCCATGTTCAAACCCTTCTTGATATAACATTAATAGGTATTCCCAAATCCAATTTATGTGGGTCTTGAATTCCATATAGTCCTAGTAGGGCCTTATCATTATTCATCTGAGTGATAGCTTGAACAATATCTTCTTTAGAGATGGGAGCATTTAGCCTAGTTTTATCTTCTTAGGACACTCTTCCTGGAATTAATCTCCTAGTTCTGATCCTTTCACTTTTCATATCCAGATTTTGCTCTTTTGAGGTATATTATAAAATTGAGCAAAGGCCTTTATAATTTCTTTGATATCGATGATTAGATTGTCACCCTCTCTAAGAATTTCAATTTTTTCCTTAGCTTTCTTAGTTTTAAGAATATAAAAGAAATACTTGGAATCTTTGCCCCCATGTTCGATCTAATTGATCCTTGTTTTGATCTTGGCCCCTTGAATCTTAACTTGGTAGATCCTTCTCAGTGCATCTCTCACTTCAGCCAAGGCACATTGGCAGGAACAATCTTGTGTGTTAGACTGCAAGGTTGCTTCTTCCTCAACCAAAGTGTTGTGTAATGTTGTCTCCTTTCTTCTCACATCCTTGGCCTTCTTTTTTCCTACTGTCTTGAATATTTATCTAAAACTCTCTATCATAGTGTTCCATCTACTAGTTGCATCTAGATGCCTTACCACACAATGGTTAAACCATCTTACCATAACTATGGTGGCATTGAGGTCAACATCTTTTAGAAGGGTGGTATTATATATATATATATATATATATATATATATATATATATATATATATATATATATATATATATATATATATATATATATACATATATATATATATATATATATATATATATATATACATATATATATATATACATACATACATACATACATACATACATACATACATACATACATACATACATACATATGTATATATGTATATATGTATATATGTATATATATGTATATATGTATATATATGTATATATGTATATATATATGTATATATGTATATATCTATGTATATACATATATATATCTATGTATATACATATATATATATATATATATCTATGTATATACATATATATATCTATGTATATGTATATATGTATACATATATACATATATGTATATATACATATATATGTATACATATATGTATATATACATATATGTATATATGTATATATACATATATGTATATATGTATACATATATACATATATGTATATATGTATATATGTATATATGTATACATATATACATATATATATATGTATATGTATATATATATATATGTATACATATATACATATATACATATGTATACATATATGTATACATATATATACATATATGTATACATATATGTATACATATATATACATATATGTATACATATATGTATACATATGTATATGTATACATATGTATATATATGTATACATATATGTATACATATGTATACATATACATATGTATACATATATGTATACATATGTATATATATACATATGTATACATATGTATATATGTATATATGTATACATATATGTATATACCTATATACGTACATATGTATGTACGTACATACATACGTACATAGATACGTATATATATATATATATATATATATATATATATATATATATATATATATAGAGAGGGCAAAGCCTTCAGTCTTGGGAACCTTAGATTTTTGGTTGTCAATCTAGAAGATATTGGCAATAATGGGGTGATGATCAAATAATGTAAATGGGTACACCAACACACTAGATCTTTCATCTGACACTTGGAAGCTAAATGTGTTTTTGTCAACATAGTATTTGTCCAATCCACAACATATTATGTTGTTCCCTTTTTGGAGGTTGGTCCATGTATGCAATATTTCCTTGTGGTCACTTTTTCTTCTAGCCAATGGATCAAACAATAAATGTTTACTCATCATTCTATTCCAAAAGAACTTCCCATCCCCTTACCACTCAAATCTGCACCCCTCTATCTTGTATTGTTGGTTTTCTACCACATTGAAGTCTCCAACTATTTGTTGTGATGTAGAGCCTAATTAGACTCAGAGGTTTATTTGGCATGGTTTCCCTCAAAATTATGTTTGTGAGATTTTGGGGTAGCGTCCCAGGTGTGCTCAAGGGGCAAAGCTCTTATAGGAGTTCAGGTGCAACACCCCTGAAGCAAAAAATGACCCTATTATTGTAAAAGGCATCGACTACTATTTTTCTATTGGATGACTTATTCTAGCCCTAATTTTGTAAGCGACACAAGCTTGTATAAAAAGCTTAGGGTTAGGGATTTCATAATGTATGGTGATATTGTAGCTTCTTGTGGTAGTATTGAGCTATAAGGGATTGCAGATTCTAATCACTGGATAATAATAATATTGGACTTATTGTTGGTAGATGTAGCCCATGGATTGGGTGAACCATGTTAAATATTTTTGTCTTGTGTTCTCTTATGTGTGATCTATTATTTTATGATATTAGTTATATTTGCATATAAATGCTATTTATGTCTATGGTTAATCCTAACAAGTGGTATCAGAGCCAGACAATCATCATTTTTTTTGTTTATCCCAGATTATCATCATTTTTTTATTAGCTATCCTCTATAAGAAGGTCTCATGGTTGAGTGGGAGTATCATAATTGAGTGGAAGCACTGACAGACGAGGGTAAGCTAAAGGTTGAGAAGTTTAATGGGTAGGAATTTTAGCTATGAAAAATAAAAATGGAGTACTATTTTTATCAAAAAGATTTATGGAAGCCGTTGGAAGGAAAAGCCAAGAAATAAGGAACTATGACAGAAGAGGACTATAATGCTTACCCCTAGTTGACTTTTTAAATTGTATTGTCGTATTCTTTTAGGCCTATTTTATGTTTATGTTTATGATTTTTGGTACTTGGTTACCAAATTAGATTAAATATATTTCATATTTAGATGATTTATGTGAAGAGTTAGTTATTTCAGTTATTTTATGATTATTTTGATAATGATCGATGTATGTTCATTTAGTGATTTCAGTTATCTCATGATGATTAGTAGATGGATTATTTATATACAGTTCTATGGTTACTTACCCCATACTTGCATGTGTATTGTGTACCTATCTGTTTTACTTTATGTATGAAATTTTTGATGTGGTTGAAGAAGTGAGTCATAGTCACCTGCTAGTCGGGATCTACATGATGTACCACTTTTTGCCATTGTCTATTTAGTTTAGAATATATGATTACATACATGCGTGAATTTTATGCAAATTGTAGGTATTAGGTATTGACTTCCCTAAATTACCAAGATGAGCACACCCTATCACAATATCTCAATGGTATAAGTGGGGAGATAATTCTTGAGTCTAAATCCTAACCTAACCTAATTTTCCTAGAAAGTAGGACAAGTATTTGAGTCAGTTTACCCATTCAAATTCGTCAAGTGATGTGAATTCATGATTTTGACCCTAGAGTTTGATTATGTTCTTTGTCTTTATTTGAGTTGTATTTGGTTTTGTGGGTCTATTGTGATTTTCAATTGTAATTAAATCAAATTAAAAGATAATTTAATGATTTAACTTAATAGAAATTTTATAAAGAAAATTTAATATTTAACTATATTTAATTAATTAAGAAACTTGTTAAATTAAAAAAATTAAATTTAAAAGATTAATAAAAATATAATTTTGGCATATTTATATTTATTTAATTTAATAATTATTATTTAGGAGTTTTATTTTAATAATAAGCTCTAAATAGTATTATGAGTTGAATTAGTAAATATATTATTAGAATGCCTTGTAATTAATTAAAGATAGAAAGCATCAATTTAATAACGTTTATTTTAATTAAATTGCATAAAGGTTGAGCATGAAAAATAAAATATAAAGAACATCCTGGAAAATGAAGCAACTGACCTTTTGAAGACACTGAAGCTATTTGGGGGCTATCTTTTTGCTTTTCTTTTGTTGTCTTTTGTTAGTGTAGTTTTTATTTTTCCTATTTTGCTAGGTTTTTCCTACACTTTTAATAATCTCGCTTAGGTTAATAAAGCATGTCTTATTAGGGGAATGGTTGTGAGGTGTCACCTTCTTACATGTGAGCATCCATTAGCTATCTTGGGAAGATACTTTGCTATCTTTAGTCCGATAGATGGTTGCTCCTCATTGGTTGGTGTTGCCACCTCCTCCCTCTTCCTAGCCTATATAAGCATGCTACCTGGCTTGTATTTGCATCTCTTATTTTTGCATCCTCTTAATGCTATTTTGCTTCTAGAATTTGCATTACTCTCTTGGAGACTAACTCTATGATGCTATTTTGATTTTGTATCATTTGCATTCATAGTTTAGATATTTACTCTTTGCACTAGTTTTCTGGGTTATTAATCTTTTCATATTCTAACATGGTATCAGAGCTTTTCTATGTGCAAGAGTAGATTTTAGTTTCCTTATTTGAGAGATTTGGGGGGGGGGGGGGGGGGGGGCAAATAAACTTTATTGTAGTTTTTCGAAAAACGAAGTATGCTCTTCTCTTGCATCTTTGGATGATCCTGAGAATTAGAAAAGTTTTGACAAAAACAGTTTTTCTCTAGGGTTTCAATCTCAAATCTGACAACCAACTTGCATATTTGGAGCTTTCAATCAATTTTGCAGGTTCCAGCATGCCATTGATGGACTTGAGAAGCTGATCCAGCATTTGCATGTCATATTTTGGTTGCTGGAGTCGGTTTTTGATTTTTGGAGCCATTTTTTACTGTTAAAGGTGTCTGATTTACACTACAGCAAATTTTTGGAGAATCTTCAGCCCAAACAGACATCACCATTGGATCCGAAAAGCCATTTTCAGTCAGGATTCATATAAAGCTTTTCGATTTTGGACACAGGGCATTTTTTGAGATTTTTTAACCCTTTAGGGTCGCTGTCGTATGGATTGTACGGTCGCAGTGCGAAAAAAAAATATTCAAAAAAAAATCAATTCGCAGCGCACCACTGGGCGGCCACCGCCACACCACCCAGCGGCCGCCGCTGCGAAGCTCGCCGGCCGCTACCACTGGCAGCGCCACTGCAGAGCCGCTGCGGATCACCTCTCCGCTACTGCGGCCACCTCCGCCGGTGTTTTTTCGGCCGCTACTTCAGTTACGCCACCGTCGTCGGAAGTCGCCGCTCGTTTGCTCTGCGCCGCCCAGTCCCAGTCAGAAGTCTCCAGCGGGTGCCTCGTCAGCGACAGCGTGGCTTTTTCCGCCCAGTGAGCAGCCAGTGCGCGTGACACGTGGCAGGTGTGCCACGTGGCCCCTGCCATGCCATCAGCTGTACATGCCACGTGGCAAATTTTTTTGCTGTGACGGCTGATGGGCAGTCAATTTTAATGCCGTGTTCTGCTGACATCAGCATGACATCATCCTGTATCAACACCTTCTTGCACCTCTCCTAGGGTCATTTTGGACCTACCTTCAATTTTTTGGCCATAACTTTTGCATACGAAGGTATTTTTCCAATCCGAAAGAAGTGCCAAAAAGCTGGTTCTGAGACGAAGATGCTGGTATAGGTATTTTTGAGTTTTGATGTAGTTTGGTTTCTTGTTATGATAGGCAAAGCTGGATATTCTATTTTGCACTCCGAGAGGCGTATCTTGAGCTTTCGATCTTCGAATTTGGACTTCTTTATATCGCTGGAAAGCTCTTTTTGTGCTCTTTCCAGTGATGCTGGTTGTTGTTCCAAATTCTATTCCAGACACATCCTATTCAGTCTTTTGCATTTTAGCATTCTGGTGGATATTCTATTTGTTTTAGGTCCGGAGATCGATTTTGTTGCTTCAGTTGCTTCGTTTTGGGCTTTACCTTCTGTTGTTTCAGCTTTATTTTTTTTCTGATCATTGTTGATATTCATTGTAAGCATCTTTATGCAACACACTGAGATAAAGTTCCACTCTTGCATTTCGGGATCCTTTTCATCATTGTGATTCATTGTACTCGCACTATTATATAAAGTGCCATGGGGGGGATAGTTGTTTGCCATTTATAGGCCCTCTTTCTCTAATTCCTCATGCAGTGTCGATGACACATGCCTTTATTTGTGTTTGTACCTCACTCTCGATGTGTTTGGCTCCTGTGTTGTAGGAGATTTTTGGCCCATCTTTTCAGCTGCCTATCACCTCACCTACCTTAAGGGGAGGTTATATTGTTGTTCTATGCTTCTTTGGTTGATGGTTCATGCCTTCTATTTCCATGGAGGTTCTACAGATCAGCATTTTGACAGAGTTTTGCGGTTCTTCATGCTTCAGTGATGCTGCTTCTTCATGATCACTCCTTGTTCCTATTTTAGGGGACAATTTCCCTTGTGGGAGACTTCTTCAGTTCTTCACTAGATTCTTACCTCTTTTTGGGGGAGGGTTTTTCCCATGTGGTTTTCTCTCTTTCCCCGCTTTCAGAGGTTGCATCTTCTTGCATTGTACTTGGGTACCTAACATGGCCTCGTTGCCGGGACCCATTTCTACATCCACCTAAGCTTCGCTTATGTGGGGGTGTTAGTGTAGTTTTTATTTTTCCTATTTTGCTAGGTTTTTCCTACACTTTTAATAATCTCGCTTAGGTTAATAAAGCATGTCTTATTAGAGGAATGGTTGTGAGGTGTCACCTTCCTACATGTGAGCATCCATTAGCTATCTTGGGAAGATACTTTGCTATCTTTAGTCTGATAGATGGTTGCTCCTCATTGGTTGGTGTTGCCACCTCCTCCCTCTTCCTAGCCTATATAAGCATGCTACCTGGCTTGTATTTGCATCTCTTATTTTTGCATCCTCTTAATGCAAATGCTGGAAGCAAAATAGCATTAAGAGGATGTAAAAATAAGAGATGCAAATACAAGCCAGGTAGCATGCTTATATAGGCTAGGAAGAGGGAGGAGGTGGCAACACCAACCAATGAGGAGCAACCATCTATCAGACTAAAGATAGCAAAGTATCTTCCCAAGATAGCTAATGGATGCTCACATGTAGGAAGGTGACACCTCACAACCATTCTCCTAATAAGACATGCTTTATTAACCTAAGCGAGATTATTAAAAGTGTAGGAAAATCCTAGCAAAATAGAAAAAATAAAAACTACACTAACACACCCCCATAAGCGAAGCTTAGGTGGATGTACAAATGGGTCTCGGCAACGAGGCCATGTTAGGTACCCAAGTACAATGCAAGAAGATGCAACCTCTGAAAGCGGGGAAAGAGAGAAAACCACATGGGAAACCCGCCCCCCCACCCCCCTTTTTACTCAATCAAAGAACCCCCTCCCAAAGAAATATGATTTGGCACTTTATTTTAGTGCATTTACAACTACCACTAGAAAGAGATACTTAGTGGTCTTGATTTCAATGCATTACAAACCCTCATGAAGAGCATATGCTAAAAGTAAAACTTGGGCACAATAATCAAAGAAACAAATAGAACCATTGCGATCTACTCGAAAAATCATGCACTTTCAAAAAAAGAATCGCCTCGATACGAGGTCGTATGAGAAAGTTATGATCCTTCGAAGTTTTCAAAATGAGAACTGTGCACAGTCACGGCTGAGAATCTACAATTTCTGAAGAATTCATGCATGAAAATAAAAAAAACAACTCCACTAGTGGATAGAGTACAAAAAAATAGCCAAGTTCATAACAAGAATCAGCAACATCTTCTATACATCAGCATGAAAAACGCTTTCTAGGTTTTGTTCGCAGCCCCGAAAAACCATCTGGGTATCTTTTAGATTTTGCATGCAAGCTGTATATTTTTCAGAATTGATCATGCAAAGCTACAACCATACCCCTCTCCGTTGGCAGTCGCAGATTTGAATGCAGTTTTCAAATGTCTCGTTCTTGCTCATACATTTTGATTTTGTATCATTTGCATTCATAGTTTAGATATTTACTCTTTGCACTAGTTTTCTGGGTTATTAATCTTTTCAGATTCTAACATCTTTTAGTGCATAGTTGTTTTCTGGCCTCTTGTTTTTTTGGCTTATTTTGTCTGTTCTCTTTTGGCTTTGAGGCCTTCTATTTTTTGAACTTTTATGTCCTTGTTTCTCTGATACTTGTTAAAGGTTTTGGGTCCTTTAAAACCTGTTTTTACGTAATCAAAATGAGTCTTCTCATGTGATTGCACAATCGAAGCCCTAAATATAGTGGATAACTCTTTATCAGTGATCTAAAGCTCACATTGCAATAGCCAAGATTTGGAAGGGCCAGTTTCTAAAAAGAGGGTTTTCGAAAGAGAAGGAAATTCTTGCATATTTTGTGCATTTGTTGATTTAACATTAGATCCAGGTAGAATCTTGTGGGTTTGTGCAGTAGTTGCTCGTACTTTGATTTCTTTATCTTCTATGTGTTTGTGAATCTGTTTTCACAATTCCATTGGGTTGAAACCCTTGTATGTGATTTTATCGTTCTTCATTTGAGACACCTCTGTATATGAATTGAGAATCTCAAACCCTTGTTTGAGAAAATTGATTTTTGTTATAGAATTATTCGTGATTAAATCTAAAACCTTGTCGCGAATTCATTGTTCTTTATTTTGAAAACATCTGTAAATGATTATAGTTTTGAAACCTTTGATTGTTTTCTTGGAAACAAGAATTGGGGGTTTGGAAAAGCAAGTTAGGATTTTATTTTATGAACTCGATCGGTTGTATTTATTTTCCCTATTGATCTATGCTGAAAAAATTGTAAATAAAACAAGTAAATATGTTTAAAAAAATTAACATAGTAAATAATTACTGTGATAATTTTTATCATAAAACATAATGTATGATGACAGTAAATCAAAATTTGCATATGATATGAGAGAGGATACTAGTTTTTATTTTAATTTTGTTTGTTGTTCTTATTAAAAATAAATAAAATATTATCTTCATTTTGAACAAGAGGGGGGCATGGCTGTGTTTTGTTTTCACACACACACACACGCGCGCGTACACACAAATGTATATATAATAAATTGAGAGAGGGGTGGTCAACTCTCACCCCCCAGCTACAATGACATATTGCTGACATAGCAGTAGGCATTGCCACAACAACAAGTGTTATCAAGGCAACGAACACTGCTTAGACAGTAGGCTGCCAAAGCAGTCGACCTTTAAAAGGCCTCCCAATAGTTTTGGGTCAGCGATATTAGATCTCTCTTGAAATTTTGTTTCAGTTTTCTTTTATGTTATTAAAATTTATTAATAAATTTTAATTTATGTTGAGTTAAATTTATGTTATTTAAATATATTAAATGTTATTAATATTAAAATTTATTAATATTAATATTATCAATAAGATAATTTCAATAAATAATGCATTGATAAAAAAAAAACATTCTGTACAAATAGTTTTGAATGGGGAAAATGGATGGATATGTTTGAGAAATGTTTTCACACTTAACCTCTGCTTGACTAAATTGTACTGCAGTAAGGTATTAAGTTCAATTCTTTTTCAAGGTAGTTTCTCTGTTTGGTTGAAATCCTATATGCTAATTGAAGTTGGATTGACATGTTGGAGTCCTTCACCTAACAAGTAGCTGAGGTACTAAATATAGCTTTTCAATGTATTCTAGCATAGAACAACAGGGATGCTTTTGACCTCAGTAATGGCAATGGGAAAAATATTGTGATTGTTCAGGTCTGCCAAGTTGTTCTAGAAGACTGGACTTGATGGTTACAAAGGGCAAAGTGATTAATGGTGCAGGAACACATTAGATATCCCAGTTGAGGTCTGCTTGACATCTAACGTGTGTACAAAATGTGTTGCTTCAATTGCTAATCATCATTTTGCTGATCTCTACCGGTGGCATATTCCTCCTTTCGTGATGCTGAAACAGTTGGTTCATACCCTTGGAACACATAATCTGGTGCTTATTGATGTGGTAGTGCTCTTGCTTTATGTTTGCTTCTCAAGCAAATTCACAGACTTTTGTGAATAGTTTCACAATCCTTCACAGTCATTAAGCTCACCTCAAGGGCCTTTGCAGTTGACAGGGCAATCTTTTGGTGCTACGATGACTTTTGCAGATGGTGGCAGAGAGGAAGGTGTAGGCATTAGAAAATCGAAGAGTTCTAGTTGGAAAGGCGAAGAAAATGCTCAAAATGGAGAGGTTTTTGGCTAGTTGAACAATTCAGGAGTCTGAGGTCTTATGATGATTTCGACATTTTGTATGGAATCTCTTGGCATTTTTGTATTGGGTGACGATTTCAAGTTTTCTTTTAGGTTCTTCCCCGAATGAACCCTTGAACCTATTTTTATTTTAATAATATATAGTGGCTCCATCCATTTTATTAATTTTTTTTTTACCAATAAGATTGTTGTTATTATTATAATTATAATTATAATATAATTATAATTATAATTATAATATAATTATAATTATAATATAATTATAATTATTAATTTAATAATTAATAATAATAAAAAATAATATATTATTTTTATTATTAATTAAATAATTATTAGTATTGATAATTTAATAATAGTTAATACAATAATAATAATAATATGTAATTATGAAGTTGTTATAAGTATATTTGGAAAGTAATTCTGAAAATGGTAATTGGTGAAATGATTATTTTAAGTAAGCTCGGACTAATAGGATGTTTGAGGAAAATAAAACTGAAACCCTTCTTGTATCTTGAATCTTATGTTTTCTTTTGAAAATGAATTGAACTATGTAAACTATGTTTAAACAACTTCTTATGTTTTGTTGAGTGTTGAGACTCCCATGGATTTGAGAACTTTAGCGAATTTATAATACTTTGAAAATGAAAATGAGAACTTGGAAACCTATAGTGAAAATTAAACTTCTGTATTTCCCAAAACCTAAAGAATTATGAAAAGTTATTATTGCATGTGCTTTATGTGATGTGTAGTTTACTATTGTTGGGTTTGGGTGGACTTAGTGTTTGACCAATCATGTTGTATTACCAGAGGCTTGGGAGTTTTGGTTTGTCTTGTCATGATGATGTTTTGACTATGATCTTTTATACCGAACCATGGTGATGTGTCATCTGTGTGCTATGATGAGTTTGATCTAATGTTTTGATGTGCTTTCTAGTTTCTTGTGTAGAATTGAGATGAATGGTGTGACTTTCTTGATATAGCCTTTGAGTCTTCAATCAGTTATCCTTGTTTACTTCCTAGTTGCTTGTATAGGACTGAGGTGATTAAATGATTTGTTTTTGGTGATGTCATGTTATGACATGGATTTGGTTTATGTGTACTTGATTTTTGGATTAGTCCTATTAGGATGATCATATTGGTGGAATTTTTGATTATGATCAATAATATTTTAGTACATTCCAATTGCTTATTTAAGAACAAATGTGTGGTTTATGATCATTTGTGATCTTTTGCTTTTGCTAAGCTTAGGGTAGGTTATATGTATGTCATGTTGGGAAGTGGCTTGCAATGGAGGTCGAGGCCCTAAAGAGGCTGACAGGTAACCCATTGTAAGTTATTTTAATAAGTAATAACATTTCATTAAATAGGTTTAAAATGAATTAATAAGATATTGGTACCACAAAAAGTCACTACAGAGTTCAGAGTATTAAAAGACTACTAAGGTAACCTTAGAGCTAACTTGTTAGTATGCCTTGTCTGTACAAAAGGATATTGATGTCACATAGAGACACTAGGGGGTCCATAGTCCATAGTGGCTACCAAGGTAACCTTAGAGTTGTCTCATGTGATTACACTTACCCACTTGCATAGTAGATTCCTACATGTCTTGATGCCTCTAGGATTAGTTGATACTTGTGTCTTGGTACCCTTTGAGATAGTTTGCTTTCAAGTTATTCCTTGAACCTTGATGTTAGTTTTGACTTATGTTTTGTTATCCTGTTTGGGACTTGAGACTATATCCTTAGCGCGATGAGAGTGGGACATTTAAGTTCCATGAGGTTGGGTGGTATTGCATTTTATTAGAACATTGAGATCTGATCGTTGGATGTTGTTGTTGGATGTGTTTGTGCAAGTATTTCCTTTCATTTTATTCTTGTGTACTATGATGGATGGTTATACCTAGTGTATTGTATTTTATTTTATGGATCTTAAGAGATGATGTAATCTATTTAATGATGTATATTCTTTTAGCCTTTCATACCTTGTGACTTGTATAGTGGATGATTGTGCATTTTGATTATTGCCAAGTGGCATTCGATGTAATTGTATATTGTTTAAATGGATTCATACTTGTAGTTATTCCATGATGTGAAATTGTTATGTGCTAGATTTAATATTAATAAACTTAAAATGTGATTCTACATCATGGGACCCTTAGGAGATGTAATCTATTTATGAGGGTTGTTATGTATGTAAATTAATGCTTTCACTATTTTATCTCTTGTTATTAATGCTTCTGCTATATTATTTATGTTTTTGTTAAGTTATTATCTTTCAATTTTTTTTTTGACAAACTTAGTGAAACTTTAGGTTAATTTATTTTGGGTTCCGTGGTAGGGAATTACAAGAATTGGGAAATTTTAGATAGAAAGGCACTTGGAAGTTTTCGACTATGCTTTGCACCAGTAGTGACATTTAACATTACAAAAGAAAAGGCGATGAAAGAGTTGATGCAGACCCTAGCAAAACTATATGAAAAGCCCTCTGCTTCAAACAAGGTATTTCTCATGAAGCATTTATTTAATATGAAGATGATAGAAGGTGGATCTATTGTAGATCATTTAAATAAGTTTAATACTATTACTAGTTAATTATCTTCTGTGAATGCCAATTTTGATGAAGAAATTAGGGCTCTCTTGATTTTGTGTTCTTTGCCTGAAAGCTAGAATGGCTTGGTAATAATAGTGAGTAATTTTATTTCTGGATCTAATACCCTAAAATTTAATGATGTGATTGGTGTCATTCTAAGTGAGGAAACTTGTAGGAAAACCACATGTGGATCTACATCAGGAAGTGCTTTGAACACACAAAGCAAAGACAAAATGACTGAGAGAGAAAATAATTATGGAAATCAAGAGGAAAGTCAAAGGGAAAGAGGTCTCAATCTAGAGGACCAAGAAATTATTGATACTATGGGAAACCAAGGAATAAGAAAAAATATTGTTGGACTCAAAAAAACAATGAAGGAGATAAACCAAAAGGGAACAAAGATGCAAATGTAATAAGTAACAAATTCAAAGAGGATGCTTTTCTTCTTTCTTTAGAAAGTATTGATCATTCTTGGGTTTTAGATTAGGTTATTTTATTGATTGTCCAAGGGGATTTTGGGCTTGTTTATTTGGAGTATAATGAACCCTGTTAGATTTTTGGAAAGGGAAAAGTTAAGATTAAGTTTTAGAATGAAACTCATTGGCTACTACTCAGCAGGGCAACTTGGTGATGAGGATTGCATAGTTACTTTTAATTATAAAAATTGGAAGGTTTAAAAAGGTTCCCTTGTAGTAGCCAAATGTGTGAAAGTAGACACCTTATCTTTGTATAGGTCATAGTATTCCTTCTACTTTAATTGTTTAAGAGAAAAATGAATGTTTAGGAATAGTTGTTGTAGTTGAGTAGGGAGAACAAAAAATTGATGTAGATTCTGATTCAACGCTATGACACTATAGACTTGGGCACATAAGTGAGAAGATTACAAAATTACTTTGTTCAAATAAAGTTTGCATGGTCTAAAATTTGTCAATATGGATTTTTGTGAAAGTTGTGTGTATGGAAAATAAAAGAGAGTTAGTTTTGTGAAGAGTGGGAAGGAAAAGAAAAATGAGAAATTAGAGCTTGTGCATATAGATGTATGGGGACCAGCCCAAGTATTTTCCCTTGGTGTCTCTCATTATTTTGTTACATTCATTGATGATGCAACTATAAAAGTATGGGTTTATTTTATTAGACACAAATTTGATATTTGTAACTTTTAAGAAATGGAAATGCTTGGTTAAAAATGAGACTGGTAAAAGATTAAAATATCTGAGATTTGGTAATGGCGGTGAGTATTGCAGCAATGAATTTGAAGATTATTCCTTCACTAATGGTATCTATAGACAAAAAGCTATTCTAGGGACTCTACAGAAAAATGGAGTGGTTGAACACATGAACAGGACAATAATGGAGGATGCAAGGAGCATGGGGTTGCATGTTGGGATGCCCTTAAACATGTGGGTTGAGGCTATTAATACCATTGCATATTTGATTAATAGAGGTCCCTCTACTCCTTTGGGTGGTGATATTCGAGAGGAAGCATGGACTGGGAAGAAGGCGAGTTATTCTTTTCTAAAAACCTTCAGTTATGAAATATTTGCACATATAGATTTTGAAAATAGAACCAAGCTGGAAGCAAAGTCAAAGAAATGTGTACTTGGTGGATATAAAATTGATGAATTTGGTTATAGGCTTAGGGATTTTGAAAATCATAAAATAGTAAGAAATAGGGATGTCATATTCAATGAGAAAGTGTTGTACAAAGATATATTGCAACAATATGAGAAGAAAGAAAAATGATTATGTAGTGTTGGATGATACTCCCAAAAGATAATGTTCCAGCAGTTCCTCATGCTCCACAACAACAAATCCCACACACCCCAGTGAATGTTAGACGATCAACAAGGCTAAGTAGACCTCCACAAAGATTTTATCCCTCATTGTACTCTATTTTACTAATTGATGCTGGTGAACTTGAATGTTATGATGAAGTTGCGCAGGTGGATACAAAGATGTAGTGGGAGGCTACAGTGAAAGAAGAAATGAACTCTTTGCTAAAAAAAAAGACTTGAGATTTATGCACGTTGCCTGTAAGTAAAATTATAGAATAAATGGGTTCATAGGTTGAAAGAAGAGGATGAAGGTAAGAAAATATTTAGAGCTAGGTTAGTTGTAAAAGGATTCACATAGAAAAAGGGCATTGATTTTGATGAGATATTTTCTCATGTTGTTAAAATGACTTCTATTCGTACTGTTTTAAGTATTGTGGCTACTCAAGATTTTCATTTGGAGCAGCTTGATGTTAAAACAACATTTCTTCATGCCAATTTGGATAAAGAGATATATATGGCACAACCATAGGGATTTGAGGTCAAAGGTAAGGAGAACTTAGTGTGCAGATTGAAGAAAAGTTTATATGGCTTAAAGTAAACACCTCAATAATGGTATCTAAAATTTGACATTTGTATGCATGAGTATGGATATAGTAGGTGTCATTCAGATCATTGTGTTTATTTTAAGAGGTTAGATGATTACAACCACATTATTTTATATTTATACATTGATGATATGCTTGTAGCTAGGTCTAACATGGATCACATTAAGGGGTTAAAAGAACTGTTAGCACATTCATTTGTTATGAAGGATTTGGGGGTAGCAGAACAAATCCTTGGTATAAAGATTTGTATAGATAGAAAGAACAAAAAATAGACATTGTCTCAAGTTGATTATATTAAGAAGATGTTGCAACGTTTCTCTATGGAGAATGCCAAAGCTGTCAGTACACCTTTACCTGGTCATTTGAAATTGATTAAGGAGATGTGTCCAAAGACACAAGAAGAGGAGGATAAGATGTCCAAGGTACCCTATGCTTCAGTTGGAGGAAGCTTGATGTATGCTATGACATGTACTAGGCCAATTATTACACATGCAGTGGGAGTTGTTAGTAGGTATATCAGTCATCCAAGGCTTGAGAATTGGAATGCAATTAAATGGATTCTCAGATATTTGAGAGGAATATCTAGTAATTATTTACATTTTGGGGGCTCTGCTATTGATTTATAGGGATATGTTGACTTAGGTTTGGCAGGGGATATTGATAACAGGTGGAGTACTATAGGTTATGTATTTATTGTTGGTGGGATAGTGGTGAGTTAGATTTCTTGTTTGCAAAAGGTTGATGCTTTAGCCACTAAAGAGGCAGAGTATGTTGATGCTACAGAGGTAGCCAAGGAGATGATATGGCTTCAATTGTTTATGGAAGAATTAGGATACCCACAAAGGGATAATTATTTGTTTACAGATAGCCAAAGTGTCATTCATATTGCTAAGAATTTTGCTTTATGTTCAAAGACAAAACACATATAGTTGTGATATTATTTCATTCGATTGGTTTTGGATGATGGATAGTTAAAGTTGGAGAAGATACATACAGATGATAATCCAATAGATATGTTTCCAAAGGCAATCACAAGGGAGAAGCTAAACTCATCTTCAACTTCGGTTGGTCTTCTAAAGTGAACAGAATAAAAGAACAACATAGTCCACAATGGTTTGATATTCCAGTGGGAGCTATAAGTTTAGTAATGCTATGATCAGTCTCCAAGTGGGAGGCTATTGTTATGGAGTCTGATCAGTCTCCAAGTGGGAGATTATTGTGATGTAGAAACTAATCATATTTAGAGGTTTATTTTGTGTGGTTTCCCCCTATATTATTTCTATGGGGGTTTGGGGTTAGCACCCCCAAGACAAGGTCAAGGGGCAGCACCCATGTGGGGTCCCAAGGTAGTGCCTCAAGTGTTCTCCTTGTCGTAATACAAGGCAAGGTCGAGGAGAAAGGCCCCTACCGAGGTTTTCAGGGGCATCTCCCTTGAAGCCAAAAATTACCCTACTATTGTAAAAGGTATCGTTGCTATTTTTCTATTGGATGACTTATTCTAGCCCTAATTTTATAAGCGACAAAAGCTTGTATAAAAAGGATTAGGGTTAGGGATTTCATAATGAATGGTGATAATGTAGCTTCTTGCAGTGGTATTTAGCTATAAGGGATTGCGTGTAAGCAGTGATTAATAAAAATATTGAACTTGTTGTTGGTGGACGTAGCCCAGGGATTAGGTGAACCACATGTTGGTGAATAGATTGTTTTCCCTCTAAAAGTTGAATAACTTGATCTATGCCCAAGGTAGGAAGTCAATAGTGCTCACCATAATTGGGTAAACATTCTATTAATTGTTTCCCTCTAAATTTTAAACGATATAGCTCCCTTTGATGGATTATCAATGAATTTAAATTAACAATAAAATAAATATGTTTATGCACTTTTACTAGAAAGTACTTAAGGATCTCTCACATACTCTTGGGTACGAAGGTACAATATGTAAGTTTTAGAAATGGGAAATAACTAAAAAAGCACAAAGTCTCTTCAAATTGAGTAGAACTTAATGAAAAACTACATTTATTCAACAAAATGAAATGAAATAAGGACTGAAAGATTAGGTGCAACAATTTAAGATAGAAATCAATGTTATCAATAATCAACATAACAATTCACAAAGAAACTGTAAGAAACTAAGTTCAAACTCAAAGTCTTGAACCATAAAGAGCACTGATAGATATATTGATGTAAATTTCTAAGCATAAAGTCTAGAAAGAAACAACATTCACATATTATCCTCACTTTTCCTCAATTATTATTCAAAAATCCTTCAAATACTACTACTGCTAAAATTGTCTTATATTTTCCTAAAAGCTAACCCCTTCTCAGTATTATGTCCCAACATATATAGTTTTTTTAAAAAATATGGCAGGCCTCCATCAAAACCCATCTGTCTCGGTTACAAATGGTTATTGAGCATAAATAGTTAAAAATAGTTTTTAAAACAAGAAACTAAAAAGTAACTGTTTGCAACTAAAATTCTTGCCAAACTTGTCATCATCTGCTATGGCTTGCTCACCAATTTCTAGCTCTGAAAAGTGCTCATGAATTCCTATACTACATGCAAGTACAGATTCTTTAAGCTAAGTAGCCTTGAACTGCAAGCATCCTTCTGCCACCTTAGTTCTTTGATTCTCCTACTCTACTTGGGCATTAGCTCCCTATTTAGATACAACATTAATTCTACATTGGCCATGGTAGTAAAATCCTAAGGAGTAGGGCTGTCATTATCTCTGATCTTAAACATGGTGTCATGGAAATTCTTGGTCAAAGTCTCTGAATCTGTGCTCCCATCATCGAACTATAAAATGCTAGTAGGATTTATTATTTGCATGTCTTTTATTATTTCTTCATGCATCTCAATAACCTCATGCTTCTCTTCCATGCCAATTTTATAAAGAGATTCTTTCCAATTCATATTACTTTTCAAATGAAGAGCATGCAAGGATCTACAACCTTCATAGGATTTTCATCAAGAAACTTCACCACATCGTACTTCTCTACCTCATGCACCTGGAAAACAACCGCCTGACATCAACTTTGGTCCATTTCCCACATAGGAATGAGATTATGAACTTCCCCTAGTAACACTTCTCCTTTTGCATATGTAGTGGTGAAATTTGAGATAAATTTACCTCCTTCCTTTGCAATAGATCCAATCCATTCATTGATTGCCTCATAAAGTAGTCTCCCCTTTGCATTTTTTTGACTAATTGCTGATTGTTGGAGGAGTTGAGGTCAAAATATTGTGGTGCTTGGATCAAGGGGAGAGCACCAACCTTCATCAAAGAATCATCATATTTGGCCATGGTGATGATCAATTTCTTTAGTTCCCTCTTTTATTTGTTATCCATTTCCAACTGACTCAACATATGGTTAGCTGAGAATTTGAAAATGTGGTTGTCGATGTCCCTGGTAAGCACTCCTAGATCCATGGTAGTAACCTTAAAGTCTTCATCTTCCACCTCACTTGAACCCTCTTTTTGCCTATATGTGGCCACTTCTATTGTCACCTTCCTCGTGATAGGATCCTTATGCATGCACATCATTCTTTATCTTTTTATTCTTTGGAGTACGAGTGACATACTTGGTGAATATGTCTTTGACATGCATAGAAATTGGCTAAAAGCTATGTTTTTTATTCATGGAATTAGACAACTAGGGCGAGATGGTACTAGCAACTGTTACTCCTTGGTTGGCTCTTGGAGGAGTCATGAAACTAGATTGAAGTACATTCGTGGTCCCTATCTCTTTTGCATCCAATTCTTGGTTGCCGAATAGAACAAGACCTTCTCCTTTGTTATGTTCTTGGTCCATAGTGTTAATCCCTTTAACCGTGTCCTGAGCTAGTGTTGTAGACTTGGTTCTAGAGCTAGTTTTAAGAGCTGCCAATCTATTCCGTGGCACTGCTTCTTTCTTTTTGTTGGCTATTAGAACATCACTAGAGAAAGTACTGGAAAATGATGGGTCTAGAGAGATTATTGTGGGCCAGTATGCATGCTTTAAGGAGTTATGGTGCTTCTTCATTAAATGCTCACTCAAGGAAAGTGTCCTCATAATCATTATTATTCTCATGACAACACGATTTAGCTCTCAAGTGAGATTTACCCTTTTCCACTTACACTACCAGCTCACCACTCGTATCTGGTGATAATGACTTGGAGAAGATGCTTACATCATCATTATGCCATTATTTCTCACATCTTAGGGACAACTGTCTTGTCAAACATCACTAACATACTTGAGTGTTGATTCCTAGTGTCACAACTAGTTTGAACTACTTTGAACCAATGTTCAAAAGAATGCCAACAGTGCATTTGATAGGTCCCACTTGCAAGAACAAAAGTAAGCCTAGAAAAAAAACCTTTGGTTGAACTACTTTGAACTACTTTGAACCGAGGTTCAAAAAAATTACACAAGGATTTTGCAACAAGGATTGACTCTTATGGCTAAGATAGGACAACATCTTTAGAGGGGTAGTTGGGCATAGCCCAAAAAGAGAATTTTAGAAAGAGAAGAGGAAAATAAAGGATTAACCATGGAGACTCAAAAACTAGGGTTAACACCACCTTAAATCTATGTGTCTTGTGTTCTCTTCTGTGTGATCTATTGTTTTATGATATTGGTTATATTTACATGTAAATGTTATTTATGTCTATGATTAATCCTAACACTATTATCTAGGGGATATTGTGAAGTAGGGATATCCATTTCCATAAGGAGATCTTGTTTATATGATCATTAGGTGCATTTACTAAGCATACTCTAAATCTCTTCCCTTGGCTGTCTAATATTACCCATACAAATCTATTGCATGGTGAGGTCTCCATTCAACCACTAGGTTCTTCCAATTAGGATTGACCAGGATGGCAGTCCCTCCTCTTATTTTCTCATGATTGGTACAGAAGGGTTTGGCCTCCTTCCAATTATATTTAGGGCTATCTCTAGCTGGAAACTAGTTGCCTTGATTTCTTGAAGCATTAGAAAATTAGTGTCCTTATGTGCTCTAGAAAACCTCTTTATAACATATTTCATGTCTAGAGTTTCCAATCCCCTCACATTCCAAGAGATGTATTTGGTCATTATAATTGGGGTGGAAGGGTCAGTTTTCCTTTGGGAGACTTAAATTTCTTAAAACACAAGTAGGAAAATCATCCTTTTGTATCCTAGAAGGCATGGGGTGGTAGACAGTGGGGCTCTACCTCTCTTTCTTTTTATAATTTGATCCCCTTCTTTTTGCATCCCTTCCACAAAAAACCCTTCCTTTACCTTATCCTCTACTTTCCTCCTAGGATTCCATCCTTTTTTTTTGGCATTGAATACAAATCTCTCAACCTTCATTCCCATGTCTATCTCAGGGGTTTTAACTCTATCTCCATAAAACTCTTCCATATCCTAGTTCTCATCCTCATCCTCACTCAAAATTCTAATCTCAGAGGCCAATTTCCTTATATTCTCTCTAAGGACCAGTGTTGTACTAGGGTCTAAACTAGTTGGGACTACTACCAGGTCAAAACCATTAAGCTTGTCATTTGCTTCACAAGACTCTATAATAGAAACAATAGTAAATATGATTAAAAGTTAAAATCTTTTTGTTATTTTAAATTGATTATGAATCAAACAAATCAATTATTATTCTATTTAATTTTATTTGGATGAATTTCATTTAATTTGAATTTGTATTGCAAGTTCCACACCTATTTAAAATGAGATATTTTTAACCAGAACATTTTAAAATAAAATTTTGTTACAATGTCAACCAAGATCTTTCATAATTTGCAAAGATTGTAAATATAATTTCATAATTATGGCGATTCTTAAAATTCATCTAACTTTTGTCCAAAATAATTTTTATTCAAAATGAAACACTTTACCCATACTAATGTACAATTAAAGGTCTTTCCATCATCAAACCCTAACTAAACTAGAGCTAGCCAAAATGAATTATAAAGAAGTATTATTTATTAATTTGAAAAAAAATGTAAAGACTATGAAACTATAGACATGTTATATTCTTAAAATCTTTAGTATGTATTTATTTTAAGAGACATGGCTATATTTCTAATAACCAATTTTTAATTACAAAATAATGCCTTCTATCAAAATTTACATGAAGGGCATACTAAAATAAATTTTGATAACATAATTAATGATATAATAGCCTCCAAAAAAAACCACGTCTTTACATTATGTTTCCTACTGTAGATGACTATATATCTATTCATTCGACTTGTTATATATATATATATATATATATATATATATATATATATATATATATATATATATATATATATATATTCTTTTTAATTTGTAAGGTTTTAAAATACTGTAACACAACTACAAATTATTATAATATTACTTAATTTCTATTTGCATTAAACAAGTTATTATAATGACAACTATGCACCACTGTGTGAAACTTGTCTTTTTATACATCTTTAAAAGTATTTGTCATTAGTTTTTAATAATGTATCCAAACTTAATTAGTATAATTAAATTATGTATTTATTTTTAAATTATTTAAGATTTAGTATTGTTTAAAATATTATTAAAAAATAAGTTTTAAATTTTTATTAAAATCAAAATAAATCTATCAAGAAAAAAGTTAGTGGAAGAGGTCATTAGATTATTTTTTAAATAATATTAATTTAAATGTAATTTTATACTAAATTTTTATACAATCATTAAAAAAGAATAATTGCAATTTTATTCTTAAGAAGGCTAAGTTACTGAGAGGGGAGGGGTGAATCAGTAACTTCTAAAACTTCTAAAATTGTAATCCAATTAGCACTTAATCCAATATGAATATTATGATCTAACTGCATGCATGAGAAACTAAAAACATGAAAGCATTCATAACACTTTGAAACAAAGATTTGGTGACCTAGAAACTTTCCAAATAAAAAGTAAAACTGGGGTGGGGATGATACCCACAAGCTTTAGTACTATAGTATAAAGTTGGCTTGTTAAGACTTACATTGATCACTTTTGATGATCTGCCTTGTTAGGAGCAATAAGGACTGCTAGGTCCACTTTGTTAAAGGATTTACAAACATATAATGAAGTATGCACTTGGTAAAGAGATTTGAAAAAGACTGTTAAGTCTACCTTGTTAAAGGATTTGACTAATATAGCTATTAAGATGAAGCAATAGCTGATCTCTAATCTACAACTTGGTTTGCTAAATGAGATTCCTTTAACTGTATAAATCACCTTACTATGACAGATGAATCTTTGCTGCTCCTTATATTGTTGTAGCCTTTGTAATTCACACTTTCTGCTCTTCTCTGATGATTACATTGATTCCATGCATATATTTGCACATACATTTATATTCTACCCATTCACTCACACTTTGGATGTGATACAATACATTACATATATACCAATTCAATTATACAAATTACAAAGTTGACCACAATACAAGTTTACACAAATATTACAAAGTTGGCTCAAATGTATACACTCAGGTTCCTGAAGACTGACTTAGTGAGGTTCTAATACTTGGCATCCATTGTCAATGCTCAACATCATCATGCACCTGGTAGACGTAGAAGCTCAGTCCATACTGATCACTTCCAAGTAGTCTTGAACTCGGTCTGCACTAGTGACTCAGTAAATATTGTGAAATTTGTCATATAAACTAAATCACTTGTTTACCTTTGCATAGATAGGTAAACACTATCTCCTAGAGCTCGGTATAAACTGAGCCACTTGGTTAACACTAAGTGGATTGGTTAACATTGGACTCACATCACATTAACTGTGAACTCGGTAACCACTGCACAACTTGGTTTGCACTGGTAAACTCAGCATACACTGAGATGCTTAGTTCACATTGTTGATCTTTACATTAACTGTAGCTACTTGGTAAACATTGGAATTTGTTCAAAGGACTTAGTAGCAACTGTAGAACTTGGCAACAATTAAAATGCTTGGCAAAGACTATAAACTATACAATAAGCTTGGTAGATACTTACAATCCAAATTAGTGTATGTCCCTAATAAAAAACTTGACTAATATGTCAACAATACCCCCCTTTGGAATTAGTGATAAAAACACTTATTTAGCCAAAAATGAATTCAAAAAGAGTTCCTGAATAGCTTTATCCATCACCTTGTGATTCTAGCTCAGTAGAGTATACTATTTTTGAGATTTTTCAAAAGTTGGTTTTGTAAGATATATTTTTGTAGATGGTAAGGCTTCTATATAGTATACTACACATACTTGCTATACATCTATCTCACATCTATCTCACATCTATCTCATATCTATTTCCTTTACAACTTATGTACCAATTCTTTACATTTTCTCCCCCATAACTCATCATTTTCATATCTTCTCCATGTCTTCTATGTCTTCTCCCCCTTTCTATTATATATTCTCCCCCCTTTTGACAATAATGCCAAAGATTTATTTGTATGTTTACATATAAATGTCAAAATGAGACAAAAAGTCTAAATGTACCTTGAGTATTATAGCCAACATTTTGTCCCAATTGTCCTGCAAGACCTTACATGTGTGAAGTACAATCTGCACTTTTGCTGACAACTCAATCATATGGTTTGCTATGGAGAAGTTGTTGTCATGGCTGATAGTTTTGGAATGTGCAATATGCTTTTGAAGTGCATCCATATTGGGAAGAATCCTATTTTGAATATCTACTAAGGTAGATATGATTCTGGCCTCTTCCTTAAGAAATTCTTCCTATAACTCTATAAAAAATTTAATCTTATTGAAATGTACAAGGCTTGAACTAGGGTCAAGTTGTAGTTGCTGAGAACTTGCCTTAAGGTCTTCATCGATCTTGGACAATTTGTCCTTTATTTCCTTAGTAAAATTTGAAACATCACATAGCTTACCAAAAAGTATTGATACATTTGTACATGAAGTTTCTAGGGAACCCAAAGTGGTGGAGAGTTCTACTTGATAAATTGCAATTTGCTGAGTAATGTGCTCTAGCACTTTATTCTCAAACTTCTTTTCTACCTTCTATAATAACTTATCTTGTCCATCTATATCTTCATTGAACTTTTGAACTGCTTCTACTAGCTGACACAAAATTGGTTGAGATGAATCAATCTCTATACCTATCACCTCTACCAAAATATTCTTGGCATCTTCAATAATTTTTAACTCTTTGTCCCTTTCCTCTTTTAGCCTTTGTTGTTTAGCCTTCTTTTGGAGAAGTTCACCAAATGTTTGCATTTGATCAAGATTAAGCTTGGAAATGTCCCAATTTGGGATTACAATTTCCTCATCAAGGAATCTTTCCTCCTTTTCTTTTCCATGGCTCAAAAATTTTGTGCTCAATTGAAACTTGGTCTCAACTATCCTTACACTTATTTCTTGCTTAGTAGGAATTGAAACAATAGTAGACGACATACTAGGACTAGCTGCAAAAACTGATACTGCACTTAATGTAGAAATTCCTAAATTAATACCTGTAGTAGCCAAGATTGATGTATTCAAAACTTATGTGTCCAAAATTGATGTATCCAACATGGTAGAAGAGGGAAGAGTCTACAATTTGATAGATGAAGTGGAGGTCACTTCAGTTAATGATGTGCTAAGCTGAGTTGGTGTAAAGATTGATTGGCTGGTTGTGCTTTGAGTGCTAGTCATAATCAATCCTGTAAAGGCCATCTCCATGCTTGATGTAGTCAATACCTTGCTTAGAAAATGAGGAAGTGAAGCTATAACCACTGCAACAATCTTGACTGGGTCAGTTTCCTCATCATCTTGCATTTCTTCCTCGGTAGCCTCTTGCTCCTGTTCCTCTTCATTGTTAAAATGTGTTGCTTCTTTAACATTTTCCTCTTCATCTTTTTCTACTTTGTCATCATCATCATCATCATCATCTTTTACTTCAATAGAAAAATCACTCAGTTTATGAAGAAGATATATATTATTCCAGGTATTAGTTGCATTCCTTACTACATGCTCAATATCTTTGATCAAAACTAGACAAGTGTTAAATTTCAGTGTTAATTTATCCTCATTTTTCTTTAGAGATTCCTTAATCTTCTTGTCTATTAAGCTTGGAATAAGCTGCCTCAGGGTTTTCCCATAGATGTCTTTTATAGTTTACATGGAAAATTCCCATCTTGACTTGATCTTATCCATCAAAATATTTGGGAGCTAAGAAGTAAGTTGGTCTGGTGAGTATTTCCACTTACCCATTTTGTCCAACACTAGGTCTTCAATCTATTTTTGTTCCTCCTTAGTCCTGATTTCATATTTTAATGCCTTAAATTTTGTTATGTGGGCCCCATCCTGTAGTTCTTTTAGCCTATCTTGGAAGGTGAATGTAGGTTTTCTGAATATTATATCTCCTCCTTCTTTGTCAGCCTTCTTCTTTGAAGCTCTTCTGGTAAACATAGCAGTGGATGGCTTGGTAGGCTTGGTAATGATTACCTTTCCCTTCTTCTTCAATGGTTCCTCTTCCTCTAATTCTTCCTCATCCTCTAATCCTTCATCCTCTTTTCCCTCGATCAACAAAAGAGTGGAATTGGTTTTCAACTTGGCAATTCTTTTCTTGCCTTTGTTTATCGCCCAAGGGAGCTTGATCTCTAGTTCTATCGTAGCTTTTGATTCATCATATGTACAAAAATATGAAGCCTTGGGATCAATTGGTTCATTTAAAAGTGCCTCAATGATATCCTTGTTTTATCAATATTAATCTCATATCCAAGAGGTTTCACCCATGCAATTCTAATCTTGACTGCCTGAATGTATACCTTATCACTGTCTACCATGAAACATACATCATCGTTGTAGTCTTCCACTAGTTTTCTTAGAATCCTGAATCTATTATTCATTTTCTCTCTAAATGTATCAAAATAGTTATCCATGATTATATTATAGTTCTCTCCCATCTCAACAATATATTCATTAATTTGGTAGAGAATTGACACATCTTTTCTCCATACAATTGATCCTTTTGAAGGGAAAAATTTCTAAACATAAAAGAATAAACAAGTCAACAAAGAACCAAACTTACATGGGTTGTTCTTTGACATTTAGATTCTTTCCATGTTCTTGTTGAATTGCTTCAATGGAAGCTCGACAAGGTCAAAAGAAAGATTATTCTTGACTACCTTGTAAATAAGGTCAATTGCTTCACAAGGCACACTGTTCAGTTAATTAGAGCTATAGATCTTGTGTGCTATGATATGAATTCTGAATTTTAAGTCCATATCAGTCACACTGCTTATCTTCATGCCTCTACCATCCCATTTTGCTAGGGTTTTCTTCTCAAGTTCAACCCGACCAAGGGTTTTGGTCATTTTAGCCTTGGCCAATATTGGGAGACTAGTTATTCTATGAATCATCTTATTCGTGATTAAAATTGCTTGTTCCAAACATAAATGACCATTGTGCACCCAATTAAGAATATACCTAATCCATTTTACTTGAAATTCACAGGGCATATGAGTAATGTGTGTCAACCCTTTTGTCTCTAGGTGTTGATGCTTGGGTTTCAAGACACCATTAACACACAACTATTTTAGGGCTTCATCCATTTCCAAAGTGCCAATATCTTGAATTGTACATTTAAAGTGAGAACAAATGTCATTTATCAATATTACCTTTGGAGGGATTTGAGATTGTGCTCCACTTGGATCTAGGGCTTTGGTGATTATAGGAGTAAGCTTAAAATTTGTAGCTTTCCATTCACCATGAACTAGCATCTTAGAACCTTGCTTTGCCTTGCTGCTATTGGATGCCATCTTCACTTGATAGGGTTTGAGAGAACTCAAAAATTTTCAGTAATAATTTTCTCAAATCGCTTTGGAAGTTCTTGAAGATCGTACTGCACAATAGCTCTTGAAAATTCATGGTGAAAGAGACTTCGATTCCATTCCTTTTATCAAATTTTTCCATAAATGCTTAGTATGGATGGTAGATCAAGGTAATAGACTATCATCCACTTCCTTACATTGATTACTTGGCCAAGTCTTCCATCATTTGGTAGCCATATGAAACTTTAGTTACTCCCAACCTCGCTTCGTAGAGACTGTGACCCAACCTCACTCGGTAAGGAAAGTGACTCGGTAGAGAATGGTACCCTTTTCACTTAGTGATCCCTTTGTATCTTGAATATAGATATGGATCTTTTGTTCTTTCAATCTGAGACTAATTTGAATGTCTTCTTTGGTAACCTAGTTCCAGTTCTCCTTTGAAAAATCTAGTGGAAGTTGTGGAGTCACCCAATTCTTGAGTGACTTGTTCATCATTGTTTGGACTTTAATTCTCGGTAGGCTTTGGAACCCATTGTTTTCTCATCTATTTTTGGATGTTATTAGCTTTTTCCTTCTTCTCATCTTCAATTCTACCAGTATTCATATAGTTCTTGGCAAGATGACCAAGTTCTGCACAAATGAAACATCTTTTAGTAGTATCTCTTTTCCTCAAATGATGCTTTACACAATTCATTCTAATGTGTCCGAATTCTCCACAATAATGACATTTGCACCAGGTGTTGTAGTCCTAACCAAATATAGCTTTTACAATTTTTTCTGCTAGATTTAATATCTTGGTTTTGCATTCTGATGATTTGTGCCCATGTTTCTTGCATTTGTGATATTTGCCTTCAAATCTTGGTTTTTCTTTGCATTCACTACCCTTATGACCATACTGATTACAATTTTAACATTTTCCATTGAATTTTTCTTTTCCACTACTCCAACATTTTTTTGAAGTATGACCTATCTTACCATAATGATTGCAAGTAGGTTTTTGATTCTTTTGAGCTTCTTGCTTGGATGATTCTCCTTCTTTTGTATATCCAATTCCTATTTTTCCTTTTTGTCTATAGAGATTTTGCTCATTCAATTGATTCATGCCTGCTTGGGATTTCATCATTCTTTCATTGATTTGTCTTTCAGAGTTTAGGTCATTCTACAATGTTTCATTCTTAGATCTTAGGCTCATGATTTTTTCATTTGCATTGGAGAGGTGATCAATTAAGTCTGCTTGCTAAAGGGATTGGTGTTGGATTTCATTGTTCTTTCCTTCTATCTCTTCTTTTATCTTGTTTTTCTCTTCCATGACTTCACATAGCCTTACTAACTGAATTTCTTGCTCTCTTCTTAGTTTTCTTACTTCTTCTTTCAAGGAACCATTCTTTTCTAAGAGTTCTTTGATTACTTCATTGGCTTCATTTGGATTTCTTGAATAAAGATCTTCAAATCTTTCTTCAATGTAGAGATGTTCATTCATTTGAATTACAAGCTCTTTTCTTCTTTTTAGAGATTGAGAGAGTTGCTCCTTTGCTTTCTTGAGTTGGACAATAGCCATTTCCAAATCTAGCTTCTCATTGTCAATATCTTTGTCAAGTCTGAATATCTCCATGGCCTTGATCTTTGCTAAAGCTGTTAAACTTTCTCCTGAGAACCACAATGCTCTGATAGCAATTTTTGGAAATATTCTTAACAAGGCTAAGTTACTACGAGGGGAGTGGTGAATCAGTAACTTATAAAATTTTAATCCAATTAGTACTTAATCTAATATGAATATTCTAATCTAACTACATGCATTATAAATTGAAAACATGAAAGCATTCATAACACTTTGACATAGGTCTGGTGACCTAGAAAACTTCCAAATAGAAAGTAAAAATGGGGTGGGGATGATACCCACAAGCTTTAGTACTACATTATAAAGTTGGCTTGTTAAGGCTTACATTGATCACTTCTGATGATTTTCCTTGTTAGGAGCAATAAGGACTGTTAGGTCTACCTTGTTAAAGGATTTACAAACATACAATGGAGTATGCACCTGGTAAAGAGATTTGCAAAAGACTGTTAGGTCTACCTTGTTAAAGTATTTGATTGATCCACTTGTTAGGATGAAGCAATAACTAATCTCTAATCTACAACTTGGTTTGCTGAATGAGATTCCTTTAAGTGTATAAATCACCTTGCTATGATAGATGAATCTTTACTTCTCCTTATATTGTTGTAGCCTTCGTAATTCACACTTTTTGCTCTTCTCTGATGATTACATTGATTCCATGAATATATTCGCACATACATTCATATTCTACTCATTCAATCACAACTTGGATGTGATACAATACATTAGATATAGACCAATCCAATTATACAAATTACAAAGTCGGCCACAATGCAAGTTTACAAAAATATTACAAAGTCAGCCCAAATGTAGACACTTAAGTTCTGAAGACTAACTCAGTAAGGTTTTGATACTTGATATCCAGTATCAATGCTCAACATTGTCATGCACTTAGTAGACATAGAAGCTCAATCCACATTGATCACTTTCAAGTAGTCTTGAACTTGGTTTACATTGGTGACTCGATAAATATTGTGAAACTCGTCATATAAACTGAATCACTTGTTTACCTCTGCATAGCTCGATAGACACTATCTCCTAAAGTTTAGTATAAACTGAGTCACTTGGTAGCAACTGTAGAACTCAACAACAACTAAAATGCTTGGCAAACATTGTTAACTATACAATAAGCTTGGTAGATACTTACAATCTGAATAAGTGTATGTCATTAATAACAAAGTTGACTAGTATGTCAACATGAACTGGTTAAACCTTTTCTTAGAGATACTAACAATGTTGAAAATAGTGAAACAATTATAATTAGTAATGAATATAGTGAAGCAAAATGGAAGGAATGCTCTAATATCATAACTTATGCGATCTAGAATGGCTTGGCAAAATATAGAGCTAACTTGGAAAAGAACTTAACGAAGATCTATGGTGTAAAGGTAAGTAACATAACCCCTTTTGATAACCATTCTTGGTATTTGCAATGTCAAGATCATAAAATGAGGAATGAACTAGTAGAATTATCAAATTAGTATTACAAAGAGCACCTAATTAAATTCATAGCATGACAACTTAATTTTAATGAAAATAGTAATAAGAAGATACAGACAATAAAATGGATGGAATGTGCAAATATTCCCCCAAAACTAAATGATATTAACATTATAAAAAGAATAGGGCAAGCCTTAGGAGATCTTATAGGTTTTGAAGTAAACCTAAGATTCTTAGTTTCAATGAAAACATAACATAATGAACCATCAATGAAGAAAATCATAACAAATAGATCAATATATAAATTAACCTTTAATAAACATGAAGGAGAAATCAATGAAATAATTGGAACAAACTTTAAAAAGGAAAACATAACGAACAATCTAAAAAGTCTTAAGAAATCTAAGGAAATGGGAGAAGAAGGTCGAAAAAAACAAGGATAAAAGAAAACCAAAGGACAAAGAGAACACAAATAATAAAGCATTGAAGGAAAAAGAGGTAGAGCAAGAAGATTAGAGGGAAGACATAAGAAAAATAGAAGATTTAGAGATAAAAAAGAAAAATATGGACTATCAACCCATAATGGAGAAATACAAAAATTGTAAAGGGTGTAGATAAGATAAGGAAACCCTAGAAGAAATAGAGCTCAATATGAAAAAGTTGAACATGCTTTCTCACTAGGTGTTTCTTTTACAAAATTATCTAGAAGATCAATTTATTATAGCAGATTGTAAACACAAAGAACATAAAGGAAAATTAGTCATGAGGAAAGAACCAAAAAATAATACAAAAAGAGGACTCAATATAGAGATAAAAGTATCAGAAGAGGAAATGGGTACAAATTAGAGGGTAGTGGACAACAATAGAGAGACAACAAAATTAAGAACAAAAAAATTTACTAATCAAGAATGGAGCCCCATAGAAAAGGAAGAAGTAATAATTGAAAAAGGGAATCAACACCATGACATACTAGCTGTTGAATCAACTCAATGTAGCAACGTTACTATCAGGAAAAAACCAAAGAAAAAAAGTTATAAGTTCTTGAAAACACCCATTAGTGGGATGGATATGTTTGATCTCGAAAAGGAAGAAGTAATCATGACAGTGGACAAGACATCTTCAGAGCCATTAATACCAGTGGAGATAGAAACTTTAATTAGAAAAGAAGAGTAGAGTAGAAGTCAATCAAGAAAACCTCTAGAAGACTAGGAAAATCAGCAAGGAGACAATATGACCTAGGAAGAGTTTGAAATCCTGGGGGAAAACATCTCTTGGGAAGTAGTAGTAGAAAATAATAGAAATGAGGGGGAAGGTAAGATTATAGAAGAAGAAGAAAATAAATTAAAGGATCAAATGATAAAATAGCTTTTATTAGAAGGGGAATAGGAATTAGAAAAGTCAGAAATATCCACAAAGGTTAGAGACCAATCAAATTTGGAAAATCTAGGAATATCCATCAACCAAGAAGGTCTGAAAACACCTAATTGTGGAAAACATAAACTTAAAAGAGAATAAAAATCATTAAGAGAGCTTAGAGAGGTAGTAGGGAAAGCAAAGGAACAAACCAAGATTAGTGAAATATTACAAACCGGGAAGGGGAAGAACCTTCCCAAGGATCAATGAGAATAACAACATAGAATGCTAGGGGTCTAAATGCCCCTAGAATGAAACACTTGCTGAAGCGTAACCTCACATTGTTTGAAACAAAAATCTTATTACTTCAAGAAAGAAACTTAAATAAAGAAGAAGGAACTAAATTAGGACAAAAATTAGGCATCTGGAAATCTAAATTTAAAGAATCCAATGGAGCTTTAGGTGGACTAGGAATACTATGGAACTATCAGAAGATTGATCTAGAAATAATAGCCACTAATTCCAATTGGATGGGATGTAGGGTTGCAAGTACTAAAAACAATCTCTAGATCATAGTAATAAATGTCTACGAGCCTACCCAAACAATAGAAAAAGTAGTAGTATGGAATGAGATCAACACATTTTTATTAATCATCAAGATAAGAACTTCATTATTGGAGGAGACCTCAATGCAATATTAAAAAGGGAAGAAAACAATGGGGGGATTCAAACAATTCCAACAACAATAGAGAATTTTAGAGAATGGGTAGAAAATAACTCGTTTATAGATATACCAACTAAAAATGGAACATATACATGGAATAATAGATGAAAAGATTTTAGCTATATCACATAAAGGCTTGATATATTATTTTTTGAAGGAGACTTAAGCAATTTAGAGAGAGAAATCAACACAAAAATTCTACCACTGGTAGGTTCGAATCACTTTCCAGTAAAAATAGATATGAAGGAACCATCTAAACCCACTAGAAATTCGTTTAAATGTGAAAAAATGTGGTTCCTTGATAAAAACTTCAAAGACAATATAAAAAACTAGTGGCAAGAAGGACAAGTTTAGGGATACAAAATGTTATGCTTTATATCTAAATTAAAAATGATAAAAGAAAACATTCTAAAATGGAATAAAGCACAATTCAACAACATATTTACTAAAAAAATGGATATAGAACAAAAGTTGGAAGAACTGAATAAAGAAGTCATTTTAAAAGGAATGAATAATGAAACATATTTGCAAGAAAAATAATACCTATTAAAACAAGAAGAAAATTTTGCCAAAGAAGAGGTATTTTGGAAACAAAAATCTAGGGAAAAATGGTTGACAAAAGGAGATCGTAATATGTTGCCCAACTTTTCATTCTCTACCAATTAGCAAAAGTGAATACTTGTGTTTTAATGAGAGGAGTGAATTCTTGGTTTTTTTTGAATCTAGGACTAAGCCCTCTTAGGTTGGACGAGTCTCCATCAGATTTTCCCTTTTCTCCCTCTCCTCATTCCTAGCTAGGTGGTTCTTTATTTTGTCAAGTGATCTTATGGGTAGGTCAGTGCCTAGTCTAATGGAGATTCATGTTACTCATTCAATGATCAACTATAAGTTATATCTGTTTATGGTCTACCATTATTTGAAAAAATAGATTCTTGTGGAAATTTGGAAACCGTCTTCTCCTCGACAGGTTTTCTACCCATGAGGATGATTTCCCATTAAAGGCACTAAATGAGGCACACAGGTCAAAAACATGAAAATAACAAGGCATCCTATGGCGAACCAATCTTCCATTTTTGATTATGATTTTAGGAAATGTTTCAAATTCTTCATGGCTCTCATAATTATCCCCGATGGAAAACTCAGAACTAACTTCTCCTCAACGAGTTTTCACCCCATGAAGTTGGTTTTTCGAAATGGTAGTTCAGAATGAAAAGGAATGATAAGTGGTCTTCGACAAGATCCGCACACCTCATTTAGACATTTCTAATTGTAAGAGGGACAATTCTCTAAAGTTCAACTAAGAAAGGAAATGTTGGCACAGAAACAAAAACTATCTTCTCCTCGGCGGGTTTTCAACCCATGAAGATAGTTTCCCAAATTCCAAAGAAAATTAAGCTAATGATCAGGTTAGATTCATAATTTGGTGTATAAAATCTCAAAATGATAATGAAGAGAACTTAACCATTACTAAAAAGAGATACTAATCAGGATCTAACTTAGCAAACTTTCTCCCACAGAGTACTCTAATGGTAAGTTCCTGAAACTTAAAGGGAAATGAGAAAGTAAGTTATGGAGATATAGAAAGTTATCATTGAACCCAACGAAATAGTGAAAAGACCCCTACATGACTATTAAATTCTTGCATTTACTATTTCAATGGGTATCTCCTTCAGTTCATTCATGTGGTGCAAATTTTGAAGATTAATGGATGAATCAAAGCTCCCATATATATGGAAACATAAATAGTTGAACAAACTACTGCTTTTTCTTTGAACTACTATTCTATTACTGTACATAACTTTTGAAAAAGATATTAATTGTTGCATTAGCCATTCCTTTCAATCTCTTAATTCAAATCTCACTCTCGAGGTCATGCAACTAGGTTTGCAGGTTTTGATAGGTTGATTGGAATCAAATCCCAATTGTAGAATTTCACAAACACCTCTCTTCATTTATACAACATGGAGGATTTTCAAAAGAGAGTGAAGTCTAAGTGGATTCACCCCATCACTGAGAAACTCTGAGAATGTGGGTTGGTTGAGGTAGCAGGTTTTTCGGTTGCAATTTAGTCCCTAGAGTTAATCTACAAATGTATACATCATTACAACCCAAAGATAAGGCAAATTGTGCTACCTGATGATATAGTGTTGATTTCAATCGACATGCAAACAATGATGAATTTCCTTTGAGTACTAAAGCGGGATAAATTCTCAGACTTGACCCTTTGGAGGAGCCATTTCTGAGTTCTTGACAAAGAAAATGATCTAGAAGAAAGAAATCATGTAGACATGGTTCCAAAAACCACAAAGTACTAAGAGTAAGGTTCCTAACACCTTGTTTGGGACCAACCTCAAACTAGAGATTATTGATATTCTAGTCCTCCTACATAGGTTGAAAGGTGAGGTAGAATCTTTGAATTTGGTTGAAAAGTATTTCTTTTTAGTACAAGTCATTTGCTCTAACACCAAATATATTGATTGGGCCCATGAGGTAAGCAAAATTCTGTCCAATGCTTTCTGTGCTACAAAATTTTACAATACATTTTATATGTCATCTTTTCTCATCTATATGTTGGCCTCATTGCAATTGTAGCCAGGCCTTCCAAGAGTGGAGAATTTCCCTGATGATGTGAAATCTTATGAGTTTTATCCATGCTTATAGTTGGAGAATAGCTATGTAGATTATGTGAAAGTTAATGATGCTTTCACTATGAGGATTTGTAGGGAACTACATGGACGTCTAGAAAAGAGATTCAGTCCTAAAGCCATGGCAACTGTTAGCCAATTTGGGAGTTATTTCATCCAATTCTCATCCTTTTCTTATTTTTGTCTTGTAGCTTACAATGGTTTCCCCTTGAAGCTACCAAGATATCCTAGTGACATGCTCAAGCTGATCAAGATTGTGTGGTAGGCCATTCAAGTGAACATGTTGAGCGAGAGGTTGAAGAAGAAAGGGTATAAATTCCTCATGAAGGTGGGGGCTTTTGAGCTTGAAGAAGAAAGAGTATGAATTCCTCATGAAGGTGGGGGCTTTTGACTGGGGCACCCACTCTAATGCCAAGAACATGTTGAAGGTGTTCGAGATGAAGTATAAGTTAGACATGTACGAAGGCTTGAGACACATGTTCAACCTGAATGGGTATGCAAGGGATGTTTTTCAAATTGGAAGTGTAATTAATCATATTACCACCATTGAGGATTACTAGGCCGATTCCAAGAATGAGTTCGAGAGCCATGATCAAGCCTTTGCCAGATTAATAGTTGATTAGGTGAAAATGCACAAAGTCAACATTGACATAGAAGGAGTAGAGGATGATGACTAGAACATGTATAGAAACACTTATCTAACCAAGCTTAGAGGCACTCCAATAAGCTTGGAACCTTATTAAGACATTGGGGAAGAGCTAGATATAATGATGGCTCGAATCTACAAGAGGATCAAAAAATTGGGTTGAATGGACCACAACTAGAAGGATTCAGAGCAAAGGCACATCCGCTCAAGCTTCTCCAAAAGTTGCAACGGCTTCCTCTTCCCAATGTGATACATAAGGTGCAACCTTATCTATTACCCAATGGTCAACACAACCATCAAATGGAGGTGATCAACCTCCCGAAAAAAGCATTCCCTTGGCCAAAACTTTTCAGGATGGCTGATAATCAGAGCTCTAATAGAATCCAAGAAGAAGAAGGTAGAGGAATTAAAAGATGTTGTAGTCACACTTGCTCTCTCACCCCATAGCATTCTGATCCCATCTATGAGTACAACACTACTCCTTCCAAAGTAGTCCCCAAGTACAAGTAGTAGATCTTGGAGATGGTGGAAGTAGTGAGAGTGAGTCTATTGAGTCTAATGGAGCAACAAAGAAGACTACAAAAGAAGAGAAATACTCAAAATATTCAAAGCTCATCTCACATGCCCCAAAGAATCCATTCTATTTAGCCACAAAAACATTGACTTTGGTCAAGATAAATATGTTTAGTATAGATACATTTGGGACTACATCCAAGGTGATTGGCACAGAGTCATGGCTAGAGGACAACTCGGATAGAAAAAGGAAGAGGAAAGAGGAAGGAGTTCCTAATAAAGAGACTTTATCTTTGGCTATCCACTCTAGATCAGTACTGAGGAAAGTTAAAAAGTAGAAGACCTTTTTAATTCTTGGACAAGATCCTAACATAGGGCATCTGATGATGGAAATTGCCAAATCCACTAAAGAGGGAAGAATCAAAGATATGTCTGTGAATGGTTTTGCCTTGCATTTTGTGGATCTTAGGGAAGTTAGACACGACACCAATGTAGGCTATGGAAGTCAACAAATGATGTGATAGAGGGACAAATTGAAAGCCTTAAATTATCCAAAGTTAGAATGAAGGCATAAATTCATGAACTCAATGGCTTTATTAGATAGTTAGTCACCCCATTGGCAAGCATCTTTAGAATGTAAATTACCAATGATCCTACTGCTACTGATGTTCAAGCACTCATCTCGTAGCTACAAGAAGACAAACATTTTAAGTAGTTTGGTAGAGAGTGTTGTGGGAAACTCAAGTTAGAAGGACTTGCAATTATAGAGCAGATTGACAATGCAATACTAAGGGTCAAAACAAAGGACAATATTTTAGCCAATTGAGCCACCCTTGCAATAGAGAAAGTTAAGAGTGAAGATTATATATCTTTACTAAAGATGATTATCCACATGAAGGCTAAGGAGGCTATGGAAGTAAAGATTCTACCTAGGGGAGATGAGCCTCTATTTGAGTGGCTTCATTGCATGTAATTCAAGTCTAAAATGATCCTGGTAGTAGAGGAAGGACTTAAAGAAATAGAAGCCAAAGTGAAAAAAGATCAAGATAGAGACTACAAACTCTTAAAATGTTGACATATAGACTCCCAAACTAGTGGACAAGGAAAGGGGATCATTGAAGTGGCCGTCATGCAAGAGAACTTCTCCAATTATATAGATGGCTTGATTGAGATATCTTCTGATCGCCAGAACAAAGTTTTCGAGCTACAAAAACTTGGCAAGTGTGTACATATGTCTATGTAGCAGATATATGAGTAGTTAAATGCCATCAAAGATTTAGCTAGAGATCATTCCAAGTGACTCTTGAGATACACTAATGTCCATGTTCATAGACATGAAGAATTGATTCCAGTCATTGTTGCCACCAAGGCCTATAAGGCGAAGTTAGAAAAGGGAAAGAAGGAAAAGTGATTCATATCCCACCCTTTCATATTTTGATGTAATGATTTTAATGGACAAATTGGCTCCTTGCCATTTTTCAATTTCGAGGAGATGAATTGATTTGAGTCCCTTTTTGTAACGATCATCTCAAAATCCTATATGTACTAAATCAAAATTAATAAAAGGTCGACTAATTTTTGGTGTGAAATACTTGATGTTGCAAAGACAATTGAATGATATTTTGTGTCAATTATTTTTTGTTCCATTCTTTCTATGTTAGTTTTATGTTTTCTCTTTTTTCTAAATTGAATCAAGGAATAAATAGAGTTTTATTCCCCTATTTCAAAATAGTAAAATGAAGATAATAGTATTGTTATCATAAGTTCAATAGAAATCCCTTTCCATGCTTTCTTTCAAGTCAGTATTTTCCATCTTTGGAGTTAGTTTCTTGTTGATATTAGTTTAGTTTTAGATAACATACATTGTTGAGTCATTAAGCTTTGCTATTCATAAGATGTGTGAATCCATAGACTTAACTAATCTTAAAATTCCAACTCTTGCCTAAGTTAATTCCTATTTAGGCCTAACTTAGTTCACCTTTCCTATTCTTAGGTTAAGAACACACCCCATTTTATAATTAGAAGCAAACATAATTCATTGCAAATCACAAATATAAAAAGGAGCTGTACCTAAGAATTCAAAGGGAAGTTAGTCACTTAGTAAAAAATTTCCAACTATTGTAATTAGTTGTTGTTCACAAACATTGGGCATCCAAAGGAGTAAAAGGAAAGAGAAATCTTTTTACCAACACAATACAAAATACTTTCAGACTAGTGCATTACAACACAAAGCTACTAACAATATATCAAAAATAAAAGATAGACAAGGAAATTCAATAGATAACCCAACTAAAATTGTAGGAATATTTGTAGATTACTATAAAGATATCCTTAATAATTATGAATCATCTAACCTAGTAGCACAAGAGGAAATGGTGAAATAAAATCCTAAAGTCATCACAATAGACGATAATAAATCTCTCAATAAATCTTTCTCTCTGCAAGAGATTAAAACAACTCTCTTTAATATCAATCCGGATAAATCACCAGGACCAGATGGATTTCAAGCTTTCTTCTTCCAAAATTGTTGAGAAATTATAGGAGTAGATCCTAGGAAAGCAATAGAAGCATCTAGAAATTGAGGGAAACTACTTGCAGAAATTAATCATACTTTCCTAACTCTAATTCCAAAGAAAAGTAAGGAGAAGAACCAAGAGACTTCATATCTATCATACTTTGCAATACTATCTATAATTTTTTTTCTAAAGCTCTAGAAAATTGATTAAAAGAATATATCCCTAAATTAATATCATAAGAATAGATAGGGTTTGTTCCTGGGAGATCTATTTTGGATGGCATCTGAATCATACAGGAAACAATCTAGTCAACATAAAAGGATAAAGGAGCATGTATGCTACTAAAACTAGACATTCAAAATTGATTAAAAGAATATCTCTCTAAATTAATATCAAAAGAATAGACATGGTTTGTTCCTGGGAGATCTATTCTGGATGGCATCTCAATCATATAGGAAACAATCCAGTCAACATAAAAGGATAAAGGAGCATGTATGCTACTAAAACTAGACATTCAAAAACCATCTGATAAAGTGGACTAGAGATTCCTATGTAAAATATTAGAAGCATTTGGATGTTCACACCAATGGATCAAACATCATTTTTCAGTGTATATCTAACCATAAAATTTTGCTTCTTATAAATGATACCCCAAAAGGTTTCTTTAGCATATCTAGGGGGATCCGACAAGGTGATCCTATCTTGACCTTCCTTTTCATAATCGTTGCTGAAACCTTCAAGAGAACAATCAAGATAACACAAATTGAAAAGAAAATTAAAGTAATTAAGGTCATAGAAAATGTGGCTAACACCACACATCAACAATTTTCTTAAGACACAATATTAGCTGGAGTTAGTACTAAAAAAGAAACAGACAACATTAAGACAATTCTGAACAACTATACTAAAGCACTGGGGCAAAAAATTAATGTAGGAAAATTAGATTTTTTTCCCTAAATACACCATTAGAAAGAGAAGAATATATCTATAATGAAATAGCATACAAGAAAGGTATCTTCCCTAGTAAATATTTAGTAATATACCTGGATAAAGGGGTCAAAAAGAACCAAGGGTGGGAAGAAATGTTGGAAAGAATAGATAATCATACAAAAGCATGGAAAGGAAAATGGTTAACCAAAGCTGGAAAAACTACAAAAATCAAATCAGTTCCATTAACAATACCCATCTTTCAACTATCATGTTCACAATTACCAAAGAATATCAATCAAAAAATAGAATCAAAACTAAGAGATTTCTTTTGGAAATGCATAGAGGATAAGAAGGCAACTTTAATAAGATGGGAAAAAATTTGTAGGCTTAAAGAAGCAGAGGGGGCTAGGAATTAAAAATCTAGATTGGAAAAATGAAGTAATAGGTGCTAAATAAATCTGGAGAAAAGAAAGAGACAATAAATGGGCTAGAATTTTCTATAATAAATATCTAAATGCATCAGATAGCACATCATTATTAAGAACAAGGAACCCCCCAAAGGGTTTGCAACATGGAATTTTATGCTAAATTGTCACCCCTTGATTACAAAATTTATAACTTGGGATATTGGTAGACGAGATAAAGCCCTATTCTAGGAAGACTCTTGGAACGAGCACCCCCCTCTTGATCATTCTAATATTACTAACAATACAAAAATTCTATTAAAATCAAGCTAGCAAACTAAGGTAGAGGACTATATCCAACATGATCCCTCTAATTAAGAAGCCCCATGGAAATGGAAATCCTTAGAAAATAGAGGTCTCAACCTTACAGGCCAAGAGAAATTAAAAACCATACTTAGAGAGCGTCCAATCAACAATATCAATAGGGAGGATAAGCTAATCTAGGTAGCTGCTAAAGATAGAACTTACAAGGTAAAGGAGGGATATAATCAAATAATAAACTCACAAAGATGGGAAGCAAGCAAAGTTCCAATAAATCTTTGTTGTGCCTCGATGGGTCTACCCAAAGTTGGAATCTTTCCATGGGCAACCTCTCAAAACTAAATCCTAATATTAGATAGAATCAAGAAAATGGGATTTGAAGGCCCTTCGAGGTGCATCCTTTGTAAAGAAAACTTAGAAATGACTGAGCATCTCTTATACCAATGAAAATATGCTAAGAGATGCTGGGAATGGCTTAAAATTCCAATTGAATTGGTTAGCCCCACTTCCAGGGATGTGGCAAGATCACCTAATAGGATGACCAAAAAAATCTAATAATAAAGTATATCAAAAACTCTGGAACATTACTCCAACAATTCTAGCATGGGAGATATGGAAGGAAAGAAACAAACGGATCTTTAATAATGAAGAACTTAATATAAAATCTCTCCTTAACAATATTGAAGTAAGCATTATAGAAATTTTAAATTGTAATTTCAGAAAAACTTCAAAAGAAGGGTCCTTCTTAGAATGCGATGCAGAAATAAAAAAAGAATTGGAAAACATCTAATTAATCCAGCCATCATTTACTAAAAAGAGAATAGTAAAGCTAGAAAAGAATGCAAATGGGAACCTCCACCTAAAGGATGGAAGAAAATTAATTTTGATAGAGCCGCTAGAGGTAATCTAGGAGTAGGGTGTATAATTAGGGAGGAATCTAGAAATTGGCTCATGAAACGAGTTAAGCCCTTGGGAATAGTCTCAAATAATATGGTAGAATTAGAAGCAGTACATGAAGGGTTAAAACAATATATAAAATTCAAAATAAAAAAGATAATAATTGAAGGAGACTCATAGATCATCCTTAATGCGCTTAGAAAAGGAAAGACCCCTAATTGGATATTAAATTCAAAACTAGAAAAAACTCAGACTTTTGGAAAATTTTGAAGAAGTGAGGTTTTCACACATTTATAGAGAAGGTAATATAGAAGAAGAAAAATTAGCTAACAAAGGAATGGATGGAGAAAATACTCAATTGATTAATCAAATTTAGTTGGATAAGATAATCATGTTTTTTAAGACTTCTTTAGCATTTCCCTTCGACACTTGGTAATATGATTATCACATTAGGAATGAATTTGGCTCACATATTTTCAACTTATGTGGTATCATCACTCTAATTACTCATGGTCTTTGGCACTCCTTTTTATTATCATCCACGATGTATGAATCATTACTCGGTTGTATCGTGATTGCATCATCACTGGATTCCTTCTAGATTTTTTCCGATTTTGCCTAAGCATCTATATATTTTCGTTGAGTCCTTATATCTCTACATTTTCTTAAGGTTCTTATGTCTATCCTAAGTAGGTGTCAACATGGATACCAATATTAGTCCGTGTCATGCTATTGAAGTCTAAACTATGGAATTTCGAGGCAATGTGAAGCCAGAGAGATGGACTTGTTTGCACAATCCTATAGATGATATGAGAAGGGTATCCATTACTACAGTTTTAGGTGAAGGCCTCTTCAATTATGAATTCACATGGCATACCAATAGTGAAATTATAGGTACCTAGATTGGATGTCTAGTTAGGGCCAAAAAATTGAGAAATGGGATATCATCTGGCCATGCTATAACATATTCAACCCTATCTAGTTAGTAGGTTTAGAATAGGTGGTCTTTAGCATTGATGAGAGGCTTAAAATCCCCTTTTTAGAAGCTTATATGGCTCATCCACTGGGGAGTTTTGAGCTAGAAATTGTTCCTATGTGCTCGATTTTGGTTATCTAGGATAACATCCTCTTCTTTTGTGAATGGCCCAGAATGGAAGCCATTGTTTAGTTTCTGCTACACTAGAGGGGTATTATAGAGGAACCTATTAAGGAGTGGCTCTTGAATTACCTAATCACTTTTGATGCATATATACATCTGGGAGTGCACTTTGCAGACTTGGAAGTAGTGGAATTCTACCTTCCAAGTTTAGACAAGTCGACTAGAGCCATAAGCACTTATGAGTTTCCTCCTGGGTCTAGGGCCAAAGATATTAAGGAAGCTTTTGAAATCATCATGGTATTATGGAAGGAGGAGGTAGGTGCATAGCTGGGATTGGTGGTCTGGTGCGAGTGGCTTTTTGGTGTTCCTGCTGCCTTCACGATCATGGTGGTTCTTTATCCCTCTCTTTGGTGGGGTTTTTGGGTGGTTTTTTCTCTATATACTTCTCAGGTTATATTCTGCTAGGGATTTTTGGTTGGGCTGTGGAGCCCTATCTTAGCATATTTTCTATATTTAGCCTTTCTTTCATTCTATCTTGAGCTATTTATTGGTTGCTTCTTAGCTATGGGTAGCTTCTATGCTTAATGGGTTATTGTATATATTTTTGTTGAATATTTAGCATACTATGAATATATTACATATGTTTACTCTGCCCCATTTTTGCTTTCTTTGTTTCATCGGTGTTCTTGGGCTTAGCCCTGCTTGGTGGGATTTCCCTTTACTTCGTTGAGGGATCTTAGCTCTTGCTCTATTCTTTAATTGTTCCTTTTCATATATTGATGACTCATTGTGTCTTTCATTTATGGTTTAGAAGCTTATTATTTCATGATTATGAAGTTGGCATAGGCTCAACAAGCTTTTAAAACTTGGTTTCTTAAATAACAATAGAAGGAAATAGAAAAATTGAAATAGCTGTTAAACTTATTTGGAGATGGTTTAGTCTAAACCTCAATTAATTGGATGCATATCTAGATTTTGCTTTCAAACTTATTTTGTAATCTGGAATCTTAATCTTTAACTAAGAATGGAATCAAAAAGGATCTTAAGGGACGTCAATAACATGGTAGTAATCGAAGAAAAATTAGCACCACTAAAAGTTAATCCAATAATCTAACCAAATTAGCATCATGATTCAGAATGAGAGCAGAATGTTAAGAGGAGTATATAGCTGAATATAGAAAAGGATTCATTTATTAAGCATAGTGATAATTATCTTTGACAATTTTCATTAGAGAAGAGCAGGATTATTATTTGTCACTTATACCTAATTTTTAGATAAGTTGGATTTATGTAACTAACTAATAATTATACTATGCACTTACTATTAATGTGGAGTTTGGAAATTTGGCATAATTAGCAAAGGAAGGTAAGGGAAACATGTTTAAAGGGGTCTATGTTGTAGAGCTTTCCTTATGTGTTGATTGGATTCATATTCACCTACCTTTGTTTTACTTTGTTCCTTAACTCTGGCTACTAACTCCCTTCTGGTAGTTTGTCATGTGTTGTCTTGCATATGCAGGATAGTTCTATACCTTTTGGCTAGATTTTTGACTCTTTTGACTCTCCTTGGGAATGTTGTTCCCTTTTCATCATATTTGTAACTTGTGTAAGAAAAAATTAAATTTTTACCGGGTATGCCCCTTTTAAATCTATATAATATTGGACTTTGGTCTCAGGCTAGACTGGAGGTTTTCTTACTCTATTCTTTCCTACCAGTGCCTATTTGAATAGAGAACTATGTAAACTTTTTTTTACCTAATATAATACAAGGCTTCAACCATTTATCAATAAAAATAAATAAATATTTCATATAATTAATATTATTTGTAAATTTTTTTTTTAATTGGTAAAATGCCGAGGCCAAATAATTTTTACAAGGCTTAAGGAGGCAAACCTCCTTTTACAAAAATTTACAAGGGCATACCCTTATTTATGAAAACTATCTTAATATTTCACTTTATTCATATTACTAGAGATTGTTTGTGCCTAGCCTATTCATTTGATAAGAATGTACCACTTCAATGTGATTAGAGTCCTTCCCTTGCCTTATCTGTAAGAATGACGATTATAGCTGAAAAAATCAACAAATCTTGACCAATATCATAGTTAGATGAAATACATATAATATTCATATAAAGGGAAAACCATGTCTCCTTATGACAATTTAATAGAGGATGTTAGATACAATGGTTTGGTATTTATATTAATTATTATTTTCATTAATTGATAGTAAGTTTATATTAATTATTGTTTTCATTAATTGATAGTAAGTTATCAATTATTTGGAAGTCATTTTGAAAATAATGAGATATGTTAAGTCTTAGAGTAATAAAGTATTTTCTTATTAATTAAATCATATTGATTTAATTATTAAGTCACTTATTATCTCTAGTTTACTTTAAGCTAAACTTTGGGCATATAATAATTAATTGTTTTATTAATTATTATCATGCAACTTAGATTAGTTAGCTTTTAGGGTTTTGATCCCCTTTTATAAGGATTGATATCTCTTTGTAACACTAATTCATTCACTTTTGATAGTAGCAATTTATCTTTTTGCTCATCAAGAATGTCTCCTCTATGGATTTGGAAATTCTAGTCTCCATAGCTTTTGCTCCTCCCTTTTTGTGATAGGTGTTTTCATAGAGGTGATTCTTGGAAGCATCACCTTGAACTTGGAGGAATTATGTCTTAGATTCAACGACACCAATGCCTTTAGTTTGGTGCCACCAATCACGACACAACTATTTAAATTTGACTTGGTGTTTTTTTGCACCCTTTTTTTTGGCACCATACGCATGCCTCTCACTTTGGTCTTCAACCTCTGTCAGTGGAAACTATCACTTTTCTCATTTTTTGAAGCCTTTGTGCCTTTGTTTTCGACATCTCTAGTTTTTGGTGAGACAATTTTTTCTCTAGTAAGAAATTTTTTTTAGGGGTTTGTGGTGTGTGATAGGAAATTTTTTTTCCCAACCTATGGCCCATGTGGGATCATTTGTTGTAAATACCAACCCATCCAATCTCGATCCTATAGTTTGGATGTTAGATTAATTAGATATTTTTTAATTAACTCTAGTCTACTTAAGCTAAACTTTATGCATATAATAATTAATTCTTTTATTAATTATTATTATGCAACCAAGATGAGCCCTTTTTAGGGTTTTGATCTCCTTTATAAGGATGATCTATTTTTGTAATTATTTATCCATTCACTTTTGATAATAGTAATTTCTCTTTTTGTTTATGAAGAATGACTCATCTATGGATCTGGGAATTCTAGCCTCTATAGCTTTTTTTTCTCTATTTTTGTGATAGTATTTGCATGCAGGTGATTCTTAGGTGCTGTGGGGTTGATACTACTTTGGGGGAGTATCCTAAGCATTGGAGAGTATTGACATGTTGCATCCATGACTACGTTTGTCATTGACAACAACATAGCATTGTTTCTATAAAGACTAGTTGAGTAGCAAACATATATCTTAATGGTATGGACAGTGGTTTGATTGTCCAGTGATGCAAAACTATGGACATGTTCAGAACTATGTCCTAATGACGTGGTCAAGTGCACCAAGTCTAAGTTGAAGATGTAAAAAATTTATACCTTATTTACAAAGAGAAGTTCAGAGACAAAGTATTGGGAAAGTAGTTCTTGATGTTTGTTCACTATCTTACATTTGAAATGCAATGAGAAGATGCTCAATCAAGTAGTGAGAGTGGATAATCTGTTGGTAATGTTAGTGAGTGTACAAGCCCTAGTATTTCAGGTGTGAAGTTTTGTATAGACTATGAGCTGACAGTGCTATTGTAATTGTAATTAATTAATTATCTTATTATAATTAATTGGGAAAGTGTCAAGGCCAACTCAAGGAATTATTTTGAAGATATGGTACAAAGGAAAGATTTTTTCCTTGTTTGTAATGTGTTTGAAAAATCTATTGAAGTGTAAAGTGCAAAAAGGAGTAGAGTACTTATTGAATGCAAGTAAGTGATCCAAGGAATTATTGGATGTGAGATTTGTGATTTGGTTACAAGATCATAAGGAGAAGAGGTCTGGTTGATAGGATAGAGGAAGAGGAAGGAAGTACATTTCATTTCTATTATTTTGCAAGGAATAATACAAAGATCATTTGGATAGTGGGTTCATTGGTCTTTCCCTTGAAGTTGTATGGGTAGTGGGTCCAACTATCTTCTACAACTCCTAACAGGGATTCAAAGTCTCCTAATAGGGCTTCATATGTACTAAATGTATTCATAGACTCCTAACAGGGTCCATCCTTTAACAAGGAATATTTATATTAGTACATCATCTAGTGTGTACCATCCCCATTGGAGTTTTTCCTCTGATCAAGGGTTTCCCTAGTTAATATATTTGGTGTTATTGTGTATGAGTATCTTGTTGTGGTTTTAGTTTATATTGCTCATATGGTTAAGTTTGTTTAAGGTTGATAGTTGTGATAATAGTTGTATAATTGATTCACCCCCCTCACCCCCCCATTATATCAGTGGACTATATATTCTAACAATTGGTATTAGGGCATCAGGTCCTTGAAGGATAAGCTTAAAAACTTTGGGAGAGTGATGGAAAATATTTAAAAAAAGGATTAGTCCTAGATTTAATGGGGCCAACTATGATAGTTGGAAGGAGAAGATGAATACTCATCTGTTGTACATGGGTTTGGGTTATTAGATCTTTAGAAAGAGTGAGAAGACAATTGTGGATGAAAAATAACTTGAAGAATGTAGTGGATCACAAAGAGCTTTATTCATGTGTAAGATGAGAGCTAGAGCTCTACTATCATATCTTCTAGAGAATGAATATAGTCAAGTAAAGTCACTTCAAACTGTTGACATTATGTTGTATTTTTTGTTAGTGACAACACTTATTTGATTCTGAATAGCTACTGAGCTCATCACTCAATTCACAATTTATACTGAGCATTCAATGGTTACCTTGTAAAATCAGCAGTTAAGCAGTTCACACTGAGCATTCCTGTGGCTATTGAGTGAATATGTAATTCAACAATGTTTACTGAGCTCACAATGTTTACCGAATAGATAATGGTCATCAAGCTTCACAGTATCTACTGAGTCATCAATTTGTATGATATGAAATTAGTTTCTACTAAGTGATGGATATGTAGTGTTTACCAAGTGACAGCAAGGTAAACAAAGGTTTCAGTATTTACCGAGAGACACTATATCTATTGAGTCTCCAATGGTTACCAAGCTCCAAGCTACATTGTGTGATTAGTATGGAACATGCTTCTACTTCTACTGAGTGCATGATGATGTGGAGTAATGCAGAGGATGTTGAGTATCAGAAGGTCATCGAGTCAGCTTGAAGAGCTCGAGTTTTCTACTGTTTGGCCAACTTAGTAATGTTTTTATTTACTTGTTGTTTAGCCGACCTTGAAATTGTAATTATTGGAATGATGTTTTTGAAATTTATTGTATCATTTGTAATGCATATATTATTGTCATGAATGTTAAGGAATGGATATGTAATGTCAGAGAAGAGTAAATGCGAATCAGCAACAGAGCAGAGTTGTCAGCAAGGTCATTAAAGAGCAACAAAAATATATCAGTCACAAGAGGTGATCTGTACTTCAAGATCTATTCAGCAATCAAATTATAAGTCAGACCTACTATTTCATCCTAATAGGTGAATTAGTTTTCCAAATCCTTTAACAGGTAGACTTAACGGTCTTTGTACAAATCTCTTAATAGAGTGCATACTTCATTGCATGTTTGAAAAACCTCTAACAAGGTAGACCTAGTAGTCCAAATTGCTCTTAACAGGGTAGATCATTAGAAGCGGTCAATGTAAGCCCTAATAGGCCAACTTTATATTGTAGTAGTAAAGTTTTGTGGGTATCATCCCCACCTCAGTTTTACTTTCTATTTGGAAGGTTTTTGGGTCACCAAAATACTATGTTCATGTGTTATGAATGTTTATATTTTCTCATGCATGTAGTAGATTAGATGAATGAATGATGAATGATTTATATGGTTAAGTGCTGAATTGATTTAAAGTTTTTGAGGTTACTAATTTACCCCTCCCATCTTAGTAACCTAGCCAGTCTTGATTATTTCCAACAATTGGTATCAGGGCTTTGTGGTTCTTAGGGTAAAGCTTGACAACTTGAGTAAAGATCAAGGAAAATAGAGATATGCGACTTGACAAAGCTATTGAGAATGAGAAGCTAGATCTGGAAATGGCCATAGCTCAACTCAAGGAAGAAAAAGAGCATCTTTCCCAATCTCTGAAAAGAAGGAACTTGAAAGACAAATGAATGACCATTAGTATGTTGAAGAAAATATTGAAGAATTTTTCCCATCAAGCAGCTTAGATGAAGCAAATGAGGCAATCAAATAACTCCTAGCAAAGAATGGCTCTCTGTAAGAAGAAGTAAAAAAATTGAAAAGAGAATAAGAAGTTCAGTCAATAAGAATTTGTGAAATCTTGGAACAAAGGAATAAGGCAAGTGAAGACTTGGAGGCAAGGAACAACACAAATCAAAATCAATCCCTTTAGCAAGAAAGTCTTATCAATCAACTCTCTAATGCTAATGAGGAAATCAAGAGTCTAAGATCAGAAAATGAAAACTTAAGGAATGATCTAATCACTGAAAGACAGATCAATGAAATATTGAAAGTTGATCTAATCTCTAAAAAGCAACTGAATGAAAGGATGATGAAATCTAAAGCAGACATGGATCAACTAAATCAACAAAGTGAGCAAAATCTTCATAGACAAAAAGGTAAACCAGGACTTGGTTACAAAGAACAAGGTAAATCTTCCAAACAAGGTGCCCAAAGGAATCAAAGACCTAGTTGCAATCACTGTGGCAAATTAGGTCATACATCAAACAAATGTTGGAGCAATGGAAAGGCAAAATTCAATGGAAAATGCTACAATTGCAGTAAATAGGGTCATAAAGCTAATGAATGCAAGGAGAAACCAAAATTTGAAGATAAATGTCACAAATACAAGAAACAAGGTCACAAGGCATCTGAATGTAGATCTAAACCATTCAATCCAGCTGAACAAATTGTCAAAGCAATATTTGGTTGGGATTACAACACTTGGTGCAGATGTAACAATTGTGGAGAATATGGACATATTGGCATAGATTGCATAAGACATCACTTAAGAAAAAGAGATTCAACAATAAGATGTTACACATGCATTGAAATTGGTCACATAGCTAAAAACTACATGAACATAGGAAGAGTTGAAGATGAGAAGAAAGCTAAAGTTGATAACATCAAAAAGTAGATGAGATAGTAGTGGATTCCCAAATCTACTGAGAAAAATAGTTCAAATGATGGAAATGTCACTCAAGAAGTGGGTGACTCCACCATTTCCAATTAGATTCTTTTAAGGAGGGATTGGAATTGTATCTTCAAGCTATATCCTGAGTAGTTCTTGTATCACCTAGTTTAGTAGAGTAAAATGAATACTAACTATTAAGGAAAGCATTAAGAATACTAAAATGAGTAAACACTTAAGATAGGACCGATTTATTATCACCACAAATGGAGGCAAACCAAGAATGGTAAGCTCCACATGGTATAACATAATGATGCAATAGATATGTCCCTGATTTAAGGTATGTGTGCTCACGAGTATAGCTCAAGCTTAGATGGATGGATGGAGTGAATGAGGCAAGGTTTCAACAATGGAGTCATGGAGTGATTTTGCCATTATAATGGTATTTTGGTAGTTTATGAGCTCTCAAAATAGCATTATAACTTTGCATGGAGGATGGATTGATTTTAGTGAAGGGAGAGGATTCAATTTATAGGCCAAGGGCTTGAGGGATCAAGGGATAGGATGGGAAAAAGCTTATGGAAGGTTTAGATTGAATAAGAGGAGAGCACATGGATTGTACTTTCTTACAGCCAATCAGAGAGTGACACATGTCACAGGGTCATTGGCTAGAGCAAGAGGGGTTGAGGGGTCAACAAAGGAGGCTCAAAGCTCATAAAGACCCTCATAATGGCTTGTAAGAGCAATGAATGGGCTTGTAAGAGTCATTTATGGCTTTGTGGGCTTCATTAAGTTTTATGGTTGGGATATTTGTGAGAGAGTTGAGATATTTTGACTTGGGTTGGATTAAGAAAGTATTAAGCTTGACTTAGGAATGTGCAAATGATTAAGGCTTGGATTAGGCTTGGGTTAAGATTAGATTAGGCTTGTTAGAGATGGGCAAGTGGATGGCATTTAATGAGGGTGGGTGAAGAAGGAGATATTTGTTAACTTTGGCTTGGGTTAGCAAGTCTTAACCCATATTTAGGGAATGTGACAAGGTTAGGGGGGGCATTAGGATTAGGATCAAAGATAAGGTTTGACATCTTCTAGAAGAGTTTAGGCTTTGGATGAGGATGAAGACCTTCTAGAAGAGTCTAGAACTTCCTAGGATAAGGATAAATAAAGTTTATTTATCTTAAAGGTTTGGGTTGAGGAGATATTCATTAAAACATTTTTAATAAATATGAGGATTAATATTTAATCTTAATTAAATATTTTGAGTTGGGATTAGGGGTAGGAAATGATGGGATTAGCTTTTTATCGAAATTAAAGAAGGATTAGAAGATTTTGGAAGAGGTTAGTGGTCTTAAAGAAATTGGCCAAGTTTTGGGCAAAAACTAAATAAATTATTTATTTTGGGATTTTTGGTCAATTTATTAATTAAATAATTAATAAATAAGGAAATAATGTTTAAATAAGATTTAAAAAATTTTGGGAGGGATTTCTTAATTAAATATTTTTAATCAAGATAAAGGGATTTAATGGCATAAAAATAAATAAATAAAATAAATAAATAAATAATTAATAAATAATGATGTCATCAGAAACTTTTTCAGAAAATAAAAATACTTTATTTTCTAAAAGATTTTTAGGTGTCTACAGTTCCAAATGGAAGAAAGTAGAAGATCTAGATTAGTGTTTCAGATATAAAAGGATCACATGAGTTTAGTTCACACCGAGCAAGGTTGGTCACTGACTCAACCGAGCTAGGTTGGGAGCAATGCAAGTTTTGTTTGATCGCCGAGTTACAAGTTTCTACCAAGCTAGTGAGTGGATGATAGTCTATCATGCACTACGTCAATATGGTACCTAGCTTTAATGGAAAATTTTCATCATAAGGGGCAGAATTCAACTCCATTTTTCACCGTGTCTTCCGTATTCAAAGAGTAAAGAGATTTCTAGGTGCACACAAGTATTTCCAAGTGATTTCGAGCGAATTTGCAGCTAAGAAATTTGTTCAAAAATTTCCATCACTTACGGAGTAGCAATGGCATCCGAAAGTACCAGCAGCAACAAGGCAAAAAGGGGTTTAGAGATGTTGGTTAAGGGTGGAAAATGGAAAGCACTGAATTTCAAACTTGTTCCAGTAGTAGCGGAGGCACTCGACCCTAATGGTGTGCAATCCCAAATTCTACCAAAGCTACTGTTAATTAACTATATCCGCACTCATTGTAAGTGTTGAATTTAGGAGATAGAAACCCTAGAAATGGATAGTGCTTTAGAATAAATGTGTGTTGATGGCTCATTGAAACTCGAGTACAAGCATCTTGAAACAAAAGGGTTGACACACATATCACACCTACCAAGGAGTTTTTAGATAAAATGGATTAGGTATATTCTTAGTTGCTACACAATGGTCAATTATGGTTGGAGTAGCCCATATTAATAAGCAAAAAGATGATTCACAAGATTACTGGCCTTCCCATTCCGAGCAAAGAAAAATCCACCAAAACCCTAGGTTGGGATGAACTCTAGAAGAAAACCCTAGCCAAGTGGAATGGTAGAGGTTTGAAAATTGGCACCATTTTTGATGTGGAGTTGAGGTTCAAAATTCATATGATTGCCCATAAAATTTACAGTTCAAGTCATTTAAATAGCGTGCCATACGAGGCAGTGGACTTAGCATTCATAGTTGTGAACATGGAATTTGACTTGTCAGAGCTACTACTCAAACAATTAAACAAGAATATGGACAACATCCGGACATCAACAAACAATCCTTGTAAATTTGGTTCGTTGTTGACATGCCTTTTCTTTTATGTGCAAAAATTCTTTCCATCTAAAGGTTCTGTTGTATGGAGAAAGGATGTTCCCATTTTGTATCAAATAAATGAGTTTATTACAAAAATGGGTGTAAATTTTGACAACATAATGGACAACTATTTTGAAGATTTCAAAGAAAGGATGAACAACAGGTTTATGATTCCTCCTAAGTTTGTTGAGGATTATAAGGATGATGTGTGTTTCATGGTTGACTATGATAGAGTATATATTCAGGAAATCAAGCCCCGAGTTGCATGGGTGAAACCTCTTCCTTATGAGGTCAATATTGATGAAACTAGGGATAGCATTGAGGCATTGGTGAATGAGCCTGTGGACCCTAGGAAACTAGTTTTCGGCACTTATGATGAGGCAAAAGCCATAATTGAACTAGAAATCAAGCTACCTCAAGCAATCAACAAAGGCAACAGGAAGATACCTAAGATGAAAACTGCCACTAGTCCCTTAATGCTTACCGAGGGAAAAGGAGAGGATGATGAAGAAGAAGAAGAAGAAGAAGAAGGAGAAGAGTGAGAAGCTGAAAAGAAGGCAGAGTCAACAAAGAAGAAGGGTAGGGTAATTATTACCAAGCCACCAAAGGCCACCACAACTATTTTCACCAGGAGAGGCAAAGGTAAAGGCAGAGGTGAAGTTGTGCTCAACAAGCCCCAACTTACCTTCCAGGAAAGGCTAAATCAGATGGAAGAAGGAGTTGGCATCACAAACTTCAAGGCTTTAAAATTTGAAACAAGAACTGATGCTAAGAAGCAGATTAAGGAACTGGTACTCACTTAAATGGGAAAGTAGAAGTATTCCCTAGACTAGATTGCTCCTCAAATATCAAAGGAATTATTAGTGAGACTACAACCAAGGTGGGAATCTATTGTACAGATAGCTAAAGATATCTATGAACAATCTTTGAGGAAACTATTGCCAAATCTTGCTAATGTAGAAGTAAAGGTAGCCATGAAGAACAATGAAGGTAAAATGATGATCAGATTCCACACATGTTTGATTTTAATTAAAGACATTGAGCATGTTGTAAGAGATGCAACAAACATGTGGAAGAATATCTATCATCTGCATAAGTCTAGTGATGATCTAGTTGAGATCAAGGATGATGATGCTGATAGTGATGATGAAGAAGATGATAACACTCAATGTGCTACTATTGATATTAAAGACTATTAGTTACTAAGGGTTGATGGTGAAGAGAAATAGGAAGAAGCTAATGAGGAAGACAAGGAAGTAGATGAAGAAGATGATCCAATGAAGATTGTAGCATAAGTCATTGCTTCCCTTCCTCACTCTCCACCTAAGCCAGCAACATCATTAGCATTGGAGTTAGCTTTAGCAGGATTGATTGCAACTACATCAGAAATGTCAACTGCTCCTGCTACCTCACAGCTCCAATTATATTCAATGGAAGTATCAGTTACTTCATCTACCGAGCTGTAGCCCTCTTCATCAACACCTAAGAAATCCACCTTAGCAGTCTGCATAGATACTGGTTCCACAATTGTATCAACTTCTACTACAACCTGTTCAACAAGTCTACCAGTTTGTTCTACAATTTTGTCTACTATAGCTTTAACTGCACCAATTTTTGTTCCAGTTAGTTCTTCAATTGTAAATATTCTAGCTTGTACATTACCTATTGGTACATCATTTTTGGGAGCCACATCAATTTTGGACACAATTGGTACTTCTCTCAGTTTTTCTCTAGTTGGACCAATCCAAGGTTTTACTACTAGTCCATCTACATCAACTATTGTTTCTATTTCTAAACCCAAGGAAGTAAGCACTGAAGTATAACCAAAGACTCCTCTAAAACTTTTTCTTACTGGCAAGGAAATTGATGAAGATTTGGGCACTGCCTCAACCAATGAAATGAGATTGGTTAGTCAATTTTTAGAGCAAAGGCAAGGCATAAACAACTAAGGGAAGAGAGAGATAGAGAATTCACAATAATTGAGAATGCCAAAAACATAATTACTGAGGCTATAGGTGTTGATGTTGATCCATCTCAACACAATTAGAAGAGGCTATAAAGAAGTTGAATGATGACACTTCTGGTCAGGAGAAGCTCATTGAGAAGGCAGAGAAGAAATTTGACAATAAGGTGCTTGAGCACATTGCAATAAATTAGGTAGAGTTATCCTCAATTTTGAGCAACCTTGAACAATCCTTCACAAATGTAACATTACTTTTTGGAAAGCTTTGTGATGTTACTGAGTATACCAAGGATAATAAGGAGAAATCGAATAAGATTGATATGTATATGAAGGCTAGTGCTCAAAGGTTACAACTTGACCCCAGTTCAAGCTTAGCACATCACATGAAGGTGAATTTTTTGTCAAAAATGCAGGTAGAGTTACTCAGAGAGGAAGCCAAGATCAGGTCTACACTGATTGATATCCAGAATATGATCCTTTCGATTATGGACCCAATGCAAAAACATATTGCATATTCAAAAACATTGGTCCAAGATAATAATTTTTCAATAGAAGATCATATGATTGAGCTTCTTACAGAAGTTCAAGTGGCACTCTCTACCGGTAAGATTTTGCAAGATAATTGGGATAAGACATTGGCTCTTATTCTCAAGGTACACTTTGAATTTCTCTCACATTTTGATGTCTCTATTTGAATATATTGTATATACCCTTTGGCATTACTATCAAAAAAGGGGAGTATGAGATGAACAAGGGAGAGAATAGGGAGAGTAAAGAGACTTGTGGAGAAATAAGGAATAAAATAGATTGATATATGTATAGATAAAACTATGTATATATTATGTCATATGTATGGGGGAGATATGTAAGATATGTATATATAGCAGTTTTACAAAGATCAATTTTGAAAAATCAAAATCAGAATGTCAGTGTACATAAGTTTTGGCTCATAAGTGTTTTTGTCACTAACGCCAAAGGGGGAGATTGTTGGCATTATGTTGTATTTGTCATTAGTGACAACACTTATTTGATTCTGAATAGCTACCGAGCTCATCACTCAATTTATAGTTTATACTGAGCATTCGAGGTTACCTTGTAAGTTTAGCAGTTAAGCAATTCACACTGTGCATTCCTATGGCTACTAAGTTAATATGTAGTTCAAAAATGTTTACTGAGAGCACAGTGTTTACCAAATAGATAATGGTCACTGAGCTTCACAGTATCTATCGAGTCATCGATTTGCATGATATAAAATTAGTTTCTACCAAGTGATGGATATGTAGTATTTACCGAGTGACAGCAAGGTAAATGAAGGTTTCATTATTTACCTAGTGACACTATATCTACTGAGTCTCCAATGGTTACCGAGCTCCAAGCTACGTTGTGTGATTAGTATGGACCATGCTTCTACTTCTACTGAGTGCATGATGATGTTGAGTAATGGAGTGGATGTCGAGTATCAGAAGGTCACCGAGTCAGCTTGAAGAGCCCAAGTTTTCTACTATTTGGTTGACTCAGTAATGTTTTGTTTACTTGTGTTTTAGTTGACCTTGAAATTGTAATTATTAGAATGATATATATGTAATGTATTGTATCATTTTCAATGCATGTATTATTGTCATTAATGTCAAGGAATGGATATGTAATGTCAGAGAAGAGTAAATGTGAATCATCAATAGAGCAAAGTTTTCAGCAAGGTCATTAAGGAGGAACAAAGACATATCAATCACAAGAGGTGATTTGTACTTCAAGATCTATTCAGAAATCAAATTGTAAGTCAGATCTACTATTTCATCCTAATAGGTGAATCAATTTTCCAAATCCTTTAACAAGGTAGACTTAACAGTCTTTGTACAAATCTCCTAATAGAGTGCATACTTTATTGTATGTTTGAAAAACCTCTAACAAGGTGGACCTAGTAGTCCAAATTGCTCTTAACAGAGCAGATCATCAAAAGTGGTCAATGTAAGCCCTAACATGCCAACTTTATACTGCAGTAGTAAAGTTTTGTGGGTATCATCCCCACCTCAGTTTTACTTTCTATTTGGAAGGTTTCTAGGTCTCCAAAATACTGTGTTCATGTGTTATGAATGTTTATATTTTTTCATGCACGCAGTAGATTAGATGAATGATTTATATGGTTAAGTGCTAAATGGATTTAAGATTTTTTAGGTTACTGATGCACCCCTCCCTTCTCAATAACATAGCTGGTCTTGATTATTTCCAACACAAACATCTCATGAAATTTGAAAAGCATTAGAACATACTTTTGAAGGTGATACATATGCAAAAAGAATGAGATTGTAGAATTTGATATCTGCATTTTAAGATGCTAAGATGATGGAAGATGAATCTGTAAGAAGCTATATTGGTAGAATATCAGAAATTGTTGTAGAAATTCAGTCTCTTGGTGGAACCAAGGAAGATGATGAAGTAATATGGAAGATCTTGAAAAGCTTGATGCCACGATTCAAGAAAGTAGCTTTGATGATTCAACTATTAATACCCTGCATTAAAGATTTCACAAAGGAAACATTGCTTGGAAGACTAGAATCTAAAAAAGTAGATCTGAGATAGTCTAGAGATCTAACTAGAGTTGAAACAACTTTTAGTGCCTTGAACATTCAACCTAATTTGAAAAGGAGTGCAAGCACATGTTGAGATTTTGCTAGTAGTAGTAGATCTGATGAAGAAAAGAAGATTGACACAGGAATAACCCTTCTTGTGAGAAGAAAAAAAGATGTTAAGAAAATCTTTAAATGTTGAACTTGTGATGAATTTGGTCATTATGCATCTAAATGTCCTAAAAGAGAGAAAAATTATAGGGGAAAGTTTAAGCCTAGAAGAGATAGAGATAGAGATTGTTTGTATGCAAATGAAGATGAAGAATATGATGAAAATGAAAGTGACGATAAATTGGGATTTGTGACTATCGAGGAAGATGATCTTGATAGAGAAATTAGAGAAGAAAGAGCTCTAATTTCCCAAGTGGAAAATAAATCTAATTGGATAATTGATAGTGGTTGTTCACATCACATGAATAGTGATATAAATTTTTTTGTTAAGTTCAAGAACCATGATGGAGGTATTGTTAGAGTTGGTAACAATGCAACCTATCATATAATAGGAATTGGATCCATTACTCTTGATGGTAAAACTAAAATTGATGATGTTTATTTTGTTGATAGATTTAAGCATAACTTGTTGAGTGTTGAATAATTGGTGGAAAAGGGTTATCAGTTGCAATTCACTGAGAAGACCTGCATTATCAAAGACAAAGTTGATTGGAACATGCACAAGATCCATAGATAATGTATTTCAGTTCAATCCTGTTGAAATGACATGTTTGGTAGCTAAAGTGGACAACAATTGGTTGTGGCATATAAGATTCTATCACATAAACATTTATAATAGTTTAAAGGTTAGTAGCACATTTGTAGTCAGAGACTTGCCTAAGATTACAAAACCTACTAATGTTGTGTGTAAAGAATGTATGTTGGCTAAACAAAAGAAAGTATCATTTCCTAGCAAGAAGTTCACTACCACAGAGAAATTGGAGATTGTTCACATAGATCTAAGTGGTCCTTCTAGAACAAGAGGATTCTATGGTGAAAGTTATGTTATGATTTTTGTTGATGATTTCACTAGAATGACGTGGGTAGCATTTCTTAAAGAGAAATCTACAGCTTTTGAGAAGTTTAAGATATTTAAGAATAGAGTTGAGAATGAATCTAGTGTCAAGATAAAGTTTTTGAGATTAGATAGAGGAGAAGAATTCACCTCTCGAGAGTTTAACATATTTTGTGAAGAGAATGGAATCAAAAGAAAACTATTGTCACCTAGAACACTTGAGCATAATGAGATTACTGAAAGAAGGAATAAGTTAGTAGCAGAAGTAGCAAGAGCAATGTTATTTGAGAATGATGTTTTCGAGACATTTTAGAGAGAAGTAGTCAACACGATAATATAGACTTGAACAAAGTATAGATCATAAAAGGTATGAACAAGACACCTTATGAACTATGGTTTTCTCATTCACCATCAGTTAAGTATTTTAGAATATTTGGAGGTTATGTTACATTAAGAGAGATGATGGCATTGGTAAGTTTCATCCAACAAGTGATGAAGGTATGTTTCTTGGTTATTCATTGAAAACCAAGGCATATTGATGTTTTAACTATAGAACTAAGACAATAGTTGAATGCACAAATGTAAGGATTGATGAAAAGTTTGGAACTAAGGAAAAAATCGTACATTATAATTCAGATGAAGAAGAAGATAATTTTGGAATTGTTAGACAAAATGTTGCAGTTTTCTTTAAGAATAACAATGATTTGCAGAATGATGTGCTAATTGTTTAGAAAAGAGGAAAGTAGAGATCTAAACCTAGAGAAGAGATACGAGTTGAGATGTCAACTCCTACCTCTAATAGGAATCTGACAAAGAATCATCCTCCTAAGAAGATAATTGGAAACAAAGACAAAGGTGTGATGAAAAGAAACAAAGTAAATAAGGAGATATGTTTGACATCTCAAGTTGAACCTAAGAGCGCAGATGAAGCATGTAAAGATGATCATTGGATTCAAGAAATGAGGGAAGAATTAGATTAGATTGTAAAGAATAATATATGGAAGTTAGTTCCTAGACCTAAGGACAAGAATGTGGTAGGAACCAAATGGTTATTCAAAAACAAGATGAATGAGCAAAGTGAAGTTGTGAGAAACAAGGCTAAACTTGTATGCAAGGGATATTCACAGCAAGAAGGCATAGATTATGAGAAGACATATGCACCTATAGCCAAAATGGAAGTAGTAAGGATGTTCTTGGCCTATGCAGCAAATAAGAAGTTCAAGGTTTATCAGATGGATGTTAAATCAACCTTCCTGAATGGAGAACTTGAAGAAGAGGTATATATTGAGTAGCCTGAAGGTTTTCTTTTATTAGAAGATAAAGACATGGTATACATACTAAAGAAAGCTCTACATAGTTTGAAGCAAGCATCTAGAACCTACTATGCAAGGTTGGACAATTATTTTGCAAGGCTTGGATTTGCTAAAGGTACGACAAATAGTAACTTGTATTTGAAAGAAGTCGAGAATGGTTTGCTGATAATAGTAATATTTGTTGATGACATAATTTTTTGGGGTAATGATGAAGCAAGTGATAAGTTTTCTGAAGAAATGAAGAATGAGTTTGAAATGAGCATGATAGGAGAAATGAAGTTTTTCCTAGGCTTGCAAATTGTACAAAATAGTGATGGTTTTATTTCACAAGCTAAGTACTTGAATGACTTATTGAAAAGGTTTGATTTAGAAATTTGTAAACCTGTTGTTACACCTATGATAATTGGTCATAAGTTATCCAACAAAGATGAGACACTTTTAGTAGAGAAGAAGCACAGATCCATGATTGGAGGTTTGTAATATCTAACTCACACTAGACCAAATATATCAAATGTAGTTGGGATTGTAGATCGATTTCAAGCTGATCCTAAGGAATAACATTTTGAAGCAATAAAGAGAATATTTAGATATTTGAAAGGAACATCTAATTATATAATTTGGTATGATAGATCAAGTGATTTCACTCTAAGTGTATATAATGATGTGGATCGGGCAAACAATATGGATGATAGAAAGAGCACTAGTGGTGGAGCATTCTTTCTTGGAGGAAGATTGATTTTTTGGCTCTAAAAAAAAGAAAGATTGTATTTCTCAGAGTACAACTAAGGTAGAGTATATTGAAACAAAAAATAACTATAATCAAGTTATGTAGATGAAGTAGATGTTGAAGGATATCAAAATTGAGTTTGAAGAACCTATTATCATTTACTATGATAACACAAGTATAGTGAGTGTTGTTTAGTGTGGAGCCTGATCAGTCCCCAAGTGAGAGATTGTTAGATTGTGGTGACTAATCAGGAAAGTACTATACATACTTCATAAATAGTGGAAAATTTTTTTGGGCCGTGGCCGACATGGTATCTGACATATTATGGCCGACATGTGGCTGACATGTTATAACCCTAAAGCGGTTTAATACTTGTATAAAAGGGCTTAGGGTTGGGTATTTTTCATTATGATGTGATACGAAATTGGTTCTTGCAGCGGTATTGAGCTGTAAGGGATTACAGATTGTAATTAGGTTGTAATCACTGGATTGTAATAAGATCAGACTTGTTGTTTGTTGGATGTAGCCAAGCGATTGGGTGAACCACGTTAAATCTTGGTGCCTTGTGTTCATTTTTGTGTGTTCTATTATTTTCTATTATTGGTTATATTTGCATGTAGTTTTTATTTCTATCTGTGGTTTATCCTAACAAGTGGTATCAGAGTGAGGTTGTCTTTCAGTTATCCTCTGCAGGAAAGTCTCACGGTTAAGTGGGAGTCTCACAGTTGAGTGGGAGCGATGGCAGATGAGGGTAAGCTGAGGGTTGACAAGTTTAATGGGAAGAACTTCCGATTATAGAAGATGCAAATGGAAGACTATCTATATCAAAAGGATTTATGGAAGCCGTTGGAAGGAAAAGCCAAGAATCAGGGAACTATGTCAGAGGCTGAATGGGATCTCTTGGACAGAAAGGCACTCAGAAGCATTCAGTTATGCTTGGCACCATCGGTGGCATTTAATATTACAAAAGAAAAGACGACAGAAGATTTGATGAAAACCCTAGTGACACTGTATGAAAAGCCCTCCGCTTCAAACAAGGTATTTCTCATGAAGCGTTTATTTAATATGAAAATGGCAGAAGGTGGATCTGTTGCAGATCATTTAAATGAGTTTAATACTATTACTAGTCAATTATCTTCTGTGGGTATCAATTTTGATGAACAAATTAGGGCTCTCTTGATTTTGTGTTCTTTGCCTAAAAGCTGGAATGGCTTGGTAATAGCGGTGAGTAATTCTGTTCCTGGATCTAGTACCCTAAAATATGATGATGTGATCGGTGTTATTTTAAGTGAGGAAACTTGTAGTAAATCCTTAGGTGGATCTACATCAGGAAGTGCTTTAAATGCACAAAGCAGGGGCAGAATGACTGAAAGAGGAAGTAACTATGGAAATCGTGGAAAATCAAGAGGAAAGTCAAAGGAGAAGAGGTCTCAATTGAGAGGACCAAATGATTGCTGGTACTGTGGGAAACCAGGGCACAAAAAGAAAGATTGCTGGAATCGAAAGAAAAATGAAGGAGATAAATCAGATGGAGACAAGGACAAAAATGTGGTAAGTAACAAATCCGAAGAGGATGCTTTGCTTCTATCTTTAGAGAGTGTTGATGATTCATGTGTTTTCGATTCTGGTGCTTCATTTCATGCTACACCTCATAGAGGTTATTTCATTGATTATGTCCAAGGGGATTTTGGGCTTGTTTATTTGGGGGATAATGAACCCTGTCAGATTGTTGGAAAGGGAAAAAATAAGATTAAGTTGCAGAATGAGAATCATTGGCTACTACATGAGGTAAGACATGTTCCAAAACTAAGTAGGAATTTAATTTCAGCAGGGCAACTCGGTGATGAGGGTTGTGTAGTTACTTTTAATGATAAAAATTGGAAGGTTTCAAAAGGTTCCCTTGTAGTAGCAAAAGGTGTGAAAGTAGGCACCTTATATCTTTGTACAGGTCATATTGTTCCTTGTACTTTGATTGTTTCAGAGAAAAATGAATGTTTAGGAACAATTGCTGCAGTTGAGCAGGGAGAACAAATAGCTGCTGTAGATTTTGATGCAGCGCCGTGGCACAATAGACTTGGGCACATGAGTGAGAAAGGTATGAAAGTACTTCATTCAAAGAAAGTTTTACCAGGTCTAAAATGTGTGAATATGGATTTCTGTGAAAGTTGTGTGTATGGAAAACAAAAGAGAGTGAGTTTTGTAAAGACTGGGAAGGAAAACAAAAAGGAGAAATTAGAGCTTGTGCATACAGATGTATGGGGACCGGCTCAGGTATCTTCCCTTGGTGGCTCTCATTATTATGTTACATTTATTGATGATGCAACTAGAAAAGTATGGGTTTATTTCCTTAGACAAAAATATGATGTATTTCAAACTTTTAAGAAATGGAAATGTTTGGTTGAAAATGAGACTGGTAAGAAATTAAAATGTCTCAGATCTAATAATGGTGGTGAGTATTGCAGTCATGAATTTGAAGATTATTGCTCCACTAAAGGTATTTGTAGATAGAAAACTATTCCAAGGACTCCACAGGAAAATGGAGTGGCTGAACGCATGAACAACACTATAATGGAGCGCGCAAGGAGCATGAGGTTGCATGCTGGGTTACCCTTACACATGTGGGCAGAGGCTGTCAATACTGTAGTATATTTGATTAATAGAGGTCCCTCTACTCCTTTGGGCTGTGGTATTCCAGAGGAAGCATGGACTAGTAAGAAGGTGAGTTATTCTTTTCTCAAGACCTTCGGTTGTGAAGCTTTTGCTCATATAGAATCTGAAAATAGAACCAAGGTAGAAGATAAATCAAAGAAATGTGTTTTTGTTGGATATGGCATTAATGAATTTGGTTATAGGCTTTGGGATTTTGAAAATCTTAAAATTGTTAGAAGTCGGGATGTCATATTCAATGAGAAAGTGTTGTACAAAGATCTGTTGCAACAACATGAGAAGAAAGAAGATGATTATGTAGTGCTGGATGATACTCCAAAAGATGATGTTCCAACCATTCCTCATGATGTGCAACAACTGCAACAACAAATACCACACACACCAGTAAATGTTAGACGGTCAACAAGGCAAATTAGACCTCCACAAAGGTTTTCTCCCTCTTTGTATTCTATTTTACTTTCTGATGCTGGTGAACCTGAAAGTTATGATGAAGCTGTGCAGGTGGATACTAAGATTCAGCGGGAGTCTGCAATGAAAGATGAAATGGACTCTTTGGTGAAAAATAAGACATGGGATTTGTGCAAGTTGCCTGCGGGTAAAAAGGCTTTACAGAATAAGTGGGTTTACAGGTTGAAAGAAGAGGAAGGAGGTAAGAAAAGATTTAAGGCCAGGTTAGTTGTAAGAAGATTTGCATAGAAAAAGGGAATTGATTTTGATGAGATATTTTCTCCTGTTGTTAAAATGACTTCTATTCGTACTGTTTTAAGTCTTGTGGCTACTGAAGATTTGCATTTAGAGCAGATGGATGTTAAAATAGCCTTTCTTCATGGTGATTTGGATGAAGAAATATATATGGCTCAGCCACAGGGTTTTGAGGTCAAAGGTAAGGAGAACTTAGTGTGCAAATTGAAGAAAAGTTTTTATGGCTTGAAGCAAGCACCTCAGCAATGGTATCTAAAATTTGACAATTTTATGCATGAGCATGGATATAACAGGTGTCATTCAGATTACTATGTTTATTTTAAGAGGTTGGATGATGATAGCTACATTATTTTATGTTTATATGTTGATGATATGCTTATAGCTGGGTCTAACATGGATCATATTAAGGGGCTGAAACGCCAGTTAGCACATGCATTTTCTATGAAGGATTTGGGGGCAGCAAAACAAATCCTTGGTATGAAGATTTGTAGAGATAGGAAGAACAAAACCTTGACGCTATCTCAGGTTGATTATGTTGAGAAAGTGTTGCAACGTTTCTCTATGGAGAATGCTAAAGCTGTCAGCACACCTTTACCCAGTCATTTGAAATTGACTAAGGAAATGTGTCCCAAGACACAGGAAGAGGAGGATAAGATGTCCAAGGTACCCTATGCTTTAGCTATAGGAAGCTTGATGTATGCTATGTTATGCACTAGGCCAGATATTGCACATGCATTGGGAGTCGTTAGCAGGTATATGAGTCATCCAAGATTTGAGCATTGGAATGCTGTCAAGTGGATTCTCAGATATTTGAAAGGAAAATCCAAGTGTTTACACTTTGGGGGCTCTACTACTGATTTACAGGGCTATGTTGACTCAGATTTGGTAGGGGATATTGATTCCAAGCGGAGTACTACAGGTTATGTCTTTACTATTGGTGGGGCAGCCGTGAGCTGGGTTTCTAGGTTACAGAAGATTAATGCTTTATCCACTACAGAGGCAGAGTATGTTGCTACTACAGAGGCAACCAAGGAGATGATATGGCTTTAGTTCTTCTTGGAAGAATTGAGACATCCTTAGAAGGATAATTATTTGTTCACAGATAGTCAGAGTGCCATTCATCTTGCTAAGAATTCAACTCTACATTCTAAGACCAAACACATACAGTTGCGGTACCATTTCATTCGGTCAGTTTTGGAGGATGGACAGCTAAAGCTGGAGAAGATACATACCAATGAAAATCCAGTAGATATGTTGACAAAGGTTGTAACAAGGGAGAAGCTGAACTCCTCTTCAGCTTTGGTTGGTCTTTTAGACTGAACATGAATAAAAGAACAACAGAGTCCAGGCTGGTTTGATCTAGTAAGAGTCCCATGTGGTAGTTGTATTGCTACAGGATTAGTCTCCAAGTGGGAGATTGTTGTTTAGTGTGGAGCCTGATCAGTCCCCAAGTGGGAGATTGTTAGATTGTGGTGACTGATCAGGAAAGTACTGTACATACTTCATAAATAGTGGGGTTCGGGGCATCGCCTCGAAATTTTTTTTGGGTCGTGGCCAACATGGTAGCTGACATATTATGGACGACATATGGACAACATGTTATAACCCTAAAGTGGTTTAATACTTGTATAAAAGGGCTTAGGGTTGGGTATTTTTCATTATGATGTGATGCGAAATTGGTTCTTGCGGCGGTATTGAGCTGTAAGGGATTACGGATTGTAATCAGGTTGTAATCACTGGATTGTAATAAGATCAGACTTGCTGTTTGGTGGATGTAGCCCAGGGATTGGGTGAACCACGTTAAATCTTGGTGCCTTGTGTTCATTTTTGTGTGTTCTATTATTTTTTGTTATTGGTTATATTTGCATGTAGTTTTTATTTCTGTCTGTGGTTTATCCTAACAGTGAGTATGTCTAAGAATCTTGTATTGTATTATAAGACTAAGCATATATCTATTAAGTATCATGTGTTGAGACAGAAAGCAACAAAAAATGAGATTAGATAGGAGTATGTGAGTACTAAAGATCAGATTGCAAATATCTTTACAAAGCCTTTTCCTAAAGATACATTGAGTACTTGAGAGATAGCTTGGGGGAGTATCTGTGAGAATGAATGCTGATGCTTCTAGTATGGGAGAGTATTTGTGATGAGAAAAGTTTTATTGAGGACTCTTAGTATTTGGTTTTGAATAGTGTCTTTGAACACTTGAGTTGGTTGAAGATTTGGAGCATCATATTAGCAATTGGTATGTTACAATAGGTATGTTGTAACATTAAGACCTTTGACATTGATGTCAATGGGGGAGAGATATACATGAAAAACAACTCCTAAGTATGGGGGAGAGAATATGCATGAAAAATAGAAGAACTTGATGAATGAGGGAGATAAATCTCTTTAGAGAGATTTAGAAAGATTCATAAAATAAAGCAGGAAAATGCACATGATGTATTGTGAATTGTTTAGTGTAAAGTAAACAATTGCTATCAAAGAAGCATGAGTATGCACCTATTGTATTGAGATGATTTAGTGTGTGGACAACTGATGTTGGTTAGTAGTAGTAGTAGAACACTAGAGCTTAGATGGTTTTTCATCTATGTTGTCATCAATGCCAAAGGGGAGATTGTTAGCATGAATGTTGATGATACCACTTTGGGGGAGTATCCCAAGCATTGGATGTAGGAGTTGAGAATCTGACTCCGATAATGTGCCAAGATCACCTGCAGTGCAAATAACTTGCTGAAGAGAAACCTAGAGAGAAAAAAGCTTGAAGCAAAAGCTGCACAAGAATAATTCACAATAGGAAATTAGAATTGCTATGTGAAAAATGGAATGAATTTACAATGAGAGAGGGACTGATTATAAAGGCCTCATGGAAGCTTGTAGAACAAGCTGGAATGTGGTAGAAGATAAGGATGACAACTCAACACACATCCACAAAAGGTGGAAAAGGTAAGTATGCTAAAGGGAACAAACTCCATGTGTTGTCAACAACTAACCTCAACTACATGCATTAACCTAAGTAAGCTTAAGCACTAGAATAAATAATTAACAATTAATTAATTATTTAGTCTAACACCCCCCCTTAAGTGCAACTTAGGGGAATGCCTTAAGCTTACGAAACAAGGAAAAAATGCAAAAATGGGTCCCAACAACGAGGCCATTTTAGGTACCCAAGTACAAAAGTACTAAATGCATCCTCTCTAAAATTGGGAAAGAGAGAAAACCCTATGGGAAAAACTCTCCCCAAAAAGAGGTAAAACAACATGTTGAAAAAAAACATGAAGTGAAAGAAGGAACAATATGCTGAAAAAAAAACATGAAGTGAAGGAAGGAAGGCCTCAACCAATCCCCCCAAGGACAACTTCCGTAACCCCAAGCATTGACCGTAGCTGAAGAAAGCGTGGTGATGTAAAAGGTTTAGTGAAGATGTCGGTAACCTAACCAGTAGTAAGAAGGTACTCCAATGCAATAACACCATCAGTTGATCCAGGATGGTGTTATTGCATTGGAGTACCTTCCTATCGCTGGTCAAGTTGCCAACATTTTCACTAAACCTTTTGCATCACCATGCTTTCTTCAGCTACGGTCAATGCTTGGGGTTACAGAAGTTGTCCTTGGGGGGATTGGTTGAGGCTTTCCTTCCTTCACTTCATGTTTTTTTTCAGCATGTTGTTCCTTCCTTCACTTCATGTTTTTTTTCAGCATGTTGTTTTACCTCTTTTTGGGGAGAGTTTTTCCCATAGGGTTTTCTCTCTTTCCCCATTTTACAAAGGATGCATTTAGTACTTTTGTACTTGGGTACCTAAAATGGCCTTGTTTTCAGGACCCATTTTTGCATTTTTTCCTTGTTTCGTGAGCTTAAGGAATTCCCCTAAGTTGCACTTAAGGGGGGGGGGTGTTAGAGCAAATAATTAATTAATTATTAATTATTTATTCTATTACTTAAGCTTACTTAGGTAAATGCATTTATTTATTAGTTGTAGTCTAGGAGTTTGTAATAAGTTGTTGACAATACGAGAGTTTGTTCTCTCTTAAGTCATACTTATCCTCTCACATTGTTCGAGGACTTTCCACCTTATGTGGATGTATGCTTAGTTGTCACACTTATCTCTTAGCATCTTCTAGCTTGTTCTAGAAGATTCTTAGAGCTCTTTATAGTCGGGCTCCCTCATTGTATTTTCATAAAGACATTTCATTGTGAATACATTTCTTCTTGTGTTTGCACATATTTTCTCATGTCCGTTTAGGGTTTTTCCCTTGCTCCATGCTCTTCCTCTCCTTGGCTTCTCTTTGACAAATTCTTGCATGCAGGTGATCTTGGGCATCTTCGGAGTTGGCTTTCATCAACTCCAACATTGGAGAGTATTAACATGTTGCATTCATGACTATGTTTGTCATTGATGACAACATAGCATGGTTTTTATAAAAACTGGTTGAGTAGCAAACAAAGATCTTAATGGTACAAACAATGGTTTGATTTTTTGGTGATGCACAATTATGGACATGTTTAGCACTGTGTCGTGATGATGTGGTTAAGTGCACAGAGTCTAAGTCAAAGATGTAAATAAGTTGTACCTAATTTACAGAGAGCAATTCAGAGATAAAGTATTGGGAAAACAATTCTTGATGTTTTTTTACTATCTTACATCTAAGATGCAATGAAAGATGTGTAGTCAAGCAGTGACAAATGATAGTTTTTTGGTGATGTCAGAGAGTGTGCGAGCCCTAGTATCACACGTGTAAAGTTTTATATAGACTGTGAGTTGATAGTGCTATTGTAATTATGATTAATTAATTATCTTATTATAATTAATTGGGAAAGCCTCAAGGTTGACTCAAGGAATTAATTTGAAGATATGTTATAAAGGAAATGCATTTTCCTTGTTTGTAATGTGTGTGGAAAATCTATTGAAGTGAAAGTGAAAACAAGAGTAGAGTGCTTACTGAATGTGAGTAAGCAATCAAAGGGATTATTGGATGTGAGATTTGTGATTTGGTTACAAGATCAGAAGAAGCAAAGTTTTGGTTGACTAGACAGAGGAAGAGGAAGGAAGTACATTTCATTTCTATTATTCTATAAGAAATAATATAGAGATCATTTGGACAATGGGTTCATTGGTCTTGCCCTTGAAGTTTCTTGTGTAGTGGGTCCAGCTGTCTTCTAAAACTCCTAACAGGGTTGACACAAATCCTAATAGGGTTGGAATCTCCTAACAAGGATTCGAAGTCTCCTAACAGGGACTCATATGTACTGAATGTATTCATAGACTCCTATTAGGGTCCATCCTCTAACAAAGAATATTTATATTAGTACATCATCTAGTGGGTACCATCCCCATTGAGGTTTTTCCTTTGATCAAGGGTTTTCCTAGTTAATATATCTGGTGTTATTGTGTACGAGTATCTTGTTGTGGTTTCAATTTATATTGCTTATATGGTTAAGTTTTTTTAAGGTTGATAATTGTGATAATAGTTGTATAACTGATTCACCCCCCTCTCTTAGTTATATCAGTGGACTATATATTCTAACAAATACTTCATCAACTTCAACATGGTATTAGAGCTCTAGATCTTCATGCCCCTGCTCTATTCTTGAGAGATTTGACATCGATTTTCAGATCTATGGCTTTCAAAGGATTTTATATTGGATCTAGGGAGAAAATATTTTTAAGAGAACTTTGAGCATAAATGGACATAACCGTTAAGCTCAGAGCACTCAAAAACCCCCATTTCTATATAAGATATGTCCAATTTGGACGCTGTTAAAATCTAAGGCAATTTTTTGCACCTAGGGCATATTGACCTATGCACGCCAATCGAGATAGAAAATTTTTTTAAATCACAAATTTACTTCTATATTTTTTTTAGAAAAGTATTTTTCCTTTTAAAAAATGGGAATGCAACTTTATTAATAGTTGCATGTGGAAGAAGCACAAATAATTTTTTTGTTAAGCTAAATTTTAGGCATTTAATAATTATTTCTTATATTAATTATTATTATGCAACCTAGGTTAGACCCTTTTAGGGTTACGATCTCCTTTATAAGGATGATCTATCTTTGTAATTATTTATTCATTGGCATTTGAAGTAGGCTTCCTTAGCACTCTCGCACTATCTTGGTGCTTGAACTTGCACCCCATTTGTACCCAATCAATGGTGTTTTTTCAAGTGCATGTTTGGCCCCTCCTGACTTTCACCATGGAATTCCTTTTGGCCTTTGATTTTTTGATGAAATGTTCATTTTTTTTTGGTATTTTCATGTGAGTTCATGTGTGGGTGTAGTGTTTATATCTAGGTATTTTATCCTTGCATTTGGGCTCAAACTCTACCCCATCTCCAGTCGCAACAAGTCCCTCTCCATGTCACCGGGCTTCCAACTTTTCATTTCTAGTAAAGTTACCAACATTGATTTATTTAGGAGGAGGCTATTGTATTGATGGAAATTTTTTATGCCACATATTTTTGTGCATTTATATTGGCACCTCCTTTTCCAGCACTAGTCTCCAAGCAGATTTGATGTTGATGTTGATGGTTGATGGAGAAACACATGTTATTGGTTTGGTGACAATGGATAGCCTACCCTTATGGCACATTTTTTGAAGGACGTGCTACCCTTGATTTGCATGGTTTTAAGATGCATGCACATCTTTGGAGATAGGTCCACCTTTTATGGTAGGCCTTTTTATGCGTAATTCATAAAAATTTGGACTCATGCCTTTGGAGTGGTATTGTACTTGGCTTGTCCTGCCTTGGGAGCCTTAATCATTCAGTTTTGCAATTCACCTATGCAGTGGGGTGCACTTGTGGCTGTTTAAAAAATTATTTTGGCAACATTGGAGGTTTATGCTATTGCTTTGTTTGGCTAGATTTGGCATGACTCTTTTTGGCATGAGGTTGTTTTGTCTCATTATTGGAGTTTTTCCAATCTTGATTGGGGGTATTACATTTTTTATATGCAAAATTGGTGTTTTATTTTCAAACACATGCACATATTTTGGGTGCCGGATTTTTTTCGACACCGACTATTTTATTGGCCACAATTTTTTTTACATCTCTATCTTGTTTCTAGCGATTGATTTTTTTTGATAGGAGTCATTTTTCAGGCTTTTTTTTGCCTTGACAACCATTTGACTATTAAATATATGCTTGTCACTTGCTGACATCAACACTGCATCAATATATCCTGTCACTCCTTCAAGCTCTATTTGGACCTACCTTTGCATTCTTGCTCATATCTCAAGCATATAGAATTTGTTTCTTATAAAAAAGATATTGCTGGAAAGCTGGTTTGAAGTGTTAGAAAGGCCAGAGTTGTTGTTGCACCAAAAGATCGACCTGTCAATGCCTGATACAACCAATAGTCTTATAGAACCACATGAGGTTAATCAAGCCATGTCGCAAACCCTACGAGGGATGCTGGTTCATTACCAACAATCCCCCTCCCACTGTTACTCGCCATGGCCTACGAGATTGGAATCTGTGATAAAGCTCTACTACCAATTGTTACAAAGGCTAGAGTTGCCATTGCACCAAAAGATCGACCTGTCAATGCCTAATACAAGAAATAGTCTTATAGAATCATAGGAGGTGGCTAAGCCATGTGATGAACCCTGTGAGGGACGTTGGCCTACTACCAACACCAAGGTTGTTATAGTGGTATAGGTTATTTTCAGTTTTGATGCTTTTTTGATGGATTTTTTTGTTGTCAAAGTCAAGGGTATAGTTTTGCACTCTAAGAGACATATCTTGAGCATCTGATCTCCGATTTGGGAATTCTTTATATCGTTGGAAAGTTCTATCCAATCTCTTTTCATTGATGCTAGTTTTTGTTTCAAGATTATGATCTAAACACATTCTATTTTGTCTTTTGCATTTTTTCCATTCTGGTGGATATCTTGGTCATTTCAGCTTCAAGGATCAATTTCATTTCTTTAGATGATTCATCATGACTTATACTCTATATTGTATTAGTCTTATGTCTCTTCTAGTATATTTAGACATCATTTGTATGCATTCTTGTAAACACACTGAGATAAAGTGCCATATTGCATTTGTATTTTTGTTTCAATTATTTTCCCTTCTTTTGCCTTCTGATTCGAGAAATGTCATCTGAGGACACTCATGTAGATTATTGTATTTTAAGATTCATTATATCTTGTGCCCTATTGTACATGCACTACTCTAATTAAAGTGCAATGGGGGGTTGATGTTTTGCCTTTATTTTCCATCTTCCTTTTTCCAGTGAGTTTCCTTCTGTGACATTAGCCTCATAACGTGTTTGAGATTGATCACCTAAGTACACACATATGCACTCTTTTATGCATCTTGATCATGGTTCCTTGATCTATAGTTCTTTTAGCCCACTTTTCCAGTTGCCTACCACCTCACCCTTGTTTGCATTAGGGAGGTTCTTTTGTTGTTTCTCATGCTTCCTTAGTTTGATGGAGTGAGCTATGTATTCAATTTTTGTTCCTATGTACTAGGTGGATGCAATGGCTGGGTTTCCTATTCATTTCAGTGAGATGAATCATTTATCATATAGAAACCTTTTTTTTGTTCCTACTTTGGTTGCAACCTTCCATGTTCTATTGATCAACTCTTCAAGTTTTGGTGTTTCATGCCATTTGTATCTTCGAGTTTAGTTGTTTACCTTTGTGTGCCTCCTGATTCAATGTAGATTATAGTCTTCTCTACCTATTCAGGTTCTATTTTAGTGGAGGTTATTCAAATCAACAGTTACTTTTGATAGATCTTTGCAGCTTCTACATGCTTCAGTGGTGTTCTTCATGATCATCTCTTTTGTTCCTATCTTCTGAGACATTCCCTAGTTTGGAGGCTTCTTTAGTCCTTTACTAGTTCTTTTTAACATTATTTCCATCTCTTTTTGGAGTAGGGTTTTTCCCATGTGGTTTTCTCTATTTCTCCTCTTTTCAAAGATTTGGTTGTGCTTGGGTACCTCATCAGGCCTTGTTGTCGGTACACAAATCTACTTTATGTAGTAGTTTCTAGATTTTTAGCTACTCCCTAAATTTATCTTGGGGGCTGTTAGAGTAATTAGATATTTTCTAATTAACTCTAGTCTACTTAAAAGCTAAACTTTATGCATATAATAATTAATTCTTTTATTATTAATTATTATGTAACCTAAGTTAGACCTTTTTAGGGTTTCAATCTCCTTTATAAGGATGATATCTCTTTGTAATGATTTATTCATTCACTTTTGATAATAACAATTTTTGTTTTTTCTCATCAAGAATGTCCCATCTATGGATCTAGGAATTCTAACCTCCATAGCTTTTGCTTCTCTATTTTATGACAAGTGTTTGCATGCAGGTGATTCTTGGGAACTGTGGGGTTGATATTTCATCAACTTCAATATTGGATGCCAAGCTCATGCCAAACATGCAAATCTCTATAGCAGCATCTTTGATCGTAGGCAAGAAAGTGATAGTTCTCATTGTAGTCACATCTCACAAATCTAGCTCAAATTATCTATTTCAAAAAAAGCTTTGACTTTTTGGAGTTTGGCCAATTTTTTTGGCTTGGATTGCCACACATTTTTCCAATTACCATCAGTCTTCATATTTTTCTGACACCCTTTTGATTGTTTTAGTCCCCTCAGGGTGCCAATGCCACGTCATCAAAGTTTTTTTCATGCATGGTGTGGTGATTCAATTTATTCAGTGGATTTGGAGGCCTTACCATGATTGGTGGTATTTTGGACTCTTTTCGTGGATTTGAAAGGCTTTTTTTGCCTTTTTATGACTTTTTTTATCACATCTTTATGGCCACTAGATTTCTTTTTTGACATCGATCCATTTTCTACTGATATAGCTTTTTCGGTAGTTATATATTTTTTTCTAGGAAGGGAGATTTTCAGGTATTTTTTTTCCTTAATGACCATTTGGTTGTCAAATTTACACTTGTTATCTGATGACCTCAACACTTGCATCATCACACCTAGTTGCCCTTCAGGCTCTATTTGAACCTACCTTCACATTTTTACTCATTTATCAAGCATACATAATTTTGTACAAACAAATTATTGCTAGAAAGTTGGTTCTAAGCCCTTCGTGATGGTATAGGTAATTTCAAGTTTTGATGTTTTTTTTTAATGGGTTTTTCTATTGTCAAAGACAGGAATTTTTTTTTGCACTCCAAGAGACATATCTTGAGCATCTAATGTCCAACTTGGAAATTCTTTATATTGTTAGAAAGGTCTAGAGATCAATTTTACATATTTTAGGTTCGGAGATCAAATTTTTTCTTTAGATGATTCTTCATGGGTTGTACTATTGTGTTGACCTTATGTCTCTTTTTGTCTTTGTAGACATCATTTGTATGCATTCTTACAAATGCACTAAGATAAAGTATCATATTTTATCTATATTTTTATTTTAGTTATTTTTCCTTCTGATTCAAGCAGTGTCATTTGAGGACAGTCATATAGATTATTGTATTCTTGGGATTCACCATATCTTGTGCCTTATTGTACATGCAATACTCTGATTAAAGTGCCATGGGGGGTTGGTGTTTTGCCTTTGTTTTCTATCTCCCTTTATTAGTGAGTATTCTATCCATGACATTAGCCTCATGACGTGTCCTAGACTGATCACCTTAGTACACACACATGTATTCTTTTGTGCACCTTGATCTTGATTCCTTGACATGCAGGTCTTTTGGCCCACTTTTCTAGTTGCTTGTCACCTCACCCTTGTCTGCATTAGGGGGGTTCTTTTGTTGATTCTTACGCTTCCTTGGTTCAATGGAGTGAGCTATGTATTTAATATTTGTTCCTATGTGCTAGGTGGATGTAGCGGTTGGATACCTATGCATTTTGGTGAGATGGATCATTTATCATATATACACTCTTCTATTCGCTCCTACTTTGGTTGCAACCTTCCATGTTTGATTGATCAAATATTTAGGATTTGGTGTTTTATGCCATTTGAATCTTTGAGTTTAGTTTTTTGCCTTTGTGTGCCTCCTAATTCGAGTAGTGTCTTCTAAGAGAACTCATGCAGATTATAGTCTTCTCTACCTGGTTAGGTTCTATTTCATTGGAGTTTCTTTACATCAGCAATTGCTTTTCGACAAAGCTTTGCAACTTCCACATGCTTCAATTGTGGTCTTCATGATCATCTCTTTTGTTCCCATCTTCTGAGGCATTCCCTAGTTTGGAGGCTTTTTCAATCCTTCACTAGTTCTTTTAGCCTTCTTTCCATCTCTTCTTACAATAGAGTTTTTCTCATGTGATTTTCTCTATTTCTCCTCTTTACAAAATTTTGGTTGTTCTTGGGTACCTCATTTGGCTTTGTTGTTGAGACCCAAATTTACTTTTAGTAGTAGTTTCTAGGTTTTTAGCTACTCCCTAAGTTTATCTTTAGGGGGGAGGGGGTGTGTGTTAGAGTAATAAAGTATTTTCTTTTTAATTAAATCATATTGATTTAATTATTAAGTCACTTATTATATCTAGTTTACTCAAGCTAAACTTTGGACATATAATAATTAATTCTTTTATTAATTATTATCATGCAACCTAGGTTAGTTACCTTTTAGGGTTTCAATATTCTTTTATAAGGATTGATATCTCTTTGTTGCACCTATTCATTCACCATTTATAATAACAATTTATCTTTTTGCTCATCAAGAATGTCTCCTTTTTGGATATGGAAATTCCAACCTCCATAGCTTTTGTTCCTCTCTTTTTGTGACAAATGTTTACATGAAAGTAATTCTTGGGAGCTGTGGGGTTGATCTTTCATCAACTTCAACATTAAGGAAACATTTAATATTTTGCTTGTAGTGGAATTACTCAACAGATATATATAATTTATATTTTTATATTGATAATAAATGGATTTATGTTTTTAAAGTTTTATGTGGCATTCCCCATCCCAATTATATGGCTCTATCTTAAAATTTTTAAATAACAATTATTGAGAATAATTTACAATTATTCTTAAAACTAAAATATTTTATTATTAAGATTATAGTTAGTAGTTTGGGTATCATGTATAAAATTTATTAAAATTGAACTTGTAGACTACTTGGATATGATTAGTCATCTTTTGATTATGAGTCATCCAATTCCAAAAAAATTGCTATTAGTCATCTCTTCTCTAATATTGTTGCTCCACTATTTGCATCTTCTAACTTAAAATCAAAATCCTCACAAAGATCTTCATCTGAGAGCCCATCATCTAAAGAAGATTTTGAAGTTGGATAAAGATGAGTTTAGAGTTTATACTATTATTTTTATGTGCCTTTTCTATCTTATCACGATTACTTACAATGTTCTTAATCACAACTTGATGAATGTTTGGGGATCTATCTGGTGAATTTATTTGTGGATCTATAGACTTTTTAGTGTTATGGTATGATGAATTAATTTTTTCAACAAAATCTACCTAACTGGCTATGAAAAGAGCAATAGAGTAATATAGGGGGTGGAGGTTGAAGAAGGGATATTTGGAGAAGGAATTGGGGTGGGATTCTAAAATGTATTTATAGGGTGAGAGGATGGGGATAAAGGAGCAGAAAGAGGATAGGAGGTAGAGGTAGAATTAGACTTTGCTAAAATGAGAGGAGGAATTAGAAGGGGAAGAGGGATGGTCAACATGAGAGAAAGAAGGTAGATTAAGTTGAAGAAGAGGAGGTAAGATGGGGGACCTTAGTGGTAGGGGATGGAAGTGCAACAAAAGGGGGAAAAACATAGATCATGGGCTCATCATTGGAATCCATAGGGGGAGAAATAGGTTGATCCAATAGTGACAAGGGGTTGGATAGGCCATTGTCAATGGTTTGAGAAAAGTTACCAATTGTCTCAGACTTATCCTTCTGTAATGGTTCTTTGGGTAGAACCAACTTGGAGTTGAACTAGATCAATTTAGCAAGATTCTCCATTGAGGGGATATAAGAGTAAGATGCATGGTTGGGTAAGGGAGAGAGAAACAAAGATAAAGGGATCAAAGATGGCTTAGGGATGGATTCTTGAGAAAGGGTGGGAAGGGCACACAAGGGGATAGAAGGACTCAAGATCTCCCATTCTTCAAGATCTAAGGGAATAAGAAACAAATTGAAGGCTTTGTTATCTTAGAATTTGAAACAAATATCTTTGTTGATAGGAATCTTACTCCCATTTGATGACATGTAAAATGCTTCAATGAGATCATAATCGGTAAAAGAGATTTTTGATTGTACACAACCCTTGCAGAAGTAAAGGTGCAAAACAAAATAGAATTATTAGTAATAATCTTGATAGGCCTAAGGGATTTGTTCATAGGAAAATCTACCAAAATTTTCATCGAGTTGGAGGCTAAGAATTCTTTGTTAATCCTTTAAAGCCCCCAAACTTATCTCCAATTTTTTTTTTCAAAAATGGAAGTATTCATGAGTTCCATCAGAAAGTTGGGAAATTAAATTCACTGATAGATGGAGGATAATAGAATTTTCAATAAATCCATGTCTATTTTACATTTTTTTTTTTTGACTATGAATCCTTTAACAAATATAGTGGGACCATTTAAAAATCTATCCTTAATGATTTGATTTAAGCATTTTGCACAAACAAAAATATCATGGAGTTTAGTTGTAATTACATCACCTATGAAGGAAGAATAAACTGTAGGAAAAAATCAAAGTAAAAAATGAAGCTTCCACCCCATAACACAACTAAGCCAAAATTGTGACATTCAGTCCAAAGATGATCGAAGGTCGCATTGCTGATAATTAGGTGATCATCTTGATTCAATTGGTTATGACACTTATGTGCTTTCAATCTGGAAAACCTTAAATTCCTATTATTCATCCTAAATGATCCTTTTTGTGAATTATTAATAAATAAATCCTCTTTCATGTGAGGGAATAAGGAAGCATGCGTTGGCTAATCTCCAGAGAAAATGCATCAAAGACATTTAAAAAAAAAAAAAAGAGTAAAAACATTATTTTTTTCAGATTCATGGAAACATAGCGAAATTTTTTCAAAAATTTGATTGTTTTCAATCACAAAATATACAAATCATGAAGATCAAATGCTGATTTTAAAAAATAAAAATTATTGTGTTTATTTGAAATTTGATCAATAGTACAATTTGCAGGGAGGATAGCGTGTCCTTATAAAATACTTGATTCTATGAGAGTACGTTTCTGAGGATGAATATGGAGCTCTGTGATTGCTAAAATTCTTGATTTGGCTTCAACCCAAACCCTTACCTGTGTCTTTATTTTGTCCAATTCTCTTCCGATTGCATACTGTAGTCCATCTGATCTCTAGATTTGGAATAATAATCCTTGGGCATTATATTTTTGAAGAAATAATTTGTGTCTCTTCTTTTTCTGCTCTGTTTTTTGCGATCCATCTTAATATAGGCCCCAGTTACACCCCGCCCCTTTCTTCCACGAGTTACAAAATGTGTTTCATCTTCTGCCTTTCCTGTGTTTCGTGTATAGTTCACATTATCTGTAAACATTTAACCATAGTACAAATCATATATATAGATCAAAATTAGATAAAATTAAAAATATGTGCATGGTTCAAAATCAAATAAACTAAAAGTATGTACACAGATCAGAAGTGATTTTCATCCATGGAAATTCCACATTGTCAGTGGCCTCAGCATAAAAAAAGCTATCCCCTAATCAGAGTATAATCAGAGTATTATAACATCATATTACATTTGATAGTTTTCTTATTAATTATATCAAACAAAAACTTCATTATTTTTAAAGACACCACAACTCTTCTTCAACACACACAAAAATTTGTCCTTGCAAGGAGTGAAGATCATAGTAGCATGCCAATTCACTTCTCCCCAGCTCACATTCCAACTCACTTAGAATTTTCTCCAAATAAAGCTAGACTTTAATCTTATTAATAAAGAATTACAAAAACATTTTTTTTAAACAAATGATTGCAATTAAAGAGAGTGACCTAGTTCCCCTATCCATCCAACAACAATGTTTTAAAAAAAAAAAATGGCACCGTCTATGCTAAGTGACGTGGCATTAAATTGGATTTGCAAATGACACAATTGCTTATGAAGCATTTAATTAGACTTTTTAATATTTTATTATTCTTGAATAGTGCACTCTTTATCTATTTAATAGTTCTCTTGGACTTTTGATATATATATATATATATATAAATGATATATTAATACATTAGATTGTGTAAAGGATATAATTTCATTTCGGCCAAAAAAGCCGAAGAAAATAGAAATATATTGGTAGCGAATTCAGTGTTTGGGTAGCGAATTACCTCTGCATCCTCAACAACTATTTTACATCCAAATTAAATCTTAAAGAACGACTATTTTGTCATTGTTAGGCAATGAATTAACTCTTCAAGGACTGAGGATCACAATATTTCATCCATAAAAATATTGAAGTGCAATTACAAATATTATTGAGGATTAAAATTATAAGATTGTGGAATTAATACTATCAGCGAAGTCCTCGTGCTTCACCTAGATCCAATGAGTGCTAAGTGTTCCATTTACTCTCATGAGAGATGGATTCATGTGTGAATCGTTACTCATGATATATGGGTCAATGAGTTTGACTCAAAAAATACAAATCCTCATAGCAATATCCCAACTATTAGTGAAGTTAATATTATATTCATATTGATAAAGAAGATTGGGTCAAACTTTGTAAGAAAGGGAATTTGGGATTGGAAAATCGATTTTGTTGAAGACATTCAAATTCATTAAAAATAGTGAATTGTGCCCATGAATTGCACCCAACAAAATAAATTTGCGAATGGAACGAATTTCTTTTACAAAAAGACAAAAGCTTCTTTGATCAATTTTTTTTTGAGAAAATAATAATTACAATTGGAGGCGAATATAAAACACTTGTAAATCTAGGCAGTTAAGATCTGATTCACTCAAGGATACATGTTGATCTTCAAAATAAAAGTTCGCTATCGTCATTCAAAATTCATAGAGTCTTCGTCAAAGAGATACCTCAAACCCTAAGTGTTGAGTCCCTTCTAGAAAATACTACTGTTGCAAAATAAATCAAATGAAAAAGTGCCTTAACATTTTCAAGGCTTGTTTCCCATCTTTAGGGCAGATTCAAGAGCTATTTAGTGTAATTCATAAAATTTTAGGAATTGAAATTCTAGACTGGCATTGGGATTTTCTTAAAATTGTTGGTGATATTGGTAGCAATAATATCATCTTCTTATATCACTGTTATTTACCAAAAAATGGCTACGCATGTGAATACATGAAAAGACAGTCTGCCCTCAAAAAAATTGGCAGACATATGTTTCAAACACATTGTTTTTGCCAAAACCAATGGATTGCCTACTTACAATAGATTTGAAGCCCTAGCAAAAAATCAGACATCAAGAGCAGAGATGTAGGGCAAACCAAAAATCATCAATCAATCTAAGATCAAAGCACTCTAGAAAAATTTCTTCACCAAAACAAAGTATGCTCTTAGGGATAAAATCAAATATCGATCATTATTAGATCCAAAATTAGTAGATGGAAAGCAACAAAGGGCTGTAAAAGAATCCTAGGATCAAACAAAGACCATCCCATAAAGAAATGACAACAATGAAGGTTAGAGAACTATCAAAAACAGGAAAAGAAGAGAGAAAAGACAACATAAGGCCAATCACTTTCCAACAAGAGACCATCATCCTCAAAAATTTGACATGATTCCACATAGATACAGAAAGAACCATGCTAATAACGCCTCCTAAATCATAGCAAGTCCTAGATAGCCTAGAAACAGGTTACCAAAGTCAAAACCACTTCCAAACCCTTATCCATGTTAGAAGTAAATGGAATCCCCATAGGCTCCAAAACCTTTGTCAACATCAATGATAAACCAAGATCTCCCCTTAAAAAAGACCCCTCTCAAGCTCAACCAAAAATGCCACAAATCAAAACCCTGGGACCATACTGGAAAGCAAGGCTGAACCCAATTCCTATTTGAGCCCCAAATGCAATTTGTTAGAACCCTAAAGAAACTCACAACTTTATCATTATCAATAACCCTCAAAGTGAAAGTTGTTGGTCATAATGCAAAAAGCTAGGAGTCTTTGCCTATTGGAATGGGTCCCCATCAAAAAATAGTAAGTTACTCGAATGACTTGAAGATTTCTATGGTGAACAGGTAGTATGCTACCCCTCTCAAATCACTTGATCTACATTCACTGTAAAAGTATAGCAATTAAAAATAACGTACTTTCTAGATCTTTATTTTTTTCAAAGGTTTTAGTGTAAACTTTTTAAAATGGATGTCAAACTATAATGAAGATGTAATTAAAACATTAGCAATATCAACATGGTTGGAACTCAAAGAAATCCCAGTCGAACTCATCAACTTTCATACTCTTCATAAAATAGGCTCATCAATAGGAGACTTTCTGGGCATAGATGCCAACTACAAACATTTAAATGAGGTTAAATTTTTAATCAATCTAATCCCTAACATAAAAGACCCTCGTTATATCAAAAAAATCATCAAAAAATCAATATACAACCTAAAATATTCCAAATCTAAAAAAAACATACAGGAAATAATTTTACTAGAAGAACTGAAGTAGGAGGATTCACATATAAGTGCAGAACCTCAAATTTAATATAAGTCTTCCCAAACCTAATAGTGTGGAAGGAAAATATATATATAGAACAAAGGAAAGAAGAAGCTTTAGTAGTAAAGCTAATAAAGAAACCTACCAAAAAAATGTAGTCAAAGGAAGCATTAGGATAATCTAACAAGTAATTTCAACCAAGAATTTGAGGAAGGAGAGATCATAGATATGAACACCAACAACATTTTTAAGAAGTAGGCACACACCTTAGCCATCAAAGAAAGGAAGGAAGGACATATTAAGAAAGCAATTCCAAGACAGTGAAAGAGAAAAGTGTATAATCAAAGATATGGAAAAGAGGACATATGAAATTCAAGATTGTATGTTGTGTAAAGATAGCAACTCTTATACCAAAGAAACTGAGGACAACTTGATAAGATATAGACAACTAATACATGAGAAGCTACTACTAGAAAGTGACTTAGAAGATTTGGTGACACTATGGGAAGAAGCTCACATCAATCATCAGAAGCTAGCAATAGTGGGAAGTAATCTAATCACTATCAATAGCTTAATAACTGAAGGCACAATTGAAGAAAGACAAATTAAAGACAATGAAGAAAATGAAACTTCAGAAATAAAATCACCAGGAGATAAAATTATACCTCAACCTTTGGATACAGAAAGGAAGGAATCTGTTAGAGGTGATATAGCCCCAATATAAGCACAAGAAAATAACCAATAGAAGGCAGAAACACAAACAGAAAACAACCACATAGTTTAGAAAAACAAAATGAAACAAGAGAATAAGTCACAGCAGAAGATAATGACAACAATACCTCCAAAGTTAGTAATTTTATAAGGAAGATAGATATTAATGAGATATTAGAAGAAATGATGCATACTCCAAATTGAGAAATAGAGTAAAAAGAGAGAAGACTCAACAAGAACAAAAAAACAACTATAAAGAAGAGGGAAGTGAAATACCTCCAACATCCTCAAAACTATGGGGAATTATTAAAATTAGGAAAAGGGAGTAAAAAATAAAGAGCTATAAATTATGGAAAACCACATCAGATGGAAAAGATCCCTTTGCCACCCCTCTTACACCAACGGAAATTGAAGAAAGGGAACACAAAATAAATCTCAGGAACATATGTATACCTATAGAGATAGAAGCAATATTGAGTAAATGGAATGAAGAAAACCAATAAAATAGGGACATAGATGCGAAAACTGATAGTAATCAACATAACAAGAAGAATTCCATAAAAAAATGGGAAGAATATGGGCTACAAGACACACAAGAAGAAGAAAAGGAAAATTGGTTGACAAAAAGAAATGATGAGCAGATAGAATCTCCAAAAGGAATAAAAAATAAAGCTACAAATTTAAGCAACCAAATTATAGATGAATTAACAGAGGATGAGGAAGACATCCTTGATGAAGAAATTATAGGAAGTCTATAAAATGCAAGAGAGAATCTAGACAAATTAGGCATTGAAGTAAATATAGAACACATCCAAATCCCAAGACGCATAAAAATTAGTAAAAGAAGAGAGGTAGGAAATCACTTGCTGAGCTCAGATCAATGATAAACAATGGAGGCAACCAAAGGATATTAAAAGTTGGGAATGGGAAGATCCTTCTGAATGAACAATGAGGATAACCAAATGGAATATTAGGGAACTAAACACCCCTAACAAGAGGTGCTTTCTAAAGCACAATTTAACATTATTTGAATCAAAAGTATTAATAATCCAAGAAACTAAGTTAAATAATGAAGAAGGGGAAAAATTAAGAAAGAGAATTGTAGTTTGGAAAACAAATTTAATAGCATCAATAGGAGCCTTAGGAGGCATTGATATATTATGGGACCTGGGAAAATTAATTATAACACAATAACATCATCAAACAATTGGATGAGAGGGAAAATTTAGAGCTATAGAAATAATATTCAATTAATACTTATCAGTGTATATGGGCTGATATCAACAACATATAAGAGGAATATTTGGAAAGGGGCAAACACCTTTATGGAAATTAAAAAAAAACCAATTACTACATAGGGGGAGAATTCAATGCACTTCTAAATCTAGATGAAAAACTAGGAGGAACCCAGACAATAACACAAACTATGATAGACTTCAGAGATTGGTTCTCCAGAAAAATCTTAATTGATATCCTGCTATCCAATGGTTATACACATGGAATAACAAATGATTAGGCTCATGCCACATTATAGAAAGGTTAGATGGATTCATCTTCAAAGGGGATCTAAGTAATTTCAATTTTGCAATACATTCAACAGTTATACCAAATGCAGGATCAAATCACTTTTCGATGCAAATAGATATAGAAGAACAAGTTATACCCATAAGAAATCCTTTCAAATGTGAGAAAATATGGCTTCTTGATGATAAATTTATGGGTAACATCAAGCAATAGTGGATATAGTGTGATTTTGAGGGATCCAAAATATTCTATTTTGTAACTAAACTTAAACACTTAAAAGAAAAGATCCTAAGATGCAATAAAAATAAATCCACCAATATTTTTAAAGAAAAATTAGACAATAAAGAAGAATTAAAGAAACTTAATGAAGAGGTAATAAAAAAGGTATGGATGAAGAAAATAATAACAAAGAAAAGAAACTGCTAACCAAACAAGAAAATAGATTAGCAAAGGAGGAAATCTTCTAGAAGCAAAAATCTAGGGAAACTTGGATTTTAGAAGGAGACCATGACACTAGATGTTTCCACAATAGTACTATTAACAATAGAAACATTAATAGAATAACTAAAATTAATTATAATGTAGGAGATATAGTAGAAGATCCAAAACAAATATCTGAAGTATTTGTAAACTATTATACAAACATACTTAACAACTACAAGAGTTCAAACTTAATTGCTCAAAACACCATTAAAATATCTATTCCCTAAGAAATAACTAAAGAAGATAATAAAATCTTAAACAAAGCCTTTAGGATGTAAGAGATCAAAATAATGCTGTTTAGTCTCAATTTTGACAAGTCCCTAGGACTAGACGGATTCCAAGCCTTCTTCTTCCAAAAATGCTGGGAGATTTTAGGAAAGGATCTCTGGGAAGCTATTGAAGCAACTAGAAAGGCAATATCTTTACTTTCAAAAATTAACAACACTTTTATAGCATTAATCCCCAAAAAGTATGCTCTGATACCACTGATGAAGGTACACTATGATACTTGACTGACTAAGGGTTGCTCTACCCATGCAATTAAAAACATAAAAATATGGAGACAAAGATAAGAAAAAATGCTTCACAAAGAATGCTTTTATTATACTTGAAAATCCTTACATGAGTATTTTTCAAATGAGAGAACTCTAAATTCTTACAATATAAGGGAGCTTCCAAACCAAGAGCTTCCAACTATCTTGCACACCAAGAGATCATACACAAAGAAGAGCTTACAACCAAAGAGCTTGAACCCAAAGAACTTCACCAAGAAGAACTTCCCAACTAAGATCTTATACACTAAGATCCTTCACTTCCAAAGCTTCTACCACAAGAGCTTCTATGAATGAAGTTCTTACCACTAAGATCTTTCACCTCAAAAGCTTGATTACAAAACATTACATAGTGAGAGCTTGATTAAAAATGCTCATATGCCTTGCTTATATAGGTGCTTACAATCCAAGATATTACAAACACAATCAATGTGGGATAAAAGGTAAATGCAACTAACTTATAAAAAATATTAAACACCCACTCCATGACAACTAAGCACCACCATGTGGACCAATTAGATTTTTTTTTCCTTTGTGGATCACAACAAATATTAAATGCATGATTCAAGGGACTTTCCACAAACTTCTAAAATGCCATCTACACACCTCAATAAATGAATTGACAACTAATTTTCTCATTTTTCTTTTTATGCCATCCATTCACCTTGGTAAACAAAAAATCCATTTTCTTCATTTTTTTCTATTTTTTTCTATTTTGTATTATTTTTCCTTCTATTTTTGTCCCTTCCTCTCTCTAGTTTATTATTATTATTTTTTAAATTTTTTTAATTTTTAAATTTCTAATTTTATCATGCCCCCTTTATTTTTGTGATTCAATATGCTCCTGCATCAGACACCCATGGTAGAAAAAAATTTGTGAATAGGAATTCACAAAATGAAGTAGCCACTTCTGAATTTTTTTCTTCTCTTCCAACACCTAGCTAGAATATGTATTCGCTATTGATATATTTCTTTTTTTCTTTTTCTCCAACATTTGGCTGGAACAAGTATTTTCTGTTGATAATACTCCTCTGTAATCAACTCCATCCAAGTATAAATCTCATCATCCTCCAATATTGTAGGGTCTAATGCATCTATAATAAATTTGTAATACCACACAAATCTTTCTTTGCATACCACACATCACTAAAAATATCCTCATTGAAACCATCATCGTCGTCATTCAAATCTATCTTAAATTCTGTAACCCATGATTCATAAAAAATTACCTCTTCCACATCTTCATCTTTGATTTCTTCTTTTGTGTCTTCATTAAGGCATATAATTGCTACAATTGTTTGACCTCCAACCAAGGCTTTGTACTCTTCCTCAACTACTACAATCTTTGAATCATCTTCATCTACTTCGGGTTCACAAGTCTTCTCATCTTCAGGTTCATAGATATCTTCATATTTGTCCTCTTGCTTTTCCTTTGTTTTTCATGTGTGACACTCCACTGGATCTTCTTTCTTTTCTACATCCAAAGAATTATCAACATCTCTTTTCTAGTGATGCGCTCTTCTCTTTCACAAGTTTGCTTCTAATTCATTCACAAGCTTTTGCAAATCTAATAATGCAACTCATAATGCCTCTTGATTTCTTGCTCTAATTTTCTCAAGTCTAGGAATCCTTAGAAACCATCCAATCAAAAAAGTCATCTTCTTCTTTCTCTTCTCCATAATCAAGTCTCTATAAGACAAAATTTTTGCAACAAAAGCACCTCATGCAAACAGCCTCACAATTGGTGATCTGTCTACACAATCAAAGAATCTGTCTTGGCAAACTTTACCTAACCCACGGTCCTAGTATAAACTGCCCCACGTTCAACAATCTATCCATACACTTAAAAACTTATTCTCTAATACCACTGATGAAGGTATGATCTAATACTACTGATGTATGACCACTTTGATGCCATTGATGAAGTTACACTTTGATGCCACTGATGAAGGACCACTCTATCGATACAATTAAAAAGATACAAATATGGAGACAAAGAGAAGACAAAATGCTTCACAAAGCATGCTTTTATTATACTTGAAAATCCTTAAAATATTTTTCAAATGAGAGAACTCCAAATTTTTACAATATGGGGGTGCTTTCAAAAAGAGAGCTTCCAAACCAAGAACTTCCAATTATCTTGCACACCAAGAGATCATCCATAAAGAAGAGCTTACAACCAAAGAGCTTGAACCCAAAGAATTTCACCAAGAAGAACTTCCCAACTAAGATCTTATACACTAAGATCCTTCTCACCTCCAAAGCTTTTACCACAAGAGCTTCCGTGAATTAAAATCTTACCACTAAGATCTTTCACCTCAGAATCTTGATTACAAAACATTACACCATGAAAGCTTGATTATAAATGCTCATATTCCTTGCTTGCATCTTGCAAAAAAAAGATAAACATGAAGAATTGGGTGATTTTAGGCCAATAGAACTCTGCAATACAATATATAAAATATTATCAAAGGCTCTAGGTAATAGACTCAAAACAGTCCATCCAAAGCTTATCTCAGAAGAATATTAGACAAATAGATATTAGATGGCATCATTATAATACGAGAAACAATCCGTTCAACATAGTCAAACAAAGAGGCTTGCATGCTAATCAAGCTAGACATAAAAAAAAATTATGATAAGGTGAACTGACATTTCCTCTATAAAACATCAGATACTTTTGGTTTCTCCTAACAATGGATCAACTTAATATATAATTGTAAAGAAATTCCTAAGATATCAATCCTAATTAATGGTACTGTGGAAGTTTTTTTTAACATTTCAAGAGGAATAAGACAAGGGGATCCTATATCCCATTCCTCTTCATCATAATGGTAGAGGCATTTGGAAGAGAAATTAAAAATTCTCAAGATAGTGGGATAATAAAGGGAGTCATGGTAATAAAAGGAATCTCTAACATTACCCATGAACAATTTGCACGGAATACTATCCTCCCAGGACAAAGCACAAAAGTAGAAGCCCAAAACTACAAGCATATTATTAAAACATATACAAAAGCCTCAAGACAAATAGTCAACACAAAAAAATTAGAAATCTTTTATCTTTACACCAAGCTAGATATGGAAAGAAAAATCTGCAACATCATGCGATATAAGAAAGGCACCTTCCCATGTAAATATTTAAGAATTCAATTGGAAAAAACATGAGAGTAATAAAATCTTGGAATACTATAATAGATAAGATTGATAGAAAATTGGAAAAGAAAATGGCTAAGAAAAGCAGGAAAAGTGACAAATATCAAATCTATGTTAGCTACAATCTCTACCTACTAGATGTCCTGCCTACCACTTCCTAATGGAGCAAAAATGAAAATCAACTGTAAACCTAAGAATTATTTTGGAGTGGGATCAAAGAGAAAAAAAAAGCATTAATTAAATGAGACAAAATATGTAGACCCAAAGACAAAGGAGGTTTAGGAATAAAAAATCTAAGTTTCCAAAATGAAGCATTAGGGGCAAAATTCATTTGAAGAATGTATCATGAGTGTGAAAATAAATGGGCTAAAATATTATACCAAAAATACCTAAAAAACAAAGACCCATTATCATTATTCCAATGCAAAAAACCACCAAAGGGTTCTAAAACTTGGAATTTCATGATGCAATGTCAACCCCTTATAAGCAAACACCTAACATGGGATATAGGCAATGGTGAGGAGGCTCTTTTTTGGGAAGACTTGTGGGATGGATTACCTTCCCCAGACAACTACAACCTCTCTACAAGAATCAAAGATACCCTTACCACAAAATGGGGAAACCAGTTAGTAACTATGAACACAAAGTAGTGACTAACCAAGTAATGAGTTGGGAATGGAAACCTCTAGAAGAACCTAATCTAACTAAACAAGAAAACTTAGCATATAATGAATTCATAATAAAAAGACAAAGCAATCATAAAGAGAGAAAGGACAAATTAATTTGGGCTACATAAGAAAATGGGAATTATAGTGCAAAAAAGGTCTATGAACAAATCACAAACTCTCAAAGATGGGAATAGATAGAGATACCCTCAAATTTGTGTTGGGATCGAGTTTGTCTTCCCAAAGCTAACATATTCCTTTGGGTAGCCATACAAAATAAGATCCTTACAATAGATAGCTTTACGAAAATGGGTTTTGAACGCCTATCAAGATGTCCTTGCTATAAAAATGACCCAAAGACCATTGAACACTTACTATATAAATGTTCCTTTGCAAAATCATGTTGGCATTGGATTTTTCAAAAACTCAACTGGCATTGTGCTACTTCAAAAATACTATGGGATCCTTAAAGAGATGACCCAAAAATGGACACTCTAATATATATATATATGGAAAATTTCACCATCCATCTAACTCTAGGATCTTTGGAAAGAGAGGAATAGGAGAATTATTTTAAACCAAGAATTATCAATACCTTCCCTTCTCAACAAAATAGAAGCATGCATAATGGAAGTTATGAATAATTACCTAATAAATTCAATCAAAGAAGAAGGTGCCTTCTTAGGTTGGGATGTAGACATGGAGAAAAATTGGTTTAAACTTATCAATCCCCCAATGCTATACACCACAACAAGAAAGTTAGATAGAGAAAATTGTAGATGGGAACCACCACTTGTGGAATGGGCAAAACTGAACTTTGACGGAGCATCAAGAGGAAATCCTAGAAGGGAAGGTATAGGATGCATCATCCACTCAACAAATACTTGGCAGATTAAAAGGGCAAAATATTTAGGGGATTATACAAACAACATGGAAAAAATGGAGTAGATATCCTAAACATTGTGAGGAGTAGATATACACCCAATTTTGAAAAACATTTGATACAATGAAAAACATTTGATACAACACATATACTAGGAAGGTAATAAAATAGCAGATGAACTAGCTAATCTAGGAGCTAATGGGTAAGATACCTTCACCTTCAACCTCTAGAGTAATTTTATGAGGTCAAACTTAGTTTAATAATATAATTAGGTTTAAGTTTTTTACTATATCCAATTTAGTTCCATTTTTGCATATCCTATGGTATACATAATATGGTTCATAACTAGACATTACTATTGACATTCTAGTCATGTTTGTTATTAGTCACATACACTTATTTACATTATAAATTCATACTGCACATATTGTATAGTTAACAATGTTAACCAAGCATTTTAGTTATTACTGAGTTCTACAGTTGCTACCGAGTCCTTTGGATAGATTTCAATTTGCACCGAGTAGTTACTAATAAGGTGATGATCAATAGTGTAAACTGAGCATCTCAGTGTATGCTAAGTTTACTAGTGCAAACCAAGTTGTGCAATGCTTATCGAGTTTGTAGCTAATGTGATAAGAGTCTAGTGTTAACTAAGCTACTCAGTGTTAACCAAGTGATTTAGTTTATACTGAGCTCAAGGTGATAGCATTGACCAAGATATACAGTGTGAATCAAATGATTTAGTTTATATCCCAAGTTTCACAGTATTTTCCAAGTCACCAGTGTAGACCGAGTTCAAGACTACCTAGAAGTGATCAGTATGGACTGAGCTTCTATGTCTATCGAGTGCATGATGATGCTAAGCATTGAAAAAGGATGCCAAGTATCAGAACCTCATCGAGTCAGTCTTCAAAACCCAAGTTTCTACACCTTCACCGACTTTGTAACATTTATGTAAACTTGTATTGTGGCCAACTTTGTAATTATGTAATTGGATTGGTATACATGTAATGTATTTTATCACATCCAAATCATCAAATAGAAGTAATGTAATCATTAAAGAAGAGCAGAAGAGAAAATTAAAAAGGCTACAATAGTATAAGGAGCAACAAAGATTCATCTATCACAACAAGGTGATTTGTACACTAAGAGGAATCTCATTCAACAAACCAAGTTGCAAATTAGAGATCAACTACTATTTCATCCTAACAGGTGGATCAGTCAAATCCTTTAATAAGGTAGACCTAACAATCTTATGTAAATCTCTTTACCGAGTGCATAATTCATTATACATTTGTAAATCCTTTTGCAAGGTGGACCTAGCAGTCCTTATTGCTCCTAATAGGGTAGATCATCATAAGTGATCATTTTAAGCCTTAATAGGCCAACTTTAAACTATAGTACTAAAGCTTGTGGGTATCATCCCCACCCAATTTTACTTTCTATTTGGAAGGTTTTTGGGTCACCAAATCTTGTGTTAAAGTCATGCGTTTTTTAGTTTCTCATGCATGTAGTTAGATTAGAATATACAGAAGGATTAATTTCTATTCAAGGATAATTTTTTTATAAGTTACTGATTCACCCCTCCCCTCTCAATAACTTAGCTTGTTATAATATTTCTAACAATTGGTATCAGAGCTTTGTGGTTCTCAGTGAAAAGTTTAAATAACTTGAGAAAAGATCAAAGGAAATGGAGGTTATTCAGACTTGACATGGCTATTGACAATGAGAAGCTAGATTTGGAGTTGGCCATTAGACAACTCAAGAAAGCAAAAGAGAAACTCTCTCAATCCCTAAAAAGAAGAAAAGACCTTGCAATCCAAATGAATGATTCACTCCACATTGAAGAAAGAATTGAAGACATTCATTCAAGCAATTTAGATGAAGCTAATGAAGCAATAAAAAAACTATTGGAAAAGAATAGTAATCTTAAAGAAGAAGTAAGAAAAATAAGAAGAGAGAAAGAAATCCAGTCAGTAAGATTGTGTGAAGTCATGGAAGAGAAAAATAAGATAAGATAAGAGATAGAAGGAAAGAACAATGAAATCCAACACCTATCCCTTTAGCGAGCAGACTTCATTGATTAGCTCACTAATGCAAATGAAGAAATCATGAACCTAAGATTAGAGAATGAAAAATTGTAGAATGATCTAAACATTGAAAGACAAACCAATTAAAGAATGATGAAATCCCAAGCAAACATGAATTAGTTCAATGAGCAAAGTCATTATAGAAAAAAGGGAAAAACAAGAATTGGATACACAGAAGAAGGTGAATCATCCAAACAAGGAGCTCAAAGGAATCAAAAACCTACTTGCAGTCATTGTGGTAAGATAGGTCATATTTCAAACAAATGTTAGAGAAATGGAAAAGCAAAATTCAATGGAAAATGCTATAATTGTAATCAGCATGCTCAAGAAGCAAATGAATGCAAAGAAAAACCAAGATTTGAAGGAAAATGTCACAAATGTAAGAAGCACGGGCACAAGTCATTAGAATGCAAAACTAAGATATCGAATCCAATAGAACAAATTGTGAAAGGTATATTTGGTTCGGACTAAACACTTGGTGTAGATGTCATTACTGTGAAGAATTTGGACACATTGGAATGAATTATCTAAAACATCACATGGAGAAAAGAGATACTACCAAAAGATGTTTCATCTATACAGAACTTGGTCATCTTGCCAAGAACTATATAAATTTTGGAAGAATTGAAGATGAAAAGAAGGCAAAAACTGGTAACATCAGAAAAAAAAGAGAGATAGAAATGGGTTTTAAAGTCCACCAAGAATGCAAGTCTGAGCAATGATGATCAAGTCACTCAAGAATTGGGTGACTCCACCATTTTTATTTGATTTTTGAGAAGAAAATTGGAAGTAGGCTACTAAAGAAGACATCTAAACTTAGTTCTAGTTGACAAGACAAAAGATCCATATTAGCATTTACGATGCAGAGGGATCACCGAGTAAAAGGTACTAGTTACTACTGAGTTACTTTCCTTACCTAGCAAGGTCGGGTTACAAACTCTACTGAGTGAGATCGAGAGTGACTAAATCTTATATGGTTATCGAGTCATGAAAGACTCCATCGAGCATTCAATGCAATTAAAGTGGATGATACTCTATCAATTTGATAGAAGGAATGAAATCAAAGTCATTTTTCACCATGAATTTTTGAGCTATTTACACAGAGCGATCTTCAAGATCATTCAAATGATTTGAGAGAACTATTACCAATTTTTTTCAAATTCTCTCAAACCCTACCGAGCATAAATGGTAAGATGAAACAAGGTTCAGACATGTTGGTTCATGGTGTAAAATGGAGGGCACTAGATTTCAAGCTCAGTCCTACAGCTGTAGGAAGGCACTAGATTTCAAGCTCACTCCTGCAGTTGTAGAAACCCTAGATCTTAGTGGAGTGTAGTCTTAAATCCCTCCTTAGGTACTATTGATTAATGATATCTGTACTCATTTCAAATGTACAATTTAGGATATTGGTACACTAGATATGGATGAAACCCTAGAGAAACTATGTGTTAATGGCGTGTTGAAATCTGAACACCAACATCTGGAAACTAAAGGTTCAACACATATTCCAAATATGCCACAAGAATTTCAAATTAAGTAGATAAGATACATCCTTAGTCATGTAAATAACGATTAGTTATGGTTGGAGCAACCAATTTTGATCACAAAGAATATGATCCATAGGATCATCGATCTCCCCATGTTATCAAATGCCAAAATGATCAAAACCCTAAGTCGGGTTTAACTGGAGAAGAAAACCCTAGCTGAGTGGGATGGAAGGGGAATGAAAATAAGTAATGTGAGTGACATGGAACTAAAGTTTGGCATTCACATTATCACACACAAGATATACAACTCTAGCAAGTTGAACAATGTGTCATGCGAAGCTATGGACTTGGCTTTCAAGGTAGTCAAGAATAACCTATCTCTTGACCTTGTCAAGTTACTATTGAATTAGCTCAACAAAAACATGGAGAGCATCAGGACCTCAAAGAACAATCCATGTAAGTTTGGCTCACTATTGACATGTTTTTTTTTCTATGTTCAGAAATTCTTTCCATCAAAAGGTACTGTTGTTTGGAGGAAAGATATGCTAGTACTTTATTAGATTAATGAATACATTGCTGAAATGGGAGAAAATTATACTATTATCATGGATTAGTATTTTGATGCATTCAAGGAGAAAATGAATAATAGATTTCGGATCCACAAGAAACTAGTTGAGGATTATAAATATGATTTTTTTTATGGTAGATAGTGACAAGGCATATATCCAGGTAGTTAGGCCTAGAATTGCATGGGTAAAACCTCTAGGATATGAGGATATGAGGTGAATATTGATGAAACAAAAGATATAATTGAAGCATTAATGAATGAGCCTCTTGATCCCAAGGCTGCTTATTTGGTACCTGTGATGAGGTAAAGGATAAAATAGAATTGGAGATCAAGCTCCCTTAGGTAGTTAGCAAGGGCAAGAAGAGGATTGCCAAAATGAAAAAAAATTCTACTCTCTTGTTACCTGAAGGAAAAGGTGAGGATAAAGAAGAAGATGAAGAAGAATCAGAAGAAGAGAAGCCATTGAAGAAAAAGGGTAAGGTAATCATTAGCAAACCTACCAAGACATCCACTACAGTGTTCACTAGGAGATCCTCTAGAAAGAAAGTAGATAAAGAAGGAGGAGACATAATTTTCAAGAGGCCTCCACCCACATTTGAAGAAAGAATGAAAGAATTGGAATCAACTTTTGGAATTAAAAACTTCAAGGCATTGAAATATGAGACCACAATAGTTGATGAGCAAAAGTAGATTGAAGATATATTGATATCCAAGATGGGTAAGTGGAAGTACTCACCTAATCAGCTTACTCAACAGATTCCAGATGCATTGATGAGCAAAATCAAGCCAAGATGGGAACATGTAATGCAAACTACAAAAGATATTTATGAGCAAACCTTAAGGAAACTTATGCCAAATTTGAATAACAAGGAGATAAAAGAATCCTTGAAGAAAAATGAAGAAAAGTTAACTCTAAGATTCAATACTTGTCTTATTCTATTGAATGAAATAGAGCATGTTGTGAAGAACACCACAAATACATGTAAGAATGTCTATCTTCTTCACAAACCAAGTGATTATGTTTTAAGCATAAGTGACAAGGATGATGGTGATCAAGAAGAAAAAGATGAACATAAAGATGATGGAGAAGTAACTCATTTTGATAATGAAGATGATGAAGAGGACTAGGAGCAAGAGGCTACCAAAGAAGATACACAAGATGTTGAGGAAACTGACCTAGTTAAGATTGCTACAGTGTTTATAGCCTCACTTCCTCACTCTCCCATCAAAACACTGATAACATCAAGCCCAGAGACAACCTTAGCAGGATTGACTATGACTAGCACTGTAAGCACAAGCATCCAATCAATCTCTGCACCAGTCTAGCTCAGTACTCCATTGATAATAGTGCCTAGCACTTCATCTACCAAGCTGCAAGTTCTACCTTCTACATCAATTTTTTCTATAGTAGGTATTACTTCCACTAGCATTTCAATGAGTGCAATAACCATTTTTGTAGCGAGTCTTACTATTTCAACAATTATTTCCATTCCTAGTACACATGCAATAAGTGCAAGGATAGTTGAGACCAAGCCTCAACTAAGCAAATTTTTTTGGGTAAATGTAAAGAAAAGGAAGAGGATATAGATCTTGATGAAGAGATTATCATTCCAAAATGGGACATCTCAAATCTAAATCCTAATCAAATGCAACAATTTGGTGAACTTCTTCAAAAGAAAGCCAAGCAGCAAAGGCTAAGAGAAGAAAGAAACAAAGAGTTTAAGATCATTGAGGATGCCAAGAAAATTCTAGTAGAAGCCTTAGGCTTAGAGGTTGACACTTCTCAACCAATTTTGTATCACATAGGCAATCCATAAATACAATGAAGATTTGGATGGACAGGATAAACTATTACAAAAAGCCAAGAAATAGTTTGAGAATAAATTTTTAGAACTTATTGCTCAAAAGATTACCATTCATAAAGTAGAGTTATCTACTATTTTGGGCTCTTTAGAAACTTCTTGCATTAATGTAACTTTACTTTTTGGTAAATTATGTGATACATCAATTTTTACAAAAGAAATAAGAGACAAATTGTATAAAATTGATCAATATCTGAAGGCAAGTATACAATAATTGTAGCTTGAACCAAGTTCTAGCTCCACTCACTTCAACATGATCAGATTTCTAACATATATGTAGGCAAAACTGCTCAAAGAAGAAGCAAGAATTAGATCTATATTGATAGATATTCAAACAATGATTCTCCCTAACATGGATGCACTACAGAAGCATATTGTCCATTCAAAAACCCTCATCCATGACAATAATTTCTCCATTGTAGACCACATGATTGAACTATCAACAGAAGTGCAAATTGCACTGCACACATGTAAGGTCTTGCAAGAGAATTGGGATAGGATTTTGTCACTCATCCTAAAGGTACACCCAGATTTCTTGTCTCATTTTGGAATTACTATGTAAATATTGCATAATTCTTTAGCATTGATGTCAAAAAGGGGGAGAAGTTATAAGGAAATAAGACGGGTAGAAGATGTGAGAAGATTGGATAAGGAATAAATTCTAGATTGTAGAAAATGTATATTGTATGTATAATATACTATATATTGTGTATGGGGGAGCATTTCCATGTATAAAACTATATCCTTTACAAAATCAATTTAGAAAAATCTCAGAAATAGTATACTCTACCAAGTTGGAGACATAAGGTGATGGATAAAGATGTTGATGAACACTCTTGAATTCAATTTTGATTGATAAGTGTTTTTGTCACTAATGCCAAAGGGGGAGATTGTTGATATTCTAGTCATGTTTGTTATTAGTGACATACACTTATTTAGATTATAAGTTCATACCAAGAATATTGTATAGTTAATAGTGTTGACCAAGCATTTCAGTTGTTACTGAGTTCTACAGTTGCTACCGAGTCCCTTGGATAGATTTCAATTTGCATGAAGTAGTTACTATTAAGGTGATGATCAACAGTGTAAACTGAGCATCTCAATGTATGTCAAGTTTACTAGTACAAATCAAGTTTTGCAATGCTTACTGAGTTTACAATTAATGTGATGAGAGTCTAGTGTTAATCGAGCTACTTAGTGTTAACCAAGTGATTCAGTTTATATCAAGTTCGAGGTGATAAGATTGACCGAGATATGTAGTGTGAATCAAGTGATTCAGTTTATAGGCCAAGTTTCATAGTATTCACTGAGTCACCAGTGTAGATCAAGTTCAAGACTACTTGGAAGTGATCAATATGGATCGACCTTCTACATCTACCAAGTGCATGATGATGCCAAGCATTGACAGTGGATGCTCAGTATTAGAACCTCACTGAGTCAGTCTTCAGAACCTGAGTTTCTACACCTTGGCCAACTTTGTAATATTTGTGTAAACTTGTATTGTGACCGAATTTGTAATTATGTAATTGGATTGGTATATATGTAATGTATTGTATCACATCCAAATCATTGAACAAAAGTAATGTAATCATCAATGAAGAGTAGAAGAGTGAATTAAAAAGGCTACAACAATATAAGGAGCAACAAAGATTCATCTATCACAGCAAGGTGATTTGTACACTTAGAGGAATCTCATTCAGCAAACCAAGTTGCAGATCAAAGATCGGCTACTATTTCATCCTAATAGGTGGATCAATCAAATCCTTTAACAAGGTAGACCTAATGGTCTAATGTAAATCTCTTTACCAAGTGCATACTTCATTGTATATTTGTAAATCCTTTTGCAAGGTGGACCTAGCAGTCCTTATTGCTCCTACTAGGGTAGGTCATCAGAAGTGATCATTGTAAGCCTTAAGAGGCCAACTCTATACCGCATTACTAAAGCTTGTAGGTATCATCCCCACCCCAGTTTCACTTTCTATTTGGAAGATTTCTGGGTCACCAAATCTTTTGTTAAAGTGTTGTGTATGCTTTCATGTTTTTCAGTTTCACATGCATGCAGTTAGATTAGAATATACATAAAGATTAAATGCTATTCAAGAATAAAAGTTTTATAAGTTACTAATTCACCCCTCCCCTCTTAGTAACTTAGCTTCTCATAATATTTCCAACAATTACGTCATTATTATTTTTATTATTATTTAATTGAATTTAATTATTTATTCTATATCTAGTTACTTCATGCTAACAATGATCTTGGCCAAGAGTAGTTGTCATTTCAGTAGAATATTTACCACTCAAGAAGAAGGTGGACTTGCTAAGTAATCTTAATAAAGAATAAAGGCACATGACAACTTCAAATTTGAATAAATACAAAGCAAAAAAAAAAAAAAAAACTGATGAAGAACTACACATATACAAAGATGAGGTTTCTCAAATACATAAACTAGGAAAATCAAAGTGTCAGATGGATGCAAATTTGTAAGAAATGAAACTAATTGTAAAAAGGATATATTTTTAGTGAGGCTAGGGAAATTGGGGAATGCCGCTTTTAACTTTGTACATTATATGGGACCCCTGGTCCCGAGCAAGACTGGAGGTTATCTTTCTCTGTTCTTTCCTACCAATGCTTGTTTGACTAGAGATTTTGTAAATTCCTTTTAATATAATCTATAGGGCTTCGACCTTTCACCGATAAAAAAACATTAGATTGTGTAATAGTTATCAAAAGAATAAGAATAGGGCAACTTTACAACAGAAATTTGGAGGAAGGATTACATGAATATTGAGACCATAAATATTTTTTAACTGCCAAGAATTTACCATGCTTGCTATAATTTTCAACCTTTTTCTAGTAAAATATTTTCCAATTGGATTCTATTTTGGTGTTTTGTTGTATACCATAAGTGTTGTTATTTAATGTGGTTCATCATTTATCTGAGGGTGATACCAAATTCTATCTTCAATAATCTTGTACAAGGATGACACCATTTTTCTTTTCTTTTCTACGTGTTGGGAATTGAATTTCGTCCACATATTTTGCCAGTAAACATAACGTATCGACTAATTATTATTAGTATAGATAATTGAAACTTTTAATGGATAATATTTACCATATACATAAAGCGATAAAAGGTGATTCAACTATATATCAAAATCAATAAAGGTAGCTTAACAAATTACCAATTTTTTAATATAAAAATACCATTTGCAATGTTTGTCAATTATACTTTTAATATTAGTCTTGAAAAAAAAAATCATTAACATTGAGAGACATTGTTATAGATGGCGACATACTTTAATGACAACCCAAAGTCACTTTTTTCAATAAACAAAAAAAACATTCTCTTAAATCTTGATGGTGGAAATGTATTTCCCCCAATAGAATGCACTTCTCAACTGCCTCTTTTTTTCCTAGCGGGTACAAGTGACAATCGATGGTTACTAATGGTAAAATCAATGTCACTTAAAACCTAGCGTATTTTATTTTGAATCATTTTCTAACAAACTTCTGGTCATCAAACTTCCACATATAATAGCCTATCAACTAATCATTTTTTTTGAATTATGAAATTTGAAGATAATATTTTATATTTTACACACACACACACACACACACACACACACACACACACACACACACACACACACACACACAAAAGAGGTTAGAGACCCACACTTAGATTAATAAGGAAAAAAGAATACACTAGAGATTAGAACTACCCAAAAAAATTACAAGAAGCAACATGATTAGACTATAAAGCTCCAACTCAATTATAAACGAGTGACACAAAACATCTCCTCACTATGGAAAACCTCAACCAAACATGACTATAATGCTCTAAAACCCCATGATACCTAGATATGGACTAGTAACCTACATGCCTTCCAAATGCAAGACATAACAAAACCAAAGGATATCCTTGCAGCTTCAATAATTGTGCTTCCAATTTTATAGGGGTAGATTAAAATTTTTAAACACATATAATATATATGATACTTATTAAGTATTTTTAAATTAGATTAATAGTTTTAAAAATAAATTAATGGCACTTAAATAATTATATTGTTGGTCATTTCTTTTTTATTTTCTCACCATTCTTTTCTAAAAACTGAATAAGTTATATCTTCTCATATAAGGTTGTGTTAAAAAAATGTCCAAAAGATAGAAAAAAAGTAATGGTATATATAAAAGATACAAATCTATTGAGTTATTAATTAAGTTGATAGGCTTAGTGTGGGAGTTTTACTTTAGGAAATTATTTTTTGATGAAAATATTGTAAAACCTCATCAATATTTTTAAAATAGTTTCCGATGATGTAAAAAGCTCAATTTTTGGAGCTTCTAGAAATAAAACTTTTCTTTTAACATTGTAAATCATGTCTGCATGTTTCTAATCTTTCCAAATTTCTAAATTTTCATGTATTTCTATGAAATGTTTAAGAGGGTTTTGAGAGCATTTCAAGATTTACAGAGGGTCATGGCGCATAATGGCCTAATGTGACCACAAATGGTAAGGATATTGAGGTGTTAATTGCTAAGATTGGTAAATAGTGTTTTGAATAATTCTTTATACTCTTCTTAGTATTTATGTGAATTCGGTTCTTCATTATTGTTGAAATAAACTTGTCGTCATTAAATTATGTATTAAATTTTTGTATTGTTGCCTTATTCCATGTATTATCATGGAAGATGTTCACTTGCACTGTAGCTTTGATGCAAATTCCTATTTGGATCTCAGTGCATTCTTGGATTTGTTCTAAATATTATAAGAGAATTGTGATTCATTTATGAAATAAACCCTCTTACTTGAGTCATGAGACTTTTCAACTTCTTATATTGTTACTCCTACAATTATGAAAAGATTTATGAATATCTTCCAACTATTTAAAATGACAATTCATTGATTCTATTATTCCTTTCATGCGATTAATACCAAAAATCTTATGGGTTTTCCTAAAATGTGATAGTCTTGGCATACATTATGAAACATTATGTTGAGGGTTTTTCCTGCGCAAGAATTGGATATTGACATTTTTTCATATATTGTTGATATTCATCTTCTTTGCAACTGGATTTATCATTATGTGAAAACAAATAATGAACTTGTCATCATTAAATTTTGTATTGCTACTTTTTTTCATGTACTCACGTGATGAATGTTCACTAGCATTATGACTCTAATGCAAATTCTTGTCTGGACCTAAGTGCATTCTTCAAATTTTTATGAATTTTGCAAGAGAACTATGATTTATTCATCAAATAAACCCTCTTACATAGGTCACAAGAGTTTTAGATTTCTAATATTGTTATTTCTAAGATTCTAAAAAGATCTATGAATGTCTTTCAACTATTTAAAATGACAATGAAATTGACTCTATTATTCCTGTTATGCCATTAATACCAATAATCTTATAAGTTTTCTTGAAATGTGATATTCTTGGCATATATTATGTTGAGGGTTTTTCTTGCATAAGTATTGGATATTGGTATTTTTCTATATATTGTTGATACTCATTTTCTTCGTAGCTAGATTTATCATTGTGAGAAATATGAGAATGAGCTCGCCATCACTAAATTATGTATTAAATTTTTGTATTGCTACCTTATTCTCTCAAACATAAGGGATTTTTAATCCACACTCCCACATTTAACATACATATCTACAAAAGCATTTCTGACAAAGATATTTGACTGAAATCTACTTCTGATGATGTAAGCATGACTTGCATTCCTTGTACCTTATATTAGGTTTGCATTATTACAATCATCATTTAAGATTACATTGCTACCACTTCCTCTCCATAATAGAAGAAAGTCTCTTCTTTTACTTGCATTTAACTAGACAAATCACTCTTATTGATTAACCATTGCACATACATAAACGTGCAACTGCTAGTATTAAATATGTTTAAGCTAAGATTTTTATCCCTTTTCTTAGAATATATTACTCAAATGTCAAAAAAAAAAAAAAAGTACTAAATTTATAGGACATGAAAGTAATGTCAATTTGAAAATAAAGAAAAAAAATCCACCTTATCCATATTCTCCTCCTTATAATAAAGTTTTCTATTCAATCCTTTGCCATGCAATTTTAATTATTTATAATGAAAATATTTAAATATTAATTATGAATTTAGTATTCAAACTTTCAAAGCTAATAATTTTACTATATTGATTAAAACCCATCAAAGTTTTTCCCACACTAAATGTATTATCCTGGCAAAGAATGACCAACTTTTATATTATTTTGTTAAAGCTTGCATAGTTGTGACTAAATAAGCACATTCAAATGGTATTAATTCATATTTTTATTAAAACAAAACCTAACAAAATAAAACATGCGTAAAGACTTGAAAAAAACACGCAACCCCTTATACCTTTCTAAAACCAACAACTTTAGTGGTGTCAATAAATTAAAAACAAATAGATTATTCTTAAGCGGGGTATTTAACGTGACATACAATACCAGCTCCGCTTCATCTGTACTGGCCACTTTTTTTCCCTTGTGTTTACACACTTGAGTTCAAAATGTACTCTGCGTGAGACATTTTTTTATTCTTTACATACATTTAGTGGATATTGGTTAGAGTTTTACAAAAATGGAAAGCATTTGTCCTTAGATGTGTGATTTGACAAAGTGCAGATAATGAGAGTCTTTTTTTTATAGTTTTGCCATTCTTTTATTGGGTTTGACATTTATTCGAGAAAAAGTTTCCAGTATGAGACATCGCCTATTTTGGTCTCAAGGATAATAGCTAATAAAATCTAATTTAATTATTTTCTCCATTTGTTAATTTTTTCATTGTAACAATTTTTCGCATTTGGAAAAGTGGCCTTAGTTTTTATTTAATGTTGTAGATGTTTGCATACTTCATTTTTTTTAAAGAGAATATCATGATGTTTAAGGAAATTTTATTAAGTGGGTTTAAGATAAAGCTTTAATGGTGAAAATTTATACATTATGCCAGTTTCTGTTTCATGTGGAGAGTAATAGGACATATAAATGTATTGGAAATGATATGTAAAGTTAGGATCTTTTTCTTTATTTTAGTCTTGAGTTGGTCTAGAGGTGGTGTTCTGCCTTGCATAAACATCCATAGTTTTTGTGAGAAATAATTTGGGCCCCCTCTTTTCATTTTTGAATTACCATGTTTGGGGTAGGTTCCTTTGTTTAGATTCAATATTTGGTCTTTGGGTTTCTGTATTCCTGTCTAGTGTATGAGGCCCTTGTGTGTGGAAGAAGGAAGTAAAGATTCTCGATCTTGGGGTAGGAAGTCCTTGGTTTTTGTAAACATTACTCTTGGATCAAGTGGGAATCTACTCTCACATGTCTTCAACGGTGGTGGGAGATTTCTATGGTCCTAAAGCTAGATGCATGGATATATTCATTAATGAAAGGAAAGTAAAATAAACACACCATTTTAGCTATCAGGATCAACATGTTATTTAAGAAACCGAAAGGGATTAATTATCACTTTGTTTGATAATCATAATTGTGCTTTGCAAGAAAAGTTATCTTTCGGGTCATCACTTTACCTGGGAGTGTTTATTTTACAAGTTCGTGAAGGTGTCTTCTTCGAGCCGTGATGCAGGAAAAGGGTGAATAACTAGGGCCCAAGGCTCACCCAACTATCCAAACCACCTTGCAAGAGTTAACACAATGGAAGAAAACACAAAGAACAACAACCAAAGGAGGAAAAAGAGTGAAATACTTTTATTGATTCATCAAAATATCTTCATACATGCCCAACTATAAGGTCTTCTAGGTTATGGCCAAATACAAATACATTCACATTCAAAGATCCAACATCAAATTTGCCTTTTTAGTTTTGCTCTCTCATCCTCTTCAAAAAAACTTGCCTAATTCTAAGCCTAAACACTCTATATATACTTGCCAAAATGGCTTACAAAAGATTCTAGAACATAGAAAAGCCACAAGTCGGCCCATAATAGATATCAACTATCTATACCAAAATTAAATGCACACAAAGTCAGCCCAAACTAGAACCAGACACAGATAACACGACAAAAGACTTCATAGAAATTGGCACTTGACATCTACATGAGCTCGACATTCAAAGGAATCACTCGACAACAACTACAAACTTGACACTTAAAGGAAATCACTCAACACCAATAGGAACTCGGCACCAAAAGGAACTCGACACCCAAAAGATCACTCGGTACCAATAGGAACTCGATACCCAAAGGAAATCACTTGGCACCAACAGGAAAAGTGAACAAAGAGGGTAAGATTGCAAGGGGAATCTAGGATGCTCCTATATTAAACAACCAAGGTTGGAGAAAATGATTCTCCTGAATCACGCATGTGTCACAACCTGAACTGAATCCAACTCAGATTGAGAAATCCATGTAGTATCTTCAATAGGTCTATTCTTCCACTTCACCAAATACTCATAGTAATCTCTTCCTCTTGTGCTCTTGCCAACTCTATGATCTAATATCTGTTCAACTTCTTCAATCTATTTCTTAGGGTAACCATCAGGTACAACAACTTCATCATCTAACTCATGATAGTTATACAAATCAACAATATTGAATATAGGAGATATATCCATTTCATCAGGCAGCTCAACTTCATAAGCATTACCACTGTCAACTTCTTCAAGATCTTACAAGGTCCAAACTTCTTCATCTTCAGCTTACTATATGTTCCAACTGGGAATCTTCCTTTTTTCAAATGAACCGTCACCTCATCACCAACTTCAAAATCATGGCGTCTTCTAGACTGATCAATATTCTCCTTATACTTCTGATTACTTTGTTCCAACCTCAACTTCACTTCCTTATGCAAAGATTTCATAAAATCAACAAATTCTTCTCCTGCAGTGCTTCTCATTTCTTCACTAGCAACATCTCTCAAATCTGATATACATCTAGGATGCATTCCAGTAACAATCTCAAAAGGTGTCTTCCTTGTACTCCTATTCATAGAATTATTATATGCAAATTCAACTTGTGCCAATACCATCTCCCGATTACTTGGCTTATTCCCAATTAAACATCTCAACAAATTACCCAAGCTTCTATTCACAACCTTTGTCTATCCATCTGTCTGTGGATGGAATGTAGAACTAAACTTCAGCTCAGTACCCATCTTCTTCCACAAAGTCCTCCAAAAAAAACCAACAAACTTACTATCTCTATTAGAAATAATACTTCTTGGTAATCCATGCAATCTCATAATCTCTTTAAAGAAAAGTTCAGCAACATGCTCAACATCTAATGTCTTCTTACATGACATGAAATGAGCCATCTTAGAAATCTGTCCACTACAACAAATATGGAATCATACCCTTTCACTGTCTTAGGCAATTCAAGAACAAAATCCATACTGATGTCAGTCCAAGGTTTCTCAAGAATAGTAATAGGTGTATACAAATCGGTATTTTGACTTACTTTCTTTGCAACTTGACAAACTCCACAACTCTTTACAAATTTCTAAACATCCTTATACATTTGTGGCCAATAATACTTTTCTTTCAACAAACTTAATGTCTTATCAATTCCAAAATGTCCAGCTAATCCACCACTATGCTTTTCCTTAATCAGATTCAACCTCATAGAAATTTTAGGAATACACAACTTAATACCTTTGAACAACATGCCTTCTTGAATGAAACACTCATCATACTTACTTATGTGATTTGTCAGATTTGGTGCTCTGCACTCTCTCCATGCCTTTAAAAAATTAGGATCAACATCCTACAACTCTTTCATTTCATCAAAACTGAGAACTTCAACCTTCATTTTAGTCAACAAAGAATGTCTTCTATTCAATGCATCAACAACTCTATTAGTAACTCCATTCTTATGCTTGATCACAAATGTAAAACTCTGCAAGTACTCAACCCACTTCATATGTCTTTGATTTAGTTTATGTTGACTTCCCAAGTATTGTAAAGCTTTATGATCAATGCATAGTACAAACTCTTTAGGAATCAAATAATGTCTCCAATTCTTCAATTATTAGACAATAGCATAAAATTCTTGATCATACATAGAATATTTCCTTTTAGCATCACTCAACTTTTCACTAAAGAAAGCAATAGGTTTACCTTCTTGACTTAATACAACTCCTATTGAATTACCACTTGTGTCACATTCAACTTGAAATACTTTTTTGAAACTAGGTAAAGCCAATATAGGTAATTCGGCAACCTTTTGTTTCAAAGTCTCAAAACTCTTATTAGCTCCATGTGTCCACTTGAAGTCCTTTTTATTTCCCCTCATTGTCTCAATCATAGCATTACAAACAAAACTAAAATTCTTTATAAATTTTTTGTAAAAACTAGCCAAACCATGAAATGATCTTACCTCACCCACATTCTCAGGTGTAGGCCATTCCAAAATTACTTTAACCTTCTCAGTATCCATCTTCAAATCATCAACTGAAATCACAAATCCTAAATACACAATTTCCTCTTGCATGAAAGAACACTTTTTCAGATTAATCAACAACTTTTCCTCTTTCAACCTCTACAATACTTGTCTAATGTGCTCAAGATGTTCTTCCTTAGTCTTACTGAATATCAAAATATCATCCAAATAAACAATCACAAACTTACCCAAAAATCTTTTCAGAACTTCATTCATCAACCTCATGAAAGTACTAGGTCCATTAGTCAAACCAAAAGGCATAACCATTCATTCATACAAACCATCTTTTGTCTTGAAAGAAGTCTTCCATTCATCACCTTCTTTGATTATGATCTGATGATAGCCACTCTTCAAATCAATCTTGGTAAAATACTTTGCTCCACTCAAACAATCCATTATGTCATCCATCCTCAACATAGGAAACCTATACTTCAATATGATCTTGTTAATAGCTATGGAATCAGTACACATTCTCCATTCTCCATTATTTTTAGGTGCTAATATAGTAGGTACATCACATGGACTCAAGCTTTCTTTGATCAAACCTTTCTACAACAACTCATGCACTTGTCTGTTAAGTTCTTCATTCTCTGTAGGTGTCAACCTATATGGTGCTTTTTTTGGCAAACTAGCTCTAGCAATCAAATCGATACAACGACTTATACTTCTTACTAGAGGTAAACCATCAAGAATATCATCAGCAATAATTTTGTTATTCAACAATTCTATAATTTCTATTGGTACTCAGCTATCACTATATGTTGTCACTCGGTCATTACTAGCTTCTGCTGCTCGGTCATTACTACCAACACTTGGTCCTCTAGGAACTATAGAAAAACAAACTTGATTCTTCTTTACTTCCTTTTTGAATTGTTTCCCATTAACCATGCATACTTTTATTGTAGTGCAACTAACCTCATCTGGACTTTCAATCAAAGGCAACAATGTTTATTTCTTCCCATTTATCCAAAGAGTATATTGATTCAATCTTCCATCATGTACAACATATCTATCATATTGCCAAGGTCTACCCAAAAAAATATGACAACAATCCATGGGCATAATATCACACAAAACTTCATCAAAGTAATGTCCAATATTGAACTTCACAAGTCATTGTTCACTTACCAATATCTTATGCTCATCTTTGATCCATGAAGCATGATAAGGTTTGGATGTTTCAGCCTATGTAATTGCAACTTGGTAACCAACTCTTCTAATTCCAAATTTGTAGAACTTTCACTATCAATGATCAATTTGCAGCATTTTCCAGCCATCTTACATCTTTTCTTGAAAAGACTTCTCCTTAAAATAGGTTCCTCATCACTTCCCTTAATAAGGTTCTTCTCACCATTAGATTTTCTCCAGCCTTAGGTCCACTTGGTGAACCCTCATCATCTCCTTGGATCACAACATTTCTGTTACCTTGCCCATTTTCAGAGGATCTACATTCAAAAGATCTATGTCACTCTTTACCACATCTAAAACAATTACCATAAAATCCACTTCTAGAATAAGAATTACCCCTTCCTTTGTAAGAATTACCACTTTTCCATTTGGTCTTGCCTTTGTCATCATTCTTCCATTCAGATTTTCCTTTATCATACACAAAACTTTCAAATCTGCCACCTTCACCATAAGATCTACCTCTACCTCTCTAGAATCTACCACCTCTACCTCTTTGTCTTTGTTTATGCTTTTTTGTTAAGATCTCCTCAGCTTTCAAGGCATATTGGTATGCTTCTTCTACACTTTCCAACTTTACAAAACTTATCTCATCTTGAATTCTAGATCTTAATCCATTTATGTACCTTGCAATTTTCTCAACATCATCATCCACATGTCTAGATCTGATGTCCAATCTATAGAATTTCTCAATATACTCCTTCATACTCATGTCTCTTTGTCTCAAATTTTGCATCTCTCTCAACAAGCTAACTTGGTAATCACCGGGGAGGAATTTGTTCTTTACCTTGTTCACCATCTTTGGCCAAGTTCTGATCTACTCCTTTCCTCTCCTTTGTCTATTATTTTGCAAATGCTCCCACCATAGTGATGCATGACCTTTCAACCTAGTGACTACAATTTTCACCTTTCTATTATCAAGAGTGTTTTCATACTCAAAGAACTTCTCCATATCAGAGATCCAATCCAACATAGCATTGGTATCCAATTTTCCATCATAAGGAACAACTTCCACAACAGGCTTTGAATTTTCCGTAGACAACACTCGCAACAATCTTTCCTCATCTTGATCTTCTTCAAGTTCTGGATTATGGTTTGGTGTTGCTGCTTCATCATCACTTACATCATCAAGATGTGCTCCTCTCCTCTGGGCTATCTCTACAACATCTAATCTAGCTACAATTTTTCTTAATTGATCGAATATAGCATCATCGATATTTTTGCTACCACAAACCATCTTTACAAATTAGGTTCCTACAAGATCGTAACCCTCTGCAAGTTATAGGTCAAATCTGCAGATCTACCACGCTACAACCAAATCCAAATCAGGGTTCTACACTGTCCAATCTCCACAAGAATGAATCTCAACCTTTGATACCAATTGATGCATGCAAAGGGTGAATAAATAGGGCCAAAGGCTCACCCAGCTATCCAAACCACCTTGCAAGAGTTAACACAACAAAAGAAAACACAAAGAAGAGCAATCAAATGAGGAAAAAGAGTGAAATACTTTTATTGATTCATCAAAATATCTTCATACATGCCCAACTTTAAGGCCTTCTAGGTTATGGCCAAATAAAAATACATTCACATTCAAAGATCCAACAAAAAATTCTCCCTTTTAATTCTGCTTTCTCATCCTCTTCAAAAAAACTTGCCTAATTCCAAGCCCAAACACTCTATATATACTTGCCAAAATGACTTACATAAGATTCTAGAACATAGAAAAGCCACAAGTCAGCCCATAACAGATATTGACTACCTATACCAAAATTAAATGTAAGCAAAGCTGGCCCAAAATGGAACTCAACAAAGATAACATGACAAATGAAGACTTTGCAGAAGTTGGCACTCAACATCTACACAAGCTCGACATTCAGAGGAATCACTTGACAACAAATATAAACTCAGCACCCAAAGGAAATCATTCAACACCAACAAGAACTTAGCACCCAAAGGATCACTCAGTACCAACAAGAACCTGACACCCAAAGGATCACTCGACACCAACATGAACTCATCACTCAAAGGAAATCACTCAACACCAATAGGAAAAATGAACAAAGACGGCAAGATTGCAAGGGGAACCCAGGATGCTCTTGCATCAATCCGAGCTAGTTTTGGTTCACATGTGGACATGGATGAGTTCTAGCATTGCGATACTCCCTTGCCCTAGTGTCCAAGGTTGATTGTTTTGTTTCTCCTTTTGCTACATTTATTTTTCATTTGCAAGTCATGCCTTTTGGGTCCTTTTTGTGAATTCAATTATTTCTTTCTTTTGTTCCCTTTTCTTTGTTTTGTATTTTTCTTACGACATGATTTTGGTAGTCATGTGGCTCCTCCTTTGGTCAACTCCATATGTCACATTTTGCCATTTTTTCATTCATCGTTGGGCAGAGTCTCTTCGGCTCCACCCTTTGTGTGTTGTCAAGCTAATTTTTTTGTGTTCCTTTAACAAGATGAGTGAGGTAGTCCAGACTTTGGGTTCCTATAAAGGATGCTTAGAATTCATAGTGCAAAATTCATCCTTTTAATGGAGGGCATAGTTAGTAACTTTTGTGTTTCTTGGTATGGTAGTGCGATCTCCATTTCTTCTAGTTTATTTGAGTGCTTTCTCTACCGAGAGGTAGTCTTTGTCATTTGGGTACTCTCTAGTACCCTATTTTTGTCCTAGTTTTGATGTGAGTTAGGATCTCACTAGGCGAGCATCTTTTTCTCAATTGAAGAAGTTGCATACATGCCTCCATGGATGTCTGAGTGGTGTTTCTAGATCTAAAAAATGAAAAGTACATGTATGTTGTCATTATTACATGCACATGTGCAATCTTATCCTTGGTAGGATGAGTGGTGACTTTTTTAGCATTGTGCTAGTGGCTTCATAGTATTTTGGGTGGTGGCGAGTGGTGATTTTCCACTTTCTTCATCTACCAAGACGCAACATTCCTCCTTAGGCTGAGTGCCTTACGTTATTTACAATGTATTTGTTGGTGTTTTCAATTTAAATATTCATCACAACAAAGGTACCCAATGTTTATTAATCCCATGTGTCATGCAAGTGGATGTTGAATAGTGGTCTTATCAATCACATAAGGACAACTCGACATCATGAGCCACATCACCATAAGTTTTGGTTTTTGGTATAGAAAAAAAATATGATTTTAGGTTTTGAAACTATATATTTTGTCACTTACAAAGTTTGAAACTAAAGGTTCTCAAGATTCAAGGATTCTTCACCCCATTAGTGGTCAGAGATGGTTTTCATGATCCCAAAGTATGGCTTTCAGTTACCTTTCTTTTGTCTTTTTTAAGTTGCTATATCTTTTTTCCATTTCAAGTTTTGTGATCCTTCTCAATGTGGCATATTTATCCTTTGTAAGGATGGGAAGGCATGGAACCTTGAAATCCTAGAAATCCTAAATCTGATAAATAAATTATTATTGAAAAGAAGATCATGGTAATAATGAGTGTTTGACCTCTACAAGTGCTAACAAGTACTGGATTTGGAGGATCAACAAAATTATTCTAGTATCATGACTGGACAAAGATTGTTAAATTCTATAAGATGGAAGCCACCTCACAAAAAGGGTATCTTCAAAAAAAGATGGAAAGATGATTCCTTGATGGGTCTAGGTCAGCTAGGTCCCAAGATTTGAACCATGGAAGGATCAACTTACAACATAGGTGGAAAGGTTTCTCAAGAATAGAAGCACTAGAAGCAATGAGTTAATAAACATAAGGGTACTTGCATAATTGACACTCCACATGAGCGGGTCTAAAATTTTTATCCTTTGAGGTTGATAAGGCTTCCCCTTCAATGTCATGATGTGGGAGAGTACATAACGAGGACCCCCAACAAGCAATATTTCCTACACATGGGGATCTTTTGGCCAGCTTCAATGCCTCCTCAATGGGGGTTTTTCTTGCTTTCATAGACACCACAACTTTATATAATACAAATTTGGGTCTGGGGATTCCTTTTCCTCGTGACTTGGTTGGGTGAGCTTGAATTACATGATAGTCTATAGTCAGTATTCCATGCTCAAAGATTTTGGAACTCTAGTCCTTTTGATGCATGGATGCATGTACTTGGATTCCTCTTGAATCTAGCCTTCTATTTCCAATATGGCCAACAAACTCATTAATGACATGGTAGATAGTTAATGATGGAAGATAAAGAATTCCTCTTTTTTCAAATAGTGTATTTCCCCATGTACTTGATGTATTTAAGGTTGTTAGAGAAGTGGAGTGCTCTTATCAATTTGTGGGTATCTCAAGGAGATAATGGATAGAGATTTAATAGAAAAAGCATGTAAAGATTGATATTTACAAATCAGATTTTCCTTGGAAAATCCCTTTCCTCATTCCTCACTTCTTTCTATCCTCCTTCCATGACTTTTCAACTGAAATTTCCTCTTTCACAACTATTTTGTGTGAAGATGAAATTAGATTTCATAAATCTCATAAATAAAGGTGATATGTGAATTAGTTAGGGTAAGAGGTTAGTTTCCTACCTAAAGTTGTAGATAGTGGCCTATAAATAAGAAGATTTTCGACTATTCTAGGGTCAATAAAATTGATGATTTTATCTTCCATTTTATTGTAATACCATTTTTATGAATGAAAGAAATACTAAATTTTCTTTTCCAATATGGCCTCTTTGAAGCATTGTTTAGTCCAGTGCTTTCTGGTATTTCAAGCTATTATTAGAGTAGAGGAATCCTGGAGTGCTTGCTATAGATTAATTTATCTTTGAAAGTAGTGAGATCTTTCTATTTTGTTACTATTATCTTCCTGGTCCAGATAAATCTAAATGATCTTGTTTACTTCAGTACTATTTAATTTGAAACACTTAGCAATGTTAGATTGATTGATTGAGCATGTACTTAAGTTGTCCCACTATTCAAGCATGTATTTTTGATAACAATGGTGCAAAAGTAGAATATTGGTAGATTAAATCTCTAACTCTATATGGTCTTTACTTTCTTGTTATTTTCTTTCTTTAACCCCCTTTGGTTCTACCCTATGACATTTTCCCAACCTAGGTCAAGTGACCTATTGCCAAAATATATTGAACACAAAGAATCATTGAAGGCTTTTCTTGACTTATTATAAATTCACTCACCTCATCATCCAACTTTTCCTATTTCTTTCATGATGAGACCCAATCTACAGTACCTTGGGAGTCAAGAGTTCCTTTTAGGTGATATTGGTGAAACATTCTAGTCCAGTGATAATTTTTACTCTACTGGCAATGTGAAAAACAAATTTCTATAAATAGATAAATAACACTAGAAGGAGGGCACTTTTGAGCCATCACACAATTCACTTGTGTTACAGTAGTGAGTCAGGGCATTATTTGACCCTGTGTAGTGTAAAAAATGGCACAGGGAAGTTTGAGTTCATCGGTTCCATCTGATTTTGGTTTTGGGTTTGAGGACCCTAACTAGTCTCCGCCTAATGATAGTTTAGTGAGTATCATAGCCCCCAAACCTTGTGTCAACTCAACTCTTTTTTAGCAACTCACCTTCAGCGATTGTGGTCATTTGATGTGTCTATAGAGTTTGCAGAACTTAGACCTAAAATCCAAAATAAGAAAAATAAGAAGAAGAATATGAAGGGTAAGGCTTCCAAGTCCCAACCTACTACCACTACTTAGAGTGTAACTATGTTCCAATTACCACTAGGGACAGTGGCTTCTTCACAACAACTTACATTTCTTAGGGGATAATTGTCACCTTTGGTAGCTTTCCCTACAATGCACAATCTATCATCACATCCCAAGATTTTGTTTTTGAAATATAAACATTTGGGTCCCCAAATAGCAAAAGAACATGTCTAGGCATTTGAGGATGCTCTGGTCCAAAACAATGTAGAATACAAAGACATTGCTTGTTGCCTATTCCTAGTGACCCCTGGTCCCAATGAGCTGAATTGTTACCTTAACCTTCCTGCTAATTCTATTAGCAGATGGGTCGATATGAAGAAAACCTTCCTCTTGATGTTTCCCTTTGAGAATAACCATTCTTTATGCCATCATTAGTTTATTGGAATCCAAGAAGAGCCAAATTAGCCTTTGCTAATATTTAATAACATATTCCAACACACTCTTAAATGGTGTTTAGATAATTTTTCTCCCACACCAGAGTTGACCCTAAGGATGTATTTGGATGTTATTCCCCTAGTTGTGTCAGCCTTCATCATACAAACTGTACCAAAAGCAAACCAAGATACCTTGGCCTTGGAAGTCTCTACCCAACTTATGGATCATTCATTTGACACCCAATAGGGTATGCCATGTCAACCACAATCTATAATAGCCCCTCACCTAGGAAGCTATAATATGATTCCTATGGTGGGATGACCTATAACATATCCCACCTCCCATTATACTTATGTACTATAGGCAATTTCTACCCTACTCCAAAATATCCCCATTGGACTTAATAGATGGTACTGTCGATACCTAGTACTTCATTCTCTAATTTGGCCCCATAGGCTACATCATCATACAAAGTCTCTAGTTTTTTATCCTCTAGCCCAAGTGGGCAAAAAACATGTTGTTCCCATTACTTTGATAGGCATACAAGTGCAGTCTTGCCAACCACCTCATCAAATTACATGTCTCGCAGTTGACATGGAAGCCTTCTAGAGAATTGTCAATAGTATGGCTAATGACATGAGCTAGTTGAAGATAGATAAGACTTCAAAAGAAAACCAATAGTTTTCTCCCCCATAATAGGGGAATATCTTTTCAAGACAAAGAGGTTCCTACAATGTGGTCCCTATGGAAACAATAATGATAATGATAATTTAATGTCTAGAATAGTTAAACATGAGTTTGTGTGAAATGTTGATATGTTGATGTATTTAATGATATTTGACACATTAATTATGATCATGGGGAGTCAAGGAATTAAATCACATATCATACATTATTTGATGCTTTAAGAAGAACCAAATTCTAGATAAGCAAGTAGTAGAATATGTATGATTATAAAATATTTTTAACACCATTAAATTTCCACAATCCATGATAATAGCAATATTGCTTTTGATTTCAGCTATGTGAATTTTTTTTAGCATCTTGACATTTTAGATATTAACACTTTGTGATCCATCCTTATGCTCTCTTATTCATCCCAATGATGGATCATAGAGTCTGATCCAAAATGTTGACGCTAAAAAAAGTTGAAACTAGATACAATATTACTATAAAATATTATTTTCCATTATTCCTATGCGCACACGTGGTCCTTATATAATATATCCCCTTATGACATATCAATAACCTTACCAAGGTATTTTAAAATAATACAAATCCATCGATATCAAGAAGTGTAAAAGAAATCAAGACACACTTCAAATTTTATAATAAAAGTCTACAAATCATACAAGTTAACAAGTGTATAAAAGTTTTCTATCACAGATTTATCCTTAGTAGTCAAACGTAATCTTCTATAATAATCAATCTATTCATCCTAGTGGTCAAATGTGTCCCTACCTCATCATTGCAAAAATATTTTTATTCTCAAACAATTCACTAGAATTTGATATTGAGTATTCTGTATCTTAAAATGCATCATAATTGAAATCAATCACAATCCTGATACAATATTAGATTACCAAGTTATGAATAATTATTTATTTATAATCACTAATTATTTTAAATTGAAAATTTATCAATGCTCTCGTCTCATTTATTAATCTAATCTTCTTTACGCTATTTGCATTTATTTTATAAAATTAGCCTATTTTAGACACTACAAAGCTTGTTTTCCATGACATCTTTGTTAACCTATATAATCCTATATACTCCCACCTTTTTATACAAATTCTACATACATTTTGATATCTAACATTATTTTGAATTTTCATATATATTTTTACCAAGTGCCTAAGGATTTGATCTTTATCTTCCAAAATCTTTTGAGTAGGGTTTGGATATAAATAGTGAGTTGTCATTTATTTTCCCTACCACCCTAGGATATAATATCATTGTGGCATTGATAATGGCACGTTCCATGATAATTTTACATGTGTCTATTCAGTAGTATGACATGTTTATATCATTTTGTTTTGTTGTAAATTGTACCCCCTTGTGATTTCACACTTATTTTTGGGCCCTTGCTTTGGTGTGTCTTCTTTTGGGTTATTTTGTGCCCTTGTTATTCTCGTCTCATCCAAATTCTCATCATGCACTCGACAATCTAATCTTATGTCTTGAGCCCTTTTGAATCTACCTTTAGTTTTGCCATGATTGCACATGTTTATGTTCAATATGGCTCTTAATGTCATTTTTCTACTACACTATGTTGATTAGTATCATAGTCCCTCCAAAATGAACCTAAACTTGAACATGTAGAGACTTAATTTTAATAATTTGTGATCTAATCCCTGATATTTTGGTATGATCTTTGAAAGTTGGTTGAACTACTCAAATACCTTGAGAACTCAATATAAAGGCAACATCTATAATCCATTTAAACAATTGACAAGTTACAATCCTGACATATTTTATTCCTTCAAGAGATTCTGAGTACAACATGCATCAATATGCAATTATTTATCTTCAAGTATGTCTCCATGAATGATTATGTCATGATTTATTTATGTTATTACATCAATACTTGGAGAAGTTACCAAAACATCATTGCATCATCATTATTATCAATCCTAAGTTCATATCATTTTAATTTAGCATTTCATTTTATATTTATCCTTTTCCTTGCCATGGGAAACTCTATTTTCTAATCAATCATAGTTGTAGAGGAGGTTAACACACATCTAAGGTTTGACTCAAGGAATCCACCATTGAGCACAACCATTTTTGCCTCTTATTATGTATAGGTTATAGATTTGATTGTTTAAAGTTGTGAGATTTATCTATATTAGAGAGAGACACATAGTTCTAAACTTTGAATAGGAGGAAACCATTGGTCTATGTTGATTTACTTATATCAATGCCATTTTTTGGCTAAATTCTAGAGCAAACAATATACAGGGCATCCTAATCCAAAATTTGAAATTTTAGCTTACTAAAGCATGTTAAGGTCTATGACACCTACACACTCGACCACCACTTTTGGCTCCATCTTTCAATGATGAGTAATTTTATCTTAGCTTCTAGTTATGCATCTCTTTGTTTATGTTGAATATTGTCTATTTTTCATAATTTTACCTATTCATTACACATTTGCACCAAATCAAATAAAAACATCAAAAAAGAGTAAATAAGCATAAACAAGATTCAACCCTCATTTATGATTAAGCCTAAATCTTGGTTATTTCCTCTAATGAATGATGTTTACTTTAGATCCAAGTTTGGATCTCATTTCAATATATTTCATTTTCATATTACATGAAGAGTTTATGCTATGGATATAAAAGTGCCTTATGTCGATGTATTATTCTATCATTTATTATATTTCCTCTCTTCACAAATTTTATTAGTATATTATTCTACTAAAAATATGCTAAATTTATTTTTCTCATATTTCACCTATGAGCACATGCCTTGAATTCAATAATGATCAAGATTATTATTAAACGTAGTTCACCTATGCATGCCATTAGTGTTCCTAGTGACAATATATTTAGTGAATTCTATGGTAGTTATATAAATTCACACTCTTCACATGAATTTTATATTTCATACATGGTGGTGAACATATAGACTATCATTATTATTTTTATTTCATGTAGCTTATATTGATTATTTTCACTTTTCTCTTCATCAGTGCATGATGATGGGGCATGTCTTTGTGATTATTGCCTTCTCAATTTTTATTTTTAAAATATATTCTTATGTATTAGAGGTATTCTCATAACCTAGCCTAGTGCTCAACCCTCCTTATCTTGATCTTGCTTTCTATTGAGCAGGGGTCGAGAAGGGGTGAGTTGGGACAAGACTAATCCTCTAGGGATGTACCAAGATGCCCACAAGCTAGGTGTATAATGTGAGTCTAAGCTTTCTAGTCAAACTTGAGACCATTGAGGAGAAAATGCAAGGCTTAAGACAACTCTCCTACACTTCCAAGATTCTTATAATTATTATTCTAGTGACACTTTTGCAATCTCGGGTATGGTAGGTATCATTGATATTATGAGTCTTAATGAAAAACTCTTACATAAAGATTATGGTGTTAATCCTCTAAGTATCTTTGACACAAAGGTTGAAAGAATAATGAAGTGTTTTCATTGATTGCCAAAAGTATTTGATTGGAAAAATGTGTGAAAACTAATCAAAGGAAGAAGAAGAAAAAGGAAGTTGACAGTTACCAGTCATGAGATACATTGACATACACTCTGGCATATCCATGTTGGCACAAACACTCATAAATGGATAACTGTTGATCTGAGTCATCAACATAACAAGTCACCAATGATGTGATAGAAGGTAAGAGTGGAACGACAGAAGCAGGAAAGGACAAAAGAACACCATTGGTTCACAAAAGAACTGATAGAGCTACCAATCTTGATTCTAGGCGTAGGGATCACAAGTCTCTTGTGAATGAAGCATGAAATTCAAATTTTAAATTCAAGAATGGGTACGATAATCTAGTCATGGGTAATTGTTCCTTGACAACAAGGAAATAATTTATACAAATAAATCAGTCACATTTGTAGGTTTTAGAAAGTAAAGTCCACCAAGATAACTGAGAGTGGGTGGGGGGTGAATCAATTATGCAATTTAAAAATCTCTCAATACCCTTATTAATTCTAAAACATGTAAACAATAGATGCAAAAACTATGAAAATATAACCATACACAATACCACCAGATATGTTAACTAGGGAGACCCTTGATTAAAGTGAAAACCCTAGTGGGGATGATACCAAGATGATTTACTGATATAAAAGTTCCTTGTGAAAGGATGGACCCTATTAGGAGTCAATGAAATACAATTAGTCCATATGAGTCCCTGTTAGGAGACTTTGAATCCCTATTAGGAGATTCCAACCCTGTTAGGAGTAGTGCAAACCCTATTATGAGTTGAAAGGAAGATCACTAAACCCACTATCCAAATAGCCTCTATAACATCCTCACTGAATAATACAATTGTACATCAACACTTTCCAACAATAGCTTCTTTGCTAAATATAGTTGCTTGTAATCTCATTATGCCTCAACTACACAAATAACTTCTCTGATCAGAAAGATATTCACATGTAAGTTTACAAAATACAATATCTCACTGATTGAACAATATATACATTAAATGATTACAACCAAGGAAATTATCCTTCCTTTATACCAAGTACTAGAATAAGTAATTGAGTTAGCCTCATGAATTTCCTGCTTTACAATAATAATATAGTACCAAATTAAGACATTAAATTTCACGTTACATTATAATATTACATCATTTCATTATTACAAGTAATCTATCGACTCATAATCTTCATGAATCTTTACTCACTGCTCGTATGAATATGCATGATTTACCACAACATTATCAACATGCATTCTACCTTTGTCCAAGTTTTTAAAACTAGATTCCATCTCTTTTAAGAGATACAATCCAAACAAAAATATCCACTCTTTAGAAACTTTGCTAGAATACTACTTTCACTAAAACCATCACAACTCAGTCTAGTTTTCATATTTCTCTACGTTCTCTTAATTGTAGCATCTAGACATACTCTATAACATTATCCTAAGTGTGGGTAAGATGATCTTCATTTCTTAAACTGTGTAAAGCCAATCTCTGTATGTTGCTATGTCAGTCTTCATAGAATAACCAATATGTTGATGTCAATAACAAACTTTATCATGAATGCAACACACAACCTCTGATTCATGTCTCCAACACTTCTAGGATACTCCTCCATAGGAATACCATCATCATTCATGCTAAAAATCTCCCCCTTTGGCATTGATAGCAACATAGATGAAAAATATCTAATTTCTATGAATACCAAATGTTTCTAATGCAACTGCTCCCCCATTCATGTTGATCATGACTATTAACTATATCATAACCATCATGTAGAAGGAAGGTTTTGATCTCCCCCATAAATTAGCATCTTTTCAAATCCCCTTCATCAATCAAATCTACAAATCCTCTTTATCAATCAAATCTTCAAATCTCTTCTTCAAGAATATCTCTCCTCCATTGACATCAATAATAAAAATCTTTTCCCTATTTCTCATAGGATATTAGGTATGCCATACTTATCTCTCCCCCATTTACATCAATCAATAAACTAATATGCAAGGATGTTTCATGTGTTACTCTCCAAAAATTCATATCAAAGGATGTTTTTTCATGTACTATCTCTCCTCCATTGACATCAATCACAAATGTATCATTATCTCAATTCTTTATATAAGATTTGCAATAAGCTCAAGTGTCCAAAGACACTATTAAATATGAATTACCAAGAGTCCTTAATAACTTATCTCAAATACAGATACTCCCCCATAAAGGAAGCATCAATAATCCAATCCAGATAAAAGAAATAGTGCTTTGTAACCAATGGGCTAATGCACTCTTTGAATCAACTACTCAAAAGAAGGTTGGGGCATAAGCCTAAGCATAACTCTCAAGTACTCAAATATGTCCTTTGCTAAAGGTTTTGTAAATATTTCTATTATCTTATCCTTAATTTTAATATACTCCAATTTGATCTCTTTTTCTATAAATTCCTCTCCCAAAAAGTGATACTTATTAGATATATGCTTTGCCTTGGAATGTAATTCTAGATTCTTTGACATAGTCATTGTACTTGTATTATCACAATGTATGATAACATGCTTTGTAAACTCAATCCCAATGTCTTTTAGCATTTTTTTTCATCCAAATAATCTGATCAGAACTATTTTCTACTGCTACATACTTTTCTTCTAGCATACTTTATGAAATATAGTCATATTTCTTGCTTAGCCAAGAAAGCAATCTTCCTCCCTACAAAAATGATCCACCACTAGTGCTTTTTCTATCATCTACACTTCCTTCCCAATCTACATTAGTGTATGCACATAAGGTAAAATCATTTAATTTGACATACCATAATCCATAGTTAAATGTACCCTTCAAATATGTAAAAAACTATTTACTATTGCATAATGTGGTTCTTTAGGTTCTGCTTGAAATCTAGCCACAATTCCAACTGTATTAGCTATATCTGGTCTACTGAATGTCAAATATTATAATCCACCAATCATAGATTTGCAATTTTTCTACTCAATAGTAGGGGTTTAATATTTTTTAGATAACTTGTGTCAAATTACCATGGGTGTTTCAACAAGTTTGTAACTTTCCAAACCAAACCTTTTCAACAAATCTTTAAGATACTTAGCTTATGATATGAAAATTCCATCTTTGTTTTGGACAATCTATAATCCCAAAAAATACTTCATCTCACCAATCATACTCATCTCAAACTCTTTCTTCATTTCTTCTGCAAATGCCTTACTAGCTTCATAGTTTCCTCCAAAAGTTATGTCATCCACAAATGCCTCAAAAATCAGTAAGGCACTGCCAATCTTTTTCAAATATAAGTTACTAGTAGCATTACCTTTTATAAATTCCAAACTTGTGAGATACTTATCCAATCTTACATACCAGGCTTTACTTGCTTGTTTCAATCTGTACAATGCTTTCTTCAATCTACAAACCATGTCTTCTTTATCTGTCAAAAGAAAACCATTAGGCTTCTCAATGTATACTTATTCTTCTAATTCACCATTTAGGAAAGCTGATTTGACATCCATTTGATAAACTATAATGTTCTTGTTAGTTGCATGTGATGCCTACCCCTACTTGACTCTTTTGTTGTATTGTCAGATTATTTTAGGCCAGTTTTTTGATTGTGTTTTATGATTATCAGTACTTGGTTACCAGATTGTTTAGATGTTAATTCATACTTAGTTGATTAATGTGATAAGTTATTCAGTGATTTCAGTTATCTCATGATGATTAGTAGATGGATTATTTATATGTAGTTCTATGGTACTTACCCCATACTTGCATATGTATGGTGTACGTGTCTGTTTTACTTTATGTATGATATTTCTGATGTGGTTGAGGAAGCGAGTCATAGTTACCTACTAGTTGGGATCTACATGATGCACCACTTCTCACCATTGCCTATTTAGTTTAAAATATATGTGCTTGTACATGCATGGATTTTATGTAGATTGTTGGTATCAACTTCCCTGAATTGCTAAGATGAGCGTACCCTCTCGTAGTATTTCAACGGTATAAGTGGGGAGATAACTCTTGAGTCCAAATCCTAAACCCGAAGCCAATTGTCCTAGAAAATAGGACAAGTATCTAAGTTAGTTTCACCTGTCTGAATTCATCAAGTGACATGAATTTGTGACTTTGACCTTGGAGTTTGATTTTTTTCTGTCTTTATGATGAATTTTCGTATTTGGTCTTGTGGGTTTATGATGATTTTTTGTTGTAATTAAATCAAATTAAAAGATAATTTAATGGAAATGTTATAAAGAAAATTCAATATTTAATTAATAAAATAAAATAATTATATTTAAAGATTTTATTAAATTTCTAATTTAGATGTATTTATATTTATTTAATCTAATAATTATTATTTAGGAGTTTTATTTTAATAATAAACTCTAAATAATATTATTAGTTAAATTAATAAATATATTATTAGAACATCTCCTAATTAACTAGTGAGAGTAAGCAATAATTTAATAAAATTTATTTTAATTAAATTTTATAAAGTGTATGCATGAAATTAAAATATAATAAATTAATTAAAGGGAGAAAGAAAATTAATTTAATAAAGATATTTTAAATTGCAAAAAGTGTGCATGACTTTAAAAGATATTAAAATATAATAACAGATATTAATCAACGAGTTCCCTTGCGTGATTGCATAATCAGAGCCCCAAATTAGGGGAGATATCTTTATTAGAGATCTAGAGCTCATTATGCAATTACATCGGGTTTTGGATGAGCAATTTTCCAGAAGGAGGTTTTCAGAAAGAAAGGGAAATACTTGCGTGCTCCGTGCATTGTCAAATTAGCATTAGATTTAGGTAGAATCTTGTGGTTAATTTGCATAGTAGATTTCCATTCTTAAATTCTTGTCTTCTTCATGTCTGTAATCTATTTTCGAAATGAATTTGGATTGAAATCCTTGTATGTGAGTTGTTTGTTCTTTGATTGAGAAATGTTTGTATATGCTTTGAAAATTTGGAAATCCTCATATCAAAATTATCGTTCTTCATTTCTTGAAAATATTAGTGAATGAATTTAGTTTTGAAAACCTTCTACAAAGGATTTGAAGGGTTGTTTGCAATTGTTAAACCAAGATGTGGATTTTGAAATGAATACCAAGTTTATTTGATCAATTTTGACTACTTGACCCAAATTTGTATGCCAGGTTGAATTAACCTTTGACTCAAATGGTGAATTAGAAGAATAAGTATACATTGAGAAGCCTAATGGTTTTCTTTTGACAGATAAAGAAGACATGGTTTGTAGATTGAAGAAAGCATCGTATAGATTGAAACAAGCAAGTAAAGCCTGGTATGTAAGATTGGATAAGTATCTCACAAGTTTGGAATTTATAAAAGGTAATGCTACTAGTAACTTATATTTGAAAAAGATTGGCAGTGCCTTACTGATTTTTGATGCATTTGTGGATGACATAACTTTTGGAGGAAACTATGAAGCTAGTAAGGCATTTGTAGAAGAAATGAAGAAAGAGTTTGAGATGAGTATGATTGGTGAGATGAAGTATTTGTTGGGATTATAGATTGTCCAAAACAAAGATGGAATTTTCATATCATAAGCTAAGTATCTTAAAGATTTGTTGAAAAGGTTTGGTTTGGAAAGTTACAAACTTGTTGAAACACCCATGGTAATTTGACACAAGTTATCTAGAAAATATTAAACCCCTACTATTGAGTAGAAAAATTACAAATCTATGATTGGCGGATTATAATATTTGACATTCAGTAGACCAGATATAGCTAATACAGTTGGAATTGTGGCTAGATTTCAAGCAGAACCTAAAGAACCACATTATGCAATAGTAAATAGTTTTTTACATATTTGAAGGGTACATTTAACTATGGATTATGGTATGTCAAATTAAATGATTTTACCTTATGTGCATACACTAATGTAGATTGGGAAGGAAGTGTAGATGATAGAATTATTCCTGATATAACCTTTGAGTCTTTGATTAGTTATCTTTGATTGCTTCCTAGTTGCTTGTATAGGAATGAGGTGATCATATGATTTGTTTTTGGTGATGTTATGTTATGACATGGATTTGGTTTATGTGTACTTGATTTTGGGATCAGCCCTATTAGGATGATCGTATTGGTGGAATCTGTGATTAAGATCAATAATATTTAAGTGCTTTCTAGTTGCTTGTTTAAGAACTAATGTATGGTTTATATTCATTTAAGATCTTTTGCTTTTGTTGAGCTTAGGGTAAGTTATCTATATGTCATGTTGGGAAGTGGCTTGAAATGGAGGCTAGAGCTCTAAAGAGGCTACTTGGGTAACCCATTGTAGGTTATTTTAATAAGTGATACCATTTCATTAAATGGGTTTAAAATGAATTAATAAGATATTGGTATCATGCAAAAAGTCACTAGGGGGTCTGGAGTATTAAAAGACTACCATAGAAACCTTGGAGCTAACTTGTTAGTATGCCTTGTCTATACTGAAGTATACTAATGCCACATAGAGACACTAGGTTCTAGAGTCCAGAGAGGCTGCCAGGGTATCCTTAGAGTTGGCTCATGCAATGACACTTGCACACTTGCATAGTAAATTTCCTACGTGTCTGTGTTACCTCTCAGATTATTTGATACTTGTGTCATGGTACCCTTTGAGATAGTTTTCTTTTAGGTGATTCCTTAAGCCTAGGTGTTAGTTTTGACCTGTGAGTTTGTTATCCTATTTGGGACTTGAGACTATCTCCTTAACATGGTGGGAGTGGACCTTTTGGGTTTCATGAGGTTGGGTGGTAGTGCATTTTCTTATACCATTGAGATCTGACCATTTTATGCCATAGCTAGATGTTTCTATGTAGATGTTCCTTTCTATCTATTCCTATATTTCTATGATGGATGGTTATACCTGTTGTATTTTATTTAATTTCATATATCTTACAAGATGATGTAATCTATTTCATGATGTATATTATTTTAGCTTTTCATACCTAGTGACTTGTACAATGGACGATTGTGCATTCTGTTTATTGCCAAGTGGCATCTTATATAATTGTATATTATTTAAATAGGTTTGTACTTGTACTTATTCTTTAATATGGATGTGTTATATATTGGATTTAGTATTAATTAAAACTTAAATGTGATTCAACATCATGGGACCCTTAAGAATTGTAATCTGTTTATGATGGTTGTTATGTATGCAAGTTAATGCTTCCACTATTATTTTATCTCTTGTTATTGCTTCCACTATATTATTTGTTGATGTTATTATCTTTCAAAAAAAATGTTTGAAAAACTTAGCAAAACTTTAGGTTAATTTCTTTTGGGCCACCAGGAAGGGTGTTACATTGCATATGCCAAAAACATTCATATTGCTTCTATTCTAGCAACGGTTCACATGTTTCTTCAAAATTAATTTCTTCTTGTTGCGAATAACCTTTACATACCAATATTGCTTTATTTTTACAAATTCACCTTGTTCATTCATCTTGTTTATGAGCACCCATTTAGTTCAAATAACATTCTTATCCTTAGGTCTAGGAACCAACTCCTATGTATTATTTTTCTCAATCTACTCTAGTTCTTCTTTCATAGCTTTAATCTAGTAGTCATCTTTACTAGCTTCATCAGTCTTGTACCTTATTTCTTTTCATGAATCATCTGTCTTTATTTCCAATGTTTTGTTCAATAGGGTGATTCTTTATTATGTTTATGTTAGGTGTCATTACTTCATCTCTAACTCCAGTTATAGGTTTAGATCTAGGTTTTCTCTTTGTTCTTCTCTCTACACTTTTCTTTGAATTTCATTTTGTAAATCATCATCAGTATGATAGAAAAATTCTTGATCAACATTCTCTTTTTTAGGCCTTGGATTCATCTCTTCATCATAATTATAATCAAGTATCCTTTCCTAAATTCTAAATTTCTCATCAACTCTCACATTTGTGCTTTCAACAATAGTCTTAGTCCTTTGATGAAAACATCTATATGCCTTACTTTTTAATGAATATTGAAGAAACATACCTTCATCACTTCTTGAACCAAAATTTCTAATATCATCATCTCTCTTAATGTAACATTTCCTTCCAAATATTCTAAAATATTTCACACAAGATTGATGTCCAAACCAAAATTCATAAAAACGTCTTACCAGTACCTTATCTGATTTGTACTCTATTCATAGTATACACTTCTGCATTAACCACTTCTCTCCAAAATATATTGGATACATTATTTTCAAACATCATTTCTCATACTACCTTTGTCACTATTTTGTTCCTTCTTTCTACTAGCCCATTTTGTTCAAGTGTTTTAGGGCTTAAAATTTGTCTCTTTATACCATTATCTTCACAAAAATTATTAAAATCATTTGCAGTAAACTCTCCTCCTTTGTCAAATTTTAAACATCTAATCTTCAAATTAGATTCATTCTCAACTCTACTCTTAAATATCTTGAATTTCTCAAAATATTCAAATCTCTCTCTAAGAAATGCTACCCACATCGTTCTAGTGAGATCATCAACAAGAATCATGACATACATTTCACCATAGAATTGTTAGATTATGGTGAATGAATAGGAAAGTATTGTACATACTTCATAATTTTTGGGTCGTGGCCGACATTGTAACCGACATATGGCCAACATGTTGTAACCCTAAAATGGCATAAAATACTTGTATAAAAGGGTTTAGGGTTAGGTATTTTCATCATGTTGTGATGCGAAATTGGTTCTTGTGGCAATATTGAACTGTAAGGGATTATGGACTGTAATCAGGTTGTAATCATTGGATTGTAATAAGATCAAACTTGCTATTTGGTGGACGTAGCCCAGGGATTGGGTGAACCACGTTAAATCTTGGTGCCTTGTGTTCATTTCTGTGTGATCTATTATTTTCTGTTATTGGTTATATTTTCATGTAGTTTTTATTTCTGTCTGTGGTTTATCCTAACAAGAATGCTCTTGTCTTTGTAGGACCACTCAAATCTATATGCACAATCTCCAATTTTGTTGATGTAGTGAATTTCTTGCTTGGAAATGAACTTTTCTTCTATTTTTCCATTACACATTCCTTACACATTGCATTAGTAGGTTTCAAAATCTTAGGCAAATATCTAATAACAAATGTAGTATTAACCTTCATAATGTTATCAAATAAAGTTGACATGAAAAAATATCTTATGTCACAACCAATTATCATCAACCTTAGCAACTAAACATGTCATCTCAATAGGATTCAACTGAAACACATTACCTGTTGTCCTTGTACCACTACCAATGAATGAATCATCTTTGTCTTTGATAATGAAAGTCTTTTTTGTATATGACAACAAATATCCTTTTTCCACTAGTTTTCCAACACTCAAAATATTATGTTTCAAACCATCCATAAAGAAAACATCATCAATGCTAGTCTTTCCATCCATTATAATAGATCCTTTTTCTGTTACATGATAGGTTGCATTGTTTCGAAATCTAACAATTCCTCCATCATAGCTATTGAATTCAAAAAACTTATTCGTATCTCTAATCATGTGATGGAAACAACTACTATTAATAATCCAATCAGATTTCTTCTTTTCAACTTGTGATACTAATTCCTTTTCTTCTGTAACTTCTTATTTTTTAGGGCTTTCTTCCTTAATATCTCATCATTCTCATCACCATGTCTACTAAAGAACTATTCTAGTCTAGAATTAAATTCCTCATCATTTTCAAAAAGATAATCTTTAGATTCTTTATTTATAAGTTTTCTTATACTTCTTTACACTACTAGGACATTTAGAAGAATAAGACCAAGTACATCAAAAGTCCAACACTTAAATATTTTATTACCTTAGGTTCTCTCTTCATGAGCAGGGCAAGTGTAACGCCCTGCCAAGGGATCCAAAAGAATTAACCTGAAGTTTTAACTAAGTTTGCTAAACATTTTTTTTTAAAAACAAGAAAGAATAACATACACATCAAACACATAGTAGCAGAAGCAATAACATACAATTGATTAAAAACATACATAATAGGTTACATTCCTCAAGGATCCCATGATGTTGAATTACATTTAAATCTAATCTAGTACTAAGTCTAACAACTACCACATCCACATGAAAGAATAATAAAAAGTCCAATGTCCATTTAATATACATTTTTTCCAAATGCCTTTTGGCAAATTAATTTGGAATGCTCAATCATCCACTATACATGTCATAGGGTATGAAAGGCTAAAAGAATATACATATGAAGAAATATAAATACAACATCCTCCTCGGATCCATGATACAAGTACAATAAAATAAATGAAACCAATAACATACATGATACATCCATCCATCATAAAAGACATAAACATCTAACATGAAATATAACTATCCATCATAAAACACAACTAACAAAGTGTGTGGCTCCTCCCAACCATCAATAACATCATTAGACCATCGTAGGCCCTAGCCATCCCCTACGTGTAACATCCCAAGCCACCGATCAGATCATTGGTACTATCGTAATAGGGATGTCACTCCTAAAACATGCTACAACATACACATAAAGAAATCTAACATGCTAGAATAAAGCAAAAGATAATCCTACAAAGTAGATATCATCATCTATCACATGCTAATCATCAATATAAGGAAATGCACCAATAAATAACATCACCTAAACATGATAAACAAGCATCCCACAAAGCTCTAGTCACGGTGACTACGAACGGATCTAAATGGTAAGAGTGAAAAAGCACAACTACCCGACCGCGTGGAACCTAAATGGCCTACTCCCACTGTGCTAAGGAGATAGTCTCAAGCCCCAAAGAGGATATCAAATCACATAACACCAGTACTCTCTAAGTCTAGGAAATTCTAAAAGTATAACAACTCAAAGGTTCCAACATAAATTGACATCTAGACCCAGAGGCACACAAAGACATGTAGGAAACCTACTATGTAAGTGGGCAAGTGTCATTGCATGAATCATGTACAAGTTACCTTGGCAGTTAGCTTAGGACTCCAAGGTCCCTAGTGATCTCCATGCGGCCACTAGTATCCTCTCGTACTGACAAGGCATACTACGAAATGCAAGGTCACAACCAAGCATTCTCTCTACTCTCATCCTAGTCTATACTAGCACTCAAGGCATGGGCCAGAACATACAATTATCTTATTAGGTTCATTTTTATCCCCATTTAGTGTAATTTTTTCACTTATTAAAACAACTTACAATGAGTTACTCTGGCAACTACTTAGGGCCCTGACTCCCATTGCAAGCCACTTCCTGACACTACCAATAGATAACCTACCCTAGGCTCATAAAAGAACAAATCAATAATCATATAAAAATCACCTTAGCCCTATACAAGTGACTGGAAAACATCAAAAGATAATCCACAATATTCACACCAATTCTCCATGAGCAACTGGAAAGCACCAAAAGATAATCACAAGATCCATCCATTCTCAATGAGCAACTGGAAAGTATCCCAAAATAATATTGATCGAAGACTCCAAAATGGTGAAGCCAAACATGTCACAACATGACATCACCAAGATCAAAACAAACACTTCAGTCCCATCAAGGCGACTAGAAAGTAACCTAGGTATAACTGATTGAGGACTCAAAAATGGTTAAGTCAAATATCTCATAAACATACACCTTAACTTCACACAAGAAGATTGAAAAGCAACAACGAATAGTAAATACAATCATATCATAGAGCATATCATCACATTACCATGGTTGGGTTTAGAAAGATTGAAAACAAATCACCATAACATCACATTCACAGAACCCCCAAGCCTCTGGTAACAATCTAAGACACCTCAATGCTAAATCAACCCTAGAACCCACAAGCATAGACAAAAAATAAAATATTATAGTTTCATAGTTTAGGTTTGATTTGAAAATATAGAGTTGAGTTAAACAATAAGATTTCTAGTTTCTATTTTTAGAGTATGTTTTCAAGTAAGAAGATTCTCAATTTATTACACACGATAACCCATTCATTTATTTGACCCATATATAAAGTTACCCTCGTGTTAAAAGTCAATTTCCTAACAGAATAATTTGAGGATAATCTTTTTATTTTATTTAAGTTATAAAAATAACCATTAATGATTTTAAATAAAATAATTATGATTTTATTAAAATCAATATTATAAATTTTAACATCAATAATTAAATCTACAACCTTATTAATAACTTTCATTATTAATAAGTCTTATTTAAATCAAATTCAATTGAATTAATTAATAATTTATTTGAATATATTACATTCATTATTATTTTATCAAATTATAAAATATTAATATAATTTAATAATAAAATTATTAATAACATAAATTTAATATAATTGAAATTGAATGCAAATTAATAATATTAAATCTTATAAAAAAATTGAATTTCAATTATATTAAAAAGGGCATATGTTAAAAGTTTAAAGCGATTTATAAATCACTGCAGACGTTATATGGCTTTGAATATAGCCGCGCGACAGGGCCGCTAACCTTTAATGTACCCTCTCCTACATTCACAATACACTGCGACTATGCAGTGCAAGGACGTACGTGGAGCCACCAAGGGTAGGTAAGAGGTAGGGGGTGGATAAAACCTGCCCCTCCCCAAATTTTTTAAAATTTTTTTAAATTAAAAAAAAAAAAAAAAGTAAATAAATAAATATATATAACAAAAACAAGACCCCCCACAATTTATTTTTAAAAATATATATATTTTAATAACATTTATAACCTTAGTCTAATAGGAAAAATATATTTAACCAATCAAATTTCTAATTTAAAGATTTTATTTTTATTTTCAATCTCTTCCCGAATCTAACTCTAATTTTTTTATTCTATGAAATGAGGGTTTTTTGATTACTTTTTCAATCTCTATGCATGAATAAGATATTGGCTAGCTTTTAACAATTAACAATATTGAAATGTTTATGTAGTCATCACAGAGAAATTTGAAGTCACAATCACAGGCACGAAGAAGATAGAGAAGGCAATTGCGTAATTAAATTGTGCGAATAATCCCAAGCACCTACCTAGACACTGATGCTAATTCACTATGCCCAAGAAGATTGAAGAGAAATCCCCCCTCTCAGAACCCTTTCCTCTTTAAAAATTCCTTCCTCTTCTAGAATTTTGTTTTCCAAATTCACATCCAAATTTCCTCTCTCTTGAAAATGAACCCTCTAATGTGATAAAGAGCCCTCTCCTTAAATCGGGGCACTAATTGTGTGTTCACCTGGGAGAACTTCTTGCTCACAACCTTTAACTCTAATTGCGCATTCACCTGGGAGAACTCCTTGCTCACAACCTTTAACTCATAATTAACTTTTATTAATCTTTCCATACCTTGCATTATTCTTTTTCATGCGCATTAATTGCATTATTAAATAACTTTATTTAATTTTCACTTGACTTCGCTTTTAATTAATTTATTACTTTTAGTCTCATGTGCACTTTAGGCAATTAAAATATCTTTATTAAGTTTACATATTTTATTTTAAAAAATAAATTATTTTCTTATATTTTCATCTCATGCACGCATCATGCAATCTAACAACTTTTCATAAATTAATTTTTTTTCACGTTTTTAATTTATTTTAGAAGCTTAATTGATCAAATATTTATTAAATAAAATAATAATAATATTTAGCATTTATTTAAAAATGGTAAATATATTATTATTAAATTAAATAAATATTATCACGTTCTAAATTTATACTTATAACTTTTATCTTCAAATTTAATTCTTTTTATTTAATTAATTTCTCAATTAATTAAATATAATTAAATATTAAAATGTCATAATTTTCCATTAAATTAAACCATTAATTTAATCTTTTAATTAATAGAAAATTTACCAAAGACTAATAAAATAAATATGAAAACCCATCAAAGAAAAACACATACAAAATCAAACTAAAGGGTTATAATCATGAATTAACATCATTTGACACATTTAGAGGGTACTCAATTCGAATACTTGTCCTAATTATCAATTAGGACAAATGGCTTAAAGGTTTAGGATTTGGACTTAAGAATTTATCTCCCCTCTCTTACCATTGAGATAATCCTATAGTGTACACTCATCTTAGCAATTTAGGGAAGTTGATACCCAGTATCTACAACTTAAATAAAATCCACGTACGTACATACACAATATATACTAAGCTAAACATGCAATGGCAAGAAGTGGTGCATCGTGTAGATCCCAACTAGCAGGTGACTACGACTCCCTTCCTTAACCACATCAGAAATGCCATACATAAAGAAAACAAACATGCACACCATACACATTTAGTATGGTGTGAGTATCCATAAGAAAACACATGTGATAATAAACCATCTAACTAATCATCATTAATAACTGAAAACACTGAATAATCATCATGCATACATGAAATATAGAGTACCAAGTAATCTCATCATATAATAAACTGAATGTAAAATAATATCTGTTAATCTCAAAACAATACTACTAATAATCAAACATAAAAATGGCCTAAAAGAGTTTGACAATGATAGCAAAAATGTAACTTAGGGGCAGGCACTACATCCAGCCCCCTAGACTTAGGCTTACTCCTGTAAGTCTACAAGAATGGTAATACTGAAAGAACTCACTGTGTAGGTCCCATTGTCCTGTGGGAGGATATGACTCTGCTGAGAACACTAGAACACACTTAGAGCAATATGATTCTGGTTTAATAGTAAACCAAAAATACATATTGATCCCACATTCATCCTATAAACAAATATTGAAATAGATCCCCTAAAAACATCCTAAACAAGGATAACATAATGCTCACAAAGACAATCAAAGGCATACTACCTTAAAACATAGATAAAAGATACATGTTTGAAAACAATATAAGTTTCAATTTTTAGTTTGCCTATATTTAGGTTTACGTATAATTTCACCTTTGAAGTCTAAGTGTTGAAGTATGAAAAATATACAACTAAAGTTTAAGTTCTGTTTTAGTTCAACTAGTTCAAGTTTTAGTTTAATATAGGTACACATAATAGTTTTAAGTTTCATTTTTGTTCAACTAGTTAGCACTAGTGGCATTCCAATATACTTAGAGCTCCCAATTACAAACTCGGGCTCTGATACTAGATGTAACACCCTGCCAAGGGATCCAAAAGAATTAACCTAAAGTTTTAACTAAGTTTGCTAAACTTTTTTTTTTAACAAGAAAGAATAACATACACATCAAACACATAGTAGTGGAAGCAATAACATACAATCAATTAAAAACATACATAACAGGTTACATTCCTTAAGGTTCCCATGACGTTGAATTAAATTTAAATCTAATCTAATACTAAGTCTAACAACTACCACATCCACATGAAAGAATAATAGAAAGTCCAATGTCCATTTAATATACATTTGTTTCGAATGCCTTTTGGAAAATTAATTCAAAATGCTCAATCATCCATTGTACATGTCACAGGGTATGAAAGGCTAAAAGAATATACATATGAAGAAATATAAATACATCCTCCTTGGATCCATGATAAAAGTACAATAAAATAAATGAAACCAATAACATACACGATACATCCATCCATCATAAAAGACATAAACATCTAACATGAAATATAACTATCCATCATAAAACACAACTAATTAAGTGCACAGTTCCTCCCAACCATCAATAGCATCATTAGACCATCGTGGGCCCTAGCCATCCCCTGCACGTAGCATCCTAAGCCACCGATTAGATCATCAGTACTATTGTAATAGGGACATCACTCTTAAAACATGCTACAAAATATGCATAAAGAAATCTAACATGCTAGAATAAAGCATAAGATAATCCTACAAAGTAGATAACATCATCTATCACATGCTAATCATCAATATAAGGAAATGAACCAGTAAATAGCATCACCTAAACATGATAAACAAGCATCCCATGAAGCTCTAGCCATAGTGACTACGGATGGATCTTATTGGTAAGAGTGAAAAAGCACTACCACTTGACCGCGTTGAACCTAAATGCCCACTCTCACCACGCTGAGGAGATAGACTCAAGCCTCAAATAGGATATCAAATCACATAACAAAAGTACTCTTTAAGTCCAAGAAATTTTAAAAGTATACTAACTCAAAGGTTCCAACATAGATCGACATCTAGACCCAGAGGCACACAAAGACACGTAGGAAACTTACTATGTAAGTGGGCAAGTGTCATTGCATGAATCACGTACAAGTTAGCTTGGAAGTTAGCTTAGGACTCTAGGGTCCCTAGTGATCCCCATGCGGCCACTAGTATCCTCTTGTATTGACAAGGCATACTACGGAATGCAAGGTCGCAACCAAGAATTCTCTCTATTCCCATCCTAGTTTGTACTAACACTCGAGGCATGGACGAGAACATACAATTATCTTATTAGGTTCATTTTAAGCCCCATTTAGTGTAATATTTTCACTTGTTAAAACAACTTACAATGAGTTACCCTGGCAGCCACTTAGGGCCTCAGCCCCCATTGCAAGCCACTTCCTTACACTACCAATAGATAACCTACCCTAGGCTCATAAAAGCACAAATCAATAATCATATAAAAATCACCTCAACCCTATACAAGTGACTAGAAAACATCAAAAGATAATCCACAATATTCACACCAGTTCTCCATGAGCAACTAGAAAGCACCAAAAGATAATCACAAGATCAATCGGTTCTTAATGAGCAATCAGAAAGTCTCCCAAAATAATATTGATTGAAGACTCCAAAATGGTCAAGCCAAACATGTCACAACATGACATCACCAAGATCAAAACAAACACTTTAGTCCCATCAAGGCGACTGGAAAGTAACCTAGGTATAACTGATTGAGGAATAAAAAATATTTAAGTCAAATATCTCATAAACATACACCTTAGCTTCACACAAGAAGACTGGAAAGCAATAACAAATAGTAAATACAATCATATAATAGAGCATACGATCACATTACCATGGTTGGGTTTAGAAAGATCGACAACAAATCACCATAACATCACATTCACAGAATCTCCAAGCCTCTGGTAACAACCTAAGACTGGTCAATGCTAAATCAACCCCAGAATCGACAAGCACAAACAACAAATAAAACAGTACAGTTTCATAGTTTAGGTTTGATTTGAAAATATAGAGTTGAGTTAAACAATAAGATTTCTAGTTTCTATTTTTAGAGTATGTTTTCAAGTAAGAAGATTCTTAGTTTATTACACACAATAACCCATTCATCTATTCGACCCATATATATATATATATATACCCTTGTGTTAAAAGACAATTTCCTAACAGAATAATCTGAGGATAATCTTTTTATTTTATTTAAGTTATAAAAATAACCATTAATGATTTTAAATAAAATAATTAAGATTTTATTAAAATCAATATTATAAATTTTAACATCAATAATTAAATCTACAACCTCATTAATAACTTTCATTATTAATAAGTCTTATTTAAATCATATTCAATTGAGTTAATTAATAATTTATTTAAATACATTACATTCATTATTATTTTATCAAATTATAAAATATTAATATAATTTAATAATAAAATTATTAATAACATAAATTTAATATAATTAAAATTTAATAAAAATTGAATGCAAATTAATAATATTAAATCTTATAACAAAATCAAATTTCAATTATATTAAAAAGGGCATATGTTAAAAGTTTAAAGTGATTTATAAATCACTGCAGGCATTATATAGCTTCGAATATAGCCGTGTAGTAGGGTCACTGACCTTTAATGTACCCTCCCTTACATTCGTAGTACATTGTGATTGCGCAGTGTAGGGACATACGTGGAGTTGCCAAGGGTAGGTAAGAGGGGTAGGGGGTGGGTAAAACTTGGCCCTCCCCAATTTTTTAAATAAATTTTTAATAATAATTTAATAATAATAATAATAATATATATATATATATATTCGAAAAACAAGACACCCCACAATCTTTTTTATTTATTTATAATAACATTTATAACCTTAAACTGATAGGAAAAATATATTTAACCAATCAAATTTCTAATTTAAAGATTTTATTTTTATTTTCAATCCCTTCCTGAATCCAACTCTAAAGTTTTTTAGTCTACGAAATGAGGGTTTTTTGATTACTTTTCCAATCTCTACACATGTAGAAGATATTGGCTAGTTTTTAACAATTAACAACATTGAAATGTTTATGTAGTTATCATAGAAAAATTCAAATTCACAATCCACAAGCATGAAGAAGACAGAGAAGAAAATTGCGTAATTAAATTATGCAAATAATCACAAGCACCTATTTGGACACTGATGCTAATTCGCTACGCCGAAGAAGATTGAAGAGAAATCCCTCCTTTCAGAACCCTTTCCTCTTCAAAAATTCCTTCCTCTTCTAGAATTTCGCTCTCCAAATTTGTGTCCAAATTTCCTCTCTCTCAAAAATTAACCCTCTAATGTGATAAAGAACCCTCCTTAAATTGGGGCCCTAATTGTGCATTCACTCGAGAGAACTCCTTGCTCACAACCTTTAACTCATAATTAACTTTTATTAATCTTTCCTTATCTTGCATTATTCTTTTTCATGCACATTAATTGCATTATTAAATAAATTTATTTAATTTTCGCTTGACTTCACTTTTAATTAATTTATTACTTTTACTCTCATGCGCATTTTATGCAATTAAAATATCTTTATTAAGTTCACATGTTTTATCTTTAAAAAAAACAATTTCTTATATTTTCATCTCATGCACGCATCATGCGATCTAACAACTTTTCATAAATTAATTTCTTTTCACGTTTTAAATTTATTTTAGAAACTTAATTGATCAAATATTTATTAACTTAAATAATAATAATATTTAGCATTTATTTAAAAATGCACTCTAAATATATTATTATTAAATTAAATAAATATTATCACGTTCTAAATTTATACTTATAACTTTTATCTTCAAATTTAATTCTTTTTATTTAATTAATTTCTCAATTAATTAAATATAATTAAATATTAAAATGTCATAATAATTTTCCATCAAATTAAACCATTAATTTAATCTTTTAATTAGACTTAATTAATAGAAAATTTACCAAAGACTCATCAAATAAATACAAAAACCCATCAAAGAAAAACACATACAAAATCAAACTAAAGGGTTATAATCACGAATTAACATCATTCGATGCATTCAGAGGGTGCTCAACTTGGTTACTTTTCCTAATTATCAATTAGAACAAATGGCTTAAAGGTTTAAGATTTGGACTTAAGAATTTATCTCCCCTCTCTTACCATTGAGATAATGCGATAGGGTACGCTCATCCTGGCAATTCAGGGAAGTCGATACCTGGTACCTACAACCTACATAAAATCCATGCATGTACATACACAATATATACTAATCTAAACAAGCAATGGCAGGAAGTGGTGCATCGTGTAGATCTCGACTAGTAGGTGACTACGACTCCCTTCCTTAACCACATCAGAAACAACATACATAAAGAAAATAAACACGCACACCATACACATGTAGTATGGGGTAAGTATCCATAAGAAAACACATGTGATAATAAACCATCTAACTAATCATCATCAATAACTGAAAATACTAAATAATCATCATGCATACATGAAATATAGAGTACCAAGTAATCTCATCATATAATAAACTGAATGTAAAACAATATCTGTTAATCTCAAAAGAATACTACTAATAATCAAACATAAAAATGGCCTAAAAGAGTGTGCATAAGGTAATTTTTATTCTTGAAACCACACAAAGCTAATCTCTATCCATTGCTCTACCAGTCCTCACAGAATAACCAATACATTGAAATCAATGACAAACTTTATTATGAATGCAACACACAACCTATGAACCATGTCTCTAGCACTTCTAAGATACTCCCTTATAGGAATACCATGAGCATTCATGCTAATGGTGTAACACCTTGCCAACAAACCCAAAATGAATTAACCTAAAGTTTTACTCAGTTTGCCAAAGTTTTTTTTTGAAAGATAACAACTTAACAACAATAGTTATAATATAGTGGAAGCAATAACAAACACATAACACATACTATAAAATAGATTACATTTCTTAAGGGTCCCATGATGTTGAATCACATTTAAGTTTAATTAATACTAAAACCAATATATAACACATCTATATTAAAAGAATAACTACAAGTACAAATCCATTTAAATAATATACAGTTATCTCGAATATTACTTGGCAATAATTAGAATGCACAATCGTCCATTGTACAGGTCATAGGGTATGAAACACTGAAAGAATATATATAATAAAATAGATTACATCATCTCTTAAGATCCATGAAATAAAATACTTGTTACAATAGGTATAACCATGCATCATAGTACACAAGAATAAAATGAAAGGAAATGCAGAAAAGGGAACTCCAGCCACAACATCAAATTGACAAATCTCAATGGTAAAAGTAAAAAGAACCATGACTCGACCTCATGGTAACTTGAAAAGGGTCTACTCCCACCATGCTGAGGAGATAGTCTCAAGTCTCAAATAGGATAAAAATCCCAAAAGTCAATATCAACATCTAGGTCAAGGAAAACCTAAAAGCAATCTAATTCAAGGTACTAAGATACAAGTGACATCTAAACCTAGAGGCAACAATGACACTAGGGAATTTACTATGTAAGTGGACAAGTGTTGTTGCATGAGCCAACTCTAAGGTTACCCTGGCAGCGTGATTGGACTTTGACCCGCTAGCGACTATATGTGGCACTAGTATCCTTTTGTACTAATAAGGCATACTAATGAAGCAAGGTCGCAACCAAACACCCTGACTACTCCCATCCTAGCCTGTACTAGCACTCGCAGCATGGGTGAGGAAAAACTACGACTCTTAATAATTCATTTTACTCTCATTTAATGAAATGTTATCACTCATTAAAATAACCTACAATGGGTTACCCAAGAAGCCTCTTTAGGGCTCTGACCTCGATTGCAAGCCACTTCCCGACATTACATACATATAACCTACTCTAAGATCAACAAAAGAAAAAGGTCTTATATGACCATAAAATACAATAAATTCTTAAACAAGCAACTGGAAAGCATCGAAATATCATTGATAAAAAATTAGAGGTTTCACCAATACAATCATCCTAATAGGACTGATCGAAAACCAAGTACACATATAGAAAACGATGAAATCGTATGACATTACCTAAAAACAATAACTCATAATCACCTCAGTCCTATACAAGCACTGGGAAGCAATCTAAAGATAACTAATTGAAGACTCAAAGGTTATATTAGAAAAGATATATCATCGAGCTTAGTTCTACACAAGAATTGGAAAGTAATAATCAATAGATCAAACTCATCATGGAAGACATGTGACTACATCACAATGGTCAGGTATAAAAGATCGTATACAAAACATCATCATAGAAAAAAACCCCAAAGCCTCTAGAAAACATCCTGATTTGGTCAAAGCTAAGTCAACCTCGAAACCCAACATCAGTAAATGACACATCACATACACCACATACAATGTAACTTTCTCAATAAATTAGGTTTTGAAAACACAAAGGTTTAATTTTCACTTATAGGCTTTCAAATTCTCCTTTTCATTTTCAAGCACAAGATTCGATGTTCAAAACTAGGGTTTCAGTTTTCATCTTTCGTTTCAACGTATTATAATGACTAAGGTTTTTCGATTAATAAAAATTTTCCTAGTATTATACATTTTCTTATATAAAAATTGTACCATCAAACAAAATCCAATTTAACCAATTTTTCCAAATTCACAAATCACACTTTATTGTACAATTACATTTTAATAATAAATTTATTAAAGACTTCAATTAAATATTATTAAAATTAAATCAATAACCATTAAATTATTAAAGATAATAGTCATTTTATTTAATAATAAATAAGTCATATTAAATTATTAATAAAATAATTATAAAAATAATAATTAATAATAATAATTAATAATAATAATTATGAAATTACATTTAATATTTACTAAATAATAAAAAATTAATAAATTTAAAATATTTATTAAATTATTTAAAATTTAATAAATTTAAAATATTTATTAAATTATTTAAAATTTAATAAATTTAAAAATAAACTATTTTAAAAAAGAAAGCATTTTATGGCATGTTGGCCTTAAAGGCATTGTTGCCATGATAGTACCACTGTTGCAGCAGCAACATACTGCCTTGTGACAGCCGCCCCAACTACGATGTAGCCTCCGTAGGTACTGTGGGTGGGTGTGGGTTTTGGTGTCCCTACCCACCATTTAGAATTATATTTATATATTGTTAAAACAAGAAGCCCCCTCCCAAATACAAATCACACAACCGTACATAATGATAATTTTCACCAGCATATATATATAAAGTTATCATAGTAAATAAACTATGATAATTATATATATATATATATAATATTTTTTTTATCCAATTACATATTAGATCTAAAAAGGCAACTACATAGTAGAATGCATTTTAAATTTCAATTTCTTTTCCAAACCCTCATCTTGATTTCCAATCAATCAGACAAAGGCTTAAAAACAAAATTCATTCATAGATGTTTCTGAAACAAAGAACGATAAATTCACAACAAGGGTTTTGTCCCAATTAAAAAATTTGAAAACAAATTTATCTAGACACGAAGAAGACAACAATTCGAAGAATGAAAAACTACTGTGTAAATAATCCACAAGATTCTACTTGAATTTGATGCTAATACAACAAATGCACAGAGCACACAAGCAATCCCCTTTCTTCTGAAACTCTCTTCTCAGAAAATTACTCCTCCAAAACCTAGTTATTGAGAAATGAATGCTAAATTGCTAATAAAGAGTTTTTGCCCAATTTAGAGTTTTGATTGTGCAATCATGAGAAAAGCCCTTTACCTTTATTATTTAATTATGTTTTAATATTCATGCACAACCTTTTTTCCATTTAACTAAAATATCTTTATTAAATAATTTTCTTTCTCTTTTTAATTAATTCTTGAGACATTTTTGATAAAAATATTTACTAATTTAAGTAATAATAATATTTAGCATTTATTTTAAAATGAACTCCTAAATATATTATCATTAAATAAAATAAATATTATTATGCCCAAAATTAGACTTTGACTAAATCTTTCAATTTAATTCTTTTATTTAATTAACTTCTCAATTAATTAAATATAATTAAATATCAAATTTTACTTATAATTTTTTATTAAATTAAATCATTAATTATTCTTTTAATTTGATTTAATTATAACAAAAAATAATCACAAACCCACAAGAGTGAAATGAAAACCCATAAGAAAGTACATAAAACTAGATCAAACTCAATGGTTATAATCATGAATTTATGTCACTTGACCAATTCAAAAGGTCAAAAACTCAGGAACTTGTCCTACTTTCTAGGACAATTGACTTAAGAATAGGATTCAGACTCTAGAGTTATTTCTCCTCTCTTACGATTGAGATATTGCGATAGGGTACACTCATCTCGATAATTCAGGGAAGTTGATACCTGGTACCTATAATCTACATAAAATCTATGCATGTACATACACATATATTCTAAACTAAACAGACAAAGGTAGGAAGTGGTGCATCATGTAGATCTCAACTAGAAGGTGACTGCGACTCCCTCCCTCAATCATATTAAAAACATCACACATAAAGTAAACATATGGGTACACCAAACACATGCAGGTATGTGGTAAGTATCCATAGAAAACACATACAAACAATCCATCTAACTATCATCATAAAATAACTGGAATCACTATATACTATCATCATCATCATTGAAGAATAATCATGCATACATGGAATAACTAGTACCAAGGTCACCCATTATATAATCATCTTAGTATGAAATAATATCCAAAAATTTGGAAAACAATGCCGCTGATGATCAAGAATAAACATAAAGTTGGACTAAAAGAGTTTGATAATAATAACTAAAAAGTAAACTAGGGGTAGGCACTACATCCACTGCCCCTAGACTTAGGCTTACTCCTGGAAACCTACTAGAAAGAAGAATTTAAAGCACTCAATGTGTAGGTCTAATTAGACCTTTTCCCCTTGTAGGAGGATAATACTCCACTAAGAACACTCTCTACGATCTACCCAAATCTCCAACCATGGTAACTGAAGTTGTAGGTCTCTGATATGAGAACTGTGATTCCCATTGAGGACAATGGGATGACTTGTATCTGCGCTATCTGCAAGAAAACTTTCTCCATCAAAACTCTTCTACACTCTAGGTGTACTAGACTACTAAAAACTACCTCCACTAGCATAAGAATGTCTACTATGTGATATTTGGTTAAACTAGTTTCACTTACTGCACTGAGAGTACTAAGAGTCCCTAGAGTGTGATCCACCACCACCACTACTCTGAGATAAAGGATAAGATCTTTCTTGCTGCTGATTACCTCCAGAAGAAGGAGGCTTCCTACTACTACTACCCACTCCCACAAATCCACCATATCTTAAGGTGACACTCTGCTCTATAAGTATGACTTGATGTACCACATCTTTGAGGGTTTTAGGTTCAAATACCTTAACAACCTCAACTAGATGGTTATTCAAACCTTTGATAAAATGTTGTGCCAATTATGGTGAGCTATTGCTGATCCCTGCATAAGGCATGAGCTCATAGAATTTACACTCATACTCTACTATGGTCATAGTGAACTATCTTAGGTTATGGAATTTATTTGCTCTCTGCTAATGCCATTCCTCAAATAGGAATCACTCATGGAAGAGCTCTAGAAATAACTCCCATGTGATAGTGTTCATTACTATATCCAACTTCTTCTCTTCAATAGTCCACCATGTGGCTCCAAAGAGTTCCAGGTGGGTAATGGCTACAACTGACCTTTGTCTAAATGTGAAGGTCCCTCTAAGGACTTCTAGACCTATGCCTCTCCTCATTCCTTGCATGGTGTGACTCTTATGATTAGCACCCTGAGGAAGAGGAGGTAAGTGATCCATGATGGTCCTCATCATCTATTACAAGTCAAATTCCTCTAAATCTGCATTATTCTCCCTATTATGTTCTTCCCTATTTACCTCTTGAACATGACTATCTAGAACAAGCTCATGCACACTAGCATCCCTGCCTCTACTATGACATGAGCTATGGCCTCTAGTTATAGATCTCATCCCATATACCATCCTACAATAATATCCAAGATAATTGGTGCTATAATAACCATAAAAATATACTATTGTGAAGCATACACATAAGAAACATGTTTTGAAGACAATATAAGATCAATTTCAGTTTTTCCTATTTCTAGGTTTAAGTATGCTTCAATTTGAAGTTCAAGTGTTCCATGTTTGCAATAAATACATATCATAGTTAATATTTTGTTCCAGTTGTAATTCAACGTCATGGGATCCTTAAGAAGTGTAATCTATTTTATGGTATGCATTTATGTGTATGTTATTGCTTCCATTATATTATATCTATTGTTGTTAAGTTATTATCTTTCAACAAATTTTTTTTGGAAAACTTAGTAAAGCTTTAGGTTAATTCCTTTTGGGTTCCTTGATGGGGTGTTATGTCTAGTATCAGAGCCTTAGTTTCTACATTGGGAGCTCTGGGTATATTGGGATGCCACTAGTTGTTAACTAGTTGAACTAAAACAAAACTTTAACTATGATATGTATTTATTACAAACTTGGAACACTTGAACTTCAAATTGAAACATACTTAAACCTAGAAATAGGCAAAATTGAAATTGATTTTATACTATCTTCAAAACATGTTTCTTATGTGTATTCTTTATAGTAGTATATTTTTATGGTTATTATATATGTTGTTGTTAAGTTATTATCTTTCAAAAAAAAATGTTTAACAAACTTTGTAAAACTCTATGTTAATTCCTTTTGGGTTCCCTAGTGGGCATTACAAATAGTAGGTTGTTGAAGGTTGTTAGCATTGTGAGAAGAGAAGGAGAGAACTGAAAATGATGAACTCAAGAAAGAATAAAAATAATAGGAGTAGCAGTTGCATAGGAAGAAGGAACAATGACATGATATTGCAGACAACCAAGGGAGAAGGGATAAGAGAGCACTTACCGAGAAATTACAAAGATCAATGCATCTTTGAGGATATAGAATAGATATCTACACGGAAAGTCATTTCCACATTTGAGATCATAACACTTAGTATGCTTTCTTACCATTGCATCTATTTGTAAGCTCCTAAAAGGCAAAGCTTCACTACAAAGGTTCTCATAAAGTCTTCTAATAAGGTATCTCTTAGAAGTAGATTTTTAAATCCTCTAAAAAAGTATCTTTCATAGGATTTTTTAACCTTGATAGGTTGCAAAAATTCCTAATAGGATGTATTTCTAGAAGAAGCACTTGTAGCTCTTAACATAACATCCCTTTACATGCATTATAAGGGCTAGTGGGTATATTATCCCCGTTGTGGTTTGCACACTCTAACCAAGGGTTTCCACTTACAAAAATTATCTATTTCATCTTGATGAATGATTTTGTGTTTTACTTTCTTTTATTTGACTACATCTATCTTGGTTTTAGCTATAAAGTGGGTTACATTAAGACTAGTTGAAATGGTTAGAGGAACAAGTGGCTTTGTGGATGGTAGTGATTCACCCCCCTCATAGTACTGATTGGGACCAATAATTAGTATCAAAACATAGATCCCTATAACAATAAGTCTAAAAACTTGAGGGACAATCTAATGACATCTCTAAAAAGACAGTTGGAGGAAGCCCTAGACACCCTTAAAGACTTGAATGAAAAGCTGAGAAATTCCTTATCTAAGGGAAAGAAGCTGATGAAAAATATCAGTGAAATCCAAGAAGTAATTAAACATCAATATAGAAGATCCAAAGAGTCAGAGGAAGCCATTTATGACTTGATGGAGATAGAAGGAAAATTCCACTCAACTATGCAAGGAAAAAGAGGAGCTAACCAAAGATGCTACTAGATCTTGAGTTCAAAGAGATGTTGTCATCCTAAAAAGAGATGAAGCCATAGAAGCATAAAGTGTTGGAATAATCAAATGGGAAGACTACTTCTAAGGGGGGGGGGGGGGGGGGGGGTGAATCAAAAGTATCACACTTTTAACCTTAAAAACTTTCAACTGAAAATAAATTTCATGCATGTAAACATATCAAACAACCATAAAGTAAAAACATGCATGAAAACACATAACACCAAATTTGGTAACCCAGAAACCCTCCAAAATGAGAAGGTAAAATTGGGGTGGGGATGATACCCACAAAATCACTGTAGCAATAATGTTTGATCACTTCTGATGGTCTACCTTGTTAAAGGCCTGCCCTATTAAAGGATTTACATTGTATCAATAGTGACATGTTTAAAGCATTCACAAATAGTTTACATGAAGTGTCACCCTATTAAATGATTTTATCACCTTTTCAAAGGATCTACAACCTAACTGTTAAGCTAACCTATCAACATAGGATTTTCCTTCTAATACAATTGCTAGAGAGTATTATACTAATAAACCTAATAGCTTACAATCCTTGATTGCTGAATTCAAGCACTTGATCTACTCTCTCTGATCTTGATCCTCTGAGATCTGATATCTATTCGATGCCCTTGCTTTGTTTTGATCAACTGAATATTGCAATGCTGCTCTATTCCTCTAAGTCTTTTCACACTTCCCTCTAAATTTAGCTATAGTTTTCTCTTACACTTCTCTCTTCCACACATACAATGGGGTTTCATCCTCCTTTTAAAAATATATAAGACTTAGGGTTAGGTATGGATCTACGATCCATATTGAATCTTTATTTCTCACGCATTCCTTGCACTTTTCTTATTGGCTGTATGCCTTCTCCATTTTTCTTATTGGTTGCATGCTGATTGCATAGGTAAATGAAAAAAATCATTCTTATCTTTTATATACTTCGAGATCCTTCTATGTTAGCTCAAAAAATGGTTTACATTTGAGTTTGTGAAGGCACAAAATCATATGCTGATTCTATGTAACTTGGCACATACTAGATTACTAGTGCTCGACACATATATGATTCTGGTTTGATCAACACCTATTGCATTTTGGCTTGCTCGACATCAACTGTGACTCGGCACCTACATATCACTCGACTCATATGGTTCACTTGGAACCTACTGGAATACTAGCTTGGCACATATTGTAGCTCAACATATATAGTGTACTCAACTTCTATGTGAAAATTGGTTAAGTGTGTTGACACTCAATTTGTCAAAACCATTCTGAGACCAACAATCTCCTCGTTTGACAGGAGTGTAAAAAAAAACTTAACAAAGCATTATGCTTGATCTTATGAGTACATTATCCAATCTATTATGTATATATACAAAATTTTCAAAAACTTGTTCAAAATTTTGTAAAGAACAATACACTTCAAAATTATTATAACTCCCCCTGAGCTAATGTGCCATTTCTATTTTAGTAACCAAAATTATTGTGCTGAATTTGTATCATGCTGATGTATTTGATACTCTTTGCCTTTGCCCTATTTCTATTTTTTGTGCCTGCTTATTGACTTGTTCTGTTTGTTCTATCTCCCCATTTTTGTATGTCTCCCCTTTATGAAAGAATGTAATTACTTAGTTCTCCCCCTTTTATTCTTCAAACCTTTATTTCATATCTTCCCTTTTTTGACACTTATGTCAAAGGGTGCTAAGGGTTAAGACCATACTTTGCCAAAAATATACTATTTACTTGCATAATCATCTTAAGAGCTGCATCTCAATTTGCCAAAGCAATTTCCAATGACTTGTGCTAGATGGAAGTCTCTATAGAAAGATGTACAAGTCCTTCCATAGTAGAAAGATTATGATCTTTATTTAAAACAGTCTCTGCATGGGCTTGTTCTTTATGGAGTACTTCCAAATGTGGGGTAATCGAAGATTGGATCTGCATCAGTTTGGCCTTAATGTTGGCCTCCTCTGCTATCAAAAGAACTAGTTCTTTCTATGGATGAAGTATTTGAGCAAAATGCTTCTCACTCTAAGCTATATCTTTTGGAAAATGAGTGCTAGATACCTTTAAATTTCTCTCCAAGATCAAGATTCTTTGGCTTGTCTCCTATGTGAAGTATGTAAAATCACACAACTTTTTGTATAATGATAATACATTCTCAAGTACCTTTTTCAGTTTGTCAATTTTCTTTGCCAATTCAACTTGGGAAAGTTCTATTTCACTTGCTATTTTCTCATTTAATTCCCCTTGAAATTTCTTCTCAGACCATTCCATAATTTTTACATTGGTTTCCTAGTCTTCATTGGTCACCTGTTCTACAATTTTTGACAATTGTTCCATTATTGGCTTGGTCTCATCAGATGACTACAAGATGAAGGCATCCAAAAGGATTTTGTTGATCTCATGTAATTCTTGCTTTTGTTTATACTCATTCCTAAGTATTTCTTGTCTCTTTCTCCTATTCAATGCATCTTGCATTTCAGTGATTTTCTCAATGCTTATTGTTTTTTGAGTCATAACTAGGTATGACTATCTCTTCATCTAGCTTAGGGTATCCATAGTGAAGTACCCTTGTCACTTTCATTGAGCTTGAGCCTCGTACATAAATTTGCAATGGCATTGCATTAGTGCTCAACTTGTGAAGGACTTGTGTAGGAGTGCCAGTAGTTGGTAGATTAACCAATGTCTGTATGGTAGCCCGCTCCTCTTCTTTTGATGTGTCCTTTTCCTCATCTAATTTTCCTTGATCAATTACAACTAGTTGGGGTGTACCTTGTGTTTGTACTATAAGATTAGGTGTAAAACTTTGTCTTGTTTTCTCTGTTGTTGTTTCTTTATCTGCTTTTGCACTTGGCTTCTTCTACATGGTATCACTTGTTTCAAATGTGTCAACTATTGGAAATGGTGGTGGAAGCATTAGGAGTTGACCACTAGTAGCTATAGAGATGGTAGAAGGTGGTTCTTATGGTTTCACCTTGTCTCTAATTAGATCTACTACTAGTTTTTGTAACTCATCGACACTCACCAATATAGGGTTTATGCATAATTGTTCTTGTAGCATTGATTGGTGAAGGACCTTCTTGCGATCCTTTGCAGTTAGTGGATTGATGTTCTGACAAGATTTTTTAGTAACATCCTTCACAGTTATAATATTTGCAAACATGGTGATGACATGAGGAGGGCTAGGTGGTGGAAACTGTGTGTCTTGCACACCTTGATTTGTTTGCTGCTTATCAGCTGTTGCCCTTTCATCTTGTTTCTCTGTCTCCTCTTCACCTTTTTCTTTCTCCTCTTCCTCTTTCTTCTCTTCTTCTTCTTTTTTTGTTTCCTTTTCTTCCTTTTGTTTCTCTTCCTTCTCCTTCTCAGTAGCCTTAGCCTTATTTGTTTCTGCATCCTTCTCTTCTTCTCCATCCTTGTCATCTATCAAGTTGTATATTGACTTCCACAATCTTGTGGACTTATTGACAACTTCTTTAATTTTATTTTGTAAAATGCTAAAGGCTCTATACTTTGGTGCAAACTTGCCCCCATGTTTCTTATTAGCCTTAGCAATTTGACCTCTAGTCAATTTTGGCATCACTTGTGCCAATATGGATTCTCTTATTTCTTTTTCCATCTTCAAGCAATAATGCCACTTATTTTCAATAATTTCATATAATTCCTTTGGCATAGTGTTATCTAATTCAAGAGGTGTATTCTTGAATTCTGTCATCATGACATATACTGATTCTTCTATCTTATTCTAATCTTCTCTACTCAATTTATTGAAATTAATATTTTTCAAATTAGAGAAGTTTGCATTCTTAAAATTTTCACAAATTTTATCAATATGTGAACTGGGAGGATGAATTACCACTCTAAACTAGCTGATATCCTCTGATTGTGTTCTTTCCTTATCATAAGACGTTGGTTGTGCAACATATTTTCTTCTTGGTTTCTTTTACACTTGACCAGTCTACTCAGTAGCCTTCTTCTTCTCTTTCATTTTCTCCTTGGCCTTTTGAGTTGAGGCCCTTGTAGTGGTTCTCGTCATTGGAGTTGGCTTGTCTTGGGTTGTCTTAGAAACCTTCTTGGCTTTGGGTTAGGCTATAGGCTAAGTTTTAGCCTTTCTCTTCTTGGGTTCTTGAGCTAGTGCTTCCTTGGCTGTTTCTTCCTCAACACCTTCTTCCTCTTCTTTATCCTCACCTAAGCCTTGTGTCAATTTCAGTGGGCCTTTCCCCTATTCATCTTCTTCACTCTCATCATCTTCTTCTTCTTCCTCAACTACCCCTTCAATTCCTTCTCCAAATTTCTTATTTAGTTTCCTTACCAATTTATCTTTCTTCTTTAAAGTTGAAGCAGTTTTCAGCTCCATATCTACCTTGGAACACACAATATCATATGTTCCAAAGTGTGGTGCCTCCTTATCAATTTCCTCTACAAGCAATACTATAATTGCTACTGATGCTTCATCAATGTTTATTTCATATCCTATTGGCCTTAGCCATCTAACCCTTGGAACTACTACTTGGATATAAGTGTAATCAATGTCAACTAAGAAGCAAATATCATTGATGTGCTATTCCACTAGGGAAATTGGTATCCTCAGTATTTGTTTCATGGATTTCTTAAAATCCTCAAAGTAACTAGTCATAAGAGAGTCAAAGTTGTCTCCCATTTGCTCAATATACTCATTAATTTGAGTAATGGCTGATTTATCCGATTTTCAATTTACCTAGCTAAAAGAAGGGAATTATTCTAAAACATAGAAAAATATGCAAACAAGAACTGATCCAAACTTACATTGAGCACCTTTAGATCTTTTGATTGCTCCTAGATTCTCCATGATTTGCTATAACAACAACTTTGCTAGATCATATGTGTGATCTTTCTTGACAAGTTTATATGCCACATCCACAACAATACATGGTACACTATTCAATCTGCTTGATTGATAGAACTTATGAGATATGATTTTTATAGCAAAGTCCAAATGGGGATCTATGATTGTGTCAATGGTCATGCCCCTCTTGTTCCATTTAGCCCCAGTATTCTTTTCAATAGCTTCCTTTGAATCAATATGCAACGTCTTGTGCTGATCTAGGGTTCGAAAACCTATAACCCTATGCACTATTATTTTGATGAGTCCTCTTTCCAACCAAAAACAACCATTGTGTGTTTTTCTTAGAACAATTCTTATCCATTTAGTTTTAAAAACTATGGGAAAAACTAGGGCATGGGTTAAACCCTTTTTCTTGACAATTTGAAATTTATCCTTAAGCACTTAGTTTTCACATAGTTTATCATATTCTTGAAAAATTTTCAAGTCTCCTATTGAACCTATCTTATAGTTGTAACACTTCCTCACATCCTGCACCATCATGGCTTTGGGTGGAATCATGGATAATGCACCGACAGGGTCATTTTTATAAGCAACTTCTAGAATTGGCCTAAACTCTAGTTTTTTAACCTCATTACGAACCAACTGAACCTTGAAACCTTTCTTTTCCTTAGGGTTTTTAGAACTGGATGCCATTTTGTAAATCTAGGGTTTTAAAGGATATAAAACTTTATGACTACACAACTTGACACTTGAAGAATACATTGGATTGATGAAAATGATGCTGAATCTTATCAAAATCCATGCAAAAGGCTTCAATTCTACTCTTCAATCACTTTTGTTCTCTTCTCATTCTTTCTCTGTGTTCAAAATGATGAGAAATGATTGAAAATTTGACCTTATACTCTTTCTGAACCTAGCATTAAATGCTTAGTATGTATACAGTTGTATGCTCAGCTCTTGACGATTTCAACATAACTTGGCTTCCATTGGTTTTTCCTTACTTGACATCAACTAGATTTACTCTTCACTCAGTTTCTATTGAAGTTCCCCAACTCGGTGTCAACTATCAACTCAGTCACAACTAACTACTTAGCATCTACTGACATTTAATCGACATCTAAGGATAGCTCAGCAACACATGCAAAAATTTTAAGTTTTAACTTTGCATCTTTATTCATGCTATTTTCTTCTTTGCAGTGCTTGTTTGTCTTGGGATTGATGTTTAATATAGCTTTGTATATCAGTCCCATACATCTATTCATGCTTAGATGGATGAAGTGTGACCACTTGACCTCTTGGGTGAAGCGATCCCTTCATTTGATGAGCTACACTCATATTTCTTCTTCCAATTCTTATTCATTTGTCCTCTGATGTGTTCAACATCTACCTGCTCTTTTCCTTTGTTGACTTCTAACTTGGATGCCTTTGACTTTGTTGGGAAATTCATGCTGATATGACTAGTCTTCAAGCAACTAAAACATGTGCTTTGACTTAGCCATTTGCTGTAGTTCCCTCTAAAATGTGTCCTTATGCAGTTTTCAGGAATGTGTCCATACTCTTAACAGTAATGATAGTTATACCTGGTGTTATGGTCTGAATTGTGATGATGACCATAGTTACCTTCTCTTGTTGAATAATTTGATGCCCACATAGGCTTTGATCTACACTCAAAAGATCTATTTCCATACTTCTTGCAATTTTTGCAGCGACCTTCAAATTTTGGTGTCCTAATAGTCCTAGTCCTACATTCATGTGCTTGATGTCCTTGCTTCTTGCACTTGTGACAATAGCTTGCATTCTTAGGCTTATCATGCTAATTGGTCTTCTTACTCCTACATACATTAGCAGTGTGTCCCTTTTTACCACATAAATGATAGGTAGGTTTAGTGTTCTTACCTTTGTTACTCCTTTCTTCTGCAATCTTGGAAAACTCTCCTTGTTTAGTACTGATGTAACCAAGTCATGAAGTATCATTACTAGCCCTTGGTGATTTTAGTAGCTACTCAAAGTACTTGATAGCCTCATTGGGTTTGCTGATACTCTCTACAACTTCTTTCTCTCTTTTAAAATCATTTTGCAGTTGTTCATTTTGTATCTTCAGTTTAGAGATCTCAATGTCTTTCATATTCAGCTCATGATGTGCATTCATAATTTGGCTTAAGGTGTCTAGTTGCATGTTTGAGATTCTTTCAAACTCAATTGTCTTCTCCTCTAGTCTATTGGTAAGATTTCTCTTGTCATCTTCTATCATGCACTTTTCTTCAATGGCTCTTTTCTTCTATTTACTTACCTCACAAAGCATTATGGCTTGTGATTCTTGTTCAAGCTTAAGTATTCTAATTTCTTCTGCTTGAGCTCTATTCTTCTCCATCAATTTTTCTATTGCTGCATCAAAATCTTTGGAATCTCCATTGGAAACCACTTTTGTGGTATCAATTTCCTTGTAGTGCATGTCATTTTCAACTATGGCTACATCCTTCCTTCTTTTCAAAGTTTTTCTCAATTCTTCTCTGGCTTCCTCCAAGTTGTGTAGAGCAAGGTACACATCAATCACTTGATTCTCTATAATCTTCCCAAGTTTGAAGACTTCCATCTTCAAATATTTTCTCTAAGTTTTTAGGCTTCTCCTTGTGTGAACCTCGCTCTGATACCAATTGTTGGAATAATCAAATGGGAAGAGTACTTCTAAGAGGGGGGGGGGGGGGGGTGAATCAGAAGTATCACACTTTTAACCTTAAAAACTTTCAACTGGAAATAAATTTCATGCATGTAAACATATCAAACAACCATAAATTAAACACATGCATAAAAACACATAACACCAAATTTGGTGACCCAGAAACCCGCCAAAATGAGAGGGTAAAACTGGGGTGGGGATGATATCCACAAAATCACTGTAACAATAATGTTTGGCCACTTCTAATGGTCTACCCTATTAAAAGCTTGCTTTGTTAAAGGCTTTACATTGTATCAATAGTGACCTGTTTAAAGGATTTACAAACACTTTACATGAAGTGTCACCCTGTTAAAGGATTTTATCACCTTTTTAAAGGATCTACAACCTAGCTGTTAAGCTAACCTATCAACATAGGATTTTCCTTTTGATATAATTGCTAGAGAATATTAGACTAATAAACCTGATAGCTTACAATCCTTGATTGCTAAATTCAAGCACTTGATCTACTCTCTCTGATCTTGATCCTCTAAGATCTGATATCTATTTGATGCCCTTGCTTTGTTTTGATCAACTAAATATTGCAATGCTGTTCTATTCCTTGAAGTCTTTTCACACTTCCCTTTGAATTTTGCTATAGTTTCTCATTACACTACTCTCTTCCATGAATACAATGGGGTTTTGTCCTCCTTTTAAAGATACTGAAGACTTAGAGTTAGGTATGGATCTACAATCCATATTGAATCTTTATTTCCCACTCATTCCTTGCACTTTTCTTATTGGCTGAATGCCTTCTCCATTTTTCTTATTGGCTGCATGCTGATTGCATAGGTAAATGGAAAGATTCATTCTCATCTTTTATATCCTTCAAGATCCTTCTATGCCAGCTCAAAAAATGTTTACATCAGAGTTTGTGAAAGGCTCAAACTCATATGCTAATTCTATGTTACTTGGCACATACTGGATTACTGGTGCTCGACACATATATGATTCTAGTTTGTTCGACACCTATTGCATTCTAGCTTGCTCGACATCAATTGTGACTTGACACCTACATATCACTCAGCTCATATGGTTCACTCGACATCTATATCATGCTCGACACTCGACACCTATATCATGTTCGACACCTAAAGTCACTCGACACCTTTTGGAATTCTAGCTCAACACATACTGTAGCTCAACATATATAGTGTACTCAACTTCTATGTAAAAATTGCTTAAGTGTGTTGACACTCAATTCTTCAAAGCCATTTTTAGACCAACATAAAGGAGAGTGGGCAAGATGAGGATTAAGGAGAGAAGCCATCCCAATATGGTGTGGTTCATGGAACTGATAGAACAAGTGCTCAAGATCACTAAATAGATAAGAAGCACAAATAAATGAAATAAAAAATTGAGGATATTTAATGAGAGCTCCAAGAAGATTGATGAGAAACTAAAGGCTCAAAGAAGAAGCAAAAGCACAACCCATATCGATTACCAAGGTGACATTAAGACTGAAGAGGGAGAGAACTCTAGAGCTAAAAACATGAACAATGGTAGATCTAGAAGGGTGTCTCTAAAAGGTAAGGGTACTGCTAAACCTACCTATAGTTTTCATGGTAAGAAAGGACACACATCCCATGTATGTTTGTTTAAGAAGATTATGTATGGAAAACAGTGTACCTATGAAGGTTACTACAATAACTGCCATCTCTATGACCATGCCACATAGTAATGTATTGATCGTTTCAATGAGAAAAGAATACATGGATGTTGCTACTATTACAAAAAGTATGGGCATAGACTAGAGAAAAAAAAGAGCTAAAGATAATCAAAGGTTCCCTAAGGAAATGAATCCTATTGGAAGGGATAGGTTCCCCACACAATTTTTTATGATCAATAGAAAAATTCAATGCAAGCTAAGCTCATTCCCTAAGCTCATTCTACAACTCAATGCAAGCTAAGGATGAACCCAAGGAACTACAATGGACCATGGAAAGTTACCATAATGACCTGTTATATCTGCCACAAGATAGCTCATCTTACAAGGGACTACAGATGTAGTAGAAGATAAGACAATAAATCCCCAATCAAAAAAGAGAAAAATGAGATTGTGGAAGAATGGGAGATGGACTTTTCCACTAAGTCGATGAAGAATAGTGAAGTGGTCAAAGAAAAGCCATATGAGATTGAAAATTCATTGGCTAGTGGTGAGACCTTACAAAGTGACTAAGCTCACAAAGCTTAGAGCGGTTAGATGCTAAAGGAAATAATCATAAATTGGTCCCTTGATCTAAACCAATATTCATGTGAATAAAAGAGAAGAGATGGTGACACTAAAAGAAAGCACAACTAGTTGATGGAAGATCAAGATGTTGAAAATTAATCATTAATGGCATATGTCCTTAGGTAGGTAAGATCTTTTTTTGACCATTATAACCCTAATGTTACAGTTTCATGACATAAATGCAAGGATCAAGAGTTACTTGATAATGTACATTTTTGAAATCACTTGTTCTTTCACATTGCAAGACCCTAAGAGATAAAAAGAAAATTTACAAAGGGATCGCTTCTAAGAAGAATCCATCACATTTTTTCTTAGTGAATAATATTGATTTAAGCAGAAAAAATGGCTAAGGAAATCATCAAGGTAAATTTGATCGACAGTAAGAGAATTAGTCACCCCAAGTACTAGGCAAGCATAGCAAAGGGAAAGGATGTTGAAGCTGAAATTTCACTATGGTTACTATATGCCAATGTATTTATTAGAGAAGATGTGAGTGCATATCTAAAAGTCAAGATCTAAGATATTAACGACAAGGAGATGAGGGAGTTGTACAATAAATTTTGCTAAGGAGGATCCCTAAGAGAGGAACATAAAGATCTAGTAGATTCCGTACTAAGAAGAGTGGTGGACATGCTTAATTTCTTTCACAAGGAATAAATATGATTTGTGCTATGTAGAGTTCATGAATAATACATATGGTTGGATATACCATACATGATCACAAAGGCCCTGATTGAAAGGGTAACTAGGTTCAATTGATATGGAATTGATCTTTCAATGAAAGTTATCTTGGTGAGTCAAGGAACTTCATTGATTAGAGGGAAGATGAAAAAAGACAAAATGGGCTGCATAGTGAATGAAATTCCAAACCCCAAGATGAGGTTTGTAGCCATGATGTTGAGGTACAAACTGTGCCATACTAGTAGAAAGAATTATATTTCCAACAAAACAACTTATAGAGTGGTTGAGATCATCCACAACAAGACAATGGTTGCCTTATGAGGATATATGCACAAATAGATAATGGAAAGCATGGGGAAAATAATGATAATAATCAAGATCAAACCCTACAGTACAGACCCATACTTGAATGTATTTTTTTCTACCTAAGGGAAGAATTTCTTGGATCCCCAAACATTAAATGGAGTGAAGATAAATTGGTCATGACCCAAATAGGAGAAATATACAAGAAACTAGAAGGTAATAAGAATGCCATTCTATAGGATTATTTTAAAGAATTCTAGAAGGAAATGAATCAGAGAGAGCGGATACCCATAAACCTAGTGGAAATATACAAAGACAATGTTTTCTTTCTAGCAAGCATGAACAAGTTTATTGTATGCTCAACTCAACCAAGAACTCTATGGTTGACACTTTTTGGATATGAATTTAAAGGACGAGGAGGCTCATATCTACATAGAAATGTTAATTGCATAAGATGAAAGTCCCATTCTACCAAGGTTTGACACTTGCACATAGATAAGAAATAGGATTCTCTTGGAACAAAAGAAAGCTGAGAAGCCAACTCTATAGAGAGTAACAAGGAATTAGGTACCTAAACCATTTAAAAAAATTCCATTCTAGGTAATGAGCACCAAGGAAATGGAAGAATAACTTGCAAGGACTCCTCCTTTCACAACTCAATCACTAGAAAGAAAAGAATCATCACCAAATTAACCAGAGGATAAGGAAACCGAATCTGAAGATGATGTTGTCAGATCGGTTGTGATCACTAGGGCCACTGAGGAACAAGGAGTAGAAGCATATTTATTACAAAATAAAGGTAAGAAGAAATCTAAACTAATTCCCATCAATGAAATTGTAAATACAATTGTAAAGAAGCATGATTACACTATTCTTAATAATAGATTTATAAGGTTTTCTAAAGAAAACAAGACAAGAGTTATAGATGTTGTGTTAACTAGCTTAAGAATAATAGAAAGAGGGTGATATAATGTTGGGTTGTCATTACCCAAATATTTGAGAAAAATATTATGATAAATGGAGCTCTAGAACAAAGGATTATGAGAAAATAGTGGAATATTCTCTAACCAAGAAGAGACCAAGAATGAACAAGTCTTAAAAGATGTTCTTGATAGAAGTATATAGAGGAAGGTTCAACAACAAATGAGATGTTACATAAATCATAATTTTTCAAATCAACTAGATTCGAGCAAGCATAAGTCAACATTTGAAAGAGTTCACACAAGATATTGATTCTTATTTAAAGAAATATCAAATACTAAGAGGTATAAAGTAATTGACCAGATCAAAGGTGAAAGAAGCATTCAAGCCTGTAGAGGTGCAAATGAACACAAGAGTTGAGAAAGAAATAAAAGCTAAAGAAGGAGACAAGAAAATCCTAGCCCTTAAAGGGAGGTGTTATTGCAATTTGCAGTGAGTCATTAAATCTTGGAAGTGGTATCAAAAAAATTCATTCTATTGATAATTCGTCTCTACATAAAGTTTGTTGTTACAAATTTACCCTAGGAAGTGGAAACCCTCAGAAAAGCCTAAAAAACTCTTGTTATATTATATTTTTACGTTACTTTTTTTAGTAACTTAATGAAGAGTCTATGTGTCATGAAGAATGGGTCCCTTCTTGTCTACTTAATATTATAACTTTATGTTGTGACCCTATAAGTATTTTTCTAAAGTTATATTTTCATATGAATTAAATTTTAGGTTGAGGTGTTATGCATTTGGTCCCTTCAAATTTTCCTAAGCGGAAAAAATGTTATTTAAATGTTTTACCTGTGGTCAGAGATTTGAGTAAGAAAAAAATTTCAGATATAATGCATTTAAACCTTTAAGTGTGTGGTAAGGTGGGGTTAAAGATAAAAAAGTTATTTGTTTTTGCATAACTGACATCCCCAAACATGAAAATACAATATTTGTGCACATGGGACATGGTAGGCCTAGGATCTCACAACACAACACATCACAACTAAACAAGATCCAATAGTCCCCATGTTTTTGTGAGATGAAATATAAATCTCACAAAAATATGAGATCATGCCACCTATCCATACTGGGCCTATATCATCCAAGCTATTGAAGAGAAATAATGAAGATTAGAGGGTCCTTGTGTTTTTACATTTTTGATATAAAATTTCATGAAAGCACAAGATCTTTCCATGTGTCCAGGACCTTAGAAGAGAGGAAGTGCAGTAGGACCTGGTAAGTTGGCAAGATGTGTCATCTTTTCATTGGTCTACGTAGATACATCCTAGAGTTCATCAGTGGGACTTTTATTAAGATAGGGGAGATGAGACCATAGTTTAAATCAATGTTGCTAATGTTTTCATGAGGATTAAAAGTCATCTCATGAAAATGTGTGGTCAAGATATATATCCTCGAGGATGGGGGTGTATGTTTTGCATTTTGAAATAGGAAAGGTGGACACAACAAAAATCAAAGGTATTTGTGTTCTTGTGAGACCTACCATTTGTCGTATTATAACACAAGATGAAGATATGTGGTTGTTGATCTTAAATTCAAATTTTCTATCAGTGCAAAACACTTAGTCATTTATTAGGCACATTTTGTCTATCACCATGGCAACTAAACCATCATATAGGCCAAGCTACATAGTGAAGAAAGAAAAAAGTTTAGTATGTGCTGAGGCAAATATAGTGGTCGAGTACACATAAGCATCACCAAGAAATCTAGTTGTTGTTGAGCAGTTCGAAGGGAAAAATAAAAATTGAGCTATGCAAAAGGAAGAAATAGAATATTCCAAGTGAAACACAAGCTAAAAAAAGAAGAGATAAATAGTTTATGTCGAGAAAAGTTCATGCCAAGGACCATCATGAAGAAAAAACATAGCTAAGCATTAGAAGATATGTTTGCCAAGTCACACAATTTTTTTATATGAGTCTCTAATGGCACAAAATTATATGTAAACCAATTGTTCCAAGTTGGAAATGTGTTACTAAGTTTGAGGAGAGAATGTGATTACACATCATTAATCCCTATGTTTTATTTTCAACCAATAAGAAAATAAGAAGGACTAAGAGGCAATAAGGATGAATCCATATCATTGATCAAGATCTAGAAGTTCCCTTAGATAGATATAAAGCAACAATTTAAGGAAAAATTTCAAGTTGTTGAAGTTGTTAACAGGAGGATTGAAAAGTTGAAGGTGAATTAGAGGTTAAAGGACTTAGGAGACCAAGTCGTATAGAGAGGAGATATTGCATATTAGTCACATAAAGGTGATTAAAATTTGGATAGCAAAGATCTATTATCAGCATACCACTACAAATTGAAGGATCAAGGTACTGTTACTTTCTAACAAGTGTATCAAGTGAATCTCTTAATAGAGTGGTCCTAAAAGGCCTAATGTAAATATCCTAATAGAGTGCTCACTTAATTGTGATGTTAAGATCATTTAATCAAGGAAGACAATAGTATTATTATCTTTTAACAAAGCAAAAACCTCATAGGATAGATCATCATAAGTGATCAAATTTTTATCCCTAATAATCACTTTATTGCTATAGTAGATTGTGTGGGTTCCATCCCCACCATTAATTTACCTTCTCATTGGAGGGTTTATGCATTACCAAATACTATGTCATGTGTTGATTAATTATTTTATGTGTTCATTCATCCAAGTAGTTGTTTGATATGATATTACATGATGATGCATGGTTAAGGTTGAGACATAATGTGAATTGAGTTTAATAAGGTTTATTGTTTGAAGTGGTAAAAGGTCTTAGATATCTTGATTCACCCCCCCTTAGCATCTCACATTGCCATTAGATTTCCAACAATTGATATCCAAGATTAGTTCTCTAAGAAATAATTCTAACTACTTGAGAGTCAAAGGTCTTGGAGATGGAAGCCCACAAATTGGAAAATGTGATTGAGATTCAAAAGCTTCATTTGTAGCTTGCATTGGAGCAAGTTAAGATTGTTGAAATTTGATTGAAAAGATCATTATTAAAGAAGGGATATTGTTGATAAATAATGTTTTCAATCATTGTTTTGTCACTGATGTCAAACCTACTATTTGCTAGAATGACAATTTCTTATAAGATCCAAGTACTATCACTTAGTTTATTGATGAAGAGGATTTAATCAACAAGATGTAAAAAAAGCACCTAAGGGAAAGGTTGAGTTATGGTTTTGTAATGTAGTACAAAGATGAATTAAGACAATGGTAAAATGATGTATCGATAATACACTTGAAGCTACAAAGGTTGGCTACACTTAGAAACTCTAAAAGAATAAGTTGTAACAAAACTATCTACAAAGCTTGACTAAATTCATTAGTGGGTGTCAAGAAAGTTAGTTCATGCTAAGTAGATTATCAGTAAGTGCTGAAAAAATGCAAAATCTAGTGTGTGACAAGTGAAATAGAAGGTTCCAAGCAAGTTTAGGTGCTGAGTTAGACAAAAATGTAATAGGTGCTGAGCATCAGTAAAACTTAGTTGATGTCGAGTGAATCCACAGTAGGTGGCGAGTAACATAGTATGTGTCGAGCATCAGAAAGTCAATAGTGCCAAGCTGTTGCATAATTTGAAAAGTCAAAGATTCACCAGATCTAAGCCAACAAGTTTTTTACCTTGAACTTTGTAAACCAAATGGAAGATAAGAATGTTGAGCTGGTGGCATAGAATTTTAGGTTAACCATTTTTAGGTAATACATGTGGATTCTACAAGATGTGTCTAGAGGAAATAATATAAGGAGCAGATACATCATATCTTACCTAATCCATTCAAACCAAAAATAAGAGTGGGAAGATTAGAGTGGGAAATGTATTCTAGACTTCTATTTAAGGAGTTACAGGTCAAGAAGCAAGAGTGGGGGGTTGGAGAGAGTGTGTGGTGTCAAGGAGAAGAAATCAAGAGGAAAGAATAGAGTACATAGACTCTACTTCGATAGGTGACCACAGAGGTAATTGCATTGGCACAACAAGCATGGAGACTCAAGGAGATAAATCTTGAAAGGAGGACAAGCTATTAGAGTTGTAGAAATTAAAAGCCAAGCATCTTTGTGAGCTAAATTGAGATCTAAAATCTGTAAGTTATGTTGTGAGTTGTATTAGATCAAAATCCCTTATTGTTACTCTCTAGCAATTGAATTAGTTAGGAAAAAATATTATGGACTTAGGTTGGTTTAATAGCCATTTTGTAAACCCTTTAATAGGGTGACATTCTGAGTGAATGTTCTAAAGTCCTTTAACCAAGGCCACTTCTAATAGGGTGGTTGAAATCCTTTAACTAGGTCACATTTAAGAGTGTGTTTTGTAGTCTTTAACAGGGTAGGCCTTTCACTCGGCATCACTTTAGAAAAGTGAGAAAGGAGTAACAAGTTATTGGTGGTATTTCCCATATTGGGTTTCCATGTAAATCACTATGTTACATGTTAATATTTCATGTTTTATTCCTAATGTTGATTTATCAGTAACTTCCTAAGAATAATGTTTAGCTTGGATGCATAGTTAGTTTAAATGGGTTTACTATACTTAGTGAAAATTTTTTATTAGGACATCTAGACCTTGAATAACTTATTCATTCTAAAGCATTTCTAACAATTGGTATCAGAGCCATCTGCGGATTTGGTTTAAAGGTACTAGAAGTAGAAAGATCAAAATGTCTAGGAGAGAAGTTCCCAAGTTCAATAGAGATAACTTTTCTGCATGGCAAAGTTTAATGAAGCTGCACCTTGGATGAATAGGTGATCACACAAAAACCTCAATTGAAGTGGAACATTTTGATCCAACTGGTGTCCCTATTGCAAAAGATATGAAGAAAAAGGAGCATAATCAAGCACTGCTGGAGATTGCCTCTACTCTCAACTATGCTGAATTTGATGACATCAAGGGATGTACCTCTACATTCAAGATGTGGGAAGCCTTGTCAAATATTTATGAAGGAGGTCAGAATGTCCAAAGAGAAAAAAGAGAAAGCCTCAGAGGAAAGTTTGATGACATGAGAAGAGGAAGGTGAGAACATTGCTCAATATGCCTCTAGAATAAAGGAAGTAGTAAGTGCAATAATAAGTTTGGGTGGTCATTTAGATGATGAAATTCTCAATAGTAAATTCTTAAGAACCTTGCTTCCCATCTATTCTATTAGAGTATCAACCATCCAAGAGTTGAGATGTATATTAGGAAACATGCTAATTCTTGAAGGTATAGTGGGAAGACTTACTCCATTTGAGTTATCCAACTTTGATAACTATAGACCTGAGAATCTTGAATATGCTTTCAAGGCCAAGCTATTATTGAAAGATACTGAAGAGGTAAAACCAAAGAAGAAGAAAAGAAAGATAAAATATGAATCCAATGACAACAACCTAGATGAAGAAGATGTGGAACAATTGGAAGCATTGGTAGTTAGAAGATTTCACAGAGGCAAAGGTAAATTCAAAGGTAAGCTGCCTATCATTTGTTTTAATTGCAATGAAGTAGGATATATTTTTGCAAGGTGCACACAAAAAAAGAACTATAGAGAAGGAGAAAAGTACAAGAACAAAAGAGAAGATGATAGCAAAGATTACAAAGACAAAGGAAAAAAGTGCTAGATTGTTGAAGAAGAGAACTCTAATGGAAATGATGATGAGGTAGTCTATGTAGCTATGAAGGATGCATCAAATGAAGATGAGACAACACTAGTAACCTATGTAAAAAAGAATGATAGGTGGATCATAGACAGTGGGTGCTCACATCACATGACAGGAGACAATAGTTTGTTACCCTTACTCAGTATGATGGAAATAGTGTTAGACTTGGAAATGATACTTCATGTCTAATCAAAGGAAAAGGTTCCATTAAGCTTATAGAGAAAATTTCATGTGATAATGCATATTATGTAGAAGGATTGAACTACAATCTACTGAGTGTATCACAGTTAAGTAATGTAGGATGCAAAATAGGATTTGGAAACAAAATTGCCAAAATCTATGACACTGATGGAAATTTGATAGGAAAAGGAGACCAAACTAGGAGTAATCTATTTTATCTAGATATGAAGAATGCAACTTGTCTTATTGTAAGATTTGATGATGGGTGGCTATGGCATAAAAGGCTATGACATCTCAACTTTGATAATCTGATTAGCATCAACAAAATGAAGAAAGTCAGAGGATTTCCTAAAGTAAAGAAGCCTGATAATACAATGTGCAAATAGCGTTAGCTAGGAAAGATGACCAAGTCAAGTTTCAAAAGCAAAAATTTTACTTATAAAGAAGTAATAGAGTTAGTCCATACTGATTTATGTGGTGCAATTGAAGTGAAAAGTTACAAAGGAGAAAGATATATAATGCTATTTATTGATGGCTACTCTAGGATGATGACTATCATGTTCTTAAAGAAAAAATTTGATGCATTTCAAATGTTTAAGTGGTACTTGGCTAGGGTTGAGAAAGAAATAGGATAGAGTCTCAAGTGCCTAAGATCAAACAGAGGAAGAGAGTTCACATCAAAAGAATTTGAGACATTTTGCAATGATAAAGGAATCAAGAGACAAACATTAGCATCTAGAACTTCCCCATAGAATGGAATTGCAAAAAGGAGGAATAGATTAGTGATGGACTGTGCTAGAACATTAATGATGGAGAAGAACAATGCTCTAAAGTACTGGAGAGAAGCTATAAGTACAACTGTCTAAACCCTAAATTGAGTACAAATCAAGAAAGGTACAAATGCAAAACCTTTTGAATTATGGTATGGTCACTCACCCAATGTAAAAAATTTCAAAGTGTTTAGTTGTAAGTGCTATATTCTAAAAGATACTAGAAATGATAAGTTTGATGCAAAGAGTGATGAAGGCATATTCCTTGGATGCTCCACTAGAAGTAATGCATATAAGTGTTTAAATACTAACACTAACAAAATTTTGGAGAGTGCATATGTAAACTTTGATAAGCATACAAAATTTCAAGTTGATGAATCCAAGAAACCAGAAGAGTACAAATCCTTTGTATACTTCTATGAAGGAATGCTTTCTGAAGAAGAAGCTACCAATCAAGCTAGGAATCAACAAAAAGTTTCAATATCTGCTGAGTCACAACCAGTAAATACTAAGTTACACTCAGAAGCTGAGTTACAGAATAAAGATAATACACATTCTAATTTTGAAATCAGTACACATGAAAGAGATGATGAAATACCTGAGAGAGATGTGCACAATGACTCTAAAGCTGAAAGACCAAACATAGAAACAAGGAAAGAACCAAGGCTATCCAAGTATGTGAGAAGACATCACCTTGTTGAAAAAATCATTGGTGACAAGGAAGCCAGACCAATGAAAAGGAACAAACTAAGAAATGAATCATGTCTGTTGAGCAAGATTGAACCCAAAACTGTGAAAGATGCACTACTAGATGATGATTGGTGTAATGCTATGGAAGATGAGATTGATCATATAGAGAAGAAAAAAAATTAGAATTTAGTTCCAAGAACAACTGATAAGAATGTGATTGGTACCAAGTGGGTATTTAGGAACAAGCTAGATGAGAATGGTGAGATCACAAGAAACAAGGATAGACTAGTTTGTAAAGGTTACACTCAAGAAGAAGGACTAGACTATGGGGAAACATTTGTCCCTATTGCAAGAATGCAAGGAGTAAGAACTCTACTTGCATATGCTGCCTATAAAGGTTTTAAAGTCTACCAAATGGATGTAAAGTCTACTTTTTTGAATGATATCCTAGAAGAGGAAGTCTACATTGAACAACTAGAGGGATTTTTTGATTACAACAAAAAGGATATGGTCTTCAAATTGTATAAAGCACTCTATGGTTTGAAACAAGCACCTAGAGCATGGTATGAGAGACTTCACAAATATCTTGTGAAGATAGGATTTGAGAGAACAGATGACAACAACAACCTGTATATCAAGGTAGAAAAAGGTAAAGATATTCTGATATCTAAAATCTTTGTTGATGATATAATACTTGGAGGAAAAGATGCACTATGCAAAGATTTTTCTGATCAGATGAAGCATGAGTTTGAGATGTCAATATTTGGGAAAATCAAATTTGATGCAGGAACATCCAGTAGTGTAAGGGCAATCCTGTATCACCCAAAAATATGCTTAGAGATAGTTTTTGTTTAATGTGTTTTCATTTTTGGATACACATTTGGGTCAAACAAAGGTTCCAACTCTCACAGTTCCACTATTAGTTTTTTAGGTTAGAGTTTTATTAGTTTTTAAGCACCTTTAGATACATGTAAATGTAGAAAATGAGTTATTTTGTAATTAAGTCAAAATTATGATGAGTTATAGGGTGTAATTTGGAAGGATGATTTTTCTTGTAATTTAAAATACTCCAATAAAAGAATTAGTTCAAAAGACTTTATAGTTAGAAAGTTATTGTAGTTTTAATTTTCTTGGAGATCTCCTAAGAGCTCTTCAAAGTTAGATATGGGGCACTAAATGACCTTGTATAGGGCTAAAAAATGGGAAGCAAGAAAACGTTTTCTATAGGGCTATAGAGCACTTTGAAAGCTTTCCAAAAATGTAAACAGTTCATCAATCAGATTTACAGTTCAAAAGTTATGCCTCTCGGAAGTTGGACTACCATTTTTGGATTCATCTAATTTTACACCGACTTCCAACGTGACTTTTGGAACCTTCTATTTTGGTAGTGGATGCCAATTGGCATATTCTAGAATGTATTCCTAATCCTAAACTATTTGGGGCTTATTTAAGAACATTTTCGGTATTGTAAAGACAACTCTTAGTGGAGTTAGAGAGAAGGTACTATGTGGAGGATTTCTTTCTCCAAAATCATACTATTGTAAGCCCATAGGGAATTTTTCATTGATAATAATATTTCCCTTTTCCTATGTGTTCATTCTAGTCTTTGGTTGTGTCTCCATCAAGTGGTATTAGAGCCAAGTTTTTTTGAGTGTGTAGATAGAGTGCCGACTGTGAGGTAGTTTGCATTCGGATTGTGTGGTTGTAGGTTTGAGACAAGAAGATGCCTCCATGAAGGCAATGTGATGCAAGGGCCAAAGCTATTACTCTTAAGGATAGAGCCCTCCAGAGACAAGTTTAAGCATTATAGGAGGAGATCTGTAGAGGACTAAGTGTTGCCGCAGGCAAAAAAACTGAGGAAGAAAATGAAGAAGAAGAAAATATTGGATAGGAAGGGGAAGTCCTAAATTAGGTAGAAGAGAGGCTTTTTAGGGCCATTTCTAAGCTTGGAAAAAGACCTAAAATTAATGTGGATATGTTTTCAGGAAGTGTAAACCTGGATGAGTTGATCGACTAGATCAATGAACTAGAGGAGTATTTTGAGTATGAGGATATTAGGAATCTAGATAGGGTTAAGTTTATGAAGGCAAAAATGAAAGGCCATGCCAAAATATAGTGGCAAGAGATTCAGCTAGAAAGAAATAGAAGAAGAAAGGAGAAAATCACAAGATGGGATCACATAGTGGACAAACTAAAGAAGCAGTTCATTCTTGTTGACTACAAGCTTGATTTGTTCAAGAAAATGCAAGGATTAAAGCAAATAGGAAAATCTATCAAGGAATATATGAAGGAATTTTATTGAATTCTTATTAGGGTAGGGTGTGCAAAAGCAAATAAGGAGAAGGTTGCCCATTACCTCAGTGGGTTACGACCTAGCATTCATGAGGAGTTAAGTCTGGTTATAATGACTAGCATTGAAGAGGCATATAAATTTTCCCTATGAGTCAAAGAGAAGCTAAATAAAAGGTTTGAAGGAAGGAAAAGAGGGCTTGGTCAAGGAGGCAGGGGCAACAGTAGGTCATCTAGAGGCCAAAATGAGACCCAAAAGAAAAATGAAGATGTGGGTACTAGTAGAAACCAAAGAAATGAGGGTTTCAACCGCTCTCGTGATCAAAACTTTGGAGATCAAAGAGGAAGAGGTAGAGGATATGGACAAGGATTAGGAAGAGGAGGCTTCCATGGTACCTATTTTCATTGCAATGAAGAAGGTCATCGTGCCTTTGAATTCCCTCAATGACAAGGAAGGATAGATAGGAGAGCTAATGGTCAAGCAAGGGTTACTCATGTGGATGAGGATGCATAGTCATCACATTCTGAGGATGTAGAAAGAGGAGAGGTTCTCATAAATGAAAGGGTCTTACTAAGTGGTGAGACTAAATGTAGACAAATGAGGAGTTTTTTTTGTACCAGGTGCAAGTGCGAGGATAAGTATTGTGATGTGATTGTTGATGGTCGCAACACTGACAACTTGGTGTCTATAGAGATGGTCACTAAGCTAAAGCTCAAGAGAGAGAAACACCCCCAACCCTATCGGGTTGCTTGGGTGAAGGATGATCATAAGGTCCTAGTTAGTGAATAGTTTTTGGTGAAGTTCAAGATTGGGAGTTACCATGATGAAGTTCTTTGTGACATTATTTCAATGGATGTCTACCATTTATTATTGGGAAGACCATGGTAATTTGATAGGCATGCTATACATGATGGTCATGCAAATACATACTCTTTGAAAAAGGATGGAGTTTGCAACAAACTAAAGCTCTTGGTAAAGGAAGGTGAAAGGGTATGCAGCAGTGCTAGGATATGTCTTGTTGATGGAAGAAAAGTTTTGGATGGTATGAAACATTAGTATATGTGTTATGGTTTGATTCCTAGAAAAGATAAGGAAGGTAGTAGTGAAATTCCACCTGAAGTTTTAGGCCTATTAAGTGAGTATGGAGATGTCATCTCTAATAATGTTCTAGAAGGGTTGCCACCAGTAAGGAAAATCAGTCATCAAATAGATTTAATCCTTGGAGCTAGTTTGCCTAACAAGGTTGCTCATATGATGACTCCTACTGAGCCAAACAAACAAGTTCAAGAGCTATTGAGGAAGGGATTGATTTGAGAGAGCTTGAGTCCATGTGTAGTACCTGTAGTACTAGTACCAAAGAAGGATGGAGAGTGGAGAATGTGCACAGACTCTCAAGCTATAAAAAGAATAACCATCAAGTATCAGTTCCCTTTGCCAAGAATGGATGATCTTATGGACTGCTTAAGTGGGGCTTAGTATTTCACAAAGATAGATCTCAAGAGTGGCTATCACCAGATATAGATATGAGAGGGAGATGAGTGGAAGACTACATTCAATACCAAGGAGGGTCTATATGAGTGGTTAGTCATGTCTTTTGGACTGACCAACATGCCAAGCACCTTCATGCGGCTTATGAATGAGGTACTAAAGAAATTTTTGGGAAAATTTGATATTGTCTGTTTGGATGATATTTTAATTTTCAGAGAGACTTTGGATGAACATTTATTGCACATTCATAGATTCCTTGAAAGGTTGAGGGAAGAGAAAACATTGATTAATTTGAAGAACTGTAGCTTTGTAAAAAAAAGAGTTAGTCTACTTGGGGTTTGTTGTATAATCTAAGGGTCTCAAAATGGATCTAGAGAAGGTAAAAGCCATCTTGGAATGGCCTACTTCAAGGTTTGCTACTAAGGTGAGATCATTTCATGTTCTGGTGATTTTTTACAAAAAGTTCATAAAGAATTTTAGTGGCATATGTGCACCCCTGACTGAAACAATAAGGGGGGATATGAAAGAGTTCAAGTGGACTACAATAGCTACAAGGTGTTTTGAATTTTTGAAAAAGAAGGTGATAGAACAACTAGTGTTGGCACTTCCTAATTTCAGTAAAGTGTTCTAGGTAGATTGTGATGCTGGTGACAGTGCTATTGGGGCCGTATTGAGCCAAGAAGGTAAGCCTATTGCATATTTTATTGAAAAATTGAATGATGCAAAGAAGAAGTATTTTGTTTATGATAAGGAGTTCTATGAAATCATTCAAGCCTTAAAGAAATGGAGGCATTATTTATTGCCAAAAGAATTTGTCTTGTATATTGATCACTAGGCATTGTAGTACCTAAATAGCCAAGGTAAATTGATTTAGAGACATTTGAAGTGGGTAGAGTTCATGCACAACTATACATTTGTGTTGAAACATAGAAGTGGAAGGTCTAAAAGGGTTTCAGATGCATTTAGTAGGACATAGTTATTGTTGGTAGTAATGTAGGTTGAAGTGATTGGATTTGATGAACTCAAGAATTTGTACCTTGAGGATTCTTATTTTGCTGAATCATGGAAGGCTTGTAAAGAACCAGTTACCGTAGATAGGACTAGGTGGCTAGATTATTTGATTCAGGATGGTATGCTATTCAAGGGCAGTCAGTTATGCATTCCAAGGGGTTCCATGAGGGAAAATTTGATCAAGGAGAAGCATAGTGGGGGGATGGCAGGATACTTTGGTCGAGATAAGAGCATTTCCATTCTTAGAGAACATTACTTTTGGCCTCAAATGTCTCAAGATGTGAAGAAGTTTGTATAGAGTTGACAAGTATGTCAAGCAACAAAGGGATTTAGTTACAATACTAGACTCTATCAATCATTGCCTATTCCATTGAAGCTATGGGAGGACATAAGTATGGATTTTTTTCTTGGATTACGAAGGACACAAAGGGATAATGATTCAGTATTTGTGGTGGTTGATAGGTTCTCCAAGATGGCACATTTCATTCCATGCCACAGGACTCATGATGCTATACATATTGTAGATTTGTTTTTCAGAGAGGTGGTGAGACTACATGGTCTCCCAAAGAGTATTGTTTCTAAGAAAGATACTAAATTTTTGGGGTATTTTTGGAGGACTTTATGGAGGAAGTTGAGGATGGAATTGAAGTTGAGTTCTACACATCATCCGTAGACAAATGGATAGACAAAAGTGGTAAATAGAAGTTTGGGCAATTTGTTGAGGTGTTTAGTGGGAGATAAGCCTAAGGGATGGGATTTGATTCTATCATAGGTAGAATTTGCTTACAATAATTCTATAAATCAGAGTACTAGTAGATCACCATTCTAAATTGTGTATGGCAGTAGCCCAAGGACTACACTAGAATTAAGGAAGATGGAGCAAGGGGAGAGGACAAGTGCTAAGGTAGAAGAATTTTCTAAACATGTCAAGAGCCTACATGAAGAGGTCCATGCACACATTACCAAGATGAATCAACAGTATAAAGCTAGGGTAGATCAAAGGAGGAGACATAAGGAATTCTGAGTAGGGGATCTAGTTATGGTACACTTATGAAAGGAACAGTTTCCAGTGGGTACTTACAACAAGCTGAAGATGAAGAAATTTGGCCCCTGTAAAATTTTGAAGAAACATGACTCAGGGAATGCATATGAGGTAGATTTGCCAGATGGGATTCACATTTCTCCTATCTTCAACATTGCAAACTTAACAAAATATCATGATGATGGTATAGATGAGGGGTTGATGCTGGAGCCATGTCCAATTCCTACTTCTAAGGAGGAGATAGAAGAGATTCTGGATAGTCATGTGGGTAGGAGTACTAGAAATAGGTACTATGAAGAGTACATGGTGAAGTGGAAAGGATGACCAATAGAGGACTCAACTTGGATATCAACAGTGGAGGTTGCCCATTTTTCTTTTCCTCTACCATAAGTGATAGGGTCACTTTTTAATCTACCCTAGGTGTCTGATGTAGGAGCATCCAGTAGTGTAAGGGAAATCCTGTATCAACCAAAAATATGCTTAGAGATAGTTTTTTAAAAATGTGCTTCCATTTCTAGATACCCATTTGGGTCAAATAAAGGCTCCAACTCTCACAGTTCCACTATTAGTTTTTTGGGTTAGAGTTTTATTCATTTTTAAGCACCTTGGGATATGTGTAAATGTAGAAAATGAGTACTTTTGTAATTGAGCCAAAATTATGATAAGTTAGAGGGTATGATTTGGAGGGATGATTGTACTTGTAATTTAAAAACACTTTAGAAAAATAATCAAGTCAAAAGGCTTTATGGTTAGAAAGTTATTATAGTTTTAATTTTCTTGCAGACCCCCTAAGAGTGCTTCAAAGTTAGATATGGGGCACTAAATGGCCTAGTACGGGGCCAAAAAATGGGGAATGAGTGAAGCTCATCAATAGGGCTATAGAGAACTTCGAGAGCTTTTCAAAAATGTAAATGGTTCATCAATTAGAGTTATGGTTCAAAAGTTATGCCTCTCAGAAGTTGGACTACCATTTCTGGATTCTTCTAATTTTACACTAACTTCTAATGTGATTTTTGGAACCTTCTATTTTGGCGGTGGATGCCAACTAGGATATCCTAGAATGTATTCCTAACCCTAAACCATTTGGGGCTTATTTAAGAACATTTCTAGCATTGTAAAGGCAACTCTTAGTTGAGTTAGAAGAAGGTACTGTGTGGAGGATTTCTTTCTCCAGGATCATATTGTTGTAAGCCCATAGGGCATTTTTCATTGATAATAATATTTCCCTTTTCCTATGTGTTCATTTTGATCTTTGGTTGTGTCTCCATCAAATTTTTTTATTGGATTGCAAGTATATTTAACTAAAATATGGCATATTTGTGACTCAATCAAAATATATCAAAGAGATAATCAAAACATTTGGCTTAGAGGATTCAAAACTAGTCAAGTACACCAATGGTGACAAGACATAAGTTATCCAATAATGATGAGTTAGTTGAAGTAAATCAAACAATGTATAGATCAATGATTGGAAAATTACAATATGTTGTACACAGTAGACCAGACATTGCAATATCTGTTGGAATAGTGGCAAGATTTTCTACAAACCCAAGAGAAAATCATCTTATGGTAGTAAAAAGAATAATGAAGTACTTAAAAGGAACATATGACTTTGGCTTATACTACAAGAGGACTAAAAAGTTTGAGTTAAATGCCTACACTGATGCAGATTGGGGAGGTAATATAGATGAAATAAAAAATACCAGTGGAGGATCACTCTTCTTAGGTAAAAGATTAGTCACTTGGATTGGCAAAAAGAAAAGTTGTACCTCATAGTGCACAACTGAAGTTGAATATGCTGCTGCAGCCATCAACTGCACCAATATCGTATGGATCAAGCACCTATTGAAAGGTATGAAGGAAGAGATAACTAAACTTGTGATACTCTATTGTGATAACACAAGTGCTATCAACATATCAAAGAATTTTGTGATGCATGCCAAAACAAAGCACATTGCAATTAAGTATCACTATGTAAGAAAATTGGTGGAATACAAATAGGTGGAGATGGAATATGTCAACTCAAAGAAACAAATTGCTGACATCTTCACAAAACAATTACCTAAAGATGCGTTTGAGTATCTTAGAGGTAAGTTAGGGGTGATACCCCTATCCAAGGCTGTTTAAGTAACAACAAGATTGACTTGCATCAAATGAGTTAATTGCTGAAATGATATAAATTGATACCCCTATCCAAGGCTGTTTAAGTAACTTGCTTTAGGTTTTGCTTGAAGTAATTAAAACACCAAAATTCCAAATAAGTCACAGACAAGGTGATAGAGGGATAAATTGAGTTTCTACAAATGCTACATTTGCATGATAAGATGCTGAAATAATATGTCTTCGGCATTGTTGTCAAAGAGGGAGAAATAGAAAAAATCGATCAAATCTATAGGATCAAAAAGACCAGGGAGAAATAGTAGAAAGGAAGAAGAAGGGAAATAACAGCTAAGAGGGAGAAAACAACACAAACAAGAATCAATTAGGTTGACAAGATCAGAGAGGGAGTAGAACAAAAAGGAGAAGACAGTATATCAATAAAGGAGATATCCCTAATACTTTGAAAAAGGGAGTTACATAATTTAGAGCGAGTTTAAAAAATTTAGAGGGAGTCTTAAGAAGTTCAAAGTTGTTGATAGAATGAATAGTTTTGGATACAAAGTTTTACAAAGTTTTCTTTTTGGCATTTGATTTACTATTTTAACCTAGTTAGCATTTTGATAACTTGGTTGATTAGTTTGGTTTGCCATCAATGCCAAAGAGGGGGATTGTTGAAATATGATTGAAAAGATCATTATTGAAGAAGGGAGATTGTTGATAAAGAATGTTTTCAATCTTTTTTTTGTCGCTAATGTCAAACCTTCTATTTGTTGGAATAAATAGCACAGACAAAAATCAATTAGGTTGACAAGATTTGAGAGGGAGTAGAACAAAAAGGAGAAGAAAATGTATCAACAAAGGAGATATCCCTAATAATTTGAAAGAGGGAGTTACAGAATTAAGAGGGAGTTTACAGAATATAGAGGAAGTCTTAAGAAATTCAAAGTTTCTGATAGAATGAATAATTTTGGATACAAAGTTTTACAAAATTTTCTTTTTGGCATTTGACTTACTATTTTAACCTCGTTAGCATTTTGATAACTTGGTTGATCAGTTTGGTTTCCCATCAATGCCAAAGAGGAAGATTGTTGAAATCTAATTGAAAAGACCATTATTGAAGAAGGGAGATTGTTGATAAAGATTTTTTTTGATCATTGTTTTGTCACTGATGTCAAACCTGCTATTTGCTAGAATGACAATTTCTTATAAGATCCAAGTACTATCACTTAATTGATTGATGAAGAGGATTTAATCAACAAGATGTAACAAAAGCACCTAAGGAAAAGGTCAAGTTATAGTTTTTTAATGAAGTACAAGGATTAGTTAAGACAATGGTAGAATGATGTATTGATAATACACTTGAAGATACAGAGGTTGGCTACACCTAGAAACTCTAGAAGAATGAGTTGTAAAAAAGCTGTCTACAAAGCTTGACTAAATTAATTAGTGGGTGCCAAGAAAGTTAGTTCATGCCGAGAAGATTATTAGTAAGTGCCAAGAAAATTCAAAATCTAGAGTGTTTTGAGTGAAATAGAAGGTGCCGAGCAAGTTCAAGTTCCAAGCTAGACAAAAATGTAATAGGTGCTAAGCATTAGTAAAACTTAGTTGATGCCAAGTGAATCCATAATAGGTACTGAGTAACACAGTATGTGTCGAGCATCAGAAAGTTAATAGTGTTGAGTTGCTCCATTATTTGAAAAGTCAAAGATTTGCCAGATCTAATTTGACAAGTTTGTTATCTTGAATTTTGTGAACCAGATGGAATATAAGAATGTTGAGCTAGTGGCATAGAATTTTAGGTTAACCATTTTTAGGCAAATACAAGTGGATTCTATATGATGTTTCTAGAAGAAACAAGTTAAGGGGTAGATACATCATATCTTACCTAATCCATTTGAACAAAAAATAAGAGCAAGAATATTAGAGTGGGAAAAGTATTCTAGACTTCTATTTAAGGAGTTATAGGTCAAAAAGTAAGAGAGGTTGGAGAGAGTGTGTGGTGTCAAGGAGAAGGCATTGAGAGAAAAGAATAGAGTAAAAAGACTTTACTTCAATAGGTGACTATAGAGGTAATTGCATTGGCACAATGAGCATGGAGACTCAAGGAGACAGAGCTTAAAGGAGGACAAGTTGCCAGAGTTGTAGAAACTGAAAGCCAAGCAAATTTGTGAGCTGAATTAAGATCTAAAATGTGTAAGTAATGTTGTGAGTTGTATAAAATGAAAAGCCCTTATTTTTAATTTCTAGAAATTGTATTAGTTAGGCAAAAATCATATGGACTTAGGTTAGTTTAACAACCATTTTGTAAATCCTTTAATAGGGTGACATTCCAAGTGAATGTTCTAAAGTCCTTTAACTAGGTCCACTTCTAACAGGGTGGTTGAAATCCTTTAACCAAGTCACATTTAATAGTGTGTTTTGTAGCCTTTAATAGGGTAGGCCTTTCATAGGGAATTACCTCAAAAGAGTGAGAAAGGAGTAGCATGTTACTGGGTTTCCACGTAAAATCATTGTGTTATGTGTTGATCTTTCATGTTTTATTCTTGCATGTTGATTTATCAGTAACTTGCTAAGAAGAATGTATAGCTTGGATGTATGGTTAGTTTAAATGGGCTTACTATACTTAGTGAAGAAGTTTTATTAGGACATCTAGACCTTGAATAACTGATTCACCCCCCTCTCAATTATTGAATAACTTGGTAATATAGCTAAAAACTGCATGAATATAGGTAGAATTGAAGATGAAAAGAAAGCAAGGGCTGACAACATAAGGAAACAAATGAGGTAGCAATGGATTCCAAAATCCACTAAAGATACAAGCTCAAATCATGGAAGTGAAGTCACTCAAGAAGTAGGTGACTCCATCCCCTCAAACTAAATTCCTACGAATGTGTTGGAGCTGTACTCAGAAAGAAAATCATAAGTAGTTCCAAGAAATGTAACAAATGCAAAATGATCCAATCAATATTACAGATACATCAGGATCACAAAAAAAGTCATCTTTCACTGAATGCATCAGACTCTAATGAGAAAAGTAGTTAAAGATTTTATTAAGCAAGGTTGAGAGTAAAAGAGAATTTTGTTTGTTTACCGAGTTGATACTCATGCCGAGTTAGGTTAGTGGATGACAGTCTATCATGCACTATGACAATATGGTACCTAGCATTAATAGCAAACTTTTCATCAAAATGGGTGAAATTCAACTTCATTTTCATCGTATTCTTAGAGCTAAAAGATTTCCAAGTGCATTCAAGCGATTTCAAGCGAATTTGTAGCTAAAGAAATTTGATCAATGATTTCCATCACTTACCAAGCAACAATGGCTTCTACAAGCACAAGCACTAACAAGGTGAAATATGGATAAGAAATGTTGGTCAAGGGCATAGAATGGAAAGCATTGAACTTTTAGTTGGTTCTCGCAGTTGCAGAGGCACTAGACCCTAATGGCGCACAATCACAAATTCCACCAAAGGTACTTTTAATCAATGATATCCATACTCATTTCAAATGTTCTATTCAAGAAATAGGAACCCTAGAAATGGATAGTGCATTAGAAGAAATGTGTGCTAGTGGCTCTCTGAAACTCAAACATAAACATCTGGAGACAAAAGGGTTGACACACATCTCCCATATGCCAAGAAGCTTCAAAATAAAATAGATTAGATATATCCTTAGCTATGTTCACAATGGTTAGTTATGGTTGGAACAACCTGTATTGATCACTAAGAAGATGATTCATAAGATTAATGGCCTTCCCATACTCAGCAAATCCAAATCTACAAAAACCCTAGGTCGGGATGAACTTCAGAAGAAAACCCTAGCCAAATGGGACCACAGAGGCTTAAAGGTTAGCATAGTTACCGACATTGAACTTAGATATGGAATTCATGTGATAGCTCACAAGATCTACAGTTCAAGCCGATTAAACAGTGTGGCATGGGAGGCCGTAGACCTGACATTTAAGGTTGTGAAGAAGAATTTGGAGTATGACTTGTCTGAACTAATGTTAAGACAACTAAACAAAAACATAGACAATACCAGATCATCCAAGAATAACCCCTATAAATTTGGATCACTGTTGACATGTTTATTCTTCTATTTACAAAAATTATTTCCCTCTAAAGGTTTTGTTGTATGGAGAAAGGATGTCCCCATTCTATATCAAATTAATGAGTTTATAATAGAAATGGGTGTCAATTTTGACAGTATAATGGACAACAATTTTGAAGACTTCAAGGAGAGAATGAACAATAGGTTCAAAATCCCTCCTAAACTTGTTGAAGATTACAAAGATGATGTTTGTTTCATGGTTGACTGCAATAGAGTATATATTCAGGTAGTCAGGCCCCGAGTTGCATGAGTAAAACCTCTACCTTATGAGGTAAACATTGATGAAACCATGGATATTATTGAATCACTAGTAAATGAGCCAGTAGATCCCAAGCAACCAATTTTTGGAACTTATGATGAGGCAAAAGCCAGAATAGAATTGGAGATCAAACTTCCCTAAGCAATCAAAAAAGGTAAAAGAAGGGTTGCTAAGTTGAAAACTACTACTGAGCCTTTAATGATTACCAAAGGAAAAGGTGAGGATGAAGAAGAGAAGTAGGAAACAAAAAAGGAAGAGGAAGAATCAGAGAAGGAGGTAGAGCCTACAAAGAAGAAAGGTAGGGTTATCATCACAAAACCCCCAAAGGCCTCCACAACTATTTTCACAAGGCAAGGAAAAGGTAAGAATAAAGAAGAAGTAGTATTTAGCAAGCCTCAACTTACCTTCCAAGAGAGATTGAAATAGATGGAAGAGGGAGCTAGCATCACAACTTTCAAAGCATTAAAATTTGAAACAAGGACTGATGCAGAGAAAATGTAGATTGAGGAACTGGTACTTGCCAAGATGGGAAAATGGAAATACTCCCCAAACCAGATTGCCCCTCAAATCTCCAAAGAGCTATTGGTAAGATTACAACCAAGGTGGGAGTCAGCTATTTCTTACTGAGGTAGAAATAAAGATAGCAATGAAGAACAAAAAAGGTAAAATGATGATCAAATTTCACTCATGTTTGATTTTAATTAAGGACATTGAGCATGTTTTCAGAGATGCAAAAAACATGTGGAAGAACATCTATCATCTACATAAACCTAGTAATGATCCAGTGGTAATCAAGGATGATGATGGCACTAGTAGTGATGAAGGAGATGACAACACTCCAAGTGCTAGTGATGATCAGGAACTAAGGTCTAATGATGAAGAAAAAGGGGAAGAAGTTAAAGAGGAAGACAAGGAGGAAGAGGATGATCCAATGAAGATTGTAGCACAAGTTATTGCTTCCCTTCCTCACTCTCCACCTAAGATTGCAACATCATCAAGGTTGGAGACAACTTCAGCAGGATTGACCACATCAGAAACATCATCTACTCCTTCTTCCCCATAGCTCTGAGCATCATCTATGGAAGTAACCATTACTTCATCTACCAAGCTGTAGCCTTCTCCATCAGCAGCCAAGCAATCAACTATGTCAACTTCCTCTGTTACATGTATAATAAGTTCTACAGTTCTTTCTACAATTTTGTCTACTCTAATTGTGAATATTCCAGTCTATACTTTACCTATTTGTACATCATTTTTGGGAAGCACACCAATTTTGGATTCAGCCGGTACTTCTCTCAGCTTTCCTCCAGTTGCACCTATTCAAGTATGTTTTGCCAGTCCATCTATGTCAACTATTGTCTTTGATTCCAAATCCAAGGAAGTAAGCATAGAAGTAAAACCGAAGACTCCTCTAAAACTTCTGCTTACTAGAAAGAAAATTGATGAAGACATAGACTTAGATAAAGAAATCATTATTCCTAAGATAGACTTGGACAATGCCTCAGCTAGTGAGATGAGAATGGTTAGCCAGCTTCTAGAGTAGAAGGGAAGGCAGAAGCAACTCATAGAAGAGAGAGATAGAGAATATACTATAATAGAAAATGCCAAAAACATAATTATTGAAGCTATTGGTGTTGATGTTGATTCGTCTCAACACATTTTGTTGCAATTAGAAGAGGCTATAGATAAGTTCAATGAGGACACCTCTGGGCAAGAGAAACTCATTGAAAAAGCAAAAAAGAAATTTGATAATAAATCGCTTGAGCACATTGCAATAAAATAGGTTGAATTAACCTCAATTTTGAGCAATCTTGAGCAAGCGTTCATAAATGTAACATCACTTTTTTGCAAGCTCTGTGATGTTACCAAGTTCACCAAAGAGATCAAAGAAAAACTGAATAAATTAGATGTGGAAATGAAGGATAGTGCTCAAAATTTGTAGCTTGACCATAGTTCAAGCTCATCACATCACATCAAGGCAAAATTTTTGTCCGAAATGTAGGCAGAGTTACTCAGAGAAGAAGCCAGAATCTGGTCTATACTGATTGACATTCAAAATATGATTCTTCCAGTCATAGATCAAATGCAGAAACACATTTGCCTATTCAAAAAAACTAATTCATAATGGCAATTTTTCAATAGCAGATCATATGATTGAACTTTCTGCAGAAGTTCAAGTGGTTCTCTCCACCTACAAAATTTTGCAAGACAATTGGGATCAGACATTGTCTCTTATTCTCAAGGTACACTCAGATTTTCTTTCCCATCTTGGTGTCTCAATTTAAATTTATTTTATATACACTCTTTAGCATTATTGTCAAAAAGGGGGAGATGAGACTCTTGGCAGGGGGAGATAAGATTGTTGACATTGGGAATATGAGATGAATAAGGAATAAGAAAGACATTGTATAGATACAAGCTATGCATGCCATATGTATGGGGGAGATATGTGAGATATGTGAGACATGTAAGATTGTTGGCATTATGATACATTTTTGTCATTAGTTACAACACTTATTGGATTCTGAATGCTTACCGAGCTCTCACCGAAAGCCAAGCTTTACCTAGTTCTCAGTGTTTACCGAGTAATCAAGGTGAACAAAGAAGTCAGTGTTTACCGAGTAATCAAGGTGAACAAAGAAGTCAGTATTTACCGAGTAATCAAGGTGAACAAAGAAGTCAGTGTTTACCGAGTTATCAAGGTGAACAAAGCAGCCAGTGTTTACCGAGTGTTCAAGGTAAAGAAAGGAATTAGTTTTGACCGAGTGAAGATGTACTAAGATGTAATCGAGAACTTCATGATAATCGAGCTCCTGAGGTTATCAAGGAAATTAATTTTTTACCGAGCTCAGATAGATATCAAGGAAACTAACTATCACCGAGTCACAAGGTTCTATTAAGTGTTTCCTTTGATCACTGAGCTACAGTTCAGATAGAAGTATTCACCGAGTGACATCTCTTCTACCGAGTCTCTAGTGGTTACCGAGTTCAGAACTACTTGAAGTGTTTAGTATGAACCGTGCCTTCACTTCTACCGAGTGCATGACGATGCTGAGTAACGCAGTGGACACCGAGTATCAGAAGGACACCGAGTCAGTTCAGTGAACCCGAGTTTTTACCTTGGGCCGACTTTGTATAGAGATTTGCACTTATTGTTTAGCCGACCTTGCATGTGTTGTTTATATGGATGGTATATATATGCAATGTATTGTATCATTCAAATATAGTTGTGATGGCAATGGTAATGAATGGAAATGTGAAAGTGTGAAAGTGCGAAAGAAATACATGCGTGCGAAAGTATGTGGGCTGAATTGTGAAGATATTCAGCAAGGTCAAATTTTGGAGCAGAAAAGTTTTATCTATCACATCAAGGTGAATCAGAGCATAGCGGATCTTATCAGCAATCAGTTGTAATCAGATCCACTGTTTCATTCTAACAGGTGAATCAGTTTTTGTAAATCCTTTAACAAGGTAGACTTAACAGTCTTTTGTAAATCTCCTAACAGAGTGCATACTTTATTGTATGTATGGAAATCCTCTAACAAGGTGGATCTAGCAATCCTTTGTGCTCCTAACAAGGCAGATCACCAGAAGTGGTCATTGTAAGCCTTAACTGGCCAACTTCATACTGCAGTAACGAAGCTTGTGGATTTCATCCCCACCCCAGTTTTACTTTCTATTTGGAAGGTTTCTGGGTCACCAAATCTGTGTGTTCAAGTGTTGCAAATGATTTTGTTTCATGCTTATAGTAGGTTACTTGGATGAATGGTGAATATATCAGTATATAGTTTTATTGTTTAAAATTTTAGAAGTTATTGATTCACCCCTCCCCTCTCAGTAACTTATCATATCTTGAATATTTCCAACAATTGGTATCAGAGCTATAAGGTTCTCAAGATAAAAGTTTCATAGCTTGAGCAAAGATCAAGGACAATGGAGATATTCAGACTTGAGAAAACTATTGAGAATGAAAAGTTAGATCTGAAAATGGCCATGGCTCAACTCAATGAAGCAAAAGAGCATCTTTCACAATCCTTGAAAAAAAGAAAAGAACTTGCAAAGAAAATGAATGACCATCAGTATGTTGAAGAAAAGATTGAAGATCTCTCACCATCAAATAGTTCAGATGAAGCTGACAAAGCAATCAAAGAACTCTTAGAAAAGAATGGATCTCTGCAGGAAGAAGTAAGAAAGCTCAAAAGGGAACAAGGAATCCAGTCCATCGGGCTATTCGAAATCTTGGAGCAAAGGAACAAGGCAGCTGAAGACTTAGAGGTAAGGAATAATCAATCCTCTCAGCTTGAAAATCTTGTAACTCAATTATCTAATGCAAATGAAGAAATTATGAATCTGAGATCTGAGAATGAGAATTTGAGAAATGACTTAATTACTGAAAGACAAATCAATGCAAGCTTACAAAGTGATCTAATCTCTAAAAAATAAGTCAATGAGAGAATGGTAAAATCTCAAAAGGACATGGATCAATTGAATCTGCAAAATGAAGAAAACTTTCATAAACAAAATGGTAAAACAGGCCTTGGATACAAGGAAGAAGGTGAATCCTCCAAACAGGGTACTCAAAAGAATCAAAAACCTACTTGCAGCCACTGTGGTAAGTTAGGTCATACATCTAACGGATGTTGGAGCAATGGAAAAGGTAAATTTAATGGAAAGTGCTACAATTGCAATCAGCATGGACACAAAGCCAATGAATGCAAAAAGAAATCAAAATTTGAAGGTAAATGTCACAAATGCCAAAAGCAAGGTCATAAGGCATCACAATGCAAATTCAAATCATTTAATCCAGCTGAACAACTTGTCAAAGCAATATTTGGTTGGGACTACAACACTTGGTGCAGATGTCATTATTGTGGAGAATATGGTCATACTGGCATAAACTGTGCAAGGCATCACCTAAGAAAAAGGGATACCACTGTAAGATGTTATACATGTACAGAACTTGGTCATATATCTAAAAACTGCATGAACATAAAGAAAGTCAAGGATGAAAAGAAAATCAAAGTGGAAAATATTTGGAAGCAAATGAAGCAGCAATGGATTTCTAAGTCTACCGAGCCAGATAATTCAAGTGATGGAATGGTCACTCAAGAAGTGAGTGACTCTACCATTTCCAATTAAAACTCATCAGGATAAGATCAGGACTGTATCTACAAAGCAATATCCTAAGCAGTCCTAGAATGAAAATATGATCAAATCAGTATTTTAGATACATCAGGATCATGGTCGGTACATGACCTTACCGAGCTCAGTCGGGTGCAATAAGGCCTCTTTCACCAAGTTGCACTTACCGAGCATGGTTGGTTCTTCTCTTATCGAGTTAAGAGCGGTTTAACCTATTTTCTTTTGGTCACCGAGTTGCGAAGTTTAAGCCGAGCTAGTGGATGACAGCCTGTCGATCACAGCTACCTCCGTACTGAACATTAATGGTGAATTTTTCATCAAAAGGGCAGATTTCAACCTCATTTTTCACCGCGAATTCGAGATTTACAAAAAGAGGGCTTTCAAGCGAATTCAAGTGAGTTGAAGAGATTTTCCAGCGAAGTCTTCTTACGAAATCTTCTTACTCACCGAGCAGCAATGGCTTCCGCAAGCACCAGCAGTAGCAAGGCGAAGAAAGGATCCAAAATGCTTGTGAAGGGAACGAAATGGAAGGCACCAACGTTCAAGCTTGTTCCTGCCATCACTGAATCACTCGACCCGCATGGAGCTCAATCGCAGATCCCTCCAAAGGTACTTCTAATCAATGATATTCGTACTCATTTCAAGTGTACTATGCAAGAAATAGGGACACTAGATATGGATAGCACCCTAGCCGAGTTATGCGTGGATGGAACCCTAAAACCTGAGTTCAAACATTTGGAAACCAAAGGCTTAACCCATATCCCGCATCTGCCAAGAAGTTTCCAAGTGAAATGGGTGAGGTATATCTTGAGCTGAGTACATAATGGTTAGTTGTGGTTGGAAAAACCAGTTTTGATAACCAAGAAGATGATTCACAAAATCACAGGTCTCCCAATGCTCAGCAAAGCCAAAACCACCAAAACCCTAGGACGGGATGAGTTACAAAAGAAAACCCAAGCTGAATGGGATGGCAGAGGTTTAAAACTCAACAATGTTTCAGATATAGAACTGAAATTTGGTATTTATGTTATTGCATAAAAACTGTATAGTTCCAGCAGGCTGAATAGTGTACCTTGCGAGGCTGTAGATTTGGCATATAAAATTGTAAAGAAAAATATGGAGTTTGACCTAGCTGATGTGCTATTAAAACAATTCAATAAAAACATGGAAAGCATAAGGACTGCAAAGACAAACCCTTGTAAATTTGGTTCTTTGCTAGTTTGTTTATTTTTCTATGTATAGAAATTCTTTCCATCCAAAGGTACAGTTGTATGGAGGAAAGATACTCCAATTTTGTATCAAATAAATGAATTCATAGTAGAAATGGGTATGAATTTTGACAAAGTAATGGGTAATTATTTTGAAGATTTCAAGGAAAGGATGAACAACAGATTTAGAATACCTCCAAAACTTGTTGAAGAGTATAAGGATGATGTCTATTTCATGGTTGACTGTGACAAGGTATACATACAGGCAGTTAGACCCCGAGTTGCTTGGGTGAAACCTCTTCCATATGAGGTAAATATTGATGAAACAAGGGATATCATTGAAGCACTGGTAAATGAGCCAGTAGACCCAAGGCAACGAATTTTTGGTACCTATGATGAAGCAAAGGCCAGAATTGAACTGGAAATCAAAATTCCACAGGCCATCAGCAAAGGTAAAAGGAAAATGGCCAAACTGAAAACTGAAATGAGTTCTCTTATGGTCACCGAGGGAAAAGGTGAAGATAAAGAAAGTGAAGAAGAAGAAGAAGGAGAAAAAGAATCAGAAAAAGAGCAACCGGCAAAGAAGAAAGGCAAGGTAATCATTACCAAGCCCAAGAAGCAGCCTACTTCAGTATTCACTCGGAGAACGAGAAAAGGTATTCAGGAACCTGTATTGGTCAAACCTGCACCTACATTCAAGCAAAGGCTCAAATCATTGGAAGAAGGAGCTAGCATTACAAATTTCAAGGCATTGAGATTTGAGACAAGGACTGATGCAGAGAAAATGCAAATTGAGGAATTGGTACTTAACAAAATGGGAAAATGGAAATACTCCCCGGACCAGATTGCTCCTCATATCTCTAAAGAACTACTGGAGAGAGTACAACCAAGATGGGAGTTAGCCACCAAGATGGTAAAATATATATATGAGCAATCCCTGAAGAATCTTCGGCCTAGTCTCACTGGAGCAGAGGTAAAATCTAAATTGAAAACCTATGAAGGTAAAATGATGATAAGATTCCACACTTGTTTGGTTTTGATCAAAGATATAGAGCATGTTGTAAATGATGCTACAAACATGTGGAAAAACATCTATCATCTACATAAGCCCAGTGTAGACCCAGTAGAAATAAAGGATGATGACAGCGGTAGCAGCAGTGATGAATCAGATAGCACTCCATCCATCACAGTTACACCAGGAGAGTTGCATGCAATGATGGAAGAGAAAGAGGAAGAAGACAAAGAGGAAGAAGCTGAAGAGGAAGATAAGGAGGATGATACGGTAAAAATTGCAGCAGCAGTTATTGCATCCCTTCCTCACTCCCCAGCCAAACTTGTGACATCATCAAGGTTGGAGTCAGCTTCAGCAGGTTCATCTACACCAGATTTACCATCTACACCTGCCATATCTCAGCTCCAAGTATCATCAGTAGAAGTGACTACCACTTCATCTACCGAGCTGCATCCCTCTTCGACTACCGAGCTGCACCCCTTTTCATCTACCGAGTTAGCCTCCTCGACTCCATCATCATCAGTTGGTATTGCTGTAAGTTCTCAAATTTTGACAACTCAAATTTGTTCTACAATTTTGTCGCCATCTACTTCAGGCACAGTGAGCTCAGATACTATATTACCGAGTGTATCACCATTTTTGGCCAACACTCAAATTTTTGACCCTGTACATACTTCTATTGGAAATCAAACCTCAAGCATCCCAATTTTTACTGCTAGTCCTTCTGTCTCTACTGTTGTGTCTATTCCAAAGGTCAAACCAGTCATCTCAGAAGTCAAACAAAAGCAACCATTAAGACTTATGATCACTGGAAAGGAAATTCCTGAAGACATTGACTTGGACACAGAGATAGTAATTCCAAAGATTGACTTTGATAATGCTACCATTGAAGAAATGAGGTATGCTAGTCAACTTATTGAGAAAAAGGCTACTCAGATGCAGTTAAGATCAAAAAGGGATAAGGAATATAGGATAATTGAGGAAGCCCGGAACATAATTACTGAGGCTATAGGTGTTGATGTTGATACTTCTCAATACATTTTGATTCAACTGGAAGAGGCAGTTAATAAATTCAATGAAGATGCCTTCGGACAAGAAAAGCTAATTGAGCATGCAGAAAAGAAATTTGATAATAAGGTATTAGGGCACATTGCCCAGAACATTGCAATAAATCAGGTTGCATTAACCTCAGTTTTGGCAGATATGGAAAATTCTTTTAATAATGTAACATCTCTTTTTGCTAAGCTTTGTGATGTTACCGAGTACACTAAAGGAATAAGAGAGAAACTAAATAAAATTGATGAAGATCTAAAGGTAAGCGCACAAAACTTGAAGCTTGACCCCAGTTCAAGCTCATCTGATCACCTCAGAATCAAATTTTTGTCAGAGAAGTAGGCAGAGCTGTTGAGGGAAGAGGCAAGGATCCGATCTACATTGATAGATATCCAAAACATGATCCTTCCCATTATGGATTCAATACAGAAGCATATTGCACATTCAAAGACATTAATCCATGATAATAACTTCTCCATTGCAGATCATGTGATTGAACTTTCGGCTGAAGTTCAAATAGCTCTTTCCACCTGCAAAATTTTGCAAGAGAATTGGGATAAGACTCTCCAGCTTATTCTCCAGGTACATTCAGAGTTCATCTCTCATTTTGGTGTTTCTATATAAGTATATATATTCTTTTATTCTTTGGCATTATTGTCAAAAAGGGGGAGATTATTGTTGGATATGTATACTATGGGTGAATAAGTGTTTTTAGAAAAATTGTACAAAGGAAGAGATATACAGCTCATGTAAATAATGTATGTACATTCTATGGGGGAGTTGTATATAACGAAGCTATGTATATTCAGAATCAGTCATCAGCATGTCAGATAAATTTTGTCTCATAAGTGTTTTTGTCACTAATGCCAAAGGGGGAGATTGTTGGCATTATGATACATTTTTGTCATTAGTTACAACACTTATTGGATTCTGAATGCTTACCGAGCTCTCACCGGAAGCCAAGCTTTACCTAGTTCTCAGTGTTTACCGAGTAATCAAGGTGAACAAAGAAGTCAGTGTTTACCGAGTAATCAAGGTGAACAAAGAAGTCAGTATTTACCGAGTAATCAAGGTGAACAAAGAAGTCAGTGTTTACTGAGTGATCAAGGTGAACAAAGCAGCCAGTGTTTACCGAGTGTTCAAGGTAAAGAAAGGAATCAGTTTTGACTGAGTGAAGATGTACTAAGATGTAATCGAGAACTTCATGATAACCGAGCTCCTGAGGTTATCAAGGAAATTAATTTTTTACCGAGCTCAAACAGATATCAAGGAAACTAACTATCACCGAGTCACAAGGTTCTATTAAGTGTTTCCTTTGATCACTGAGCTACAATTCAGATAGAAGTATTCACCGAGTGACATCTCTTCTATCGAGTCTCCAGTGGTTACCGAGTTCAGAACTACTCGAAGTGTTTAGTATGAACCGTGCCTTCACTTCTACCGAGTGCATGACGATACCGAGTAACGCAGTGGATGCCGAGTATCAGAAGGACACCGAGTCAGTTCAGTGAACCCGAGTTTTTACCTTGGGCCGACTTTGTATAGAGATTTGCACTTATTGTTTAGCTGACCTTGCATGTATTGTTTATATGGATGTTATATATATGCAATGTATTGTATCATTCAAATATAGTTGTGATGGCAATGGTAATGAATGGAAATGTGAAAGTGTAAAAGTGTGAAAGTGCGAAAGAAATACATGCGTGCGAAAGTATGTGGGCTGAATTGTGAAGATATTCAGCAAGGTCAAATTTTGGAGCAGAAAAGTTTTATCTATCACATCAAGGTGAATCAGAGCATAGCGGATCTTATCAGCAATCAGTTGTAATCAGATCCACTGTTTCATTCTAACAGGTGAATCAGTTTTTGTAAATCCTTTAACAAGGTAGACTTAACAGTCTTTTGTAAATCTCCTAACAGAGTGCATACTTTATTGTATGTATGGAAATCCTCTAACAAGGTGGATCTAGCAATCCTTTGTGCTCCTAATAGGGTAGATCACCAGAAGTGGTCATTGTAAGCCTTAACCGGCCAACTTCATACTGCAGTAACGAAGCTTGTGGGTTTCATCCCCACCCCAGTTTTACTTTCTATTTGGAAGGTTTCTGGGTCACCAAATCTGTGTGTTCAAGTGTTGCAAATGATTTTGTTTCATTCTTACAGTAGGTTACTTGGATGAATGGTGAATATATCAGTATATAGTTTTATTGTTTAAAATTTTAGAAGTTACTGATTCACCCCTCCCCTCTCAGTAACTTATCATATCTTGAATATTTCCAAAAATATGTAAATAGTAGAGTAAATATGAATGTCAGTTTTGAATCAATAGTGTTTTTGTCACTAATGCCAAAGGGGGAGATTGTTGGCATTATGATTATTTTTTCATTAGTGACAACACTTACTCAATTCTGTATGCTTACCGAGCATCTAGTGGTTACCTTGTAAACTTAACAGTTCAGTAGTTTACACCGAGTAGACAGTGAATACTAAGTAAATTTAGGAAATGTGAAGTCCAATAGTGTCTACCAAGCTTCTTAGTATCTATCGTGCTTCACAGTGTCTACCAAGTAGATAGGTTGTGTCATGAAGATTCAGTGGAAACTGAGAGATGAAAGATTTAGTGTTTACCGAGTGAAGCAAGGTAAACTCAGTGTACAATATCTACTGAGTGACACTACATCTACTGAGTCACTAGTGGTTACCAAGTTCAGAACTACTTTGAGTGATTAGTATGGACTAAGCCTTCACTTCTACCAAGTGCATGATGATGTCGAGTAATGTAGTGGATGCCGTGTATCATAAAGTCATCGAGTCAGTTTAGTGAACCCGAGTTATTTACTAGTGGGCTGACTCTGTAATGTATTTGCTTACTTGTATTTTGGATGACCTTGTAATTTTGTAGGTTTGAAAAGTATATATGTAAGATATATTGTAAGATATCAAAAATGATGGAATAAGAAGGAATTGTGAAGTAATGTGAAGTATATGCAAAAAATCATCAGCAACAGTTCAAGGTACACAACAAGGTCTATTTAGAGACTAAAAAGTTATATCCATCACATGAGGTGATCAGTGCATAAGGGATCTTATTAGCAATCAGTTGCAAGCAGATCCACTGCTTCATCCTAATAGGTGAATCGAATTTTCAAATCCTCTAACAAGGTAGACTTAACAGTCTTTGTATTCAAATCTCCTAACATAGTGCATACTTCATTGTATGTTTGAAAATCTTCTAACAAGGTGGACTTAGCAGTCCTTTGTGCTCCTAATAGGGAAAATCACCAGAAGTGGTCAATGTAAGCCTTAACTAGCCAACTTTATACTGTAGTATTGAACTTTTGTGGGTATCGTCCCCACCCCAATTTTACTTTCTATTTGGAAGGTTTTTGGGTCACCAATTATTGTGTTCACTTGTGTAATGATTGTTTTATGTTTCAAAATTTATGCATGCAGTAGTATAGATGGATGTGTGGTAAATTAATGAAAAGTTTTAAGGTTACTGATTCACCCCTCCCCTCTCAGTAACCTATCATATCTTGGATATTTCCAACACCTACATGCTATCACTATGGAAAACTAGGTCATACAACAAATGTTTGTAGAAGTAAAATTGGTAAGTCCAATGCTAAGTCTAAATTCAATGGGCATTGCTTTAATTTCAAAAAAAATGGACATCAAGCATATAAGTGTATATCAAAGACACCAATTGCATATAGAGTTGAAGCTTATTGCTACACATGTTAGATGTATGGTCACAAGACACAAGATTTCAAATATAATGCCAAACATAGTTGGACACCCAAAGGTCAAGGCACTACACCTAGGCAAGGAAATGCTATAAATTGGGATTACAATACTTGGGTCAATTTTAAACTATGTGTAAATATGAACACATTACAACAAATTATGCAAGGATACATCTTAGAGGAAGATCAAGAAACTGGGGAAACTTTGGTCCAGTATGCTTTCACTATGACAAGGTCGATCATCTAAGTAGAGACTATATGAACTAAGCACCAACATCCAATATTGAAGAGAACAATAAAAAAGAAAAGGTTAATGCTAAAGAAGTGAGAAGCTAAATGAATGAGACCTAGAAGAAAAAATATGATGGAGGCAACAATGCAAATGATGAAGTTTTGATCACCCAATCCAATGGATTAGGTGATTCCCCCATCACAAACTAAGTAAAGAGCTATGTATGGAAATATATTTTAAATTTTTGAATCATACATTAGTTCCTAATATTGAATGCATAAGAGTCTAAATAAGGATAAGTTAAGATGCATAAGGACATATTTGTAGTATGAAGAGTGAATGTGTTTTGAAGTTGAGTTACAAAGACAATGATGACCAAGTATAAGTGAAAAGTGTTTAGTGTTTGAGCATAACTGTCAGTACTTACTGAGTCATTATTTTTGCTAAGATGAATAAGTTTGAATTTTTATTGTCGAGCATTGTAGTAATGGCTGAGAAACCTATATTACACCCACTATGTGTATGAAACATTTATGAGGCCCTAAAATGAAACATTTTGACTTATATAGAAAATTTTGTTAATCATTTTGGTCATACTACATTTGTTTTTTCAAGAGCTAATAGAGTTTTACTGATTTCAAAGTGATTGTGTGAAGATATTATAGTGTGCCATTAGCATTGGAAGTGATTTGAAATAGTTGGGTTGATACCGAGTGAAGTAGAGGTTTGAAGATTGAACTATAAAGACAAAAATAACATCAAGTTCATCTATTAAAGACAAGGTAGAGTCATAAAAGGTTAGTAGTATTCAATTGATTAGGAATGAATTTGTTAAGCTACAACAATTCAAAGCTTATCTAGAGATTGTAGTGAAAGGAGATTCTTTCAGTGCCCTGTCTTCAATCTTGCCAAGGGAAATTTTGATTCATGACATAAAACCTTGTTATACATGTAAGATTGGTTAAGTTAGTGATTTTAACTGATGAGTACATATAAAAATTTGTGCATTGATGGGAAATAAAAGGAAGAACATAAGCATATTGCTGAGAAAGGGTTAACTCTTACCCCAAATATTCTAAAGGTTTATAAAATAGAGTGGATAAAGATCATTTTGAGATGAGTTCATGAGATGAAATTATGGCTAGACAAAGGACCAATTGAGATTACAAGATAGATTGTTCACTGAGTTACTAGATATTATGGATAAAGTGAAGATAGATCACTCCTAGAGCAAGGATGTGATACATACAAACACATTAGTGGTATGCAACAAGTGAGGCATGTCTATTTCCACCACCATGAATATAGAAATTGAGTTTGTAGTGAGGGTCATTACACATAAATTTTATCAATCTAGTTGACTAGATAGTGTACCATGCATTGCAGTGGATGTCGCATTAAAGATTGCAAAGAAAGATTATAGCTATGACCTTTCTGACCTACAATTAACACAATTGGATGAGAATTTAGAAAGTATTAGAAAAAAAAAAAACACAATATTTAAGTTTGGATCCTTACTATTTTGCATTCTTTTATGTACAAAATTATTTTCCTACCATAGGGGATATCACATGGAGTAAGAAGAAGACAATAATGTTGGTATCTCTAACCATTGTTGTCTATTAGTGTCAATTAGTCATTTAAAAGATAGAGTTAGATGGTCATCACTGCGACTAAGCTACTCTACATAGGTCTAGTCATGTACATAAGAAAGTATATATTGAGCTCTATAGGAGCCAAGTAAGTGTACGGTCAACAAGTATTTTAATATGTGCTGAGCTCAATAGTGACCAAGCAAGTGACATAGTATGTACTGAACACTATACAAACCGAGCAACAATAATACTGAGTGTCAGAAAATAGTAAAGGCTAAGAAATGGATAGTTTACACAAAATTCAGTAATGGAATAGATTATGAAGTAAAACATTTTTAATATGACATGGAAGGAACATTTAGTATTTGTAGAGGTTGTTACAGAGAGTTTTACAAGTGAATGACATGGATTACTAGTGCAAGAGTGCCTAGGTAGGCTAATAAGTAGACCTAGGGCTTCTTAGGTGTTTTTGGCTTGTAGTGATGCTAGCCACATCACTAGATCACACTTGTGCATTTCCCCTTGGTTTTCTAGAAAAGGCCACATTGGCCTGTGATTTCATATTTTGTTTTTGTTTTAATCCCCACGTTGGTCAAAATTCTAACCAAACTAGGGTTTTATACCCAAGTTGGTCAAAATTTCAACCAAATTAAGGTTTCCCAAGTTGGTCAAAATTTTGACCAACTTGGGTTCATAACAAAAAAAGAGAAAAATTTATGTAATTAATTTACTTTTTTTTTGTTTTTATCCCACGTTGGTCAAAATTTTGAACAAACTAGGGTTTTATGCCCAAGTTGGTCAAAATTTTAACCAAATTAAGGTTTCCCAAGTTGGTCAAAGTTTTGACCAACTTGGGTTCATAACAAAAAAAGAGAAAAATTTATGTAATTATATTTCGCACCAGTTGGAGGAGGTTTAGTCTACATTGCCGCGGGGGCTTTTTGAGGTAAGTCTTTTTGTGGTTTTTGTAGTGATGCTTAGAAGTTAATTTGAAGTAAAATGTTTGAACACTTGAAATTCAACGTAATATATGTATGTTTTTGTAGTGGTTGAGATCAAATAGGGTTATTAAATTCAATATAATATACCCAAATTGAAGAACTTTCTCTGTTCTTCAGAAGTGGCTAGATCAATGACATAAAATCATAGTTAAATTCATTCACAGACAATCATAAAAGGTGGAGTTATGCTAATTTAATTTTTTGGGATCTCCATTTAGAAATAATTATTTATCAAATTTAGGGTTTTATTCCCTTAAAAATTGTATAACATGAGTTCTTTCAAAGTTAGAATGTCTGCAATGTTATATCTATAACTAATCTGTATGAAATTTAATATCATTTATGAGAATGAAAACTACATTATTTTTGTTAATTGATTTTGATTAGATAGATACTTTTGAATTAAAAGAGTATTTTGAAAATATTCTAAAATTTTGTACACCATGAAAAAGAAGAAGCATACAATAGTTTTAAAACTAATAATATGTCATGTGTAAACTTAAGTGCAAACATTGGAGCCTCCCATAGAATTCTAAGATCAATCATAGAAACATAAGTGAGAATTCTATTTAACATATTAATTTTTTCATGTTTGGATATTTTACAAGACTACATTATTCATACTTTCATGCTTAATAAACCATACAAATGGTAGTGAATGGTCATTTACATTACAAAAGGAAATTTTTAAAAAAATTCTCATCCTACATTTCATTATTCCATGATGTCACTTTTAATTTTAGCATTGGGAATACTAACTTCTATTTTATTTTATAAATCCCCCCTTATCAAGCATATGGTTCACTGCCATATGGATGAAGTGAAATTTTTTTAGACTTTCAATGAGCTCAAATTCACATGGAGCATTTTTCAGATTTCATAGAATTTTAATTTTAGTATCTCAAGGTGTGGCATCACTACATCCTCTAATTTTGGTAACTCCTCTAATAGTGAAAAATTAAAAATAACATAGCTGAGGAAATCCTGAAACTTCCCAAACCATTTTAGAAAATCCTCGCTATATGTATTGGTTACCAACTCCAACTTTATAAGTTAAGCATCATTTGTAGTGTAGGATATTGAGCACAATAACAATTCTATAACTTCCATTACATCAAATTTAGAAACCACAGATCCAAATTGGCACTGCAACCTAAAGTAAGGAAAGGTACTCAAAACCCTTCATAGATAACATTTTCTCTGATAGAGGTGGAAGATTTCCTTTATAAGAACAATTTTTATCTATTGTGAGAAAATGCACCTTTGCTAATGCTACAAGGATTCCATCTTCTATGCTTTTCAATTCAACCTCATGTCAAATACTTATGTTCAATTTGTAGAGGTTGACCAAACTAAAACTCCCCGACCCTAAGAATTCATTCTCCTCCATTTATACCAATCTAATTTTAGTACCTCCAAAGGTACAAGCTTTGATATTCCTTTTGGTGGGGATTTCTTAGTCATTGTGCAGATATCTAGTTGTTCTAGGCAATGAAGTTTATCAATCCACTTAGGGAAGTGTTCATGGCAAGGAAGAAAAGATTTATTGCTTTTCACACAATCTGATATCATAGTAAAACTTGTCTTACCATTCAAAATTCTAAAGAGCTTTGAACTCCCAACACAATTTCACAATGATGGAATTCTAGTGCCACTAAAGTCAAGTATGTGGAGTACTCTTGTACCACAAAGTAGGATTGTTGGAAAATTTCAAATGTGTCTATTTAATGAAAATGATAAATAGTGTCAAGACATGATATAGAATATGCCATATTTCTTTCCATCACATCTACATCATTATCACCTATGCTTCCCTTGCCCATTAAAAACTTGTGATAACTCCTACCCATTTGTGTAGTGAGACCTCTCTTCAAGGCTTCTTCCACACTAAATGCACATTGAATTTATTTTTATATGCTATTGTTGGAATCAAGAAATAAATCACGCAATGTGAAAATTCTATGTATATGTTGATAATTGAAATCCAAATCATACATATCATCTACTCTCTCTACCAAACATAAGTTATGAAGGTGATAAATATAACTCCATCCAATGTCTACTTGCTCCCCTCCTTAGGAAACATATCCTTCTGCTACTCACAAGTTTATGAGATATTGAACTCTATTACCTCATCTTCCAAAAAGAATAATAATTACACAAATCATGGAAGAGAATCATTACTTAGATTGAGAATCTTCATAATTATATCCTTAGTAGAATTTGTCACTCTTAGTTGCTCCAATTAGGATTCCCACTCCCTTGACAATGTCTTATTTTTCAGATATATTGACACTATTTTAATAGCCAAGGGTAGTCTCCCACATTGCCCCGATTTTATGAACAATCCCTTCAAGATGATTTTGCAGTTGATTTCAATGGAAAGCAAAGGAACAAAACAAGTTACAACTCTTTTTTTTTGAAAAAGGCTATAACTCATAAACACAAGAATTCATGTTGCTACAAACATGTTTTATTTCTATTGTGACCACAATTTTGTGCTAGGGGGTTACTCCCCCTAGAAAAGCCCAGTGGTAACACCAAGTTCTAATGCTTGGCTGCCCTCCGTGCATCATCCAACACAATGAGGAACCTTGTGCTTGTTGAATGGCCATGAATCATCTCTACTACCTCCACCACATCTACCCTCTCATTACAACCTCGTTCAAACATAGTTCAATGGCCAAAGAAACCTACAAATTTTTAAGGGAGTAAGTTTGAGAAATATAAAACCATACGAATTTCTCATATCTATTATTTATTTTGATGAAAACATTTTGCATTAAAAATACTTCCCCAAATTTCCCATACCAATGACACCAATGATAGGCATGGTAGGTTCATCAAGCAGGTGAATGACTTGTTCAACCTTGGACTCAATAGCCACTTAATGTGAACAACTCTCTATTATAGATGACCCCTTATAGTTTAGATCATGTACTATACTTGTGGAAGGTTAGTCTAAATGAATGACATCCCCATCAAGCTTTAGCTCATTTCCATCTTCCATGATGGACTCATTCTATCTTTCAAGCTTAATCCAACATGTCATTTTGATCAAAACACAAATTAAGACTAACCAAAAGAACTGACACAAGAGGATTGAGAGATTTCATTATCGGTACCTCTTGATTGAAGAGCACATTTGTCCAATATATCCTCTGCATCCCAAGTGATCTCTACAACATACAATAGACATCTTTTCATTGGTGCATACTGTACACTCTGGATATCTACATCTCTAAAAGAGTCTTAAATTTGTAAGCTTTTTCCTCATCCATTGGTAGTCACTTCTAAAGTAATAGACAAGTGAAACCTACTTGTTTATGTCTTCTATCAACATCCTGCCAAGCTTTTCAAGAACATCAACCACAACTGATATCATAATTGACCTTTGAAATAATTGAGAGATTTAAACACTCTCAAATAGTTCTATCAACTACATTTATAAAACTTGAAGCACTCTTAAAATTTAGTGCCTCCTAAAAACTGTGATCAATACTAAACTACAATAATGTGAGTAGAGTAGGTAAAATGAAGCTATTTCTAATAGAATGGATAGCAAGGATTCTTAGAACTCCAAGGGCCCAAGTTATCTAGCTTGCTTTTACTTTAACTATGTGGTTCTTTTCTTTCACAGTGACCATAATAATTCTGGAATTTAATTATTCCCCAGCTTTAGCACCACTTTTACTTTAATTATTTCCTTCATTTTTTCAATAGTGCATATAATAACTCTGGACTTCAAAAAAATTCCCTCTTTTAATTTAGCTTTACAAAAAAAGGTAGACCCATCTTATTCAATTTATGAGGATGTTTTTTTTGTTTTTTGAAACATCGAATAAAACCTGATCTCTTCTTATGACTACAGGTCTAAAGTAATGCACCTTGTCATAATGTAGTACTGTATATACATGTTGCTTCACTTAGCATTTCCCATTTTTGATCTGATTTCTAGGATCTAGGACTATTAAAGATAATGTTAACCAATTACATAAAGTTAATTTTAAAGCTTTAATAAATAAAATTAACGTAATTGCAATTAAGAAAAACACAGAATGAAATGACAGAAACAGAGATAGGGAGACAACACATTTGATTTCGGAGTTCGTCTGGTTAGGACTACGTCTTCAGGTCTAGCTCCAATAGGGGGACCGATCCGATTAACTCCAATAAATCAATACAAGTGATTTGTGACAATTCCCTTCAAGTACACACAACAAGATTCCTCTATGTGCAGGAAAAATCACTAAGTCTCCGCATAGACAAACTCTCTCTCAACATTTGCATTATTTCTACCTTCATTTTCAAGCCTTCAAAAGGCCCCTAAACCCTCTCTTTTATACAAAATATTTGCCTAATAATAGGGCAAAACAAGATTTTACATATTTAGACCCTTACAATAGTCTATCTTTGAAATAAGACTCATTCCTATTTTTGAAATTTGTCCTTTTTTAATAATTGCCTTTATTTAGGCAAGAGGGAATTGGATTTGTTTCCAAGTTAAATAAAAGTCATGCAAATTAATGTTCAAGCCAATCACGTGGTGTGATGGCAAAAAAGCTTTTGTTGAAAGTAGAGGTCGGTGGTTCCAACCGCCACACTGACCTCTAGGCTTTAACTCAAAATAGCACCGTTTCAAACCATACATAAATCATTCCCTAAATAAGTTTCAAAGGCCGTCGGCGGTGTAATGGCCACCGGCCAGATTTTAGGGGCCGGTGGTCGCGGGGTTCAAATCTCAGCACTGTTAATTATTTTTTTATATTTTAAATTTTTTTAATTATTATTAATTTTTTTCCACCTCATCATCTCAAACTTCAATCGGGCATATCTTTTGCATACGAGCTCCATTTTTGATGAAACAAGCGCCGCTGGAAAGCTCTTGATGAGATCTTCAATTTGAAATCCATTGTTGACCACTTTTGAGATGATTTTATTTTCACCTTTTGATGACCTCTGTACCTAGTTTGACCAAACTTTGACTGGCTACAACTTTTGCGTACGATCTCCTTTTTCATCCGTTCGAATTGCGTTGGATTCAAAATTTTGAGAACTTTAAACTGGCATTGATTATTGGAGTTTTGGAGATACTTCAATTTATGATGAAAATATCCCCCGAATCAATAATCATACATGAATGTTATTTTTTTAATTTGAAATCATAAAACTAGTATATGCTTTCTCCTAACAAATTTGTCTTGCAACAGTGTTGAAGGTAAATTTGAATCTAATTTGCACTGCTTAGAAATTTTAAGACTTATATGAGTAGATTTAATTTATCTTTTCAATGCATAATACATGAGAAGAATTGTCATAGTTTTGAGTGAGTGAATGCATAATCCATGGATGAAGAGGGCAAGGTTGGGGTTAATGGATAAGTGCTCTCTGAAAATTTCTACTAAATTTTTTGAAGAGCATTTTATTTCAAAGTATTGTTTAGCTTAGAAATTTATGTTTCTAAATCATGTGAAATTTGTGGAATGAACTATAAATGCAAAGATAAAAATAAGCAAAAGAATGTTGTTTGTGCATTTTTCCTTAACAATAGTCTAAATAATAGAGAATTGATTTCCAGATTGTAGATATCAAGCTTTGATTTGCATGTGAATTATATTTTTAAAGCATTTTTTTTTGTTTTTAATGTTCAATTAGAAAAATGTTTGAACACTTGAAATCTAATATAATTTAGCCAAATGATTTTTTTGTAGTCATGCTTGTATTATGTGGCATTCTATCTAGGAATTTGGTTGATTGGACAACTTTATCGGTGTAAAGATCCATATTTGAAGCATGTATGAGGAACCTTGTTAGTACTTGGGATAAATGAGTAATAGGAATATTTTCTAGTCCATCTAAGATAGGAACTTATAATTATTGGTATCATTGAGTTCATAAAGTATGCTAGTTTCAATAGTAGAATTTTCCTTCAAGTAGAACATTTTGAATAGGGATCGACTTGGAGTATTTGTACCATTATGTTGAATCATTAACTTTGAATTTATTCATTAGATCTCCTTAACTTTGAATTTATTCATTAGCACTCAACATGTGTCTTATCTTTTTCCTCAGCTTTCTTGCACAAAATCCCTTAATAGGTGATATGACATGCTTTCTCATCCTCTATCTATTTCTCATCTCTCTCACTTTCGTGTAGCAGCAATGTCAGTGTATTGAGTTGTTCATTCATCTTAGCAAATTTTCTTTTAATTTTTTTTCAACTCATTGTTTCTTGGAATTCTCCTACATTATATTGTAGCTTACATATGAATCCTTTTAATGAACATTAATCATTATCTTCACTCTTACTTTGTAAACTTTCCTTTTCAACTTGTAAATTGCACTAAGCCTTTGCAATAGCAAGTTTGTTTCATTGTGATATAAGTACCTCACCAATATTCTTACATCTTGACTTGAACTTTTGATAACATTGTCTTTCTCTCATGGAAACATTAATCTTTACTCTATTAGGCTTCTACACTTTACTCATATTTGTAACTATGGAGTTGCCTTAACCATTGCGACCTAACCTCCAATCTTATATGGAAGTTGTTCTTCTCTCAGTAATGCAACATCTACTATAAGGCTAACCACAATTTTTTTCCCTCTATCTATTATTACATGCATTTAATGAATTATTTATTCAATGGTTAATTGTAAATAATAAAGATCATGTTACTTGTTAAGTCTATAGATTTTCTTCCTCAAAAACTTTTGAGTTCTTTGCCCTGACACTTGCATCCCTCTTTCTACCACAAATCTTCTTTAGATGTCTTTCTCACTAACAATACTTATGCAATGGGTGAACTTTAGATTTTAGGTACCATTGATATTGAAAAAAAATAAAATAAATTTTAAATTTTATAAAATTAATGAATCAACATAATTTCTATTTGTCTTAAATTCAGTTATAAAATCAACAATGGTAAAATTAAAAAATTCACATAATTGATTTATTCATTAGATCTCCTTTTATTTTATTACACTTGAGTTAAATTTGGAATTGTTTCTCTATTTAAGGTGATGTGCTTTTTTTGTCATAGAGCATAAAATAAGGGTAATTGTTATGAATAAATTTAATCCTTGCCAAGGATTTCATCAAGGGTTTCTTTTTTTTTTCTCTTATAAGGATTCAATTTTCATCATTGTAATAATCCAATCCAATCCCATTCAATACATAATCAGATACTTGGTTACATCAAATCAATTCTCAAAGTTGAACACACATTATCTACTTCCTGTCTCTCTTCATATGGTGAGCATATTGGTTGTAGGTTATTTCTAGGAACTATGGGATTCAACAATCAATGCCAATATGATATCAAAGCACTGATATGTGACTTGCCCTTTGTTGATAGAGATTTGTATTTGAGGGGGAAAAAATTAGAGCATCATGGAGCAAAACAAGCATCATCATTGCCTCTAGAAACTCAAAAAGCCTAAGATCATGATACTGCTATCAAGTGAAGTGGTTATGTGTACATGCTCTAGCCCAAAACTATCCTGCGTATTGTCTATAGGTTTAACCTACAAATGTGTAAATATGAAATATTGGTTTCAAATATAACACAATGTACATAAGATATGTTATTGGTATATCTTAATGTTATATATAATTTATTCAACCCACTTATAGAAGCATATACATTTTAAGTGATAAATATCTTACTTGTCTTCTGCTGTCAAGTGAAGTGCCTGTGTGTGCATGCTCTACCCTCAAACTATCCTGAGTATCATTGACTAGCATAAGCTACAAATCCAAGTAAATATGAAATATTGATTACAATTAAAATATATTGTACTAGATAACAACCATATATTATCAATGATAAATATCACACCATTTCACTATTTTCAACTAAAGTGCATGTGTGTAATTGCTCTAATTTTGAGCTAGCAATATCACCCACTAACTCAACCTACAAAATTCATGTAAAAAAAAAATATTGGCTTTATTTATGCAAAAAATATCAAAGGACTATAAGAGTTTGTTTTGAATTTTACAGTATAAATTCAACTTAAAAATTAAATACTAATGTCATTATAATTGTACACCGAGTACCACCATCTTCTTCTACCATGATGTCTTGCATTATCTCATCTGAAGCTACCTTATTCTTCAATATCTCTATCATTGATTATGCGTTCAGTGGAACATGAAGGTGTGATCACATTGATCCTGATGAAAGCATCTGATCTGCAACATCCATACCCCATGCAATCTTCTTAAGTGAACAATGTGCCTGTGGAGTGACAACCTTGTCATGGTTAAATCTAATTTTTTGGTTTAAATGTCAAATTAGATTTAGGTTACTTCATTCTTCATAATTATTTTAATATATCAATTGAGGATTAATACTTATAAGTTGTTAATGACTATATAGATATGATTTTTATTTTGTTCACATTTTTCCATCTGATTCATAGAAATAAAATTATCATAATATAGTGAACCATAATAATAGTTACAATTTATTTACCTGAGGACCCATTATATCTTCATGATCTAAAAGTGGTGGCTAACTTTCAAATGCCTTTACTAAATGCTTCCATTTATTCATTTTTCTACCCAAAAGTCCTAATTTTCTAATCATTCCCATTTGAGTCCATCTGAGGGGATACTAATATAATTGCATTGCTATTACAATCCTCTAAAAAGTTGTTTTAATCTATTTCAGGGTCCTCGAAATCATGCATTGCCTGGTTAAGATTTCTATTTATGGGATCTAAAATCCCAATTATATCAGGAGTCTTAATGGACAATCTGTTTTCCTCACCATCTAACATCCCAAGAGTAGATAATGTATCATTGGAAAATATATTGCTCTTACACAGTTCAAAATTTTTTGAACCAACAATATTCTCATTCATGGTGCTAATTTCAAGCTCAACACTCTCATCTTTCTAACTATTCCCACACATTTTAGAGAAACCATCTTTTCTATCTTACAATAGATGATAGATCACACACATGTTCCTAAACTCCAATTTGGTTTACCTAGTATTTTTTCCATTTTTCATGATTCTTGCAACATTAGTTTTTTTTTCAAAGCTCTCCAAATCTATTCGTGCATCAGGAAACAATTTTTTATTCAATTCATTGTTATTTCACATCCTAGTTGGTTACTTGGACATCTTGGCACCTTGAAATGATCTATTTATATGAGATGATTTCATTTTAGATGTTTCAAATGCATTATTGTAGTTGGTCTCTATTTTATCATTTGAGGTACCATGTCTCTTTGTTCATCCTTCTACAATAATCCCAAAAGAGAGTAATTATGAGTCTTGTCATATCAGCATCCTAATACAACTCAAGTGGCTCAAACTTTACCTTATATTTATGGAATCATACCTAAACCAGACACACTATTGAGAAGATCAACATGGATACCAATATTGATCATGTTGTTGAATTGATTTATTCTAATAATGGTTGTGACACTGTGTTGTATCAAACATTGATTGTCCCCACACATATTTGACTAGACTTTAGTAAATCCATGGAGAGTATTGCTCCTCAACCCTGTTAAGGAAATAGGATCTGGGTAGAGTATATGTTTGAATTTAATTTTTAGACAACAATGAGATGGAATACTTTGTAAACCCTTCAATGATATTGTCTAGCAACTACAAGATTTTTAATTCAACAACTTATAGAAATTTTGATCTTTTACTTGAATATTCTTCAGTCGAACAATACTAACCTTTCATCTATATATATATATATATATATATATATATATTGCAGGAGAATATGCAAGTACAAATTGAGGGTATTAACATGTGGTGTTGATATGTTTCCAAGCAATTTGTTATCCTCGGTGGTTACATATGGGAGGAAATCATAACAAATCATAACACTTGATTGTCCTCAGTGATTACAAAAATAACACTTGCCTATACCTTTATAAAATGGTATGTGAATTTAGCCAAGGTTTTCCTAAGTTTTGGTATAAAATCTTTCAAGTGTATAATAGGATGTAATAGTAAACACATATTTCTTGTTGAAATCTAGTGTAAGTGCTCTAGGGTGTGCTTGTAAAAGTACTTTGGAAAGCCTTCTCTCTTTCCCAAATGGTCCTTCATCTCTTCTAGGATCTAGTTAGGCTCAGATTATTAACTAAGTCTCACTCTTGCTCTTATAAAAGAGTCTTACTCCTTGTGCTTCACCTTGAAGTACAAACACCTTTATATTTCTTTAACTCTTTCTTCTACACTTAGAAGATTCCAAGTGCCAACCTCAATCAACTCATGAAATTCATTGTAGGGGTTCTTATCTCTACATCAACATTGATTTTTTTAAAAATTTGAATCCATTTTGAAGGATCTCCAAGCCCTTTCCAACTGCGTTCAAGTTCTTGCCTTGTAAAGGGCTAAAATGACCTACTAGCAATAAGGCCTTATTAGAGAACATTTTGTTCTTTTCACCAAAACTTTCCAAATAAGTTGAAAAAATAACACCACATAAAAATATCCTTTTTGATTTTATGAGAGATATTTTTGGTTTTAGACTCTCAAGGCATCTATACATAGGTATATACAGATGAATACAACTGAATTCTATTACAAATCAGTATTGAGATCAATGGGCATTTTTCCAAGATGAGGGGTATTTTTAAAAATTATTTGTAAAATATTATATTGATTGATTGAATGCATGTAGGGGATATGCATGTGGTGACTAATAAAAAGGGAATTGAATACACCATGGTGATCCACAGACAATAATGGCCCTTCATGTGGAATTATTGTCTATAACTTTCTTATGCTTTACTATGATATAGGCTCTTCATAGTGCAATGAAACATAAACCAAGTAGGAAATACAACGTCACTCATTCCATGATTTTAATCAAAGATAAGAGCCTTCATCATTGAATTCTCTTCATTGAATTTATCATTAAAGACACATTGAAATGGATGGATCCTTTCAAATTGTCCTATTCTTAGCCAAATGTAAAATCTGAGACGTAATTTGGAGGGAGATGTTCAACTAAGCTCTTACACAAAGTGGGATGTTAAAGAAGTGTAGATTAAAGATGATTGCAGATGATTGCCATTACCAATATGATAAGAATATGAATGAAGAGCACACCATAATGGCTAGTACTAGAAATGTCTTTCCAAACATGGGGAAAACACATTTTTGGGAAATTACAAGGATAGTGATAGGGTTCTTGAACAAAGGTCAGCATAAATAGAGGGGTCATCATTGCCATTTTCTCATGAGATGACAGTATACTACTTTTTTCAAGAATGGGATAAAGTTTAAAACTTCAATGGTTGAATTCTTGTTCAAATATACTCACAAGAACATTAGAAAACAAATGGTTCTTTCACCACCTTCTATTCTTATTTGTCAAAAGCCAAGCCCAGACAACTGTTGCAAAATTTGGTATCATTATTTGGTTGGGATGTACATTTACAAGAGGGATGACCATTCATTTAGCAAGGAAGGTGAATCCTATGCAAACTTTTCTCTTTCAATCCATACAACAACACAAGTGCTCAAAATGCTCAGTCTACACACTAAATCACAGTGACAGTCACTGTTACTTGCATAAAACTTGTTACAATCTCACTCTCCTTCTCAAGATTGGGTCTCCAATATGTAGTAGATGCATTTTCCCAAGATTATAGGCCATCTTAGTGGAATTTCCACTCCTCATTTTTAGGAGATCCAAGGTAACTGAGTTGTATGCAACATTTGCAATAAATTGTAAATGTTGTCATGACAACATTTGGCATCTTTGCACTTATGCCATGATCCCTGTTTCTAGGACCTTTAACCCCTCTATATCAATGTATACACATAATAAATGACCTTAAAGCATCTTTTCCACCCCTTCTATGTGTTCAAGACACATTTACAACTCAAATCCCTTCTTCTAGCTTCTAAGCCTAAGCCTAACCTTTTCTTTGTTCCAATCTCCCCAAGTATCAATACCCTTTTAGGAACATAGTGCACCTAGTGCCTCCAACACATCAAAACCCAAACCAGACTTCTTGGCTTGATCCCAATGCTATGGATCATCTTAAATGATATATTTACCATGATCTAACTCCCTATTCACTCCAATCAACACATCTTCAACCCTTTCTCTTCTATAGCATTTCTAGGCCTACCTAGTAGCCCTTTCGATACTGAAATCAATAGTTTTCTCCCAAAAATCCCAAACAACCCAAAAATATTTTTACACTTTCAAATCCCCTTTTCAAAGTTATTAAATTCATAAAAATCTTAGGCTCTCACCATTTGATTGGTGAACACTTTTTTCACCCACTACGCCTCCAATTAGGCCTAGTTAACTTTGCCCAAAGAAGGAACTCCTATATCCCTTGACTTATAGGACTTCACAACCTAAAAAAGTCTTATAACATGATTCAAGATCACTAATTTTCAACTTATAATTATTCCACCTACTCGTCTACTTGCCTATTCACCAAACCCTCACTTCTTGGGCTAGAAATTAAGGGTTTTAGAGAAATTGATCTTCGCAAAAACTCACAACTACACTAAGGGTTATAACACCTTATAATTAATCTAAATAGACCATTCCAATAATAATTTACCTTATCCATTAATCTAATCACTCCCAACCATGATTGGTTCTCTTCAAATACACTCTTCACTAGTTTTTACCAGGCTTTTCCTTGTTCTCCATCAACTGGCATCCTTCCCTGTAGTCAACATCACATATAATATATACAATACATCATTGGAATCTTCCAACAAAAAATAGCATAGTGGTGGGAGTTTCTTACATTTTATGGAGGTTTCAAAACTTAATTTCCTAATTTTACCCTTAACCAGTCACTGTCTACACCACACCAGTCACTCCTTGAAGTTCTCAGTGACAAAACGATACAAAAGATGACAACCAAATAAAAAAAATATAAATAGATGTTTTCACATCACTTAAACACAAATCATCTTATATATGCTATTACCAAGTCATTTTTGCCAGGATTATTCCACGGGATAGTGAACTATAAGTATGCAGAGAATTTCATTTCAATTGATTTTTGTATTACAAACTCGACTTAGTACACAAAAGCACCTCCCTCTCCTTCCAATCACATGGATCTCTCCAAAATATACCTTGACTCTCCCAAAAGACTAACTGAAACTACTAACTACCTTTCAACTGTTTGATATTAGTCACCAAACTGACTGTACTAATCAAATAAAGTTAGAATGTGTTGTCCAAGACCTATACCAAAGACTTTTAAAAAGGTTCTAATGACAACCTTTAAAACCAAACTTAACTTATAATTCATACTAACCCCTATTAATGGTAATTAAGCCCTTGCTTGGCTTATATTCCCAATATAAGCGATTTATAGTATTATGCACTTCAAGTTCTTTTGACATCATTTAAAACCATTATTATTCTTTTCCATCAACCCCTAACCTAGGATCAATACATAACTCTACCTAGTGACCCCTAGGTACCTTATAGACTTAATAATGCCATTAAGGCTTACAATCAAAGTTTGATTACAATAAGATCAACTTATGATCAACACATTATTATATGACCATGAACATTCTCTTTACACGTTTTAATGAACTTTGAAGGCCAGTTGGCTTCTACTCCTCCCAAGAATCCATCAATGACCCTAGTTCTCTCCATGGCTGACCTTGGTGCTCCTGCCCCAACTATGAAATTGTTCCAAGTCCTCTTGGAATGCTCTGAAAAAAGAACTTTTCCAACTGAATCTTCGTGTCTTCTCATGTTCCTTACATATTTTTACTTTTTCATTGCACACTACATGCTTGCTTGTCTTCTGGAATGCCTTGTGACTAAATCTTCTAGTTTTTTATGCTTATACATGCTTGCATCTTGCTAGCCATATTGATTGTGTGTGTGTGTGTGTGTGTGTGTGTGTGTGTGTGTGTGTGTTTATTTTAGACCTTAGGAGGCCTTTCTATGTGTGTTCTATGAAAATTGCATTTACAATATTTTCAAACTAGTTTTATTTGTTTGATGACACATCTTATAGAGATAATGGCTAATATATGTAACCTTATGTGTAGTGCCCACCTATAGTTTTCTTTCCCATTATATTTACGAAACTCATTTTTTCCTATTTAATGCATGTGCTAGTTTCAAGGAGATTGGATTTATAATTATGACATTATTTCATGAGTTGGATTACATATATAAAAACAAAGAATTACTTAGTTTATTATGTTTCACATGTTGATTGTTGATTGTGATTACTAGCATATTAACAATGCTTTAATAGTTCTTAGTTAATAAATGTGGTTGCTTTCAGGATGATGTCAAATGATGAGTTTTCATGTTTGAATATGTGATGATTTATACCCAAGATTTATTACAGTACTTACCCCATACTTGCATGTGGATGGTGTGCATATTTGTTTTACTTTTCTATTTTTTGTGTTTGATGTGGTTAAGGGAGGGAGTCGTATTCACTTGCTAGTCAAGACCTACACGATGTACCACTTCCTACCATTGCTTGTTCAGTTTAGATATATTTATATATATGCACATGCTCATCTTTTATGCAGAATGTAGGTACCTGGCATCGATTTCCCTAAATTGCCAGGATGAGCATGCCCTATCACAATAACTCAATGGTAAGAATGAGAAAATAATGTTCAAGGCCAATCCCAGCCATAGCCTAAATACTTGTCTTGCAAGGAAGACTCATAACTGACTTTCCACCATTGTAAAAATCTATGAGTTTATCTTTGTTTATGTTGTTTGATTTTGAGTTTCGATCTGTTTTGGTAATGTTGCTTTTATGTGGGTTTTGCTATGTGATTTATTTGGTAAATGATTTAATTATAATATTTTAGTTAATCATATAATATTGAAAATTATTAAATATTATTAGATTAAAAAGAAAATATTAAAACATGAGAATATTTAATTAATTAAAAAAATAATTAAATATGTGCTTTAATTTAGAAGCCTAAATTTACAAAATTGATTAAAGAGAAATTAGAATATGACAATATTTAATTAATTAAATATGTACTTTAGTATAAAAGATTTAATTTGAAAGTTTAATTTAGAAAGTTGGAAAAAAAAAATTAAAAAATTAAAAAATTAAAGATTTAATATTATTTTATTATAATTATTTATTTAATAATAATTAAATTAGAGTTACATTTAAAAAATGAGCTTTGATTATTATTATTAATTTAAATAATAAACTATACTTTAATTAGTGCTTGCACTAATTAATAAATTAGATGAAAATAAAATATAAAAGAATAACATTTAAAGATAAAGTTATAGTTTTAATTGTTGTGTAGTTATATTTATTTAATTTAATAATAATATGTAAGATTTTTATTTTAATAATAAACTCTAAATAATGCTATTAATTAAATTAATAAATACATTATTAGAACGCTTCAAAAATTATTCAAAGTTTCAGAGGGTTTGGATTTGCATGCATTCACAGATTGTCTAAGATTTTAGCTGTAGTTTTGAGGTAGGGTTTGAAAACCCATTGTATAATTTTATTGAAAGATTTGTCTACTTTGTGTTTTCCTGGGTGTTTGCATATTGCTTATTAATTTACTGTATTGATTGTTGAATAAAGAATTATATTGTAGATTTTGAAAAATGAAAACTTATTAATCAAGAAAACTTGATTGAGAAAAATTATAGAAAAAAAACTATAGAAAATTATTGTGACTATATTCTTATAAACCCCTTTCTAATATAATAAAAATTTTGATTATTGAAAATTGGAAGAAAATATTAAATTGAACAGTTAGGGTTTCAACTTTAAATTTGTCATTAAAATTATGTAATCATCATGATTTTTTAAAGTATAGATGGATATTATTCTTACATCTAAAATGATTTAATTGCAATATTTATTTAGAAAACAAAAGATTAATTGAGAGGAAAGCACGTTGTAACTAAGCATATATATGTATCTGAAAACAAGTATGCTAAAAATAGAAAACTAAGTATAGTATGGTTACATGCATGTGAAAACAAATATGCTAAAAATTAGAAAGCTAAGTATAGTATGGTTACATGCATGTGAAAACAAATATGTTAAAAATAGAAAAAAACTAAATATAGTATGCTTGCATGATTTGAAAGATCAAAGACATGTGAAAATATTAACTGCATGTTTATTTCAATTTTATAAAAATATAATATAGTTTTCAGATTTTTTTATTTAAAAAAAAAAATAATAATAAATTAATTTCAAAAATTAAATTAATAATACTCATTTAGTTAAAGTGAATGTTAGTAGTAGTGATTCTTTAGTTCTAGTTAAACTCTTAGTTGCATATAAATAATTTTATAATTATTAATGCAAGAGGGAAATTAATAAATAAATATTTATAATTTTATTATATTTTAAGAGAAGTTATGGTAGAGTTCACTTTATAATCATCTAGTTTAATAACTATTTGACTTTTGAGATAAATTATAAATAATTCAATTAAATTTATAATTTTATCTCTAGTTGCATTATGAATTAAAGAAAAAGTAAATATTAATATTGGACTTAAATAAAAGTCAAAATAATATTTTAGAAATAAAATTGATATTAGTATTTAATCTAATAATATACATTTATGTTATTAATGAAATCATTTATGATTTAAGATTATTTGAATTAATAACATGATAATATTGCATGATATTTTATATGCACAAAAAGATTGAATATTTAAATACTTATTATTTTAAATAAGTTTATTAGCATAACAATTTATATTAACACATATATTCTTACTTTATTTCTAAACACACCCTTATGATCCAAACTAAATAAGAGAAATTGGTGGAATTAAATCATGTGGCTGAAAACTGTGTTTTCTAATATTCTATTTATAGTCTTGTGATGTTTATTTTCTTGATAGTTTTTCTTTGTGGGTTGTTTAGTTGGCCAAGTTAGGATGTGCACCAAAGGTTGGCTTTGTGATTTCTCTTATGACATATTTTATTTTGAATATTATGGTGAGCTTGTGTTCTTTTTTTAAATCTAAAAGAGCATTTATGAGTTTTTCTATGTGGTGCATTTATGTCTACTTGGGTTGGGAGAACAGACTTATTTTCGGGTTTCTTGTTGAGGAACCAGGTTTGATCTTTATGGGTGTTATGGTATGGGATACAACTATGTTTTATGTACTTAGGAGAGGTTGTCTAGGTACATTTCTTTGGGAGTGGTTTACGGTGGGGGTCTGAGACCCAAAGCAGTCAATACTAGGGTAACCTATTGTAAGTTATTTAATAAGTGATAATCTAGTAATTAATATTTTGGAGAAACACACTAAAAAGATAAGTTAAAGATATTTGCCCAGCCCATGCTTTGAGTGCTTATATAGACTAAAAATGGGAATGGGATGATAGTATGATTGGTTTTCCTTATCTTCTTAAGAGGGTTCTCTTGTTTTGCATGTGTCACATTGAGGGTCTAGGGTTCAAAGTAACTAGTCCAGGGTAACTCCACGCTTGAGGGTCTGGGGTCTATTGAGAGACTAGTCTAGGGTAACTCAAGTACTTTGGCCATGTGATGACACTCTAGAATGTAGCCTAAGTCTCCTCTGTAGATTTTTTTTGTACCTCTAGTGGTGTACTTATCATTGGATGCATTTAATGTGGTTATTTAATTTCATTGATGGTGATTGGTGGTTTATAGATATTGTACTTTTGTCATGTGGTCCTTAACTTGAGGTGGATATCTTTCATTGACTTTATCTTATGATTTTGGTGATTTGATGTATTTTTGGTATATATATGATGTTTGTTACATGATGTTGGTATTGGATTGAGTGTTCTTTCTTTTGGAGTATCTTATCTTCTTAAGTAGTATGTGTTAACTTTGAGGTAGTTTTTTCTTTTAGGATTCCTATCCTAGGAGTGCTTTATGTTTGATTAGCCATTTGTGGATTATTCATTATCTTCCCTACATGGTGGGAGTGGAAGCCAAACTAGGTAACCATGTGGTCTAGAGATAGTGTCTTCTTACCATTTGGGTTCCCCTCACATTTCTAGTTGTTGGATGTTTCGTGATGCAATTGTACCTTTATCATTCTTATTTCTTATCTTAGGGACTTCTTTTCAATTGATGTATATATGTTATCATGTATTTTAATGTATTGTGTCTATTCTCACATACCCTGTGACATGTGTAGTGGATGTTATTTATTGGATGTACTTTCATTGTATTAGTTATACTTATGCATTTTCTTATGTGATTATGTATCTGTTATTTCTTTATGTTCAGGAGATATTGTACTTGAAACTTAAACTAATTAATTTAAACTTCTTAAATTCATATTCTGATGCTCTCTCATCCTGATGATGGATCATGTAGTATGATCCGAAATGTTGATGCTAAAAAAACTCACACAATCTAATCCAGAAACATTGCTCACATACTAATGGATTGTGGAAATCTGATTATGTTAATTCTTAAATGTGACTCAACGTAAAGGAACCCTTGAGGAATTGAAATTGTATCTATAATTTCTTATGTGTATGTTCATATTGCTTCCACATTAATGTTATCTTGATGTTGTCAAACTTAATGTATATACAAAAAACTAACCTGTCGGGAGCATGTGTAAAGAAGTAAAGTTAGTTGCACATGTATATCAAAGATTTAAATGAGATTTAAATACAACTATCTATACTTTATTTTGACAACTTGATGCAATCAAATTTAAAAGTCCTCATGCAACGTCAAAGTAGCTCAACAAAGGGCACCCATGAGAGGCCTTGTTGGTGTACTTTAGATTGGAAGAATGTGGATGTGCTCTTCTAAAACACAACTATCAAATCCCTAGGTAATGAAATGTAATAATGAACATGCAACTAAGCTAAATAATGAAGCATACTTCAAGAGATGGCTATGGAAGCAACCATTCTCGAGAGCACTCAATGGATAATGGAAGTGGATGTAATAAGAAAATCTAAGATTGCAAGACTACCATGAATATGAAAAATAATGCAAGAAGTAAACAACTACCAAAGGGTTAGTAACAATGCATAAAAATATTTAAAAGCTCTAGAGCTATACTAGCATAATAAAAATGCAAATGAGGGAGACGAAAAATGGTTGAGACAAGGGCTCTATTAATAGGTTTGAGAGAGGCCTTGGGGAGGTGGCATATATGTGGCATCCACATAGGTGCCACAAGGGAGACACACGAGCTAAGGATAAGCCATGCAAAAGTCAAAATGAGCCTTTATGGTTCAGAGGCTAAAGATGTGCTCACACATGTGTGAGCAACCTGGGGGGAAGGAGTGGGGGAAAAGGTGTAAGAGGTGTAAATGAAGTGGAAGCTTTATTGGATCATGAGCTTCTCACATATGTGTGAGAAAATACTTAGGAGCTAAAAGGTGTTTAGGATAATAAAGTGGGATTAAGTAGTGGGTAGGCTTAGAAGGATGAGAGTGATGGGTGTAGACTAGGTTTTTAGGATGAGATTAGGATTAAATTAGATAAGATTTAACATAATCATAAGATTAGAGAATTTAATAAAGTGGACAAAATTTAAATAAATTAGAATTTATTTAAAACGAGATTTATGGAGCACTATGTATTAAATAAGTTTAATACATTAGAGGGGATGTATTCAAGTTAAATTTAAATATACTAGAGAAATGAACCTATTTAATTAATTAAGTAAAAAAATATGAAAAATATAATTGATTAATAAATAATAAATTATAATGTCAAGGAAAATATTAATAAATTAATATAGTGTTTAGGATAATTTCAAGGTCTACATTTTGCCCCTCTTTGATGTGATGTTAGAACAACATTATATCAAAGAAAAAAAAAAAAAGGTTGCCCTAGAGATGATAAGAGTCCTAGGAGTTGTGTTGTAGTGATGAGATGGAAGGAGGGTGCCCCCTCAAGGAAATTGGGTGAAAAAGAATATATTTTGCCCCATTTTTTTGAAAGTAGACATGAGAAGGAAAAGTGAAGGAAAAAGGCTTAAAAGATGACCTTGCATAACTTGTTGGTAAGACCAAAATGAAGTAGGATGAATTAGGTAATGATTAATCTAAATGCATCCTAACTACATGAATGCATGGGATTTAGTTGTGTTTAAATGGGAGAGCACACCCTAGTTTGATATTGCAAGAGGAGTTATGCATCAAAGGCTATAGAAGCATAGATGAAAAGATTCCTTTGTGTGGACTAGACTCTCAAAAAAATAGAAAATTTAGGAACCTAGATGCAGGCTTCATAGTCATGATGGAGCAAATGACATATACGCACTGGAGAGGTCTGGGCACACCCAAATGCTTTTTAGGGATCTTGGTGGAAAGTGTGCTAATCCGTTACCCCTAGTGAGCAATGTATAACCATAACTTGAAACTGACATAGATGTGCTAAAGAATCATGAAAATAGATCATATCACAAAATGACACATGTAATCAAGTTATGTCATATAAAGGATACCAAGATATTGAAGATCAAGGAAAAATTGGGGAGACTATCTCTAATACACAAAGATAAAATCAACAAAAGACCTTATGACCAAGTAGTCATTTAGTCCATAATTCTTTCCATGAACTTTATTCTGATAGTGAAATTTGGTAAGCCTATGTAGGAAGGATGCATCCTATAAGGTGAAAACTGATTGTTTGATTGAATTATATTTAAATATTTTTGATTGTTCATTGACAATGGTGTTAAGGGAACAAGGTTCTCAAATCATTTAGTCTCAGTGTGAATTTGGGTAAGTTTGTTTGCAATTTGGTTGAATTTTAGTGTCATGAGATAAATAGAATAATTTGGATAAGATATGATAAGATAATGGATGAATTAAATTGGAATGGAAGGGGAATGCAAGAGAGCAAGTGATAGATGTCCTCTAGAGGAAGGTGTGTTTAATGGAAGACTAGAAATTTGATCAAGGTATATGTAAATGGATGGAAAAATGAAGCAATTGATTATGGAAAATGATTTGTATGAAATTATTAGAAGAAGGGAATATGATTATATTAGAGGAGAAATGAATTAATTGAATTGATGAAAATGACTAGATTGGGACCAGTGACAAGGGAGATCCAAAGAATTGTAAATGGATGAAAATAGTGGGCATATCAAAATGAAGGAATAATATGGGGGACCAAAGGATCTAGTATAGGATAATGGGGAGCCAAGGACCATGTTTTAAAGGATTCAAATGCCCCATAGAAAGGATAGGAAAATGGAAGGAAATATGGCAGGGAAGGATGCATGAACATGGGAAGATGGTGCAAAGGCTATTCTATGGAGGACGGGAAGGCATGTGTATTTGCAAAAGCATGTATGAGCATTCTATTGTTGTAACTCTAGTATTGATCATGAGCATAGGCATGAAAGTGGAAGGAGTATGGGATATGGGAGGGAGGATATGAAGTAGGGATAATGATATGAAGAGTATGGATGAAATGGATGGGATAACCAAGACGAAGGACATATGAAAGGAGGATGTAAGTATGTAGGTGCATGGATGGAGGATAGAGGAAAGAAAAATGCCAAGGACTATGGGATACAAGATATGGATATGATGTCAAGATCAAATATATGAAAGGATTATGGAAGTATGTAGGATAGTGTATGGATAATGTGCAAGTGATATGGAAAGTGAGCATGAATGGATGAAAGGAATAGGATAATCAAGATCAAAGATGGAAAAGGATGATGAATGGTAGATAGGAATATGGAAGATATATAAGGCAATGCGGTATGGATAGAACTTGCCCCCAATGTAGAGTGCAAGTGGAAGAGGATAAGTGAATGGAAGGATAAGTGGAATTGGAAGACACTAAATACAAAGGGTGGACTCAAGCATCTAGATATATGGATGGTATACCTTGATATTTGTTTCTCTTTCTTTGTTTAATTTCAAGGAATCTTTACTATTTTTCATAGACGTTGGTAGGATAGTGAAAGGAAGGGTGAAATGGGTTGGGAAATGGAGGTCAAGGACTTATGAAAATGTTTGGATTAAGGGGGGGGGGGGGGGGTGGTGGAATGGTTGATGGATGCTAGGTTGGAAGACTTGTGAATGAGTGGATGGAGGAGATGGAAAGATCATCATTGACACACACCTTGAAGTGTGATGGAAAGGATGAAGTCTTGGAGGATATGTAGGAGAAAGTTTGAATTTTGGGATATAGGGACCCAAAATGGATGAAGGAGATGATGGATTTAGGATGGTGGATTTGGGTACATGAGGACCCAAAATGGATTTGGAAAATGGAAGTCTAGAGGATTTATGGATGAAGGAAGCCTTTGAATTAGAAAGATTAGATGCCATTTTGAAGTTTTCTTTGAGATTCATTGCTTCATTAATTAGCTTTGGAATCCACATAATTTTTGAATTTTTTATTTTGAGCCTTTGTGGCCTTCTAATTTGTTCTTTCTTTTGGATTTTATTTTTCTTTTCTTAAACATGTCGTTTAGAGGGAACATGTTGATCCTTATATTTTTGTGGATTTTTGGCATTATTAAATTTATCTTTGGCATCCAATTTGCTTCCATTGGACATGATATGGGTGCATGAGGAAAAATGGGATGGAGAGCTTATGGATGGTGAACATTGGAAGGAATTCAAGGATGTGTGCCTTTGTCGATCTTCAATAGGTATATGAGGGGATGAAGTGAAAGAATTGGATATGATAGATGGATGTATATAAGGACCCAAAATGGATGAAAAGTTTGGCTTTGGAACATAAGGACCCAAAATGGATGTAAATGAGGAAGGAATGAGAATATGGATAAAAGGGCCCAAAATTGACTTGGAATATGGATGATGGGAATATTTAGATTTGGATGAAGGAATTTTGGATTTGGAAAGAGTTGAAGGTGTACCAACATCTTGAGACATTATATCTTCAACATGATACTTGCCATTTTCAATACAATATGCGAGTCCATGTATATTAGGTTCATGAGTATGGGGTGCATGAGTGGATTGGATAGCTATGATAGGATCATGTGGAGGATTAGGATTATAAGGCACATTATGAGGGATAATAGAATTTTTATATGGATTGGGATCATGAAATGAAAATGAAGGGGCACTTTGATCTTGATTTAAAGGAGGATCATTCAGTGGAATGGAAGGAATGATTGGATCATATAATGGAATAGAATCATATAATGGAGTGGATGGAATGGAATTATGAGATGGAACATTTTGATCTTGACATGGAGGAGTATTAGTGGATGGAGTTAAAGGAACATCTTCATGAAGTGGAGGATCTATGGATGCTAACTCTTGAGATGGAGGGGAATCATTAATGTGTGCAGTACATGGAATGTCTTGATCTTGTTTAGGAAGGGGATCATGAGATGGAATCAAAGGGATAAATGGATCTTAATGGATAAGGGAATAATGGGATGGAGAAATACTTGAATCTAGAGGAGAAAAGGAATCCAAAATAGCATGCTTTGGAACAAGTTCTTGAGATAGCATTGGGTGTATGACTTTGGATGATTGGATCACTTTTTTTTTTTTTTTAATACTTAGACAAGATTTCTAGTGAGAAAAACCTATTACAAGGTGGGGATGATGTTGATTTTGGAGGATTAGGATTGTGTGGAGGTGGAGGTATAGGTAGGGGATTTTGATTATGTTTTTGGACATTAAGCTCAAACTATGGGGAATTACATGCAGGATTTGGGTTGGATGAAATATAAGGATTATCATGTTTGAAACATGGGGGAAGAGGATACATGTCTTAGAAGGTAGATTTTTTCTTTTGAAATTCTAGGCTCAAAATATAATTCTTGAGTTCCTCAATTTCTTTGGCAATAACATTTCTATTTGAGGAATTATGTGGGATAGAAATGGATGATGTGGATTAAAGGATAATGAGGTGAATTTACCTTGTCAAAGGTAGAAGAATAAGGAATGTGAGATGGTTTAGGATTGGACATTCAATTTTGATGATTGGTTTGATATGGGGTTTGTGCTAGAGGTGTGACTCCATATTGCATTTGAAGGTCCCCAACCATTTGGTTAAGCCAATTCTTATCCATTAAAATTAGATGAGGAGTGGTGAGAGGTTAGATGAGAAATGGAATATGAACTTGAGACTAGGAGCAATTTTGGACTTTGTTTTAATTTAATTTGGATTGGATTTGACTTGATATTGATTGGATTTGACTTGATTTGATTTGATATTGGATGCAGGTTTGAGATAACCTTGATAAGATTTGGGTCATTCAAGATAATTGGGATTAAACTCCAAGGATTATGATGGTGCTCCTAAGTCCAAAGTAGAAGATTTAATGAAAAAAATAAATTAGAAGAAGATTTGAATAGATGAAATTAGATAGATTTATTTTGGATTGAAAATGTAAATGGATTGAATTAGTAATTGATTAGAAATAAATGAATTTGACAAGAGATTGGATTAAGAATCGTGAGTATAAAGCATTGGATGAGGGAATTGGATCCCAATGTGGATTATGAATCATGACTAGGATGAAGATTATGGATTTGAATGAATGATTAAGAAAATGAGGAAATGATTTGGATGAATAGAGATGATTAAGACTTTGAGGAATTATTTGAATGATTAAGAAAAGAGATGCATGATGGTGATGAATTTGATGGATAGAAAAAGTGATCTGGAAAACAAGAGTTTCTTTTTGTTATATTTATTTTTGAAATATTTTTGAAACATAACATGCAAATCATACAATGAGATATATACAAGAAAATCTTAGATGGAATGTACCCTTCAAATGGGGAGGTTTTTGAACACTTATCATGTTGAATACACCAACAATCCTATAAGGTTTTGACTAGGATATACAAGCTTAGGTAGGGGTTGTTGGATACAATTGTTCAATTATGTGTTGTCTTTGATGTTACACAAATTTCATATCGGTTATCAAATAGAGTCTACCAAGCTTAATTGGTTAGCAAAGCAAACTATAGAGTCTACTGAGCTCAGTTGGTCAACAAAGAAAATTCTAGAGTCTACTGAGCTTTCTTAAAAATTACTCTATGGAAATAGTTTCTACCGAGCTAACTCAGGCATTGAAGGATTTTGTGGTAGAAGTCAGTATTAACCGAGCTCATAAGGTTAAAAAAGAAAAGTCAATGTTTGCTGATTTCACTTGATCTCCAAAGGATTTTCCAAAGTTCACAGTGTTCACTAAGCTTCAGTTGGTTAACACAGGAAATCATTTCTGGAGCAGTGTTTACTGAGCAGGGTTAGCCAAAGAAGGATTTCATTTTTTTGAGAAATAAAGTTTAATTGTTTCATGTAATGATTGTAGCATACTAATGTAACTATTATTGGTAATTTTAACTTGTAAATGAGCTGACTTGATAATTTGTAAGGTATAAATAAAAGGTCAAGTTTTGAATTCTAAAGATGAATGAGTGAGCATGCAAGTGTGTTGATTGTGAGAAGAGGAAAGTGTGAGTGAATTTTGAAGAAGGATTAGATATTCTTGAGGAGTATCAAAGTTGTATTCGATCAGAAGAGGATTTGGTAAAGCAAAATAAAGATCTGTATCAGCAATTTAGTTGCATCTCATTCAGTTCAAGTCATTGTTACTTTCTCATCATTGTAGTAATGATTTCTAAATCTCTTAATAGAGTTGGTCTAACAACCATTTTTTTAAATCCTCTAACAAGGTGACAATTCTTTTGAATTGTTCTAAAGTCCTCTAGCAAAGGCCACTCCTAATAGGGTGATTAAATCCTTTAACAAGGTCACACCTAATAGTATGTTTTGTAACCTATAATGGGGTTGGCTCCTAACATGGCCCACTTCAGAAGAGTGAAAATCAGTAGCTAGTTACTTAGTGGTTTTTCTCATATTGGGTTCCCACATTAAATTTGGTGTCTCATGTGTTCATGTTATTTATTTTATGCATGCATGTTAATCACTATGAATGTTTAAGATCTGTTAAAGATAATGTACACTACATCTACTGAGTTACAACACTTTTCTCTATAGCTATCGAGTGACAATAGTAACTAATTTTATAAGACATCTAAGGGATCTGTGGAAATATTTTTGTGGTAACTGATTCACCCCCCCTCTTAGTTACTCCATCTATATTTTCAACAATTGGTATTAGAGAATTTGGTGCTTTTAGGAAGGATTTTAAGGATCTAAGCTAAAGACCAAAATGTCTTACAAGAGGGAAATTCCAAGGCTTAATAGGGATAACTTTTCAGCATGACAATGTTTCATGAAACTCCATCTAGCTTCCATTGGAGATACAAGACTGAAATACCTTGATCAAGAATATGTAACTCCTTCTGGTACATTATTTGTCAATGAAATTTTTGAGAAGAAGACTCATAACACCATGATGATAGATGTTGCATCTGCCTTAAGCTATGAAGAATTTGATGATATCAAGGACTATAGAACTACCTTTGAAATGTGGAACAAGTTGAAAGATATCTATGGAGGTGATGACAATGTGAGGAGAGCCAAAGAAAAAAGTCTAAGAGGAAAATTTGATTAGATGAGGATGAGAAAGGATGGGAACATTGCTAAATATGTTGAGAGAGTCAAAGCAAGTGTCAGTGCAATCAAAGCTTCTAGAGGAGATATCAAAGAGGAAAAAATTGTAAGCAAAGTTCTTAGAACATTGCTTCCCATTTATGCAATTAGATTATATGTAATTCAACAGAGAATATGTGAAGCAAATCATAAGATAAATTTAGAGGCCATAGGAGGAAGATTGACTGTATTTGAGCTAGATAACTATGACAATTATGTTCCAGCTTCCAAGAACATTGAATTAGCATTTGAAGCCAAGCTTTTACTCAAAGATAAGGAAAAAATGATAAAGGATTCTTAGTTAGAAAGTGAAGAAGAATCATAATAGAGTTCTGATAGTGATCTTGAGGTGGTTGAAGCTCTACTTACAAGGAAATATTCTAGAGGCAAAGGAAAAGACAAATGTAAAGTTCCTCTATTTTTTTTTCATGTCAGGAAATTGGTCATATTTCTACTAGGTGCCCAAATAAGAAAAAAAAGGATGAGAAGAAAGGTCACAAGTGCAATGGCAAGAAATACTTCAAATAATTCAAGGACAAAGGTAAGAAAACATGGTCCATGACTAAGGATTCTAAAGATTCTAATAATAGTGAAGATGAAATTTTTTACATTGCTATGAAAGATGAATCTAATAATGATGAGGAAGAAAAGATGACACATATCTCTCATGTAAGAAAAAATGATAAATGGATCATAGATAGTGGTTGTTCACATCATATGACTGGCGACAAAACAAAGTTTGAACATTTTGAAGACTATGATGGTGGTAGTGTGAGGTTTGGTAATAATGAACCTTGTTGCATAAAAAGAAGAGGAATAATCTCACTAACCAAAGAGCTTGTATTTGATAATGCCTATTGGGTTGAAGGATTGAAACTCAATTTGTTGAGTGTGGCATAGCTAATCAATATTGGATTCAAGATGGAGTTCATGCATGGAAAATAAAGACTACTGGATGACAAAGGAAAGCTAATTGGATTAGGCATATAGACAAAAGGTAACTTGTTTTATCTTGAACTTGGTGAATGCTCATGTTTTATTGCTCAAGTTGAAGACAGTTGGTTATGGGACAGAAGGTTATGTCATGTGAATTTTGATAACCTAGTGAAGATAAGAAAATTTAGGAAAGTAAGAGGCAATCCTAGTATAAAGAAACCTAATGTTGGTCTATGCAAGAATTGTCATATTGGTAAGATGGGAAAGACTAGCTTTAAAAGTAAAAACTATCAATTTGAAGAAATTTTAGAAATTGTGCATATTGATTTGTGTGCACCTATTGGAATTAAGAGCTATAATGGAGAAAAGTTCTTCATTCTTTTGTTGATGACTACTTTAAAATGATGACTATCATGTATCTAAGAGAGAAATTAGAAGCATTTGAGAAGTTCAAATGGTATTTGGCTAGAGTAGAAAATAAAATAGGGAAAAGAATGAAATGCTTGAGATCAGAGAGAGGTGGTGAATTCGTCTCCCATGAATTCAATAACTTTTGCATTAAATGAGGAATCAAAATACATGTGTCAGCTCTAGGAACTCCTGAGTAGAATGGAATAGCTAAAAGAAGGAATAGATCTATCATGGACTATGCAAGGACTTTAATGATTGAAAAGAACATTGCTATCAAATTCTAGAAGGAAGCTATTAGAATTGCAGTTCATAGCTTGAACCGAGTATAGTTGAAGGACTCACTCAAGACTCCCTATGAGTTATGGTATGGCTATAAACCCAATGTAAGTTACCTAAAAGTATTTGGAAGTAAATGTTACATTTTGAAAGAATGTAAAAAAGGTAAATTTGATGTGAAGGGTGATGAAGGTATATTTGTGGGATATTCTTGCAAAAGTAAGGCATATAGATGTTTGAATTTATCTACTCACAAAGTCATAGAAAGTGCACATGTGAAAGTTGATGAGTTTGCAGAAAGGACTAAAGAAGAAAGCAAAAGGGAACCAAAAGATTACAGGAGATTTGTTTTCATTAAACCTGATACAGTGCCATATACATCTGTCAATTAGGAAACTTCTACTCTCGAGTCTTCAGTCACCAAGTTGCAAGAAGTTCAAACCAAGTTGTAGGAACTCAAGTCACATTCACATGCTACTGAGCCAATGCCTATCGAGTCTGAAGGACTTGAGTGGTAGTTAGATCAACTAGAGCCAGAAATTGAAACTCAAAATGAAGACAATGGAACTCAATCAAAATTTGAAGGTACTATGACAAGAAGTAAGTTAAAAGGTACTTTTTTAATTGCTAATTTTGAACCTAGAAATGTCAAAGATGCATTAGAAAATAAAAATTGGATTGAGGCTATGAATGAAGAAATAGAGAAAATAGAGAAGAACAAAATATGGACTCTTGCACCTAGGCCTAAAGACAAAAATGTGATTGGAACTAAGTGGGCATTCAGAAATAAGTTGAATGAGGATGGTAAGGTATCAAGAAACAAGGCTAGATTGGTACGTAAAGGCTACTCTCAAGAAGAAGGAATTGACTATGGAGAGACTTTTCCTCCTGTTGCAAGACTTGATAGCATCAGGACCTTACTTGCATATGCTACATACAAATGATTTAAGGTATATTAGATGAATGTCAAATCAACATTTCTCAATGGTATTCTTGATGAAGAAGTCTACATTAAGCAACTTGAAGGTTTTGTTGATCCAAAAAAGAAGGACATGGTCTGTAAGTTACACAAAGCATTGTATGGTCTAAAACAAGCCCCTAGAGCATGATATGAAAGATTGTATAACTATGTTATTTAGATTAGTTTTTAGAAAACTAATGATAACAATAGCTTGTATATTAGGGAAGGACTAGATAACAAGATTGTTTTGGTAGAAATATTTGTGGATGATAATTTTTTTATAGGAAGTGATGATCAATGCAAAAAATTTTCAGAGCAAATGAACAAGGAATTTGAGATGTCAATATTTGGTGAGATCAAATTCTTTGTTGGTCTTCAAATTTAGCATAGAAAGAATGACATCTACATTACTCAATTTGAATACATCAAAGAGATACTCAAGAAATTTAGTATGGAAGACTATAAACTAGTTGAAACTCCCGCTGTACTGGACTAAAGCTTACTAAGGATGATGAATCAAAAGAGATAGATCAGACCTTATATAGATCAATGAATGGAAAGTTGTAGTATGTAGTTGATACAAGGCCTGATATTGCTCTTGCAATTGGTATTGTGGCAAGATTTTCAGCAAAACCTAGAGAGAATCACATGATAGAAATCAAGAGGATCTTGAGATACTTGAAAATAACTGATGATTATGGTCCATGGTATAAAATTGGAGAAAATTTGGACTTGAAAGTGTTTACTGATGCTGATTGGGCAAGAAACATTGATGAAAGAAAGAGTACAAGTGGTGGAGCATTCTTTCTTGGAAAGAGGTTGGTTTCTTGGACAAGTAAAAAGAAAAATTGTACATCCCAATCTACAACAGAAGTAGAGTATATTGCAGTAGCAGTAAATTGTTCTAATATTGTTTGGTTTAAATAGTTATTGGAAGGCATGCAGGTTGAGATCAAAGAACTAGTTGTTATGTTTTGTGATAATAAAAGTGTAATCATAATATCCAAGAACCTAGTGATGCATTCCAAAACTAAGCACATTGCAATAAATTATCACTTTGTCAGAGAATTGGTGCAAGATAAGGAGATCATATTGAAATATGTCCATACAAAGGAACAGATTGCTGACATATTCACTAAGCCATTACCTAAGGATGCATTCTTGTATCTAAGAGGTAAGTTAGGGGTCATTCACCTATTTGAAGCTCACTAAAATAAAGTTTTAGTGATGCATGAACAAGAACCAAGTTGAAGATTTATTAGTTGATGTAACATAGTCATGGAAACATTGTATATGAATTAATACTCAAGGTACATTGTTACTCATTTGGTATGTGTTGTCTTTGGCATGTGTTGTCAAAGAGGGAGAGTGTAGTGTCATATCTTTCTGAAATTTGAATTTATTTATGTAGTGTTTCTTGTTTAGAAAAGAAGCTATGCAATTCTTTTACAGAGGGAGATTACTACATTAGAAAAGTTTGTGGCATAAAATCTAAGAGGGAGAAATGTTCTATCAAGAAAAGACTTCTTTTCAAATTTCATCTGCTATGACATGTTGTGTTGCCAACAATGCCAAACAGGGAGATTGTTGGATACAATTGTTCAATTGTGTGTTGTCTTTGATGTTACATAAATGTCATATCAATTATTAGACAGTGTCTACTAAGCTTAGTTGGTTAGCAAAGAAAACTATAGAGTCTACTAAGCTCAGTTGGTCAGCAAAGAAAATTCCAGAGTCTACCAAGCATTCCTAAAAGTTACTATGTGGAAAAAGTTTCTACTGAGCTAACTCGGATGTTGAAGGATTTTGTGGCAAAAGTTAGTGTTAACCAAGCTCACAAGGTTAATGAAGGAAAGTTAGTGTTTATCGAGTTCACTCAGTCTCCAAAGGATTTTGTAGAGTTTGTAGTGTTCACCTAGCTTTAGTTGGTTAACATTGGAAATCATTTTTGGAGTAGTGTTTACCGAACAGGGTCGGCCAATGAAGGATTTCATTTTTTTGAGAAATAAATTTTTTTGTTTCATGTAATGATTGTAGCCAACTAATGTAATAATTATTGGTAATTGTTACTTGTAAATGAGCCAACTTGATAATTTGTAAGGTATAAATAAAAGGTCAAGTTGTGAATTCTAAAGATGAATGAGGGAGCATGCAAGTGTGTTGATTGTGAGAAGAGGAAGGTGTGAGAAAATTTTGAAGAAGGATCAGATATCTTTGAGGAGCAGAAAAGTTGTATTTGATCAAAAGAGGATATGGTAAAGAAGAATAGAGATATGTATTAGCAATTCAGTTGCATCTCATTCAGGTCAAGTCATTGTTACTTTCTCACCATTGTAGCAGTGATTTCTAAATCTCTTAACAAAGTTGGTCTAACAACCATTTTTGTAAATCCTCTAACAAGGTGACAGTTCTTTTGAATTGTTCTAAAGTCCTCCAGCAAAGGCCACTCCTAGCAGGGTGATTAAATCCTTTAACAAGATCACACCTAATAGTGTATTTTATAACCTTTAACAAAGTTGGCTCTTAACAGGGCTGACTTCAAAAGAGTGAAAATTAGTAGCTAGTTACTTGGTGGTTTTTTCCATATTGGGTTTCCATGTTAAATCTGGTGTCTCATGTGTTCATGTTATTTCTTTTATACATGTATGTTAATCATTGTGAATGTTTAAGATATGTTAAAGATAATATACACTGCATCTACCAAGTTACAATAGTTTTCTATATAGCTACTGAGTGACAATAGTAACTAGTTTTATAAGACATCTAAGGGATTTGTGGAAATATTTTTGTGGTAATTGATTCACCCCCCCTTAGTTACTCCATCTATATTTCTAACAAAGGTGTCCTCAATATACACAAGGTACATGAGGCCCAAATCTATAGATGAAAGAAAATAATGCCACACATCTGGGAGGAGATGGTAACCCAAATCTTCACCTTCAATTCCCAAAGGTATAAAGTTCTTTGGTGCTTAGCCAAGGGTGACAAGATTTTACTTCTAAGAGAAGTGTCTTTTGATTCACCTCCCAATATTTATACTTTACTAGAATTTTAGAGTTGAGATCATCCCAAGGGGTGATGAAATACCCAAGCATACCTCCTAAAAAAATGTAAAAAAAGGCCATTTATTTCTTGTGCACTCAAGATCATAGGAAGGCACGAGAGGAGTGAATATGTAAGCGGTCTTGAGTTTAAAAGATACTTATTCTATCCCAATGAAGCTTTAGGTTTTGTAATCTACTTTTGAAGACACTCATGTTTACATCAAACAATTTTCTTTCCAATTTGACAACATCATCAATGTAATAGAAATTGAGAGTTCGCCAACATAAGAAAATTGAGCATTGTCAACATAAGAAATTCAATAAGGAAAGAGTCAATTCCTTTATGCATTAAAGATTGAGTTAGTGTTTATTTTAAGCACCAAATCCAAAGGTTTATTGCAATGTTCTTTAATCCTTAAGCATTCAAGATTTGATGAGATTCATTTTAGACCCAAATTGAAATGTGTATCATAGCATTTTTCTTTGACCTTTATGCATTCAAGAGTGTGTTCACTAGCATGCATTCCAATGAAAAATGTATTCTCCTTAGGGCACTCAAGAGTGTATTTTAGCATTCATTCCAATGAAAAACATGTAGGTTTTAATCCATGGCATTCAAGATTGAGTTTAGCACATTCATTCTAATGATAGATTGTAAGTTCCCTTAAGGCATTCAAGATTGAGATTTGGATTATTTTAGCTTCAAGACATTCAAGAGTGTGTTGAATTTATCAAATTAATTGCAAAATACACTCCAAGAAAAATGATTAAGCATTCAAGTTCATTCCCAAGAGCAATAAAACATTAAGAAAAACCTATGAGAAACACGATTAGTTATTTTGTTTTATACTATTTTTTTTACATAAAAATTGCAGACGACAAAATGCAGGCAGAGACAAAAAAAATTGTAGATAATAGAATACAAAGAAAGTATGGTATACTTGCTACTTGCATTCATGGATCATAGATGACAATATAGGTTTGTAGATGCTAAAAATCAAAGATGAAAAAGTATGAAGACTATGAAGATGACAATATATAAAAATGACTAGTTTTTGATTGCCCACAATGCAGACGACAAAGTAATGAAACTACGAGGATGACAGATTATAAGTTAGAGACAACAAAACTATGAAGATGATGGAATATAATTTTTTAAAAATAGGCAAAGACGACAATATGCGAAGATAATAGAACAAAAAAATCAATTTTTTTGGCAATTTTTTGGGTTGAGTCTAGCAGAGACATGAAGATGTAGAGATGATGATCTATGGAGATGATGAAGCATTTGAATAGAAGACACTGCATCCTAACAAAGATGATAGTATTCATTTTTTTTACGAAAAAAGTAAAGTTTTTGAGCAAATTTGATAATAGAAAAGGGACGTGGGTCCCACAAGACATGCCAAAATGTATACACAAAAACCTAACCTATCGAGAGCATGCATAAAAAAGAAAATTTAGTTGCACATGTATATCAAAGATTTAAATGAGATTGAAAAACAACTATTTATACTTGAATTGGACAACTTGATGCAACTGGAATGAAAAGTTCTCATGCAACCTCAAAGAAACTCAATAGAGGGCACACATGAGAGGCCTTGTCAATGTGCTTTAGATTGGAGGGATGTGGATGCACTCTCTCAAAACACAACTATTGAATCTTAAGGTAATAAAATGTAATAATGAACATGCAACTAAGCTAAATGATGAAGAATGCTTCAAGAGGTGGCTATGGAAGCAACCATTCTTTAGAGCACTCAATGGATAATGGAAGTGGATGTAATAAGAAAATATAAGAGTGCAAGACTACCATGAATATGAAAAACAATGCAAGAAGTAAACAACTACCAAAGGGTTAGTAACAATGCATAAAAATCTCTAAACACTGTAGAACTATACTAGTATGATAACAATGTAAATGAAAGAGATGAAAAGTGCTTGAGACAAGGGCTCTATTTATAGGTTTGAGAAAGGCCTTGGGGAGGTGGTATCTATGTGACATCCACGTAGGTGCCTTAAGGGAGACACATGGGCTAAATAACAAGCCATGCAAAAGTCAAAAGGACCCTTTATGGTTGAGAGGCTCAAGGTGTGCTCACACATGTGTGACAAACCTTGGGTGAAGGAGTGGGGGACAAAGGTTTAAGAGGTGTAAATGAAGTGAAAGCTTTATTGGATCATGAGCTTCTCACACATGTGTGAGTAAATACCTAGGGGCTAAAAGGTGTTTAGTATAATAAAGTGGGATTAAGTAGTGGGTAGGCTTAGAAGGATGAGAGTGATGGGTTTAGACTAGGTTTTTAGGATGAGATTAGGATTAAATTAGATATGATTTAACTTAATCATAGGATTAGAAAATTTAATAAAGTGGAGGGAATTTAAATAAATAAGAATTTATTTAAAATCGGATTTATGGACCACTATGTATTAAATAATTTTAATACATTAGAGGAGATGTATTCAAATTAAATTTAAATACACTAGGGAAATGAACCTATTTAATTAAATAAGTAGAAGAATATGAAAAATATAATTAATTATTAAATAATCAATTATAATTTTAAGAGAAATATTAAAAAAATAATCTAGTGTTTAGGACAATTTTAAGTGTCTATACTTTAAAAAAAAAAAAAGTAGTTTAGTAAACTTTGTAACATATTAGGTTTATTTATTTTGGGTTCCCAAGCAAGGTGTTACATTATGTTTGTAGGAAGTTGGACAAGGTGGAGGTGTACTAACTCTAGAATTATTTGTTGATCACTTCTTCATCAGCCTATAGTCACTATATTCTAGGTTCTCGATTCTTTTTCTTGTTCTAAAAATAAAATATTCTATTTAAGATTCCTTATAAGTTTAAGGTAGAGCAACATACTTCGAAAGAAATACTATAGCAATAGCGATAAGGGTAAATAAAAATAGGATGAGCAGATTTTCATTCTCTAAAAGACATACTGTGCTACTTTCCTCCATGTTTTATTCTTTGTTGACATATTTTTGAGCATTTGGAGGTTCATTTGCTAAGCAACATCCCTTTTCTCCATTCTACTTTATTCTTTCTAGTTTGGTGATTGCAATGAGCATAACTGTTATAAAAAGATAGCATGAATCATACAGGAACAAATTTTTCAAATGGCACTACAATGCTCCACCTCTTCTTTCATTTTTGACTCTTCTGACATCCATTATACTTAACCTTCTATGGAGAAGACATTCCATGAAATTTATTCATCAAATTCATACCTTTATGTCATGACTGGCTAGAAATGAAAATGTCAGGAGGCATATTAATTAATTATTGACTATATTCATGTAAAACACTCTCTTGATAACACATGATTCCCCAAACTAGAATCCATTCTCTTCGTCTTATTAGGAAAATATATAGAAGTGGACTTAATTGTTGTGTCATAGGAGAAGAAAAAGCTTGAATGTTCTAAATATCTTCGATACAAAACAAATAATACTGGCACTTCAAAAAAATTGAGTATACATGCACACAAGGAAAGCCAAAAAGCTGCCAGAATGAATTAATCATACTAAACTACTAAAATAAATATTCACAACTCTGATATGTGTATACTCTACATTGAATACAAACTTGCCCTATTAAATGACCCCAACTCATGACAAACAAGGAATAATGGAAATGCTCAATGAAAGTTATTGAATTTATGTCAACAAAAGTTGTTGATATTATAATATGGGTGAATTTGAGCGAGGTGACCAAATTATTCTTTCAAAAATATATCTGAAGATATAAACATTAAGTACAACATGTCTAATATTTTTGTAGATATACAAATTAGTTACACCAAATTTTTTTTTCAAAACCATATGTACAGATATAAACATTAAGTGCAACATGTCCAATATTTTTACAGATATATTTTCCTATGAGGAAAGACCACACCTAACAATATGAACCCAGAACAAAATAACATGGAAATGGCTATGTTATGGTCTTAGTTCTAAAGAAAATCTAATAAATGAAATTGTCCTTGCAAAAATTGTAAGGGCTTAAAGTATCGAAGATTTCTAATCACAACAACCTAGAGTCATTGTAGGAAACATGGTCATGTTGAAGGGGCTCATGATTTTCATTGATTATTGAATGTGGATTTCCTATTGGTGACATTTTGACCAATATTGTTCAAAATCTCGGCCAATCTTGGCTGGCATTTCGACCAAAATTGGTCAAAATTTTGACCAATGGCCACTAATATTGGTCATACCAAATGTGGTCCATTTTGACCAATTTAAGGTTTCATCAAAATTTCAACGAGAAAATTTGTGACGCACCACTTGGTTGCAAATTCAATCAACATAGGTCAAAATTTCAACCAAGTTTCATCAAAAAATGGGTCAAAATTTACTAGTGTAAATAAGAGGACTAAATTGGTCTTAGGGTGTGGAGAGTATGGGTCGAAGACCCCAAAATGGCAATGTTGCTCCTAGTTGCTCAAAAATTACTCATTTGGCTTAGTAGAGCATTGTTGGGTTTTGAGGGCTAAATAGAGAAAGAAAGTGTTTTAAGGTCCTTTTAAGGTGTTTAATAACTATTTAAGACCTTTTTTGTAGTTTGGTATCAATTGGAGAAAGTTTGAGAAGCACATGTTAAAAATTGCAAAAACTGCTTAACTAGCAAAAGTTATTATTGACTACTTTTTACAATTTTCTTGCAAACAAAGAAATTTTTTTGTTAGAGCCTTCCAACTATATGAAATAGTTAGGAGTGGTCTTGGTAATCCTTCATAAGGTCATTTCCAACCTTTCCATTTGGTTCAAGGAAGTGGATTTGATATTGTACAGACTGTGCAATAACATTTGGTATAACAATTTAATGTTTTCTATGTTCTTGGCATGTGTACGAATTAGTTTCAGATCTTTTGTGTTGGAAGTGTTAGTAGAAGTTATTTTTCAATTTGGTATATAGTTTTTTTGTTATTTGATAGAGTTTGGAGTTCTTAGGATAATTATCTTGGTGTTCATTAGTTTGCTAGTCTGAACAAAGGTGTGAGTGGAAGATGGAGTCCTAAGGCCACTTCCCACTATTGGTATTGTACTATTTTATAGGATTTGGAACTAGACTCCATGTACTCCATGTACAGTAGAGATGGGCCCATGGAAAGCACAACAATGGGTTTTAATGTGATTCCCTAGGCAAGTCATTTCAACTTGGTTAGGGATCATAAAGTAGAGAAAGAGCTATGAAAAGGATTGAAAGTGCAAATACTTCAATCCAAGTATGTGGCAAGTAAGGAAGTGTTTTTGACTATCCCCAATCCTAAGAATAATTTTTGGTGTGTACTCCAAGGAATTTAAAATGAGTTTTTGCATTAGACAACATGTAAACCCTGAAACCCTGATTTTTAGGCTAGAATTATGCCCATACTATATGGACAAGTTGGGAACCCAAGACCTTCAAAATCTTCAAGGGAACTAAAAAGGGTATTGGTAATGGTAATTATTTAGGTACTTGTTAAGGGATTTTTCTAGATATTCAAGTTTTTGTGCATTTGGAGGGCTAATCCTTGTAGCCTTTTTCCAAGCATTTGAGTGCATTTACACTTGTGGACTGCAACTCAATTAGGGCCATTGTTTTGGGTTTGGAATCTAGGATAGAGACCTAAGGCAGGCCTAGGTGTCCATTTGATTATGTGGAAGATCAAATGAGGTTTGGGACTATGTGTTTGTTGATGGGAGTTGATGAGTAAGCTTGTACTACCTGGTTGATGTGCACTAGTTGAATGAGTAGGATCTATTGGATAACATCCCTAGAGGCATAGGGTTGTGTAAAAGCCCTATTTTGATCAAGTGAATAACCTAAGAAGACCCTATAGAGTTTGGGGTTTGAGAGAGAAATATTGGTCATCACATTAGAGTGGTATTAGAGAAAGTTAAAGACTTGGGAAAAGTGGTGGATGTTTGCAACTACTAGAGAATTAGTGGGTGAAACTAGTACCGTGACTAATGTAGGACTAGCCAAGGAAGTTGATGAGCAAAGGGAGATGAATAGAGTTTGTGAAGAAACCTTAGTAGAGGTGAAGGTGAAATTGGATGCAGTTGCTAATGCAGTTAGGAGGAAGGAAGAAGAGGAAAATGAGAAGGGTAAAGAAGTAACAGAGGAGGATGTAGTCCCTAAACTTGACCCTATTTTGAATGAAGAGCCCTTTTTGAAGCCTATTAAAGCCCTAGGAGGAAACTCTTTGGAAGGTGTGCCACTTTTTAGTGGCAAGGTGGACATAGATGCAGTCATAGATTGGATAGATAGCATGGAGAACCATTTTGAATGTAAGGGGGTATCAAAGGCACAAAAGGTTAAAGTGACAAAGTCAAGGCTCAAAGGTTCAACTCTAACATGGTGGAAATATGTACAAGATGATAGAGTCAACATGGGTAAGACATCTAAAGCTAATTAGAATGCTATGGTCACTAAAGTGAAGGAGAACTTCCTACCTAAATACTTTGAGATTCAACTCCACAAGAGAAGACAAGGACTAAGGAAAAAAGACATATATGTAACCTCTTACACCGAGGAATTATAGAGGCTATGTCTAAGATATAGAAAGCAAGAAGAGGATCCAATCAAGATGGCTAGATATTTGAGTGGTTTGAAGTGGAATATACAAGAGGAGCTTAGTTTGTGGGCACCTAGCACTGTCCAAAGGTGCCATCAACTAGCTCTAAAGGTAGAGAAAAAGAACAAAGAAAAGGGGATTCCAACTTCAAAGATAGAGGCAAGGGAAAAAATTAGAGAGGACAAAGAGGAGGCTACCAAGGTAGAGGTAGTGAGCATAAGAATCAAGGTGAGACCAAGCTCATAGAGAAGACTAGTGACAACTCCTCAAAAGGTGGTTATAATAGAGGGAGACACAATCAAGGATGATCAAATAGGGAAAGAGGATCAGGTAGATCCAACTCATACTTTGCAAGTATGAAATGTTATAACTATGGTCAGTTGGGCCATCCAGCCTATAGATGACCAGAGAAGCCTTCTTCCTCACACCAAGATAAAAGAGTGGCATATGCTCAAGAAGAAACTTAAAGTTGCAAGGATACATATGTAGACCATATAGAATCTAAAAAAGGAGAGAATCTCATGTTTAAGAGAGTGCTGATCAAACAAAAAGATCCTGATGAACCTAGACATACAAGGGCTTTTTTTAGTATAAAATGCAAAATCCTAGGAAAAATATGCAAAGTGGTGGTGGATTCAGGGTCCAATGATAACATGATATCAAAGGAAGCTAGTAATGAATTAAAATTGTAGAATATTCCTCATGAAAACCCCTACAAGTTTACTTTTCTTAACAGAGGGTAAAGCATCTTGGTTAATGATCATGCTTGGATGGATTTTTCCATAGTAGGATACAAGGACAAATTATTGTGTGATGTTTTGCCCATGTATGCTTGTCATATTTTACTAGGTAGGCCTTGAAAATTTGATAGGGAGGTTGTGTATGATGGTAGGGATAATGCCATAACCTTTAAAAAGGAAGGTAAAACTTTTAAAATTTAGTCTTTATTGGAAGGAGGAATTACAATCTAAGGTACCTAGTGTACTATTTTGTAGTAGAAAAGAATTTGCTAAAGATATCAGAGATGAGGAATGCTAGAGTTATGTAGCAGTGCCAAAGTTTTAAGTAAAAGAAAATGCGGTCAAGGAACCCTTACCAATTGAAGTCCAAACTTTGCTTGAAAAGTACAAGGACATAGTGAGTGATGGTATTATAGCTACTCTACCTCCTAGGAGGGTTATAAGTCACCAAATTGACTTTGTTCTAGGTGCCTCCTTGCCAAATAAAGAAACATACAAGATCACTCTTGATTAGAACTTAGAAATGGCAAGACAAGTCCAAGAATCGATGGATCAAGATTTGATACATGAGCGTAATCCCATGTGGAGACCCTATGGTGTTGTGATCTAAGAAAGTTGGAAAATGAAGATTATGTACAAACTCAAGAGCCATAAATAGGATCATAATCTGTTATAGGTTTCCCATACCTAGGATTGAGGATCTCATGGATTGCCTTAGAGGAGCTAAATATTTCACTAAGTTGGATTTGAATAGTGGTTATCACCAAATTAGGATTAAGGAGGGAGATGAATGGAAACAACATTTAAGACTATTTATGGTCTTTATGAGTGACTAGTAATGCCATTTGTTCTTTCCAATGCTCTTAGCATATTCATGAGGCTCATGAATGAAGTGCTCAAGGACTTTACAGGTAGATTTTTGGTGGTGTACTTAGATGATATACTGCTCTATAGCAAGACTAAGGAGGACCATATCAAAGATGTTGAGGGAGTTTTGAAAATACTTCATGAAGAGAAGTTAGTTATCCACCTGGAGAAGTGTGATTTCTTTAAACAAGAACTTGTGTACCTAGGCTTTGTGGTGTCCCAAGGAACCTTGAAGATCCACAAGGAGAAGGTTGCTACTATACTAGATTGGCCAACACCTACCACATCTACCGAGGTAAGAAGTTTTCATGGATTATCCCAATTCTATAGGAAATTCATTAGGAATTTTAGTGTTATTTGTGAAACTTTTCTTGACACTATAAAGGGTGGAGTCAAGTCTAAGTTTAAGTGGACTTGAGAAGTTGAGAAGTCATTTGACATGTTGAAGAAACAAGTAGCTACTCAACCTATCCTACAATTGCCTAGTTTTAAAAAATTCTTCACCCTAGAATGTGATGTAGTAGCTTAGAAGTAGGTGGGGTTTTGAGTCAAGAAGGTAGGCCAATAGCCTTCTATAGTGAGAAGCTTAGTGAGGATAAGAAGAAGTATTCATCCTATGACCTAGAGCTCTATGCCTTAGTTCAATATCTTAGGAAATAGAGACAATATTTGTTGCCCAAAGAATTTGTTGTGTTTGTAGATAATCAAGCTCTTAGCTACATCAACACACAAGAGAAGTTGAGAACTAGACATTTGAAGTGGATGGATTACTTATAGGCCTTCACCTTCACAATCAAGCACATGAAGGGGTAGTTGAGCAAAGTGGTAGATGCACTAAGTAGAAGGGTCATGAAAGTTCAAGAGATTAAGCTCCAAACATTGGAATAAAGAGTTTTACGAACCTCTACAAGGAAGATGAGGACTTTGCTAAAGCCTATAAGGTATGCAATAATTTTGAGAATCATTTTCATAGAAATTTTTTAGAATATACTTTGCAAAATGGGTTGCTATTCAAGGGTAACCAATTGTGTATGCCAAGGGGTTAAATGAGATAGAACCTAATGCATGATAAACACAATGATAGCCTAAGTGGACACTTTGGTGTGAGAAAAGCCTTAGAATTAGTGCAAAGGTTCTATTATTGGCCCAAGCTAGTGAAGGATGTGACTAAATATGTGGAGCAGTGTATGGTATGCATGAAAGCTAAAGGAGGAATGAGCAATGTAGGTCTTTATCAACCTTTACCAATTCCAAGCAGGCCATGGAATTGTGTAAGTATGGATTTTATTGTAGGTTTACCCAAAACCAAGAAAGGGTATGATATCATTTATGTTATTGTTGATAGATTTAAAAAAATGGGGCATTTCATCCCATGTAGGATAACTAATGACGCAAGTCATATTACCCATCTATTCTTCAAAGAGGTTGTGAAGACTCATGGAATTCCATTAAGATTAATATTAGATAAAGATGTCAAATTTATGAGCCATTTTTGGAAAACTTTGTGGAGAAAGCTTGGCACAAATATGTCTTTTGGTTTAGCTTACAATCTTGAAACTGATGGTCAAATTGAAGTGGTTAATATGACCCTAGGTAACCTTCTAAGGTGCCTAACTAAAGAGTATGGTCAAACTTGGGATGTTATTATCTCACAAGAAAAATATGCCTATATCAATAGCAGGAATAGGCCTAATGGAAAGAGTCCTTTTGAGTTTGTTTATGGAATGCATCCAAGGGGTGTATGTGAATTGAGGTATCTTGGAGATATGGATTAGAGAAATGGTCACGATAAAAACTTTATTCAGACCATGAAGGCAATTTAGGAGCAAGTCAAGAAGACCATCCAAGATAAAACTCACAAACTAAAAGAAAAAGTGGATGAAAAAAGAAAAGATGTGCAGTTTGTTGTCGGTGGCTATGTTATGGTCTATTTGAATAAATAAAGGCTTCAAAAAGGTGTTCCTAACAAGCTATAGATGAAGAGGTTAGGGCCTTGAAATCTTGGCAAAGTATGGAGAAAATGCCTATAAGGTAGATGTTGGAGTTCTTTATAGGTAAGGAACATATCAGGTCGGTTTAAACCTAATACCAGAAAGAATAAGATAGGGACAAGACTAAGGATGAACTAAATCCTATATTCAGCAAGGCTAAATCTTAGTTCTGGATCAACATTAACAGAGTCATTAGGATTCACTTCACTTTAGGCTCTACAAGGCCAAGGTAGGAAAACCTTAGGGATTAATGTTGTTAACTTGATATTCTTTTCTTCAAAGATTTTTCTCTACAATAGGAATGGTTAATATTATTCTATGATTTGCTGATAATATTTCTAGACATAGTATCTATTTATAACAAAAAAAAGAAGATGCAAATAAGTAGTACCAACACTTTTAGCTCTTAGTACATGAAATGGTAAATTGATTTGTTGTTATGAATTTCTTGCAATTAAGTGAATCATTAGCTTGTTCTTGAACTTCTAAATAGACTAGTGTCTTATCCATTGGGATATAGAGTCAAAGGTTAGTGAATTTGGACCTTTTTAATCAACTTGTGATTAAAATTGTCAACATTAAACTCTAAGTTTCATTCTTATCATATCCTTTTCAAAAACTCTAAAACTTATCAATTATAGAAAGCAATTTCCTAATTCTTTAAATTAGGAGGAATCACAAAAATATATACAATTTGTGTAAATTGCATTAAACTGAATGAAACTTGGTCATATCAGTCCCAAGATTATGAATATATGAGAGACGAGACAAAACTCAAAGACAATGATAGTTCAGTGAATTTCCTTCTCATTAAGATATTTATAATGCTAACAAAGATTCATAATATAACTCAAAGACAAGCCATTGATACTAAATGTTCACTTTATATATTCAAGTATGCAATAACTGAATTCATTCACATAATCATAGAACAAATGGAGGGACTACAAAATAATACATGATAATGAGAAAATTCTATAGATAATCGACCTCTACTCTTCATCTTGTAAATCCATATATAGGATTGCAACAAGCTATATATTAGAGGAGGACACATGTCAAAACAAAAATGGATACAAAAACTTGGAAGATGGGAACCAAAAGGTATGCAGAACATTCTTCCAAAAGATCAATCAAAAAAAGAAAAGTAGTTGAGATAGTAAGTGAACATTTATATCATGTCTTTTGATTTTTCTCTTCTTTTTCCTTCAATGTCCTTCATATGAAATAGCTTAACTACTTCCTACCGATAGAGCCATAATTTCTCCTACCACCTTTAAAACATAAATTTCCCTTTTTGTGGGCCACTCTATAGTTTTGACCTCTTGCAAATCCTGAGTGGCTTTGGTCCACCTGACATTCATAGTTTCTTTTGATTCAACAATAAATTTATTCAAATCTATTTCTGGCTTAAATAGGGAATCAAATAATTTATTATATGGGACATCAAAAGCATCTTCAAAAATTGATACTGTAGTCTCCTAAGTTAAAATGGCACCAAAGGAATTGAACCATTCTTACCAATCTATCACTATGTTAGCAACATCTAAAATTGATTGTATATAGGGCTGTACTCCCTAAGATAAAACCATTAATTTTCCTTGTATAATTTGTAACTTTCTAGTGAAGAAACCAATGAATTCTTTGACTATCTCCAAACCTTCCTTCACTATGATTACTTTATTAGGAAAATCTAGCTTTTTAGCCATTAGTACAATTAGCCATTCCAAGAACTGAGTGGATGGCCCCCAAAGATTAAATGTGGGTGACAGCCATGAAAGTGTCTTATTGAAAAATTGCTCAGAACTTTTTAAAGAAATATAAAAACTATGAGCCTGCTATGACATATTTTTCAAGATTTCAATCCTATGGCTCATCAAAATCCTAAGGACAACTATCCTTATCTCATTTCCTTACTGAGTAGATTGAGTATCAATGCTCATCCTTCTAGGTTTTTCTATTTTCTCTTCCCCCAAGTCATCTATTTGTGTTGGGGCCTTAGCTGTGTTCCTAGCTAGCTAATGTTGATCTTCATATTCTTGTCTCTATTCTGCAGAAACTACTTGCTATGCTTGTACAAGTTGCTCCCTAAGTGATGCAACCTCATTTTCAAGTGCTTGGACCTTGGCCTCAAGCTCTAAAATTCTTTCCTTGTACACATAACTCTTTCTAAGCTTATCTTCATAGAGATTTCTTACATCAATGTAATGATCTATGGACTTAGAAAGTCTAGTCTCCATCTCCTCTATCTTGCCTTCATTCATAAATGAAAAATGTTTCATGGATTTAGAAATCTTTGTGTTAGAGGTGCCCTGTAGAGTCCATACAATCATATTACCTTGTTAAGTTCTCTATACATCCATTAGTTTTGGCTTGTTTGATGAAGAGGCCATAATCTAGACTACTAGAGATTTGGTATCAATGTTAAAACCAATTCCTCTCTATAATACATTAGCACTAAATGTCTCATATGAAATGGCATTTTCCTTCTTATTTGATCAAGCATAAAACCTTGTTCCAAGTCCCATCTAGGCACCAACAACATACCACTCCTTTGTACAAGATCCCTTACCTCCTCTAGAGTCATGAATTTACTCTCAAGATCATAGGCCTGCAACTTCTCCACCAATTCTAGTTTTTGGTCATCTAATTCTCGTAGCTTCATCTTTAGTACCAGCTCACTATTTTATCTTGTATGGAAAGCTCTCAAATTTAGTAGATTTGATGAATTCATCATCTTCTAGGAATTGTTAGGCTTGAATAATTCTATCATCAAGCCTTGTTGCTGCTAATTCCATGTTAGTGAGTGTACTCTCAGCTGCATTTATCCCATCTTGGAGGTAATTTTGCCTTAAGTTAGCAAAATACTGACTATTTCTAGGTAAGATGTGCAATGTCCTCTGTTTCACCTTATAGGGATATGGACAATATTTTGTCTCTTATTTCCCTTTATGACCCATGATGCTTTAGGGAAATCATCTTCTTCTATCTCCAAGGTCACATTAGGTTTAGGGCTATGAGGGCATACCCTATCTTTCTCTCCCATTGGTCCTTTAGGCATTTTAGCCATAATCTTAGCATGGTTAGTGACCATCTTACTAATCCTTTGAGGATAGGAAATATCCATGTAAAATACCATGAACTGGGGATCTTCTCTCTTTAGTTCCCTTTCCAGCTTCAAGACATCATCTAGCATTACTAGCTTGTTAGCTGCCTCACCCTCTGCATGAGGTAATTCCTTTATGCTAGGCAATACATAATTTCTCATCTCCTTAAGGGTAATCTTCTTCCATTTTTTAGGGTCATACATTCTATATGGACTAGTTGACAAATTGTAATGATGGAAAAAATAATGGATCCAATCTAGGGCCTCTTTTCCAATTGTAAAGTCCTCAACCCTAAAACACCTACATAAGAAAGTGCCCTTATGCACTTTGGGTCCTAGATACTCCCTATTGACCATAAATAATTTCCATATGAATTCAATTATACCCAATCTAGGAGGGATAGACTTTGGTAATATATGGGGTGGCTGAGGACAACTATAGACTCTCATTAAGGAAAAAGTTGGAAATAAGAAAAATGTCCCCCCAGTTATGATGTAATCTTTTTGCTTTAGGAAGCAGGGATGGTCTCAAAAGGCCTTTTAAAATCTCAGGTGCCCTAAAGTAACCTGGATCTAATATTCTCAGTATTACATCACTAAAATTATTAAAGAATAAAATAGAATTAGAAAAATGATAATTGCTACCCATACCCGTGTCCACAACTAAACTGGCAAGTCTCCATTTGCAGTAGAAGTATTGTCAATGAAATTAGAACTTACATACCCTACATTCTTGTAGAGGATTAGGAACGTCAGTGGCAAATAATGACAAAACTTGAAATCCTTTAGTTCTCCACTCTAAGCTCTAGCAATATTTTCTTTCATCACATCTAGAATATAATTAACATATTCATACTCCTCGCCATGGTAAGAGTCTTTCACATCCCTAGCAATTATAAATTCAGCTCCATAGACCATATCGGTTCCATCTTTTCCAACCACCTTATGGACACCATATACTGTCTTTACGAAATAGTTTTTAAACTTATCCAGAGGCATTATTTTTTCTACCTTTTTAGGGTAACCACCCACATTCTTTAAATCCATGGGAATATGCTATAGCATAGATTTCCTAGTGTAGGCCTTGGTATTTACCTCAAACTTCCTTTGCAAATCCTTTAAATCCATAGGCTAGCCCATACCTTGATCTAGTCCAAAAGCCTCAATGATTGATTCATGATCAAGTGTACACAAAATAGTTCCATCTTTCTTACGAAAGGATTTGGTGGCTGGATTGTAGCAACAAAATAGGGCCTTCATCAAGTCTACATCTACAAAAAATTCTAGAAAAATTAATTTGGCTAAGTTCTTCTTCCATGGATTACACACAAGAATCTTCTTCTCCTTGTTATAGTAGAAGTATAAAAAGCTCAAAACTAGTAACACCAGGGAACACAACATCTCTACAAAGAGTATATGGGTCGATAAAGGCATAGTCATTTGCAACATTGGCATTAGAAGAATTGAGGAAAAATTTACCCATTCTTCAACAAACCTATTTGGCTTCTTCTGTCTTGTTTTCCCTCCTTTAGAAGTTGAAGTATCTGCAACTCCCATAACTAATGCTTGAATCTCGTCTACCTCTTTATTAGACATTTTTACAATATGTAAGAAAATAGGGTATAGAATCCACTCTCAAGATTTTAAACAACTATCTATATACACTGAAAGCTTTGTAACTTCTCAAATTCTCTCTCTTTGAAAATGACAAACTATGATTATCAAACAAGGAAGCCTTTATAACTCAATGTATACAAATCAACGTTCATCTTTGCTTTGATTTTTGGCATGCTTGAAAGATAATATTAGCTTATTCTATCACCTCAGGGGAGTGTCACCATTACTATCCAATAATGCACATTTTGTACCATATTCAAATATTATTGGTCGAGAAGCTCATTGTCATTTCCAACTCAAAAAAATGGCCAACATGTTTCATGTCAAAATAGGATCTATGATCTTATGATCATTACTGATGAAAAGACTCCTCGTATTATCTTATAGCTGAAGAAATAGTTCCATGATGTTACAAAAACCTTTGAAAAACCCTCATCAAATAGTCAAAAACCATGGAAAAACCCTTTCCGATCTTATGGCAAATGACTTATGTTGAAATAGCATAACATCTTACTTTAACCCATTTCACCCTACGATCTTATGATTGTAGTAATTTTTGTTACTTTGTAACATCTTCGGTTACCTTTCAAACTTTTGCGATACTAAGAGAAACTATTAATCTTCTCTATCATAGCATCGTGGGCCTTGCCTCTTTCATTTGCAATCTTATGATCATGACTTCTTCGTAACATCAGAGAACATTATTCATTACCCTAAGATCTTATGATGAGCTATATATCGTAAGATTAGAGATTGCCAAATGCCATTCAAAAATTAATATAAAAATCTTTTCTAGTCCCACTAATCTAGCTAATCACACATCTGGTATTAATTTCATAGTCTGGTCAATCAAATCTGGACACCTATCACCTATCTGACAACATACTATTACTTTTTCTTGTCTTCTATCACCTTACAATCCTACGATCATACGTATCCTGTATCATCGTAGAAACCAAATATTTCCTTTACAATCTTAAGATGCTCACAGTTTTGTAACATTGTAACACATTCTTTCTCTATCCTCAATGCCACAACTACCCTCCTTGTTGTAATTTTTTAGAAGAAAAAATGAAAACGACTCAGACTACCATACAATTATATGATACAATTGAATTGTAAGATTGAGAAATTAAACTTTCTTGTTCATGATATTATGATACAACACTTATCTTAAGATTGGGAATTTGAAAACACTTCATCACGATCCTTTGCTAACCCTTTTGTTATGACATCATAGGAAAAAATGTAAAGAACAAATGAAATCTCACTCAGCTATAAAACCTAGGGTTAGGGCCTAGAATCTAATTTTATAAAGAGTTTTTGCAATGTATGATGGAATTAAAACCCTAGGGCATCAAATTTCACATTTGGGGTAAAAATGAAAAATAATCAGATTAGGGAAAAAAATGTTAAGGTTTTATTTGTAGATGAAAAGTAATAATATAAAACCCTAAAAATCACAACACCTTTTTAGTATTTTCACCATTAAATTTGAAAATTAAGCTTAGCGAATATAGAGGCTATCAATAGATTTACCATCAACTCTACTCATATCCCCTATTTTCAATGTACAAGACTTGGTGGCATTCAAAGGTACATGACCTTAGGTTAGTGTAGATGTTCAAAATAAAATTGAACCTATTGTAGCACCTAGTGTTAGCAAGTTGGAGGCAAGAAGGTGTTGGATTCAAGATTGAAGAAGTCTACAAGGCACATGGTATATATGAAGCACCTCATCCAATGGAAGGGAAAGCCAAATTTTGAGGCGACTTGGATTGCTGAAATAGAGTTCAAGGAGGTTTGAATTCCCCTAGACATTTTTCCATTAGTTACAACTTAGTTTTTTTTTTTAATGGGGGATTATGGTGTAGGAGAACCTAGGTAGACTAGTAAACCTAGGGTTTCTTAGTTTTTCTTTGTTTGTAGTGATGCTATACACATCACTAGATCAATAAGAGGACTAACATGGTCCTAGGGTGTGGAGAGATAGGGTAGATGAGCCTAAAATGGATTTTTTTTTGAAATTAAAAGCGACAAAAAATAAGGGGGTCAGCCCTTACATCCAAAATGCTGGTAACCAACACATCACCTGTAGTGCACCAATATTACAGTCAAAGGAACCAGCAAATATAAATATATTTTTCTTTTTCAATGAAAGCATTTTTATTTTATTTTATTTGTTATATTTATTTTCCTTGATCTACAATATTGATGTACATTCTTACAATACATTTAACTAACTTCACTAACCACTTTAGTTCCTTCCAACCAGAACATTATTTGAAATTCTAACAAAATGTCTTTATAACCAAATGTATCAATTTCAAATGGAGACACACATTTTCTCTTAGAATCATTTTAGAAACAAAAGCATAACAACTTTACTCATTTCTATATACTATAGGATAGTGCATGATATATAAATTTCTTTAATCACTAAATGTAGCAACATATCAACAAGTACAGTCCACTTATACAATTTTCCAGCTTACAAGCTGTCATAAAACACAAGATTGGGAGTTACCCAAGGGTGACTCTCCCTAATACAATAAGAATTCACTTGGAAGTATGTTTTTGTTGCACATGAAAATAAGACAACATCCTTCTTCTCTTCAAGTCTTCAATCCATAGATCACAACCTGCAGTACAACACACACAAACAAGCCCATGGTACTCTCCTCCCAACCTTAGGCCTTTTAAAGGCCACCCCCGAGTAGGGAGAACCTTGACTAGGTGGACATACATTACTAACAACCATTTACAACACAATGCTCACATTACAAAATTGTTCACACATTTTACAGTTGACAAATAAAACCACAAAAATTCCCAACCAAGGTAGACCACTTAGGATCACACGTAGATCCATCTCAAGGGGTAAGGGTGGAAAATGAATGTTGGGGAGACTCCACCTGCAACTATGCCTTCATTAGGCTATACATTTTATATGCATGCCTTCACAAGGCAACCCAATACCACATACATGCCCTCACATGGCATCTTTACAATACTTATAACTCCAGCAAGGTGGCATATGGGGCCCATAACACCCATATGGCATCCCTCTCCTACTCTAGGAGAGACTCTCACCCAACACATTCCCTATGCACCCCTTACCCTCACAAGGCTCTCTTTCCCTCCCAAGAGATGAGACTCACCTTGTCACACCCAAAATAGAAAAATGCAACAAGAACATATGAATTCACAACACAAAGTAAATCACAATACACACATACACCAAAACTGAAACATGATCCCTCAACCTTACACAACACAACATTACAACACACCATATTACAACTACATTACAAAAAAATCACATGCATAACACAATAAAAATAACCTACTTGACAACAAGCTTTCATAGCAAGGGTACATAAGGTTACCAACCTGGTTTCCAAGAAAATTTGAGCTCCCTCTCTTTTTACCAGCAATCCTCCTCCTAAGCTATCTTCTTCTCCTTGTTTTTTTCCCCTTTTCCAAAATTTTACCCCACTTAGATTCTTTTTCCAGATCTATCCAAAAATTCTCCCCCCAAGAACTCTCCAACCAACTCTCTCTAAAGAATGTTTTCTTTTGATGCTTAAGTTTCTAAATTCGGCCAACTTGGGAATCCACAATTTTTGGGTGCTCTTTTCAATGCCTAGGGAAGCTTATAATACTTAAAAATGCCCCTACCCCCTAGGTATATCATATGGGCTTTAAAATAAGACCTCAAACTACCCCTAGGGATGGTGTAAACCTCCTAGAAATTCACAAAAGGTGTGCATTCGACCTAGCATGGAAAGAATCCCTCTTGGACCCATAAATACACCTAGGGAAAAGAAATCCTACCAAACCACTCCTTGGTTCACTCAACCACCTACCATCCCACTAAGCATGCTACAAAGGAGAACATGTGTCAAGTGACACCACAATACACACAATACACTTGGCAAGCCACCAAGAAAAACAAATTTACTTTTATAGAATCACAATAATACACACAAATTGGTTTTACAAATAAAATACAAGGGTAAAAAGGTTATACCCTCCTTAGGGTTAACCTTGGTTTTTCCAAACACCTAGCAAGGTTCTCCATAAATCCATGGGCTTCTTTCCTGCACACTTATTGCAAATATTAGTAGTCCAAGAATAAGGTGATAAAATGATAATGTAAATATAAATCACATAGATTCTATCATCAATGAATAACATAACTAATATGAAATATGTATTTCCATTCATATCACATTACACACTTCACATTTGTAGCAATTCTCTAATCTAGATAGTAAAACATTATGATCATTTATTCTTACAGAAAATTATGGAATTAATCTACCTTAAGCAATGCATCAAATATAATATAAGTATACAATTCTAGTTTATTCAAATGATACATGAATTCTTAATGTTACTCTAAATATGCTAAGACATGATAATCTAGCACCATATGGATACCACAATTCAAAAATCAAACATTCACTTGAGTATAACATAAGCTTTAATCATGACATATGGATCATCAAGAAGGTAAGTAAGCATATCTGAATAACATCATAAAAACTACTTAGATTATTAGTGTCCTAGTAACATCACAAGGAATCATCATATAGCCTAATGATATAGGTATCAATGTCCCAATAACATAACATGAAATCAAATAGTCTAAGGATCAAAATATCAATGTCCATAGGGGGTAATAATGTGTCATCTAGAGTCTAACTATCAAAGTCCAAAAGAAACAAAATGTCAATAGTGCTATGATGGTCGGGGCGGGACATGACATCACCACTGAGAACCAATAGAGAACATTAGTAAAATGAAAGCAAACTAAGAAGTAATTTAACCACAATATTTCTACCCAAAATTCTAACCAGCATACTACTATGAAAAAAAATAACTAAACTATAGTATAAGTCCATAGAGTTAACTATACTAATAAAGTTCACAAAAATACTATTGGCATAGTCAGGCCAATCCAAGTCTGAGTAACAACTAGATATCGGCAAACCAAGTAACAACATAATAAAATAAAACAACTAGTATCCAATGATCCTTTATAACTATAGATATATTTATCAATTTTCTCTATTCCCTTCCTTGCCAAAAGAACCTGGGCCCAATCATCAATAAGAAACTTAAAGAGAAGCTTATGATCTTCCATGTCCATCCCTGTGTCTTCTTTCTCCTATGCTAGCAATTGGAGGGTGGTAGTAGCAACATGAGTGACCTTTAGGGTGAATTTAGAGAAGGTAGAGAATCCTTCCTATAAAACATTGACCCTTTGATTCAGGTAGGCAATCACCTCCATTTACTTCTCAACCTTCTCTTTGTTTTTAGTTCCCTCCTTTTTAGCTTCCTCTTTGACTTTTTCCACCTGGTTATCATCCTACAAGACCTTTGGGTTAGTATAATCCTTGGATTTTTCCTTGACCAGGGAGGAAATGGTAATGTGGGAGGTATCAAATTTGTTACTATCTTCATAGAAGGTAATGGGTTGTAGGGTTAAGCTGGTAGAAACATGGGTAGTCTCTATAGTAGTGGCATTGCCAACCGATACCTGAGTGTTCCCTATAGACATTTGGGCATCATCAATAGAATTTTTAGTAGAATTATCACTCTTTTATACCTCCTCTTTTCCTTTTTCTTTCTTGGAGTCAGAGTTATTCTCCTTCTCCCTCTCCCTTTCATTATTCTCGGAGCTCTCCTCCTCCACCTCTTCAACCTTGAATCTATTAGATTTTTGTTTATGCCTTGTCTAGGATTTGGAAAGTATACAAAACCTTCTCCTACCCTTTCCACATCCCTCCTCCTCTGAGCCCTCCTCTTCCACCTCCATCAATTTTTCAACTTTAATCTTTTTACTAGCCTTATGTTCAACAACCACTTTAGCTTTCTTCTTTTTCTTATTTTCATGGCTAAGGGAAGGCCATGGGGTATGAATTTTGGTACTAGTATTGGTACTTAGGGGGGAGCTCTGACAGTGGCATTGGTTGTCAACCACTACCACTCTAGGGGGCCAAAGGGTAAGGTGGATTTGGTATAGGAAAAAAATCAAGCCTTTATGAATAATGGTAAAGTTATGCCCCTTGTTCCTCTTGTCCCTAACATCACTAACCATATCCTCTAGAGAAAGTAGCAGAAAAAATGGGATAGAGATAAAATCCCTATTTCTAAAATGATTCAATATGGGAAAGTGGTAATAGTAGTAAACACCAAACCCACTCTCTAGTCTGATGTATTTCATGAGTACCAGGGATGCATCATCCCACAGAGTTGGCAGCCTATTCCTCTTAAATCCTCCTCTATAGTGCACTAGCTCCTCACCCTTTGTGAAGAAACTATTCATACTGGCCTCATCTGTTGTTTTAGTGGCCTTTCTCCATTTTCTTCCTTTCATAGATAGCCCAGTGGCCATGGATATTAATTCCTCATTTACTTGGAAAGTAATGCCATTTATGGTTACCTTATGGTCATTCCACCCATTAACCAATTAGAGGGAAAAATTCTCATCATACCCTGCCATCGCCTACATGTAAGGAAAAAATCCCCCTTCCTTTAATAGGAACCAGGTCGCCATCCTATCTTTGAAATTATCAATTTTAATGGGCTCTAGCCTATTCAAATCTCCACCCATTTCTTCCCCACTTTATTCCGAATCCCTCACCTCAGTGATGTGCATATGAACCTCATTTTCTCTGAAATGGCAATGTTTCTCCTAGTTACTCCAAAATTACTCATTTGGCTTAATAGAGCATTATTGGGTTTTGAGGAATAAATAGGGAGAGAAAATGTTTCAAGGTCATTATTAGGTGTTTATTAACCATTTAAGGCATTTTTAATAGTTTTCTATCAATTTGAGTAGGTTTGGGAGGCAGATGTTAAAAATTGCAAAAACTGCTCAAGTGGCAAAAGTTATCGTTGACAACTTTTTGCAATTTTCTTACAAACAGAGAAATTTTTTTGTTAGAGCCTTCTAACTATCTGAAATAGTTAGGAGTACTCTTGGGAAGCCTTTATAAGGTCATTAACAACCTTTTTATTTGGTTGGAGAAAGTGGATTTGATATTGTATGAACTGTGCAACAACATTTGGAATAATAGTTTAGTGTTTTTTGTGTTCTTGACATGTGTACAAATTAGTTTTAGTATCTTTTGTGTTGGAAGTGTTAGTAGAAGTTGTTTTTTAGTTCTATATATAGTTTTTTAAATATTAATCTTGGAGTTTTTAGGATAATTGTCTTGGTGTTCACTAGTTTGTTGGTCTAAACAAAGGTGTGAGTGCATGATGTAGTCCTAGGGCCACTTCCCACCATTGGTCTTGTAAAAATTTCTAGGATTTGGAACTAGACTCATGTGCTCCATGTATAGTAGAGATGGGCCCATGGAAAGCATGAAAGTGGGCTTTAAGGTGATGCCCTAGGCAAGTCATTTCAACTTGGTTAGGGATCATAGAGCAGAGAAAGAGCTATGGAATGGATTGAAAGTGCAAATACTTCAATCCAAGTATGTGGTGAGTGGGGAAGTATTATGGACTAGCCCCAATCCTAATGAGAAGATTTTGTGTGTACTCCAAGGAATGCAAAATGAGTTTTTGTATCAGACAACATATAAACCCTTAAAACCCTAATTATAGGCTAAAATTGTGCATGTACTATATAGACAAGTTGGGAACCCAAGACCTTCAAAATATTCAAGGTGAATAAAAAGGGTATTGGAAATGGTAATTTTTTTGGGTACTTGTTAATATATTTTTCTACATATTCAAGTTTTTGTGTATTTGGAGGGCTAATCCTTGTAGCCTTTTTCCTTTTCCAAGCTTTTTAGTGCATTTGCACTTGTGGGTTGCAACTTGATTAGGGTTGTAGCATTTTTTAGGGTTTGGAATCTGGGAGAGAGACCCAAAACATACCTAGATTTCAATTTGTTCATTTGGAAGGTCCAATGAGGCTAGGGACTATGTGTTTGCTAATGGGAGTTGATGAGTAAGCTTGTACTACCTAGTTGATGTGCACAAGTTGAACGAGTAGGATCTATTGGATAGAATCCTTAGAGGCATAGGGTGTGTAAAATCCCTATTTTGGTCAAGTGAATCACCTAAGAAGACCCTATAGAGTTTGGGGTTTGAGAGAGCAAGATTGGTTGTCACATCAATTACATATCCCTATATTTGTGATCAATGATTTAGATGGAGAGGATATTATGGAACCATCTATAAAACTCTTTATGAAACTCTTTAAATAGAAAATATCTTAACTTAGATTAGGGTATGCATGTGTGAGCAAGAACAAGAGAAATAATAGAGAAGTGTATGCATTCGAACATAGAGTAAAGTGAAGGATCAAGATCATATCAAAATTTAGTAATAGGGTTTTTTTATCACTTAACAAAGCAAGTGACCTATTCATAGTAGTGAAGTGAAAGGGAAAGACAACTTATCATATCAAAGGAGAGGATTAGTTATCAAGTAGAAAACTCAAAATCAACTTACAAAGAAAACCAAGAGTTAGGTATTAAATCAATTTTAACATACTTGAATAAGGGTAAATCTCTTAACAGAGTGGTCCTTACAAAGTCCTTATTTTTTCTTTGTAAATCTCCTAACAGACTCCTTACTTTTTTGTAAGTGTTAAATCTTCTAACATGGTGATACCTAGAAATCTCTTAAGCTTTTGACAGGGTAGACCCCTCATAGGTTAGATCATATTTTATGATCAAACATTGTAACTATCATAGGTTAACTTTATTACTGCAGTAGTAAATATTTTTGGGTGTCATCCCCACCCCAATTTTATGGTAATAAATATTGTGTTATGTGTTTATTTTCATACATGTTGTTAGGATAAACCACGGACAGAAATAAAAAAAACTACATGCAAATATAACCAATAACAAAAAATAATAGAACACACAGAAATGAACACAAGGCACCAAGATTTAACGTGGTTCACCCAATCCCTGGGCTACGTCCACCAAACATCAAGTCCGATCTTATTACAATCCAGTGATTACAACCTGATTACAATCCATAATCCCTTACAGCTCAATACCACCGCAAGAACCAATTTCGTATCACCACACATAAAAAATACCCAACCCTAAGCCCTTTTTATACAAGTATTAAACCGCTTTAGGGTTATAACATGTCGGCCATATGTCAGCTACCATGTCGGCTACTTCCAAAAAAAAAAAAATTCACTATTTATGAAGTATGTACAGTACTTTCCTGATTAGTCACCACAATCTAACAATCTCCCACTTGGGGACTGATCAGGCTCCACACTAAACAAAAATCTCCCACTTGGAGACTGATCCTGTAGCAATACAACTACTGCATGGGGCTCCCACTGGATCAAACCACCCTGGACTCTGCTGTTCTTTTATTCACATTTAGTCTAAAAGACCAACTGAAGCTGAAGAGGAGTTCAGCTTCTCCCTTGTGACAACCTTTGTCAACATATCTACTAGATTTTCATTGGTATGTATCTTCTCCAGCTTTAACTGTCCATCCTCCAAAACTGATCAAATGAAATGGTACCGCAACTGTATGTGTTTGGTCTTAGAATGCAGAGCTGAATTCTTAGCAAGATGATTGGCACTCTGACTATCTATGAACAAATAATTATCCATCTGAGGATGTCCCAATTCTTCCAAGAAGAGCTGAAGCCATATCATCTCTTTGGCTGCCTCTGTAGCAGCAACATACTCTGCCTCTGTAGTGGAGAGAGCATTAATCTTCTGTAGCCTAAAAACCCAGCTCACGGCTGCCCCACCAACAGTAAAGACATAACCTATAGTACTCCGCCTGGTATCAATATCCCCAGCCAAATCTGAGTCAACATAGCCCTATAAATCAGTAGTAGAGCCCCCAAAGTGTAAACACTTATTGGATGTTCCTCTCAAACATCTGAGAATCCACTTGACAACATTCCAATGCTCAAAACCTGGATGACTCATATACCTGCTAATGACTCCCACTGCATGTGCAATATCTGGCCTTGTGCATACCATAGCATACATCAAACTTCCTACAGCTGAAGCATAGGTTACCTTGGACATCTTATCCTCCTCTTCCTGTGTCTTGGGACACATCTCCTTAGTCAATTTCAAATGACCAGGTAAAGGTGTGCTGACAGCTTTAGCATTCTCCATAGAGAAACGTTGCAACACCTTCTTAACATAATCAGCTTGAGATAGTGTCAATGTTCTATTCTTCCTATCTCTACAAATCTTCATACCAAGGATTTGTTTTGCTGCCCCCAAATCCTTCATAGCAAATGCATGTGCTAACTGGCATTTTAGCCCCTTAATATGATGCATTTTAGACCCAACTATAAGCATATCATCAACATATAGACATAAAATAATGTAGCTATCATCATCCAACCTCTTAAAATAAACACAGTAATCTAAATGACACCTATTATATCCATGCTCATGCATAAAACTGTCAAATTTCAGATACCATTGCCGAGGTGCTTGCTTCAGGCCATATAAACTTTTCTTCAATTTGCACACTAAGTTCTCCTTACCGTGGACCTCAAAACCCTGTGGCTGAGCCATATATATTTCTTCATCCAAATCACCATGAAGAAAGGCTATTTTAACATCCATCTGCTCTAAATGAAAATCTTTAGTAGCCACAAGAATTAAAATAGTACGAATAGAATTCATTTTAACAACAGGAGAAAATATCTCATCAAAATCAATTCCCTTTTTCTGTGCAAATCCTTTTACAACTAACCTGGCCTTAAATATTTTCTTACCTCCTTCCTCTTCTTTCAACCTGTAAACCCATTTATTCTGTAAAGCCTTTTTACCTGCAGGCAACTTGCATAAATCCCATGTCTTATTTTTTAGCAAAGAGTCCATTTCATCTTTCATTGCAGACTCCCACTGAATCTTAGTATCCACCTGCACAGCTTCATCATAACTTTTAGGTTCACCAGCATCAGTAAGTAAAATATAATAGAAAGGGGGAGAAAACCTTTGTGGAGGTCTAATTGGCCTTGTTGACTATCTAACATTCACTGGTGTGTGTGGTATTTTTTGTTGCAGTTGTTGCACATCATGAGGAATGGCTGGAACATCAGCTTTTGGAGTATCATCCAACACTACATAATCATCTTCTTTCTTCTCATGTTGCTGCAACAGATCTTTGTACAACACTTTTTCATTGAATATGACATCCCGGCTTCTTATAATTTTATGATTTTTAAAATCCCAAAGCCTATAGCCAAATTCATTAATGCCATATCCAACAAAGACACATTTCTTTGATTTTTCTTCTAGATTGGTTCTATTTTTAGAGTCTATATGAGCAAAAGCTTCACAACCGAAGGTCTTGAGAAAAGAATAACTCACCTTCTTACCAGTCCATGCTTCCTCTAGAATACCACAGCCCAAAGGAGTAGAGGGACCTCTATTAATCAAATATACTGTAGTATTGATAGCCTCCGCCCACATGTGTAAGGGCAACCCAGCATGCAACCTCATGCTCCTTGCGCGCTCCATTATAGTCCTGTTCATGCGTTCAACCACTCCATTTTCCTGTGGAGTCCTTGGAACAGTTTTTTGTCTACGAATACCATTAGTGGAGCAATAATTTTCAAATTCATGACTGCAATACTCACCACCATTATCAGATCTGAGACATTTTAATTTCTTACCAGTCTCATTTTCAACCAAGCATTTCCATTTCTTAAAAGTTTGAAATACATCAGATTTTTGTCTAAGGAAATAAACCCATACTTTTCTAGTTGCATCATCAATAAATGTAACATAATAATGAGAGCCACCAAGGGAAGATACCTGAGCCGGTCCCCATACATCTGTATGCACAAGCTCTAATTTCTCCTTTTTGTTTTCCTTCCCTGTCTTTACAAAACTTACTCTCTTTTGTTTTCCATACACACAACTTTCACAGAAATCCATATTCACACATTTTAGACCTAGTAAAACTTTCCTTGAATGAATTACTTTCATACCTTTCTCACTCATGTGCCCAAGTCTATTGTGCCACAGTACTGTATCAGAATCTACAACAGCTATTTGTTCTCCCTGCTCAACTGCAGTAATTGTTCCTGAATATTCATTTTTCTCTGAAACAATCAAAGTAGAAGGAACAATATGACCTGTACAAAGATATAAGGTGCCTACTTTCACACCTTTTTCTACTACAAGGGAACCTTTTGAAACCTTCCAATTTTTATCATTAAAAGTAATTACACAACCCTCATCACCAAGTTGCCTTGCTGAAATTAAATTCCTACTCAGCTTTGGAACATGTCTTACCTCATGTAGTAGCCAATGATTCCCATTCTGCAACTTAATCTTAATTTTTCCCTTTCCAACAATTTGACAGGGTTCATTATCCCCCAAATAAACAAGCCCAAAATCCCCTTGGACATAATCAATGAAATAACCTCTATGAGGTGTAGCATGAAAAGAAGCACCGGAATCTAAAACCCATGAATCATCAACACTCTCGAAAGATAGAAGCAAAGCATCCTCTTTGGATTTATTACTTACCACATTTGCCTCTTTGTCTCCATCTGATTTATCTCCTTCATTTTTCTTTCGAGTCCAACAATCTTTCTTTTTGTGCCCTGGTTTCCCACAGTACCAGCAATCATTTGGTCCTCTCGATTGAGACCTCCTCCCCTTTGACTTTCCTCTTGATTTCCCATGATTTCCAGAGTTACTTCCTCTTTCAGTCATTCTGCCCCTGCTTTGTGCATTTAAAGCACTTCCTGATGTAGATCCACCTGAGGATTTTCTATGAGTTTCCTCACTTAAAATAACACCGATCACATCATCATATTTTAGGGTACTTGATCCAGGAACATAATTACTCACCGCCATTACCAAGCCATTCCAGCTTTCAGGCAAAGAACACAAAATCAAGAGAGCCCTAATTTCTTCATCAAAATTGATACTCACAGAAGATAATTGACTAGTAATAGTATTAAACTCATTTAAATGATCTGCAACAGATCCACCTTCTGCCATTTTCATATTAAATAAATGCTTCATGAGAAATACCTTATTTGAAGCGGAGGGCTTTTCATATAGTGTCGCTAGGGTTTTCATCAAATCTTTTGTCATCTTTGCTTTTGTAATATTAAATGCCACCGATGGTGCCAAGCATAATCGAATGCTTCCGAGTGCCTTTCTGTCCAAAAGATCCCATTTAGCCTCTGACATAGTTCCCTGATTCTTGGCTTTTCCTTCCAACGGCTTCCATAAATCCTTCTGATATAAATAGTCTTCCATTTGCATCTTCCATAACTGGAAGTTTTGCCCATTAAACCTATCAACCCTCAGCTTACCATCATCTGCCATTGCTCCCACTCAACCGTGAGACTCCCACTTAACCGTGAGACTTTCCTGCAGAGGATAACTGAGAAACAACTAGGCTCTGATACCACTTGTTAGGATAAACCACGGATAGAAATAAAAAAAAACTACATGCAAATATAACCAATAACAAAAAATAATAGAACACACAGAAATGAACACAAGGCACCAAGATTTAACGTGGTTCACCCAATCCCTGGGCTACGTCCACCAAACAGCAAGTCCGATCTTATTACAATCCAATGATTACAACCTGATTACAATCCATAATCCCTTACAGCTCAATACCGCCGCAAGAACCAATTTTGTATCACCACACATAAAAAATACCCAACCCTAAGCCCTTTTTATACAAGTATTAAACCACTTTAGGGTTATAACATGTCGGCAATATGTCGGCTACCATGTCGGCTACTTCCAAAAAAAAAAAAAAAATTTCGGGGCGATGCCCCGAACCCCACTATTTATGAAGTATGTACAGTACTTTCCTGATCAATCACCACAATCTAACACATGTGATGGATCTGATTTATATGCTACAACAAATTTACATTACAAGTTGTATGTGCACAAGTTTATTGATAGATGTGAGTGAATTGGTGAGAAGTTGAAGTGTTTAAGATTATGACTCACCCACCCTCGTAGTATCTTGTTTATCCTATTTATACCTCTATCAGTCAACAAGTAACACAACATATTAATGAGCTCACTAGTCAATTGGGAGATAATTTTAAGATAGTAATAGATAGTTACTTTGAGAAGTTCAAGTAAAAGATGAAAAATAGGTCAAAGATCCCTAAATATTTAGTGGATAAGTACTATGAAAACATCTATTTTTTAGCGGATATAGATAGGACCTATATGTAGTTAGTTATCCCTAGGATTGCATGGTTGAAACCTTTGGGATATGTAATTAAAATTGATGAATCTATTGCACCAATCACAACATTTCTAGATGAACCTACTAACAATGATACCAAGAAATTCATCACATATGAGACTGAAAAATTGAAAATTATGATGGAGACAAAAGTTCCTAAGTTGCAAAGGAAAAGAAAAGGTATGATAAATAATCTAGAAAGGACATTTATAGTAGGTGCAAAAGAAGAGTAACCCTTGGATATCACCTAAGGAAAATGTGAAGACTTATCAAGTGATGACAAAGAATAAGGAAATGAAGTAGAGGCAGATGAATAAAAAGGAAAAGGGATAGTTGTAGCCAAGCCATAGAGTAATAAAGGGAAGAAGAAAGATACTAAGTTTACTCGTACCACCCAAAGAGTAACTAGGAAGAGAACATGGGAAACTACTATTGTAGTTGTTGAGCCACTGAAGAAGGGAGTGGTTAAAGTTATAAGACCAAGAAAAAGGTGAAGAAAATGTTGGTCATGCTGAGCAACAAATTTTTTTGGTCAATGAAGGAGAAAATGCACAAGTTCTTAAACAAAAAATTGATGCCATAGAGGGCAATACTGATGTAAATAATGAAGGTGAGAAGGAAGAAAAGAACCTAAATGACAAATTAGACTAGTCTACTACTAGTTAGAGACTGAGTGCCTCAGGACCTTATATTGAGGGATTTAAGGAGGTTGGTCAACTAAATTCCACTAGTGAACTCATTACTGATGTAGACAAGGACAAGAATACTAAGCCTATACAACAAATTGCTAGTAAAGGTAATAATATTGTTGGTACTAAGGAGGAAATAAGAAATATGGAGCAAAAATAACCTAAGGAGACATTTATGTTGGAAATGTAGAGTAGGCTAGGTGACTAAGAGGGGGTGAGGGAGCAGGTGGCAGTGAATTAGGAACCAATAAAACTTTTACTTCAATTCACCATTTTATCCTTCATAAACTAATGTGATCTAATTGCATGCATAAAAGACTAAAAGCAATAAAACATTCATAACACTTGACACAATATTTGGTAACTAGAAACCTTCCAAAAAAAAAGTGAAATCGGGGTGGGGATGATACCCACAAGCTTTAGTACTATAGTATAAAGTTGGCATGTTAAGGCTTATAATTGATCACTTCTAGTGATCAACCCTGTTCGGAGCAATAAGGACTATTAGGCCCACCTTGTAAAAGGATTTATACAATACAATGAAATATGTACTTAGTTAAAAGATTACGTGTAAGACTATTAAGTCCACTTTGTTAGAGGATTTAACTAATGCACCTATTAGGATGAACCAATAGCTGATCTCTACTATGCAACTTAGTATGCTGAATGATATTCCTTTGATGTAGAATTATCACCTTAATGTGATGGATGAGACTCTGCTTTTCCTTATACTACTTGTAGCCTTTAGAAAATCCTCAAACTCACATGTGCTTCATACTCATGGTTAATTTCATAATCATTTGTATATGACAAGATATCTCTCATTTATACCAATTCAAATAATTACCTTCTGAAGTTGGCTACAATAACATATTAAAAAATCTTCACCTAGTTGGCTCAATGTTAATATTGGGGTTCAAAAGTACACTTGGGTGATATACTGATACTTGACAACATAATGAACACAACAACATCTATCACTTTGTTGACATTGGTGTATGGTCCACATTGATCAATGGAGTAGGCATGAACTCGATTAACACTGATTACTTAACAAACATTGAAGAGCTCAATTAATATTACAATAACTTGGTTATTGTTGTAGCTCAATCAACACTACTTTCACTCTACTTGGTTAACATGGCCAGCTCAGTTGACACTATCTTTCTACTTTACTTCGTTAGCACTCCATGACTAGCTTAGTTGACACTATCCACAAGGTTTACTCTATGGTTCTTGACAACAATGTAACCAACCAAATGAATAAGTGTTTTGGCACTAATTAACAACTAGTCTGGCTATAAGGTCAATAATCTCCCCCTTTGGCATTAGTGAAAAAAATAATTATCATACCAAAGATTTTGAATACTCAAAATGATGAGTCAAAACTTCCCCTATCAATGTATGTAGGTCTAAAGTTTAGTTTTGACTATTCTACTAATACTTGGCATTGAATCTATTTCTTATTTTTCAAAATTATTTTTGTAGCTTTGCTATATATAACTATATTTCCCCCTTGGATTCCTCACATGCTATATTTCTCCCTTGTTTTTAACACAAATTCCAAAAATGCATATTTACAAGGTAATACCAAAGTGTGATAGGAAATCACTATGTATCTTCAAAATTAGAGACATGGTTTTGTCCCAATTTTCTTGAAAAACTTTAGAAGTATGCAAAGCTATCTAAACTTCACCTAATAACTCCATCATATGATCAAAAATAGAAAAGTTGTTATCATGGATTAATGTCTTTTCATGAACAATGTGTTTTTACATTACATTCATGTTTGGAATTATCAAACTCTGAATAACTATTAGTGTAGCTCTAATTATTGCTTCTTCTCTCAATAGCTCTGCCTACAAGTTGGTCAAATACCCAATCTTAACAAAATTTTCTAAGCTAGTACTAGGGTCAAGTGACAACTGGTTTTCACTTGTCTTCAAGTTAGTGTCAATCTTTGATAGCTTGTCTTGATTTCCTTAATAAAATTTGTGGTATCACTTAATTTTAGAAACAAGGAAACAACATTATTAACAATGCTTTCAAAAGAAATAAGAATAGTGGATAGTTCCACTTGGTCTATGGCAATCTTTTGCACCACATTTTCCAAAATCTTATTTTCAAATTTTCTCTCTACCCTCTATAGTAGTTTCTCTTGACCATTGAAATCTTTATTGATCTTGTGAACTATGTCAACAAGTTGGTCCAAAATAGAGTTCTTTTCATCAACTTCAATACTCAATGCATCAAGAAATACACCTTTGATGTCTTCTAATACTTGATTTCTTTTCTTCTTATTTTCTCTAAGTTTCTATTGTTTGGCTCTTTTCTTCCAAAGTTCTCCAAGAGTGTCCATTTGATTAGGGGTAAAATTGGAGAGATCCCAATCTATAATTATTATGTCTTTGTCTAGATCAACTTCATCAATGGAAACTTCTATCTCTTTTTCTTTATCCTTTGGAATAGGTGAAGTAATGATTTCCTTACCTTTATTGATATCTTCGATGCTTAGTTGAGGCTTGAATTCAACTATCATTACACTTGATGTGGAATCACTTGTAATAAAAAAAAAATGACTGATTAGGGAAACAACAACAATTGCAGAAGTACTTACAGTGCCTTTCTGTAACTCAGTATGACTTGATTATGAGATTAGTGGAGCTTGTAGCTCATTGGATAAATTATTGGTAACAATACTCATCTCTAAAATTAGTAAGATAGATCCAATAACAATTGAGTTCTTGTTTGAATAGTATTAAACCCAAGGATCTGAGAGTCAGTTGTTGTCTTCTCTAAACTTGATGTCATTATTGCTTTGCTTGAAGAATTAGGGAGGGAGACCATTACCTCTATTTCAATCTTTTTTGGATCTAAATATTTAGTGTTCTAAATTTTATGTAGATCATTACTAACAATTTGATCTTCCTTATCCTCTTTATCATCATTCACATCATTTATTTGAACTACTTCCTTAGTGGCCTTTAAAACATTAAATCCATAAAAATGCTTTTCCATGCATTTGTATTGGATTACACAATAGATTAAATATCATTTGACATAATTAAGAATGCATTAAACTTAGGAGTTAATTTTTGTTCATGCTTTTTCAATGCCTCCTTCACTTCTTTGTTTGATAGATTTGGCATTAGCTTCCTCAAGGTTTGATCATGAATATCCTTGGAAATCATTATTGCATTATCCCAATGATGTGATACTATGTTAATTTGAATACCAGGAACTTGTGTTCTTAATTTACTTCGAGAGTATTCCATTTTTCCATCTTTGCTACTAAGGCATCTCTATTTGTATCCACTCCTCTTTATTTCTTATCTCATATTTAAGAAATTTGAAGTCTTCCATACCTCCACCTTCTTTGAGTCATTTCAGTCTTTCTTCAAAGGTTTTAGTTGACCTTTTGAATGATATATGTTTCTCTTCTTCTTCATCTTCTTGTTCATCTTCAAGCCTGTGCTTCTTTCTTGATCTGGTGGGTTTGCTAGTGGTAAAAACATGAGTTGACCTTGTAACTCTCCTTGATGTAGATTTTCCCTTTTTCTTAGGTGGTTCTTCTTCTATTTCTTTTTCTTCTTCTTCATGCCCCTCTAATTCTTCTTCCTCTATAATTTCCTCACCCTCATCTTCTATGAAAAGAAGAGGGGAACCATATTTCATAATCTCCTTCTCAATCTTATCTACCTTCTTCCTTCCACTCTTTAGAATTTGAGAAATCTTGATCTCAAGTGAAATCCTAGTTTTAATTTCTTCATAGGTTCCAAAATAAGGTTCTTTGGGGTCTATAGGCTCATTGACAAGAGTCTTAATAATGTCCTTAGTATCATCAATATTTACCTCATAGGCAAGAGGTCTTACCCATGCAACTCTAGGTCTGACTAACTAAATATCTACCTTATAATAGTCTACAAGGAAACATATGTCTTAAATTCATAGTCTTTTACTAGTTGCATAGAAATTTGAATCTACTTGGAATCCATGATGCCTTCAAAGTTGTCTCTCATTTCAGCTATGTACTCACTAATTTGATACACAATGGGTTCGTCCTTCTTCCATACTACATTACCCTTGGAAGGGAAAAATTTGTGAACATATAAGAATAAGAAGAATAAAAGTGAACCAAACTTGCATGGATTTGTCTTTGATGCCCAGATGCTTTCCATATTTTTCTCAACTAGTTTAGCTACAACTCAATGAGGTCAAAAGAAATATTGTTCTTGACTACTTTGTAAGCCAAGTTCACAACTTCACACGACACACTATTTAGTTGAATGGAACTATATATATTATGTGTAATCACATGAATATGAAACTTAATTTCCATGTTAGTGACACCATTTTTCTTCATTCCTCTACCATCCCACTCAGCAAGAGTTTTCTTCACCAGCTCAACCCAACCTAGGGTATTTGTTGTCTTGGATTTATCAAGTATGTGAAACCTAGTAACCCTATGAATCATTTTCTTCATGATCTTGATGGGTTAGTCGAGCCAAAATTGCATATCATGAATACAACTAAAGATGAACCTAATCCACTTGATTTGAAAATTCTTTGGTGTATGCAAAATATGGGTTAAACCCTTCACTTCCAGGTGTTTGTGCTTGGGTTTGAGGTTTTTGTCTACACACAATTCCTCATACTCTTGATTTAGCTCCAGAGTTTTAAATCCTTAAATTGAATAGTGATAGAAAGATATGATGTCATGAATTAATAATACCTTTAGTGAAAATTATGAGTGTGCACTGAGTCGGTCCAATTCCTCTACAATTGTAGGAAAAAGCTTGACCTTTAGGGCTTCACACACACAATTCCTTACTAACATCTTAGATCCCTTCTTAAGCTTTCTACTTGATGAGGATGCCATAATTCTTGGTGATGGTAGAATAATCCTTGATGAATTCACTCTAAATTGCTCAGGAGCTCAAGGATTCACTCTTGAATTCACAATGAAAAAATAAAAATTGTTTGATTCTTCTTTTTATTCAAAAACTTGTCTTTAAGTCACCTTAAATGCATCATACAAAAAATATATCAGTGATAGCCTATTCAATGTAGCATATATGACATGCTTGCCTAATACCTTTATTCTTCAACTCAAGTCTTCAACTTGATAAATGCCATCTACATCCATGCTCGATTAGGTCTCCGAACTTAGTAAAGGTCGGTTAGGTCTAAGACATTGATTCAAACTGAAATTCAACTTAGTGATCCCAATGCATCTGAAATGTTGATTTGGATCTTATTTCTTTATTTAGTGGAACTAATATAAGAATTATCTTTGAATTATAGTTCCAGTGATCTCCATGGATTATTATCTTGAAGTGGTTGAACCACCCAATTGATTGAATTGGGTGTCAATGCTTTCATGAATTTGACTTGCATTCTCTCGATATTTCTTTACCCATTATTGCCTCATTTTATTTATGATATTGTTAGCTTTTTCTTTCTTTTCATCTTTAACTATAGCTCAATTCATTTAGTTCTTGGCTATATGACCAAGTTTTTCACATACAAAACATCTCTTTGTAGGATCTCTTTTCTTCATGCGAGTTATTATGCAATTTTATCCAATGTGTCCATGCTCAGCACACAAGTAACACCTACACCATGTGTTATAATCCCAACCAAAGATAACTTTCACAATTTTTTGTACAATGTTCCATTTCTTGGTTTTGCATTATGAAGATTTGTGCCCTTATTTGTTGCATTTGAAACATTTTCCTTCAAATTTTGTTTTCCCTGTACATTCACTTGCTTTATGACCTTTCTTGTTACAACTATAACATTTTCCATTGAATCTTGATTTACCATTTCTCCAACATTTATTTGATGTATGCCCTATCTTTCAATAATGATTACATGTAGGCTTTTTATTCTTCTGAGCTCCTTCTTGTGATGATTCACCTTCATCTATATAGCCTAATCCAAATTTTCCTATGTGTTTGAATTGAGTTTGCTTGCTCAATTGATTCATGATTTCTTGAGATTTCATTATCCTTTCATTGGTTTTCCTTTCTATGTTGAGATCATTGTTTAATATTATGTTATCTATCCTCAAGTTGATATGCTCTTGATTAGCACAATTAAGTTGATTTATCAAATCTTCTTGCTGAAGAGATAGGTGTTGAATTTTATTATCCTTTTTTTCTATCTTTTTAGTAAGTAATATTTTCTCTTCTTTTTCTGTCTTTTTGCTCCATGTCTTCATAGATTCTGACTGAGTAAATTTTTTTTTGTCTTTTCAATTTTCTAACTTCTTCATGTAGAGTGAGATTCTTTTCATGTAAATCTTTAATTGCTACATCAGCTTCATTTGAATTTCTATCTCGACAAATGTCTTCAATTCTTTCTTCTATGTAGAGTTTTTCATTCATCTATGTTGCTAGTTCTTTTCTTTTTTGTAAGGATTTAGAGATTTTCTCCTTCGGTTGAAATGATCGATGGCCATCTCCAAATCCAACTTTTCATTTTCAATAGCTTTCTTTGGTCTATACACTTCCATTGCTTCTAATATTTTCTCAAGCTACTAAACTTATGATATGAGAACCAAATTCTCTGATGCCAATTGAACTAGAAATGTAGAGTAGGCTAGGTGACTGAGAGGGTGGGGAGGGGAGGTTAATCAAGAACCAATAAAACTTCTATTTCAATTCACCATTTTATTCTTCATAAAATAATTTGATCTAATTTCATGCATAAAATACTAAAAGCAATAAAACATTCATAACACTTGACAAAATATTTGGCAACCCAAAAACCTTCCAAAAAGAAAGTAAAACTAGGGTTGGGATGATACCTACAAGCTTTAGTATTGTACTATATAGTTGGCTTGTTAAGGCTTATGATTGATCACTTCTGATGATTTTCCCTATTTGGAGCAATAAGGACTATTAGGGCTCCACCTTGTAAAAGGATTTATACAATACAATGAAGTATGCACTCAGTTAGGGGATTCTCTATAAGACTGTTAAGTCCACCTTGTTAGAGGATTTGACTAATGCACTTGTTAGGATGAATCAGTAGCTAATCTCTACTATGGAAATCAGTATGTTGAATGAGATTCCTTTGATGTAGAATGAGCACCTTAATGTGATGGATGAGACTTTTCTTTTCTCTATACTGCTTGTAGCCTTTAGTCAATCTTCAAACTCACATGTGCTTTATACTCATGGTTAATTGTATTGTCATTTAAATATAAAAATATATCTCTTATTTATACCAATTCAAATAATTAACTTACGAAGCTAGCTATAATACCATATTAAAAAATCTTCACCTAGTTGGCTTAGTATTGACACTCAGGTTTAGAAGTCCACTTGGGTGATATACTGATGCTTGTTAACATAATAAACATGACAATCTCTAGAACTCAATTGACACTAGTGCACAATCCATATTGATCACTCAAGAGTAGGTGTGAACTCACTTAAAACTGATAACTCAACAAACATTGAAGAGCTTGGTTGACATTGTAATAACTCATTTACTATTGCTACTCAGTCAACACTACTTTCACTCTGCTTGGTTAACATGGCTAGCTCAATAAACACTATCTTTCTACTTTACTCAATTTACACTCCATGAATGGCTTGATTGACACTATTTGCAAGGTTTACTCTATGGTGCTCACAAAAAATGTAACCAACCAAATGATTAAGTATTTTGGCACTAATTGAAAATTAGTTTGGCCATAAGGTCAAAAATTTAGACCAATTTTAAAAGTACAAATTCAAGATCTATAATAGACAATGCCAAGCTCCATCATCCTAGATTCTAAAAGAAAAGGATTGAAGAAGAAGAAGTAATCCCCACAAGGCATAAAAGGTAAACCTATTATACTTGATGAAGAAATTGTGATTCCTAATTAGGACACAAACAACTTAAGTTATGATCAGATAAAAACAGTCAGTGATTTGCTAGATACAAAAAACAAGCAGTGGGAGTTAAGAAGAGAGCATCAACATAATTTTTTTTTTATGAAGTTAAAGATACATTTCTTGAAACTATTGATGTATAAGATTTGAATGAACATGCTCCTATCATGGAGCAATTGGTAAAGATTATGGAGAAGTTAAATAACCCTCATATAGATACAAGGGAAAATTAATACAGAGGCCACAAAGGAAATTTGAGAACAGGGTGATGGAGAAAGTTTTTACTGAGATTAGAGTAAAATAGGATGAACTTTCTATTCTTGTATATGATTCGAAAAATTCAGTTTTTAATGTTAATACATTTTTTCTAAAGTTGTGTTAGGTCCCAACATTCACAAAAAAGATAAGAGAACAAATGGACAAAATTGATGTTGATTTATAGTGGAGTGGCAATATAGTGACCTTGGATACAAGTTCAAGTTCAATACACTTTTCAAATTGAAGATTTTTTCAAGGAAAATAGTTAGAGTTGATGCAAGAAGAATGTAAAATAAGAGAAGAGATCACAACAATACAAGCTTTATTGAAAACTCATGTAGAGATAATGAAAAGACATTTGAAGAATGTCAAGGATCTAATTAAGAGAAATTTAAATTTTCCTATTGCAAACAATATGGTGAATTTAGCTGCCAGATTGGAGATTGAAAGCTAAGTTCTTGAGACACTCCAGAACAATTACGGTAATACAATGTACCTCATTTTGAGGGCACATTAACCATTTTTGATTTAGTTTGGTATAGTCCTCGGTCCCCAACTTTATGTTACTATGAGGCAACCATGATGAAAAAATGGGGGAAATATTGTATAGTGAAAGATAACACAAAGGGAAATTTTGATATATCAAGAAATAAGGCAATATATATAGTTACCAAGGTAAGGACTGAAGCACACCCTAAGTGGGAATTATAGATTTGAATTTTTTTTATGTAAGAATTTTCTATCATGATAAGGTTTTTTTTTTCCATTAATGCCAAAGGGGGAGATTGTTGATCCTAAAGGAAAATTTTCTATTAGTGCAAAATACTTAGTCATTTACTAGGCATAGTTAGTCGATCACTACAAAAACCAAGCCATCATATAGGTCAAGCTACAAAATGAAGAAATAAAAAAGTTTAATAAGTGTAGAGGTAGATATAGTTGCTAAGTGCACATAAGTGTTAGTGAGAAATCTAGTTATTGTTGAGTAGTTTAGAGGATAACACACAAGTTGAGTATCTAGAAAGAAGAAATAGTGTATGCTAAGTGCTACACAAGCCAAGAAAATAAAAGAAAAATAGTTTATGCTGAGTAAAGTTCATGCTGAGGGACAACATGAAGAACAAGCATATCTCAGCATTAGAAGCTATGTGTGCAGAGTTACACAAATTTCGTATATGAGTCTGGAATGGAAAAAAATCATATGTAAACCATTTTTTTCAAGCTATAAATATTCTTCTAAGTTTGAGGAGAGAATAAAGGAGGTGATTACACCTGCAATTATGCATCATTAATCCCTATGTTGTATGTTCAACCAATTAGAAAAAAAATGACTAAGTGACAATAAGGACGAATCTAGATCGTTGATCAAGATCTAGAAGTTCCTTTAAATGGCTATAAAGAAATGGTTTAAGATATAATTTTGTGTTGTTGAAGATTTTAACAAGAGGATTGTGAAGTTGAAGGTAAATTAGAGGTTGAAGGACTAAGGCAGTCGAGTAGTACACAAAGGATATATTCCATATCAGTCATAGAAAGGTGATTACAATATAGATATAGAAGATCTATTATCAATAGACCAATACGAACTAATGGATCAAGGTACTATTACTTTCTAACAAGTGTATCATGTGAATCTCTTAACAGAGTGATCCTAACATAACTATGGGAAATCTCCTAACAGAGTGCTCCCTTAATTATGATGTGAAAATCCTTTAATCAAGGTAGACTTAAAAATCTTATTATATTTTAATAAAGAAGACCCCTGACAGGGTAGATCATCCAAAGTGATCAAAATTGTAGCCCGAATAGGTAGTTTATTGCTACAGTAGTGAAGATTTTGTGAGTACCATCCCCAATGACATTTTGCCTTCTCATTGGAGGGTTTATACATTACCAAATACTATGTCATATGATTATTAGTTGTTTAATGTGTTTCATTCATGCAAATAGTTTTTTGATATGATATTACATGTTGTTACATGATGATGCATGGTTAAGGGTGAGGTATATGGTGAACTAAGTTTAATAAGGTTATTGTTTGAAGTGGTAAATTTTGTAGAGATCATGATTCACACCACCCCACCCCACCCCCACAACCCCTTAACATCTCACTTTCCCATTAGATTTCCAATAGTGGCATGGGGCCAAATAGAGGTAGACATCAACAAAGTTGAAGATATCAAGAGACTTTAAGCCATGATTCATCCACATGGAAAATGTTAGTAGGCTCAGGGTTTTGTTGATATAATATAAGATCAAGGAAGGTATAATCGACAACTTTTGTATCTTTGTGAGTTCTAACATCCTGAATGGAAAAATATGAGATGTTTCCACATGTCATCATGGAGATAGTAGTAAGAAGGAAGTCACAAATGAGAAGATTTTGTACATGTTTTAAATCAGTGATTGTATTTTAATATGGTAATGAGGGACATTAACTTGTTTCAAAGGGATTTAAGGAGAAAGATCAACAACTCTGACATTTTCATTAGGAATGACATCCATTTCATAAAAATGTGAGATGTTTCCACATGGTCATTCCTCCCAGAAGATGTTGAAATATCAAAGGGGTCTATTTAGTGATATTCTCATCTCCTATTGGCTAGAAGGAGGGACCCATACAATGAAAAATATTTTCAATGAGGGCCAATCCAGATGCAATCCATTAGGTGCTAAAAGGACAGAGATTGATGAATCACTTTGAAAATTTTACTACTATGAAAGAAGAAAGACTAAATGGAGTTATGTTGTAGGTTTCATGTCTTTAAATCCTCACTAGGAGTCTTAAAACTTATCATTTCAATTTATTTTTTCCACCTTTTTCATTAAGAGAATTATTGTGAGGATCTAGTTGGTTTGCAACTAAAGTTTTCAAGTCATCCAAAGGTGTCTTCTTTGTGAAAAACAAGTAAGTGGATGTCTTAACATGAATTCTCAAAAGGGTTTTTTCGTTAGTGAGAATTTGAGTTATGGTTTTTTTAGTAAGAAGTCAATTTCCTTGCTTAGTTTTTGAAAACCTTAGGTTTGTTTACAAAGCATTATAAAACCCCAATTGTTGTAATTTCCCAATCCTTTTAAAATGTCACTCAAAAAACATTCTAGGCAGTTCAATTATGCAAAGAGATGTCTCAATGATGAATTTATTAATCAATTACTTGGGTCTAAGGAAGGAAGAGCTCTCCTATAAGAATTGAGGAAAATGGGGAAAGAGGAATGTATGTGATTGAGAGATAAATACATCATATCCATAATGTATTCATGCCAATCTTAGGTTTGGAAGTTTTCAAAAGATGGTATGGATATGCCAATGCATGGAGCCCTTTGTACAATGTATGACAATATGACCTCGACAAGTTAGTCATCCCCACTATTTTCTTGGATGTAGATTTATTATTGGAGATAGAAATAAGATATGATCCTATCACATAGATAACTAGGGATAGAAATGGAGAGGTATTATTGAAAGTTGATACAAAATATATCAAAAATATATTTGACATATGTAACATATGAGATTGATTTTCAAGTATTCAAAGAAGCCTACATCCAAGCTGGGTGAGAGGTGTTGAAGAATTTGATCAACCCCATTTTAAATATTGTGAATGGAATTAAATTCACATGTGAGACTATGTCATCTAGTTTGGGCAACTTGGATAATGATGATGACACTATGTTAAATAAACATACTGCTATATATCAGTTGTTAGGGTTAGATAACATGTGAGAATTCAATAAGGAAAAAATGTGGATGTGCCTACGAATCCAAAAATATGGTATTGTAGTTATTTATGATTTCCCTCAATATTTGTAAGTAGGAATTAATGAAGTATTACCAACTGTACATGGGGGAGAGACATCAAATCTTTAATGGTATTCATTGTTAATACATATGTTTCATACTCCATATAAAGATTATTTTGCACAGGATATGGAGTTAGAAGTGGAAATGTATGGTAAAATATTACTAGTACAACTATGGTCAACAATCATGTCCATTAGTTAGAATCAACCCAATTTTAGATCGTTTGAAAATGAATTTGGTATGTCTCTAAGGAAAAGGTTATTTCCTTATGTTGAAAAATTTCCACGTTCCCTATTTTTATTCTTGAGTCTTGTTGATTATCATTTTGTTCCTAGGATATCTCATCAGTGGGGAGATGTGTATTTCTACCTTCATACATATATTATAAGAATTTATGGTTTCATCAAGAATAACTTTTGTACTACCAAAATATGTCTCTTTAAGGGTTGGTTTTCTAGAAGTCATGAGACAAATTCATAGATTAAAAGATACTAACTTTTGTGCAAATAATAATAAGGGAACTTTCTTCCTAGACCTCATAGTATTCCATAATTTTTCAATGATTAAAGGAGTACATAAAGACATATTTAAATTTCTTAGGCCCTATAGGATGGATGTTAGCACTAAGAGGCTAAATGATATAGAGGGGCTCTATCAAATATTAATGGGAAGAATAAATTTGAACCCAAGAGGGGACCATGAATTTGATTTCCTTGAAAACATTATTAGGAATGATGGAGATTTTTTGTCTTCAAAAAAGAAGAGATGTTGGAATTATTTCAAGTATATAATAGATGAGGTGCATGGGGTGGATCCATAGTACAATCCACTTTTAGATGCTAAGACTTGGGCTTAGAAATTGAGGGCTATTCTTGAGATTTTCTCAGAAATATTCAACACCATGGACGAGGACTTGAATTTATTATTGAAAGCATTAGACATGATTCCAAAAGAGAGAAGAGGATAGAAAAAGATTAAGAAAGGATTTATAATCTCAAGGTGATGAGTCGACCAAGAAGAAAAAAGTTTAGTGTGGCTTGAAGGTTTATATGTGGAAAAGATCTATTAGGGGACCAATAAGACCAGTGACTATAAAGGGTTAAGAAGCTAAAGATAAAATTAGGAGGATTATATCCCCACAATCTCCAAGACCACCCACTCCACCTTCACCATTTGGTAGACACCATGGTCATTTTCTTGAAAAGAAGGTAGTTTAAAATAATATAGTGCCCACTCAGATTATGGAGTAACCAAGAGAACAAAAGATCCCTAAGGAGGAAGAAGAAGTGTTAGAAATATAAGAGAAGTAACTAAGAGGGGGGAAGGATGAATCAATTACATAAAAATAAATCCTAGATCCCTTAGATGTCAATATAGATCAAAACATAAACTCTGATAAAACTAAATTCTGCTATTACTCGACAAATACACAGGTACTTGGTTAACACTAGCAAATACTATAACTCAAAAAGCACTAAGAATCAACTATAATTTAGCAATTATTGAATATAATAATTTCGATGTGATTAACTATGATTGACCTTAAACTTAATTTAGTTGCATACATATAAAAGAAATAAAATGAGCACAAGTGACACCAAGATTTAATTGGAAACCCAATTTGGGAAAAACCACCAATTGCAACTAGTTACTATTTTCACTCTTCTAAAGTGATCCCTATAAGGAGCCAACCTTATTAAAGGTTACAAAACAAACTGTTAGGTTTTACCCTATTAGAGGATTTCATCACCCTATAAGGAGTGGGCTTGTTAGAGGTCTTTAGACACTTCAATCTAGAAATGCCACCTTGTAAGAGGATTTATCAATAGATATTAAGCCAACTCTGTTAAGAGATTTTGATCACTACTAAAATGGTTAGAAAGTAACAATGAGATGACTTGATTTCTAATACAATTGAATTGCTGATTACAAATCTTAATTCTATGTTGTATACTTGATCCTTCCTGATCAAATGTATCTTTGCAACTCCATAAGGATATTCTGCTTATCCTTCAAATTTGATTCCTCTTAGCATCTTTTAAATCTTCTATTTCCCTCCACACATTCAATCCTCAACTTGAACTTATATCTATATCTCACACATTGTCAAGTTAGTTTGAATACAACTTAGAATAATTAACATTCATTTCCTTAGTCAGCTAGAACCAATAGACAAATCAATTGAACTCAATAGGCCAAAACAGGAAAATCCTTTGTTAGCCAACCCTACTTGGTAGATACTAACCAATTTTTTTCCCCTTTGTTAACCAAGTGAGCTCAATTAACACTAGTTCTTTTGCCAACTTGCTTTATCTATTGAGTGAACTCAGTAGATACTACCTTCTAAAAATTCTCTTTGGTAACCTAGTGAGCTTGGTTAACACTTGTTGACTTCCAACTTTTCTTTGTCTCCCAAGTGAACTCGACAGACATTGACTTTTGAATTTGGAAAATACAGGAATGCTTGGCAGACATAGGAACCTATCTTCAACACTCTTGTGAGCTTGACATACACTAACTAATAATGATATGACTTTTGTGTAACATCAAAGACAATACACAATTAACTAATTATTTTCAACAATATTCCTCTTTGGAATTGATGGCAACACAACATGTCATTGTACAATGGAATTTTAGAGAAAGATTAAAGTAAGAGACATATCCTTAGTTTCATTTTTATTCTCATCCATGAGAAATCCCTCTATTAGTGTGAGCTCCCTTTGCCTTTAGTTTTTTTCCGTATGCTAACAAAATTTAGTTTTCAACATAACCTTCTGATAACAAACTCTCCCTTTATAATATCAGACCAACTTCATCTCCTTTCTCAGATTTTTTATATATTAAATGTGTACTCTTCCTTTGTATAAAATTTTCTATTATCTAAAAATAAACTCTCCCTCTTTGACATCTCATGCCAAAAACAATATTAGAGAATATTAGTGTACCTTATATGTAATGATTCATATGTACTGCACCCTTTTCAATACTACACCAACTGAATGATCTTCAACATGCTTGGGTTGATGCATCACTAAACTTGATTTAGTGAGCTTCAGATAGGGGAAGGACCCCTAATTTATCTCTTAGATGCAAAAATGCATCCTTAGGTAATGTCATAGTGAATATGTCTACAATTTGTTCTACAGTATTCACATATTCTAATCTTACCTCTTTATCATGTCCCAATTATCTTAGAAAATGATATTTTATAGCAATGTGCTTGATTTTGGTATGAATGGATTCTTTGGTATGTTGATTACACTGGTGTTATCACAAAAGATAACCACTAGATCCTTGATTTGTATCTTCATACCATCCAACAATTGCTTGAACCAAAGAACATTGGAATAATTAATTATTGCTGCCACATATTCTACCTCTACTGTAGACCACAAAATAAAATTCTAATTTTTGCTTGTCTAAGACACTAGTCTTTTACCAAGAAAGAATGCCCCACCTTTGGTGCTCTTTCTGTCATCAATGCTTCCCACCCAATCATTATTAGTGAAGGCTTGCAACTCTAAGTTGCCCCCTTTCTTGTACCATAAGCCATAATCTTCACTACCCTTTAGATACCTCATGATTCTCTTGATTTCCATCATATAATTTTCTTTAGTATTTTATAAGAATCTTGCCACCATACCAACTGCTAATGCAATATCAAGCCTTGTGTGCATTATATATTTGAAATTTTCCAATCATTGATTTGTATGTGGTTTGATCAACCTCCTTTGAATCATCATTTTTGGAAAGCTTATGTCTAGTAGACATAGATGTTCCTACTGGTCTTGAATCTTTGATTCCAAATTTCTTTAGTATCTTGTTGACATATTTAGATTAAGTAATGTAGAAACCATCTTTCTTCTACTAGATCTATAATCCAACAATGAATTTTATCTCTCCAAACATTGAAATCTCAAATTCTATACTACTACTCATCTCTTTTGAAAAAGCTTTGCACAAGTCATCATTTCCGATAAGTAAAGTGCCAACCACAAAGATTTCTTCCAATACAATCTTCTGGTCTGGTCCTTCTTTGATATATAGGCTGTTGTTATCACTTGTTCTTTGAAAACCAATCTTTATCAAGTAGTTATGAAGTATTTGATACCATGCTCTAGGAGCTTTCTTAAGACCATATAATGCTTTTTGAAATTTACAAACCATATTCTTTTTGCTAGGATCCAAAAAACCTTCTAGTTGTTCTATGTACACTTCCTCTTCAAGAATTCCATTGGAAAATGTAGATTTCACATCCATTTAATAAAATTTGAAACCTTTATGTGTTGCATGTGATAGTAAAGTCTTAACACCTTTTAATCTTGCAATAGGAGCAGAAGTTTCACCATAGTCCATACCTTCTTCTTGAGACTATCCTTTACAAACTAACTATTGGCTAATTTTTCCTTCCTACCAAAATGGAGATATTTGAATTTAAACAGTGCAATGTCACATGGATTTGAATTTTCAAATATATTAGGGCAAAAAAAAAAGAATTTTTATGACTTTGGGTCATACTTTATTTTCCTAAGTATTTATTATTTAATTTCCTTATGGGCCCATGTTTCATCTACAATCTAATCAAGATGGATTCACAGTTGTTGCATTGTCGCTATCACAAGTTGTAGTCTTTTTTGTCATAGGGACAAAGAGACATGTTTCCACATAGCAAACTGAGCCCATTTCCTTGGTCAGTGTAGTCAACGGTGAGCCTTTCATCCACTATCAAATCAAGGTCATTCGAGGGTTGTTGCTTTTTTTAATTTTGGAGTTGCAAGGTTTTTTAACAATGTGAGAAAGCAAGTGATTAACATGTGGCAAGTGGGTCCTTTTCCTTTTGTGGGTCAGGGGTGAAGTGGACAAGGTGTTAGACAAGCTAACATGGGGCCATGTTTCTATTGGTTGATGCACTGACAATTTTGGCATTTTTTTGGAGCCGTTAGGTGGGATAAGATCTATGGTTCTCACTTTGTCACTTTGTAAAGATGTAAGATAATTATTTCATGGAACAAAGTGTGAGGTTGACATGTATACATGACAGACCCAGTTTGAAAGGTAATGACTACAATCACATCATGGTTAAGGTGAATAGTGTTATAGGCCATCGTAGTTAATTTTTAAAGGGTGGCATGGTTAGTTGGTTAAAGTGGTCAAACACTTGAAGACTTCTCAAGGTGGAAAAATAAAATAATGTGGTTAGTCCATGTGGCTTTTTCTGGTTGTGAGACTTAGTTGACCTACTGACTTTGTTGATTCATGAGCTACAAATGAAGGAAACTAGGTTTTCTTATGTAATCTGATCATTATGATCAATCCCAACCAATCTCAAAGTAATGCTAGGTTATAAAACAATGCAGAGACATCCCTTCCACTATTTGATAATCTATTTTGGGGAATTCTTGCATTGATTGGTGTCATTTCTATCACTTCTAGATTTCTTCCATGCCAAGGTTTCCATGATTTTCATGCCTCTACAAGTGTAACAAATCAAATCTATTGTTTGGATCACCTTGATTGTTCTCTAGGAACTTAATAACAATGGTTGTAGAGTAACTAACTTCAGTAAAAAATATCTTATTTATGCTTGAACTATAAAAGAAAATTTGTGATTATTTCTTATGGTTGATGTTTATCTATTTCTTTGATATTGCTATGCAAGTTCACTATAAATCCCCTTTTCCTTTGGACCTAATGACATTCTATCTTATCTCTTTCATCCATTGATGACTGTGCAAGACCTATTTTTCTCTCTTCAATATTTTGTGTCTATCTACAATTTGCATGATTGTATCTCTTTTGACCTATGAATGATATATAAGTGAATTCACTTCTTCCTTGTGTTATTCATTTTGGTTGTCTAATTTTCATGTGATTTTTGGATTTAAACAAGTCTAAATCTATATATCTTTGATGTCACAATAGTTAAAGTGTGCATGTATAGGCAAAGATTGGTTTGAACATTCTATTTTGGTGCATCACCTCCTTAGGATAGATTAGGTTAATGATTCTATGCATGCATTCTCCCCATTTCCCTTCCACCTATAGTTAGGTGCATCGTAATAGTAAAGCAAGTTGACCTTCTCTAAAGACTCAACCTCACAGTTCAAGTCCCACAGTTTGGAGGTTGTTTCCTTATTTCACAAGGTTCTCCTTAGGTAAAACTTTGGACAAGGGTGCAAAATTTTATGGACAATTTTTTTGGTCTGCCTAGTGGTACTAATATTAAAGAAGATTTTAAAGTTCATTGGTGTCAAAGAAAGAAGAATTTCAAGTTGATGCTGAGAAGATGGTGCTGCTCTTAGTATTCCACACCTTTAAGAGGTTTATTTTCACAAAGCACTTGGTGAGTTTACATCATTTACATCTGGTTTCAGACCATAGTTGCTGTAATTCATGCCTAAAGCTAAAAAAAGGGCATCTTCTAGAGGTAAGTTTCAATACCAAGAGCTTTCATTTTCAAATCCTAGAATAAGAAAGACTAGAGTATCTTTATCTCTAGTTAGGAGTGCAACATCAACACACACACCTATAAGATCCATCTCCACCCCTCCTATTTCTTAGATCTCAATTGAGAATACCATAAGGTCATATCAATAGATCACTTGCCTACATGGCTAGAGCTCGTGCTTTGTCCACCTTTAATGTTGGAAGTCCTCTCCTATTAGCCTAAAGACATGAAATACTGGTATTAACTCTTAAGAGCATACTAGAGTTTATTGGTGAGACTTCTATTTCCTCCTTAGAAAATATTCAAGAAGTTGCAAATGTTCGTAATATCCATGGAATATCTAAAGATGATGTTGCAGTCAGGTTTCTAGCCTTATCCTTGAAAGGAAAAACACTACAATGGTATAGAGGGTTGCCTCATTACTCTATAGCTGATTGGGATGGGTTAGGAGCAGCCCTATGCAAACACTTTGAGGATAAAAGTTACTAACTTTAACTTTTAGAATAGTTGACAAATATAAAGAGAGCCCCCCATGAATACATGACCGATTTTAACTACAGATTTCAAAAGACATGGAATTGAATACCTATTGTGGTGAAGCCTACCCCTGGTAATGCATTTTTACATTACCTCAGAGCTTTTAATAGTGATATTTCCACTATGATTCAAACCATGGGAGGAGACACATCACCTGATGCTTATGAAATAACAATAAAGGCATAAAACATATTAATACAACAAGGAAAGTCAGCCCCAAGGCCACCTATGCCCTTCTTCCCTGATATCCCAAATCACCAACCTATAGTAGCCCCAATTCTCACACCTTCCACATGACAAAAGCTTCCACATCTTCAAATGTAATGGATGAAATTAAGGAGATGATGTAGTCTATGATGTTGAACATAGATAAGAGACTACAAGGTCAAGAGAAGAAGTTGGAAGATAGCTTCTCTATGATGCAAAAAGTGAGAAACAAAGTGGTGACTTTGGAGAGAAAGAAAGCTCAAGGAAATAAGGCTCCTCAACTACAATATTATACTCCAAAAAATGCTAGGCCTCCAAATCATAATCATGAGAATACTTATTTTGATTAGAATAAGTAGAATAGTCATGCTTCTACTTCAAATGCAAATCAAAGTAGGGGCTTTCTTCCTCAAAATAATATGGCCCAAGATAAAGAATTTTGTCCCTCCTATAATTACTCCTATGCATATTGTATGTGCCAAAAGGCTGAATCCTATTTAGCTTTGACCACTCAAGAGAGGAAAATATAGAAGGAGAGCCAATCTAAAGATGCCTCACATTTGCAATGACAAGGATGATTGCTCCTTCATGAAACACCAGTTTGAAGAACATTGTAATGTAAACCAAGATTCCATTTCTCACAATACTAGAGGAAAAAAGAGAGCCATTGAAGAGGCTACTCTCTTCCTAATCAGGTTTCAACATCAAATGCAATACCTCATGTACAAGCAACAAATGATCAATCCAATTCTTCCCTACAACAAAGACAAAATAGTAACAAAAGAGATGTGAATGGCCCTCAAGTTATTCCATCTCAACCTTCTACTCATGAAGCTTCCAAGGCTTCTACCAAAGCCCCTAATGCCTCATTCAATGTGGTACAAAAGATGAAGAATAAAAATGTGAATATTTTAATATGGGATGTTGTTGCTACTATACCTAGACAAAATAGGTTATTACAATAAGAATTGGAGAGCATTGAACCAAAAGATTAGCCATCAAGAGAAGAAAGTGCCACAAGCCCAGTGCAACTGTCAAGGCAAGTAGAAACAATTAAAAAGGTTATACTTCCTCCATTTTATGTTTCTCTAATTATAGGGGATAAGCTAGTACACAATTGCATGATTGATTCAGGGGCTAGTAGTTCAATGATGCACAAGTGTGTTGATAATGTTTTTGAAATGAAATATAGGACCATTGTTAGGGATGTATTGTAGTTGGATGGTAGTATTATCAAGACTGTAGGAATCCTTAGGATATCAAAATTTCCCTACATGCATGCCCTAGTTGTACTATAATTCAAGATGTATCAGTTGTTGAAGTTAAGCCACACTTTTCCATTTGTCTCTCAAGAGATTTCACTACCCAAATAGGTGGTTACATATCCTCTAATTGGTCATATATGTTTTTTAGAACAAGATATGGAACTAAGGCTTCAATCAAAGTAGAGCCCTTAGCCCTTAATCATATTAAGCCCTACACTCCCAATCTCATCAACATGAATTGTAATACCCTAGAGATAGATGAAAGTGACATAATGAATGACCCTACCACTTCCCTAATAGAGGTAACTAATTTCCTCTAGGATGAATGAGTTAATGCATATCAATTTGATCCTATATTAGAAACCCTAGAGAAAGGCCTTGCTGCTTATTTTATATTAGAAAAGGATACTCTTGTCCCGAACCTTATGAAGACCAAAGAATATACAAGTGGGATATGGAGCATCTACTTTGATGGATAAAGAAATAAAAATGGATCAGGGGTGGGTGTGATGTTGATTTCTCTTGCACTAGAAGGGTACTACTTCTCATTGAGGCTTTAATTTAGTTGTACCAATAATGTGGCCAAGTATGAGGCATTGATTCAAGATCTCCTACTTGCTCAAAAAAGAGGAATTCAAGCCTTAAGTATATATGGAGATAGTAAGTTGGTGGTTAATTAGGCGAGAAATCAAAATTTCACCAAAAATGGTTTGTTCAAGTCTTATAAACATAGAGTATGGGATTTTCTCAAAAATTTCAATGTATTTAATATTCAAAGCATCCCTAGCAAAGAAAATAGATATGCTAATAGAATTATAGTAGTGGGCACATCTCATGATGTACCAAAGAGCCTTGAAGATGAAAAGAAGCAATAGATTAGAGTGATGGTTAGACCTACTATCCTTGATGATAATGTCAACTAGAAAGCATTTGATTGTAATGCACAAATTGTAAGTTTCTTGCAGAATGAAGTAGAATTCTCAAGGAGAAATCAATCAAGGTTGCATGACTAGTATGGGGATCAAATCATCAACCCCAATTCTAACAAGTTTCCTAAGGGTCTCATTACTTTAGAGATTGTCTTCAATCCTGATGAAAAGGAAAGAGATAGAGGCATGAACCTAGCCGTTGATAAAGATGATCACATACTAGTTATAGTAGTTGATAGAAAGACTCTAAACATGGGGAAGGTATGTTTTGAAATAGTGAAATAAAATTTTGTTCATCTATGTTAGGAATTTAATGATGTATTTTCTTGGACATATGATGATTTAAAGGGTTTTGATCCAAGTTTGTTTCAACATACCATAGATTTAGCTGATAATGAAACCTGTAAGACAAAAATAGAGGCCAATGAATCCCAAGATTGTACAATTAATGAGGAAAGAGATATCCAACTGATTGAGGCCAATATTATTTTCCCTATCAAGCACTCATCATGGGTAGCTAACCTTGTCCCTATTAGGAGGAAGAGTAGAATTAGGAACCTTAACCAAGCCTCTCTTAAGGATCATCACCCCCTTCCTTCGATGGAGAAGATCCTATCCAAGGTCAGTGGTTCAAAGAAGTTCTCTTTCTTGGATGGATTCTCTGAATCAAGTGTTAGTCAAGGAGGCTAACAGTTACAATACTACATTTACGACAAATTGGGGCACCTATGCTTATAGTAAAATGTCCTTTAGGCTAACAAATGCAGGGGCTACATTTCAAAAGAAAATGGAGATGGCCTTCAAGAACATGATTGAAAGGTTTGTGTTGGTAAACCTTGATGATATCATAGTGTATTCAAAAAATGTAGCAGATCATTTGGGCCATCTCAAACAAGTATTCATAAGATAATTGAGGACCAAGGAGGTCGGTGGGGTGAATTAGTTATCCAACAATTAAAACATTTATTTTCTTTAAAAAAACTTAACCATTCAATCAAAGTAAATCGAAACCATACAAAGATGCACATGGAAAATTACACTAGATATGTTGACTAGGGAAACCCTTGATCAGAGGGAAAACCCTAGTGGGAATGATTCCCACAAGATGATTTACTAACATAAATATTCCTTGTTAGAAAAATAGACCCTATTAGGAGTCTGTTACAACATTTAGTACAATGAGTCCTTGTTAGGAGACTTTTAATCCCTATTAGGAGATTCCAACACTATTAGGACTTGTAGTATAATGTATGCAAGAAGAGCTCACTACCTAAGCATGCAATTTCAACTACAAGAAGAGCTCACTACTCAAATAAGTATTCTACTAGTATCTTCTTCTTTCCTTTGTCCTTTCCTTTTTCCTATCAACCAGACCAATCACTATTAGACCTTGTAGACTAGGTCATGAACCTTAGATCCAAATACCAAACCTTGGATCACTCAGTAAAACCTTGGCAATGAATTTTCCTTCACTTCTACACTGCTTTGTTCAACTTCACATTCTACACTTTGCTACTTATCATTGATCATTCAATCATATCAACACACATCATGATAAAGGAAAATTTCCTTCCTTTATATCGAGTCAATAAAAAAATTCCCTAAGTCAGCTATTAGTATTTCTCAATTATTTATTATAGGACCACACTAAGAACACATTATATTTAATGATAACCTTAAAGTCTTCTTGTTAGCAACTTGAATAAATTTCTATACATGAAATATTATGATGAACAAGCTTAGCCACATCATCCTCAACATGTCTTCTTCATGTCCTCAACTTTGATCCTAAAGATATCAAGTCTACTAAAAGATACAACAAGTTTACCAGAATATGCCTCTGTAAACTCTATCTCAGAACATATATCACCAAAACTTATATAAATTATTTAAGACTTATCTTGTTTGCTTCTAACATTAACTACATATACTAGATATTTCAAAGTATCTTCCATAGCCTTGTGTGGTTATCATGCTCAACTAGCCATCTATACCAACTTAATATTTCTACTTTTCTTTTGCCAGATACCACAAAAGACATCAAACATGCTATGTTGACATCAATGAGAAACTGCATCATCAATGTAACATATCATCAAACCAATCTTCCAACAATATTCCAACAATCTCCCCCTTTGGAATTGATGGAAACATAGATGAAAAAAATCTAGTTCCAAGAATACCTACAAAAGACAAACAGTCTTCAAATCCTCTTCATCAATCATACTCCCTCATTGATACACCTCAATGTACTCTATACCAAACTATTATTTCAAATTCATGCCAAACTCTCCCCATACTTATGCCAAAAATCATCTTAGCATAATGTTTTTCACTCCAATCTCTCCCCCATTGACATCAATGTGAAAGGTTTCTACAAACAACATTTCTGCACCAAACTCGAGAACAATTGATACTTACTAGCTTGAGTGTCAAAAGACACTATTCAAACAACATTAACAAGAGTCCTAGATAAATCTTTCCCTCATAGATATGTTGGTATTGCAAATGAAAAATGTATACTTTTCAGAGGGGGTGGGGGGGGGGGGGGGGGGGGGGTGAATTAGAAGTACTAAACTCTAACCAATAGAACTTTTAATCTTTAAAACAATGTATACATAAACATATTGAAATAACATGTAAAGTAAATGCATCCACATAAACACCTAACACCAGATATGATTACCAAAAACCATCCAATAAGAAGGTAAAATTGGGGTGGGGATGACACCCACAATTCTTCACTACTATAGCAATAAAGTTCACCTATTAAGGTTACATTATTTGACCATTCTCATGATCTATCCTGTGAAACACTTACCCTATTAAAGGATTACAAAGGATGGTTAGATCCTACCCTATTAAAAGTGTGCCTGGCTAAAGGAATTTAGAACACTCACTTGGAATGTCACCCTGTTAAAGGATTTCTCAATGACTGTTAAATCAACCTTAATACAAAGGATTTCATTTTGCTGATATAGTTGTTATAAAGTATAGTAGAATGTTTGATCTGATACACTTATAATCTAATATTGCTGATTTTAGATCCCAATTCAGTTCATCTCATTCCTCTCTGATTTGATATGAAATTTTTGCAACCTTGATCCTTTGTTCTGTTAACTAATTTTGCAATTCTATCCTTCTTCTAAGTCACCTTGAATGTATGCTAATCAATTCACCCCTTTCACTACTATCAAATATTAGCTAGCATTATCTCTTCACAAGAATTCATACTTAATTATGGGGTCTTGTTTCCCTTTAAAAAGACTTTGGTGGTTTAGGGTTAGGTACGAATCTATGATTGAGATTCATCCAACTTTCTCAGTCAATTCCTTCCATTTTTATGATTGGTTGCATGTTGATCACATAGGGAATCAAATAGATTCTATCTTATCTTCAAAGCTTTGAGATCTATCCATATGTTAGCTCAAAAATGGTTTACATAGTTGTTTGTGCCATCACAAACAACTAGGCCAATTCTGTGTTACTCGACACTTGTTGATACTGGTGCTCGACACATACTATAATTCTGTTTGGCTCAACAATTGAACTTGCTCAACATTAACTATTCACTTGACACTTGAAACTTTCTTTGCTCTATTTATTTACTTGACATTTACTATTTACTCAACACATGAGTGACTCGACACTCATTGCAACTCGACATCTATTATACTCAACATATGTTACTAGTTCGGCAAGAACATAGTAAATTTCATAAGTGTGTTCACACTCAATTCTCAAGACCAATTTTGAGACCAAAAATCTCCCCCTTTGACATAAGTGGTAATAAAACTTTACTATACGTGATGAATCTAACTTCCTCGAGTATAATATTCATTCAGTTTGGCATATATATAAAACTTCAAACAAAAGTTTGTAATAGACTATATACCTCAAAATTTTGTAACTCCCCTTGAGTTAATGTGTCTTTTCTATATCCAAAAATTTTCTAAGTAGATTTTCTTCGGCTATAACTCTTGTCTTCATTCTAAATTTTGATACTCTTGATCTATTCTAATATGATGCCCTATTTCTACTTTTCTACTTGTTGCCCCCCCTTTCTTTCCTCTATTTATTCCCCCTTTCACATGTCTCCCCCTTGCATAGATATTTCTCCCCCTTTTTGACATTGATGTCAAAGGGTTTATACACTAAGTGTGTATTTATCCATGAAGTTCTTATTAACTTCCATTACAATTTTGAGAGCATCATCCTAGTTATCTATTGCATCATCTAGTGACTTGATTTTGATAGTTGTCTCTATTGCAAGGTGAACTAAGCCATCTAATGTTGAAATATTAGGATCTTTCTTGAGTACTATCTTAGCATTGGCTAGTTCCTTTTGTAGAATCTCCATGTGTGGGGTTAGGAAGGCTTGAATTTGAACTAATTTGGCTCTAGTATTAGCATGTTCTACTATCAATATAGCTAGCTCCTTTTGTGTGTGAAGCATGGAATGAAAGTGCTTCTCACTTTGAGCTAGGTTTTGTAGTAATCACATACCAGATACTTTAAAATTTCTCTCCAGACTCAAAATCCTTTGGCTCATTGTTTGTGTGAAGAGTGTGGGGTCACACAATTTAGTGTATAGTGAGAATATATTCTCAAGTATCTTCTTTACTTGTTCTATTTTTGTAGCCAATTCCACTTGTCATAGTGCTATTACAAGTAGATATTTTCTCATTCACCTTACCTTGAAACTTCTTTTCAGACTATTCCATGAGTTTTGCATTAGTCTCCTGGTCTTCATTTGTCACCTGTTCAATTTTAGACAATTGTTCCAATATTGGCTTGGTTTCATCAAGTGTTTGAAAGCTGAATGCATCTAGAAAGATGTCTTTTATTTCATGTAGTGCTTTCCTTTCTTTATACTTTTTTTTGATTATTTCTTGGTTTTTCTTTCTTTCCAATGCCTCCTGCATTTTAGTGACCTGTTCAAGGTTCATGGTTGCATAATCATACTCTGGTATGCCAATTTCTTCATCTTATGTTGGGTCTCCATATTGAAGTACCCTTACAACCTTTGTGGATCTTGAGCCTAGAGCTAAAATTTGGAGTGGTGTTGCATCATTGCTTGGTTTCTAAAGGACTTTTGTAGGAGTTCTAGTAGTTGGTAGATTAACCAATGTTTGAATTGCTTCCTACTCCTTTTCCTTTGGAATTTCCTTTTCTTCTTGTGATCCTCCTTGATCAATCACAATTATTGATGGTGCACCTTTTATTTGTGCAGTAGGAATAGATACCTCTATCTAACCTATTTGTTCCTTTGTTGGCTCTTCTACAGTTTGAGTTTGTTGTTCAGTCATAACAACTTTAACTATGGTATCAAACTTAACTGATGCATCCTTTGCTTCTTTCTCTTGAGGTTGTCCACTAGTAGATATAGGGATGCTAGAAGGTGGTTCTTGTGTATTAACCTTGTCCCTAGTTAGGTCTACTACCACATTTTGTAACTCATCTACACTGACCAATACTAGATTATCACACAACTTTTCTTGTAATGTTGATTGGTCAAGGATCTTCTTTAGATCCTCTGCAGTGAGTGGGTTGATCTTTTACTTTTATTGTCTCTGCAGGTGTGTTGGAGTCATGTGGAGGACTTAGTGGTAGCAATTGTGTGTCTTGCACACTTTGATATGTTTGCTGCTCCTTAGCAGTTGCCATTTCTTCTCCCTTTTGTAGTGCCTTCTCCATTGTGTTGCCTTCCTTTTCTTTCTCAACTTCTCCTTATTTATCATTCTCTTCCTCTTCTCCATTGTTTCTTCCCTCAAAGGGATCCTCCTCTCCTTCCTTAATAGTGGTTAGGCCATATATCAATTTCCACATTTGAGTGGACTTCTTGACAAAATCTTCAATCTTATTTTGAAGAATGCTGAAGGCTCTGTACTTAAGTGCAAATTTTCTACCATGCTTTTTATTTTCCTTTATTATTTTTCCTTTTGAAAAATTTGGCATCACTTGTGCCAATGTGGACTCTCTTATTTCTTTCTCCATGTTTAGGCAATAATGCAATTTATTTTCAACAATGGAATATAAATCCTTAGGCATAGTAGTGTCAAATTCACATGGAGTATTCTTGAATTTTGCCATCATGGCATATATTGATTCCTCAATCTTATTATGATCCTCTCTATTTAATTTATTGAATTCAATACTTTTAAAACTAGTTAAGTCTGCATTATCCCTAATACTATCACACATGTTTTCAAGATTAGACTTGGATGCATGACTTACCACTATAAACTAGCTGTTGTCATTTGACTCGGTCCTCTCTTCATCAGATTTAGGTTGTACAACATATTTCCTCCTTATTTTCTTCTATATTGGAGCTAGTTTTTTTGTAGCCTTCTTCTTTTCTTTTTCTTGCTCCTTAGCCTTATGAGTTGTGGCCCTTGTAGTTGCTCTTGTGGCTGGAGCAATAGGTTTAATAGTGCTTGGTTTAGAAATTTTCTTTCCTTTGGGCTAGGTTGCAGGCTGTGTCTCGAGCCTTTCTTTTCTTTAGCTCTTGTACTATTGGTACTTCCTCAGCTTGTTCCTCCTCAACACCTTCTTCTTCATCTTCACCCATTCCTTGTGTTAGGAAAAGAGGTTATTTTCCTTGTTCTTATTCTTGTTCTTGTTCTTGTTCTTCATCATCATTTCCTTTAGCACTGTCACCAAATTTGGCTTTTAGCTTTTTCACCAATTTATCCTTCTTTTTGAGAGTCGAGGTAGTTTTTAACTCCATTTATACCTTGGATTTCACAACATCATAGTTTCCAAAGATCTTTGTTGAGTTATCAATTGTTTGTATAAGCAATGCAGTGATGGCTATTGTTGCTTCATCTATTTTGATCTCATACCCCAAAGGCCTTAGCCATCTTAGTCTGGGTATTGCAACCTAGATAAATGTGTAATCAATGTCTACTAAGAAACATATATCATTATAATACTTCTCTACCAAGGAAACTAAGATTCTCAGTCTTTGTTTCATGGTTTTCTTGAAATCCTCAAAATAACTAGTCATTAGAGACTTAAAATTGTCTCCCATTTTCTCTATGTACTCATTGATTTGTATAGCAACAATCCTATTAGTCTTCCATCCTATCTTTCCAATAGAAGGAAACTCATTCTATGCATAGAAAAATATACATATCAAAATCTATCCAAATTTTCATTGAGCACCTTTTGATCTCCTTATTGCTCCTAAATTCTCCATGATTTCTTGCAACTGTAGCTTTTCCAAATCATAAGTGTGATCTTTCTTCACAATTTTGTACTCTACATCAACTGCAATGCATGAAACACTATTTAGTCAGCTTGACTAATAGAATTTGTGAGATATGACCCTCATTTCAAATTCTAGAAGTGGATCTTTGATGGTATCAATAGTCATTCCCCTCTTCTTCCACTTTTCCCTTGTATTCTTTTTCATTTCTTCTTTAGAATTGCTTCTTAGGGTTTTGGGCCATTCTAGGGTTGGAAATCCTATAACCCTATGCACAATCCTTTTTGACAACTTGATGGGTCCTCCTTCTAACCATAGGCATCCATCATGGATTCTACTTAAAATAATTCATATCCATTTAATCTTAAAGACAATGGGGAAATCTAGGACATGGGTTAAGCCTTTCCTTTCAACAATTTGGAATTCTTCCTTTAATACTCCTTTCTCACACAATTTGTCAAATGCATGGAAAATTTCTATATCTCCTATCCGTACAACCTTGTAGGTATAACATTTTCTTACATCCTAAACCATTACAACCTTGGGTGGAATGATTGACAATTCCCCTACCAGGTCATTCTTATATGCAACTTCAAGAATAGGCCTAAAATTTGGTTGCTTAACCTCATTACTAACCAACTGAACTTCAAAACATTCCTTATCCTTGGGATTTCTAGAACTAGAGGCCATTTTGCAAGCTAGGGTTTCAAAAGATATTAAATTGTGTAACTACATAACTCAACATGTGAAGGAATACCTTTAAATCAATTGATGAAATGATGCTTGATCTCAGCTAGAATTTCTGCAAATGCTTCAATCTCTACTTGTTCGTTGCTTCTTTTCTCTGCTTGATCTCACTCTATGTTTTTAATGATGAAAAATAAACATAAATTTGCCTTATACACTTTCAATACATCACTTTAATGCATGGTGCATGTACAACTTTAAACTCGGCTTCTATAAATTTTTTTCTTCACTTGGCATTCATTGATTTTTCATCACTTGACAATCACTATAATTACTCTTACTTGGCTTCAATAGGAATTACCTTCACTCAATAGATACTACTGACTTGGCTTCAACTAACTTTGGCTGACAACTTGGCACACACTAAAATTTACTCAGTAATTGAAGAGAACTTTTCACACTTGGAAGTAAGATGAAAAATTAAAGATTTTACCTTGGTTTTTCCTTGTTGACTTGCATCTTTATTCATGCTAATTTTTCCTTTTTAGCACTAACTTTATCTTGGAATTGATGTATGATGAGGCACTTATATACCAGTCCCACATACCTCCTTCTACTTAGTTTAATGAAGTGTGGCCACTTAACCCTTCAAGTGAAGTGATCCCTTCATTTGATGTGTTGCATCCATCTTTCTTCTTCCATGTTTTGTTCATCTCTCCTCTGATGTGCTCAATATCTACCTTGCCTTTTCCCTTGTTTGACTTTGAGTTAGGTGCCTTTGTCCTTGCTGGGTAGTGCTTGCTAATATGACCAGTCTTCAAACAAATAAAGCATGTGGTTTGACTTAGCCATCTATTGTAGCTACCTCTAAAATGTGTTCTTATGCAATTCTCAGGAATGTGTCCATACTCTTGACAATAGTGACATCTATGTCTTTTATTGTAATCCCAATTATAGGAATTTTCATGACTTCTTCCCTTGTTCACCAACCATGTAGACTTAGATCCACATTCAAAGGCTTTATGTCCAAACTTCTGACAATTGTAGCAGCATCCTTCAAATCTCGGTGGATGCATGGTTCTTGTTCTACATTCATGTGCTTGATGACCTTGTTTGTTGCACTTAGATAATGAATCGTGTTCTTTCGCTAGGCATTCTGACTAGCATTCTTGCTCCTACAAGCATTGGCTAAATGCCCTTTCTTTCCACAATGATGACAAGTAGATTTAGAGTTCTTAAGTTTATTGTTTCTTTCCTCAATAGCTTTGGATGATTCTCCTTCTTCAATGCTTGTGTAGCACAATCTTGATGTGTCTTTACTAGATCTAGGAGATTTTAGTAATTTATCAAAGGACTTGATGGCTTCATTTGGCTTGTTGAAACTTTCAACAAAGTCCTCTCTTTTTAGGTCATTCTATAGTTACTTATTCTACAACTTCAATGTAGTTATCTCAATGTCCTTGACATTCAACTCATGATGGGTATTCATTATTTGGCTTAGGGTGTCCAATTGCATGTTTGAGATCTTAGACAACTCTACTAATTTTTCTTCTAATCTATCTGCCAAAATTCTTTTGTCTTCTTCAATCATGGCCTTGTCTTCTATAGCTTTTTTCTTTTGTTTAGTCACTTCACATAACAATATTGCTTGTGATTCTTGCTCCAACTTGAGATTTCTAATCTCCTCACCTTGTGCTCTATTCTTGTCAATGAGATCTAAAATTGCTACATCAAATTTATAGGAGTTACTATCTGCAAATAGCTTTCTAGTGTCAATCTCTTTGTATTGAGTATCATTTTCAGCTATAGAAATCTATTTCCTTCTCTTTAGCAAACTTCTCAACGCATCTTTGGCTTCATTCAATTGTTACAGTAAGGGATGTGTCGCAATCTCCTGATTCTTAATGGTTTTTCCCATCTTGTAGACTTCCATCTCAAGATCTTTTCTCCAAGTTGTAAGGCTTCTCCTAATGAGAACTTAGCTCTGATATCGATTGTTGGAATTAAAAATGGGAAATGTATACTTTTGAGAGGGGTGAATCAGAAGTATTAAACTCTAACCAATAAAAGTCTTAATCTTTAAAATAAAGTATGCATAAACATATTGAAATAACATGTAAAGTAAATGCATCCACATAAACACTTGACACCAGATATGATTACCCACAAGCCCTCTAATGAGAAGGTAAAAGGGTTGAGATGACACCCACAATTCTTCACTACTACATCAATAAAGTTCACCTATTAAGGTTACATGATTTGACCATTCTCATGATCTTCCCTATGAAAAGTTTTCCCTATTAAAGGCTTACAAAGGATTGTTAAGTCCTACCCTATTAAAGGATTTTAACACCTTGTTAAAAGTGTGCCTAGCTAAAGGACTTTAGAACACTGACTTGGAATGTCATCCTGTTAAAGGATTTCTCAATGACTATTAAATCAACCTTAATTCAAAGGATTTTATTTTGCTAATATAGGGTTTAGAAAGTACAGTAGAATGTTTGATCTGATAGACTTACTATTTGATATTTTTGATTTCAGATCCCAATTCAGTTCATCGCAATCCTCTCTGATCTAATATGAAATTTTTGTAACCTTGATCCTCTATTCTACTAACTGATTCTATAATTCTATTCTTCTTCTAAGTCACCTTGAATGTATGTTGATCAATTCACCCATTTCACTACTATCAAATCTTCACTAGCATTACCTCTTTGCATGCATTCATATTGAATTATGGGCTATCGTCTCCCTTTAAAAAGACTTTGGTGGCTTAGGGTTAGGTATGAATCTACAATTGAGATTCATCCAACTTTCCTGCTCAATTCCTTCCATTTTTCTAATTGGTTGCATGTTGATCACATAGGGAATCAAACAATTCTATCTTATCATCAAAGCTTCAAGATCTATCCATATTTTAGCTCAAAAATGGTTTACATAGTTGTTTTTTCCATCAAAAAAAAACTAGGCTAATTTTATGTTACTCAACACATATTGATATTGGTGCTTAACACATACTATAACTCTATCTGGCTCGGCACTTGAACTTACTCACCATTAACTATTCACTCAACACTTGAAACTTACTTGGCTCTATCTATTTGCTTGACACTTACTATTTACTCAGCACATGAGTGACTCGATACTCACTACAACTTGACATCTATTATACCCAAGATACATTACTAGCTTGGCATGAACTTAGTAAATTTCTTAAGTGTGTTGACACTCAATTGTTGAGACCAATTTTTAGACCAACAAGATACTCCTCCATACAGGAAGCATCAACATCTAGTCTAGATAAACAATGGTGCTTTGTTACCTTGGAATAATGCACTCTTTCATCTTTTACTTTCATGTAGGAAGGGACATAAACCCAAGCATACCTTGCAAATACTCAAAAGTCTCTTTGGGAAGTGGCTTAGTGAATATATCTACAATCTACTCTTTTGTGCTCACATACTCCAATTTGATTTCTTTTTCTACAACTTTTTGTCTCAACATATGAAAATATAAATGTGATTTTTCCTAAAATGCAATAATGGATTCTTAGATATATTTTTTGTGCTTGTGTTGTCACAATGTGTAACAATATGTTCATTAATTTCTATCCTTATATCCTTCAGCATCTACTTCATCCAAATTACTTGATTGCAATTATTTGCTACTACAACATATTCTAGTTCTACTATACTTTGAGATGTATAATCCTTCATCTTGCTTAACCAAGAAACTAATCTTCCTCCAAGAAAGAAAGCTCCTCCATTGGAGCTCTTTCTATCATCCATACTACCTACCCAATCTGCATCAGTATAAGCACTTAGAGTAAAATCATTAGGCCTATCATACCATAATCAAAATTTTGAAGTTCCTTTCAGATATCTAAATATCCTATTCACTACTACATAATGTGCTTCTCTAGAATCAACCTAGAATCTTGCAATAATTCAAATTGCATTTGCTATATCTAGCCTTGTGTGAGTTAGATATTGCAATCCTCCAATCATAGATCTATACTTCTTCTGCTCAACAGTAGGTGTCTCATCCTTAGTAGATAACTTGTGTCTAGTTACCATAGGTTTTCCAATAAGTTTACATGTTTCCAAACCAAACTTTTTTAGAAATTCCTTCAAGTACTTAGTTTGAGAAATAAAGATTCCTTCTTTATTCTATATTATTTGCAATCCTATGAAATATTTCATCTCTCCTATCATACTCATTTCAAATTCTTTCTTCATTTATTCTAAAAATTTATTACTTTCTTCAACATTACCTCTAAATATAATGTCATCAACAAATATTACCAAAATTTTCAAACCATTATTCATTTCTTTCCAATATAGATTACTATCTACCATACCTTTTCTATATCTAAGTTTTGTCAAATGGTTGCCCAACCTTGCATACTAGGTTTTGGGTGCTTGCTTCAATCTATACAATGCTTTCCTTAGTCTACATACCATGTCCTTGTCATCTATCAAAGGACATCCTTCAGGTTGCTTAATGTATACTTCTTCTTCAAGTTCTCCATTTAGAAATGTTGACTTGACATCCATCTGATATACTTTGAATTTCTTTCGTGCTACATAGGTTAAGAATAATCTTACAACTTCTATTCTAGCCATTGGAGCATAATTCTCCTCATAATCTATTCCTTCTTGCTTTGAGTAACCTTTACATATGAATCTTTCTTTTTTTATCACAACTTCTCCTTGCTCATTCATTTTGTTCCTAAATACCCATTTAGTTCCTATCACATTCTTATCCATTGGTCTGGGGACCAATTCCCATGTCTCATTCTTTACTATCTGATCCAATTCCTCCTTCATAGCTTGCTTCCAATAGTCATCTTTACATGCTTCATCTGCATTCTTTAGCTCAACTTGAGATATCAAGCATAGTTCTTCATTAACTCTACTTCTTGTCATCACACCTTTGTCTTTTCTTGCAATGATCTATTTGGATGGGTTATTCTTTATTGTGTTCTTTCCTAAAATAGGAGTTGTTATCTCAACTCAAGGTTCTACTCAAGGTTCTAAGATTTGTTCCTACCTTTTCTCTCCTTCATTGTTAGCCTCAAGAAATACCTCATCATTTCTTGGCTTAGTAACAACATCATCATCAAAATTGTAACCAACTATTCTCTCTTGTACTCTAAATTTCTCATTAATTCTCACATTAGCACTTTCCATAGTAGTCACAATTCTCTGATTTTAACATCTATAAGCCTTTCTTTTCAATTAATAACCAAGAAACATACATTGATCACTTCTAGCATCAAACTTACCAATGTCATCATCTCTCTTCATGTAACACTTACTTCAAAATTTTCTAAAATACTTAATTGTAGGTGAGTGTCCAAACCATAGTCCATAATGTGTCTTATTTGTGTCCTTCTTGACTTGAACTTTGTTCATAGTGTAGACTGTTATATTCATAGCTTCTCTCCAAAATGTCTTGGATACATCATTCTCTACTAACATAGCTCTTGTAGCTTTTGTAATAGACTTGTTCCTTCTCTCTACCACACCATTTTGTTCAGGGGTTCTACGACTTGATAGCTATCTCTTAATTCCATTTTCTATACAAAACATGTTAAACTCATTTGAAATAAATTCTCCTCCTCTATCTAATCTTAAATATTTAATCTTTACACCAGATTCATTCTCAACTCTATTCTTGAATATCTTAAACTTGTCAAATGCCTCAGATTTCTCTTTAAGAAATGTAGCCCACATCATTCTAGAAAAATCATGAACTAGAATCATAAAATACCTTTCACCATAGAATCCTCTAGTCTTTATAAGAATGTTGAGATCTATGTGTACAATCTCCAACTTCACTATAATGGTAAAATTCTTGTTGGGAAAAGAAGTTTTGTTATGCTTTGCCAAAATACACTCCTTGCAAATTGTGTTAGTAGGTTTTACAATCTTCGGAAAATCTCTAACAAAAAACATTTTACTGGTCCTTAAAATACTATCAACATTTATATGATAGAATCTCTTATGCAATAGCCAATTGTCATCTACCTTTGCAACCAAACATGTCATTTCAGTAGGATTCAACTGAAATACATTACCTCTAGATTTGGTTCCTATTCCATTTACCTTTTCATCTTTATCTCTGATCATGCATATCTTTTCTATGAATTGAAACTGATAACCTCTGTCTACTAGTTTTCCAACACTCAAAAATATTGTGTTTTAAACCATCAACAAAGTATACATCCTCAGTATTAGTTTTACCATCAATAGTAATAGATCCAATACCTTTTACTTGGCATGCTACAATGTCTCCCACTCTGACAATTCCTCCATCCTGACTTTTGAGTCAACAAACTTGTTCATATCACCAGCCATATGATGTCAGTAACCACTATAAATTATCCAATAAGATTTCTTCTCAACCTATGATAACAAAGCTACCTTCTTTGGAATTTCTTCTTTAATTGCCACAAATCCAATTTTATGATCACTAGCACTTAATGCTTGTTCATCAAAATCATTATCCTCATTTGCATACAAGCAATATCTATCTTTTCTAGGCTTATGATTTCCCTTATAATTTTTCTCCCTTTTAGGAAAATTAGATGCATAATGACCATATTCATCACAATTTCAACACTTAAAGATTTTCTTACCTCCTTTCTCTCCTTTTACTAGAGGGCTACCGCTGCTAGCAAAATCTCCTCTAGCACTTATGTTCCTTGATAGGTTAGGTTGAATATTCAAGGAACTAAAATCCATCTCTATTCTAGGAAATTCTATGGACTATCTCAATTCATTCTCAATTGCTTCAAGTCTTCCAAGCAATGTCTCCTTTGTGAAATCTTTGGTACATGATATCAACAGCTGTATCATTTGAACTGCTGGCTTGAATGGTGGTGTTAGAGTCATCAATATGTTCCATATAATTTCATCATCTTCTTTGTTTCTTCCTTGAGCTTTAATACCTACAATAATTTCTAATATCCTGCATAAATATGTTCTTACAGATTCATCTTCCATTACATCTTGAAATGCACAAATCCAACTTTGTAGCCTCAACTTCTTAGAATGTGCACTACTTTCAAAACTATTCTCCAATGTTTTCCAAATCAAATGTGAAGTAGGAAGTGATTTTACCTAATTGTACTCAATTTTAGGAAGTGCAGTCAATAGTGCTTCCCTAGATCTCATAGCACACATGAAAAGATCTCTTTCTGCTTTAGAGCAACTTTCCAACTCATTTTCTTTGATGATTGTCTTTGTTGATTTTACTAAGATCCAATATCCTAGACCCATACACAACAAATGTGTTTCATCTTTTCCTTCTAGATGTCATAGTTTGTTCCATCAAACTTTGGACTATCTTTCCTAAACATGTTTTCCATGGATCTCCCAAAGATGTTAAACTTTTTCTTCAAGGACCTGATGCTCTGATACTAATTGTTAGAAATAATAGTCCACCATGATAATTGGGGGGTATGGTGAATTAGTTATTCAAAAATTAGAACATTTATCTTCTTTAAATAAAATTAACCATTCAATTAATAATAACAATCATACAAAGATGCACATAGACAATTACACTAGATATGTTGACGAAGGAAACCTTTGATTAGAGGCAAAACCTTGATGAAAATGATGCCCACAAGATGATGTACTAATATAAATATTCCTTGTTAGAGGATAGACCCTATTAGGAGTTTATTAAAAAATTTAGTACAATGAGTCCTGGTTAGGAGACTTTGAATCCTTGTTAGGAGATTCCAACCTTGTTATTAGTTGTGCCAACCCTATTAGGAGTTGTAGTATAATGTATGCAAGAAGAGCCCATTGCCCAAACATGCAATTTCAACTACAAGAAGAGCTCATTTCTCAAACAAGTAATTTACTAGTATCTTCTTATTTACTGTACCCTTTCTTCTATTCTACCAATTGGACCAATCAATTTTAAATGTTGTAGACTAGGTCATCAACCTTAGATCCAAATACCAAACCTCAAATCACTCAGGAAAACCTTGGCAATGAAGTTTCCTTCACTTTTGCATTGCTCTTCTCAACTTCACATTCCACACTTTATCCTACTTATTATTGATCATTCAATCATGTCAACACACATCATGATAAAGAAAAATGTCCTTCCTTAATACTGAATCCATAAAAAAATTCCCTGAGTTAGCTGTTAGTCCTTCTCAATTAATTATCATAGGATCACACCAAGAACACATTACACTTAGCAATAACGTTAATCTTCCACTTTGAAACTTGAAGAACTTTATATACATGCAATATTATGATGAGAAAGCTTTTCCACATTATCCTCAATATGACTTCTTCATGTCCTCAACTCGATCCTCAAGATATCAACTCTGCTAAAAGATACAACAAGTTTACTAGAACATGCCTCTGTAAACTCTATCTCAAAACAAACATCACCAAAACTTACATAACTTCTTGTAGACTTATCCTTTCTAATTTTGACATTAACTGCATATATCAGATACTCCAAAGTAACCTTAGGTGGTTATCATGCTCAACTAGCCATCTATACCAACTTAATCTTTCCACTATTCTTTTGTTAGATACCACAGAAGACATCAAAAATGCTATGTTGACATCAATGGAAAACTTAGTCATGAATGTAACATATCATCAAAAAAATCTTCCAACATTCTTCCAACAGGATATCCTTAGGGATTAGATAGGGAAAAAAAAGATATTTTAGATTGCAATCCATTCCTTATGTCATAGTTGATGGTATCCTATTTAGGAAAATTTCAATGGAGCCCTATTGAGATGCATTGATACAAACCAAGAATAACTTCATGATGGTCTTGATGTTGGCCACTTTTTAGCAAGAATAACTACCGTGAAGATAATAAGGGCATGATATTATTGCCCATTCTTATTCCATTATTTCCATAGGTATGTTAGGAAGTGTGAAAGATGTGCTTTCTTTTTAGGAAAGAAAAGGCTTGTAGCCCTCCCACTTCATCCTATCCAAGTTGACAAGCCTTTTGCTCAATGGGGATTAGATTTCATAGGTCTTATTAATCCTTCCTCTAGTTTTGGTCATTAATGGATCCTAGCTACTACATATTACTTTACTAAATGGACATAAGCAATTGCATTAAAGAATGCCACTGATGATTCAATTGTTAAATTCTTAAATGGACATGTTACAAGGTTTGGTGCTCTTTCCACCATTATTTTAGACAATGAAAAATCATTTTTAGGAGCTTAGATTTTTGCATGGGTAGTTGATCATGGCATATACCTAAGCACTTCTTCCAATTACTCTCCCTAAGGAAAAGGCTTGGCTAAGTCCTCCATTAAGAATTTGATCTGAATCATTAATAGAACTATAGAAGATAACCAAAGGTGTTGGCACAAAAAATTGAGAACTACCTTGTGGTCTAACAAAATAAAACCTAAAAGGGCTATTGGAAACTCACCTTTAATGTTGGTGTATGGAAGAAGTTAGGCTTCCTATTTCATTGGAATTTCCTACTCTTGAATTAGCCCATCAATTGGAACTAATTGAAAATGATGTTATGACTATAAGAATAGTATAACTGATGGAGCTAGAAGAAAAAATACTTTAGGCCATGTAGACCTTTGAAACACACCAACAATAGATGAAAAAGAGCTCTGATAAGAAGGCTAAATTCAAAATTTTTAGAGAGGGTGACCTAGTGTTGAAACATGATGTAAATAGGGAAAATCCAGGGAGGTACTCAAAATTTGATGTAATATGGAGTGGTCCCTATGTGGTTATTAGTTGCAAGTAGGTCAATGCATTCCAATTAAGTAGGTCCGTTGGTGAAATTCTACCTATTCTAGTTAATGGAATATATCTTGTGTCTTGTTTTTGATAGAAATGAAGTTTTTTCATGTATATATTTAGCTAGTTTCTTTCTAGTTCTTTCCCATTTTCCAAGAAGTGTTGGGCATAGGTTGTCTCTCTATGAGATAATTTGGTTTCAAATTTTTGAGGTCTTGTAGAGGTTGCAGAGATGTGTTTTCCTAGTTTCAGTTGTAGAGAGGTAGTTTTGAGGTAGTTGGGAATGTTTTCTATGGTTTTAGGGTTTTTATGGGTGGATCTTTATATTTTTTTGACTTTGTTTCCCAATGGATGTGTATTCTATTGGTCCATGCATAACAGGCTTGCATCCCCCCTGAGTCATCAGAATTGTTGGCTGATTTTTCCTTCTCACCAAAATGGAGATATTTGAATTTAAATAGTGAAATGTTCACATGTATTTGAATTTTCAAATATATTAGGGCACAAATTTTTTTTTTTTATGACTTTCAGTTATACTTTATTTTCCTAAGTATATACAATTTAATTTCCTTGTGGGACCATGTTTGATCTATAATTTGATCAAGATGGATCCACAGTTGTTGCATTGTCACTATTAGAAGCTGCAATATTTTTTGTCACAGTGACAAAGTCACATGTTGCCACATAGAAAATTGAACCCATTTCTTAGGTTAGTATAGTTAATGGTTAGGCTCTTGTCTGCTATCAGATAGAGATCATCTGAGGGTTGTCATTTTTCACATTTTGAAGTTGTGAGGTTTTTTAACAATGCAAAAAAGAAAGCAATTGACATGTGGCAGGTGGGTCCTTTTCCTTTTGTGGGCCAAAGGTGAAGTGGACAAGATGTCAGATGAGATGGCATGGGGCCATGTTTCTATTAGTTGATGCATTAATAGGTTTGTTGTATTTTTTAGAGTCATTGGATGGGATAAGATCTATGGTTCTTGCTTTGTCACTTTGCAAAGATGCAAGGTAATTATTTCATGTGACAAAGTGAGAGGTTGACATATATACACAACGGGCCCAGCTTGAAAGGTAACAACTACAACCACATCATGGTTAAGGTGAATAGTGTTATAGGCCATCATAGTTAAGTTTTAAACGGTAGCATGGTTAGTTGGTTAAAGTAGTCAAACACTTGAAGACTTCATGAGATAGAAAAACAAAATAACGTGGTTGGTCTAGGTGGTTTTTTCTAGTTGTGAGACTTAGTTGACCTATTGAATTTTTTAATTCATGAGCCACAAATAAAGGAAACTAGGTTTTCTTGTGTGATCTGATCATTATGATCAATCCTAGCCACTCTCAAATTAATGTTGGGTTATAAACAATGCAAAGACATCCCTTCCATCATCTAATCATCCATTTTGGGGAATCCTTACATTGAGTTGTGCCATTTCTATTAGTTTAAGGTTTCTTCCACATAAGGGTTTCCATGATTTTCATGCCTCTACAACTATACCAAATTAGATCTATTATTTGGATTGCCTTGATTATTCTTTGGGCACTTAATGATAGTGGTTGTAGAGTAACTTTAATAAGAAATATTTGAGTTATGCTTGAACTATAAAAGCAAAGTTGTAATTCTTTCTTATGGTCGACTCTTCTCTTTTTCTCTAATATTTATTTGCAAGTACACTATAAATCCCCTTTTCCTTTGGATCTAATGAAATTGTACCTTATCTATTTCAGCCATTGATGACAATGCAAGACCTATTTACGCCTCTTCAATTTTCTATGGCTATATTCAATTTGCATGATTGTATCTCTTTTGACCTATGAATGATATATAAGTGAATTCTCCTCTTCTTTATGTTATTCATTTTGGTTTTCTAATCTGCATGTGATTTTTGGATTTAAAAAAGTTTGAATCTATATATCTTTTATGTCATAACAGTTCAAGTGTACATGTATGGGTAGATATTTGTTTGAATACTTTATTTTAGTGCATCACCTCCTTAGGATAGATTAGGTTAATGATTTTATGTATGCTTTACTCCCTTTTCCCTTCCAAGAGTAGTTAGGTGCATCCTAATAGTAAAGGAAGCTAAAATTCTCTAGAGACTCAACCTCACTATTCAAGTTCCATAGCTTGGAGGTTGTTTCCATGTTTCACAATGTTGTCCTTAGGTAAAAAAAATGGACAAGGGTGAAAATTTTTGTGACAACACTAACTTTCTTTGTTTCTAGAAGCTTCACCATCTTCGTTCAACTTATTTATGAAAACCCACTTTGTGCCAATCACATTCTTATCCTTGGGTCTAGGAACAAGAGTCCAAGTTTTATTCCTCTCTATCTACTATATTTCTTAATTTATGGCTTCAATCTAACTTTCATTATCCAAAGCATCTTTTACTAATCTAGGTTCAAATTCAACTATCAACCATGTACCTTTCAATTTTTTTTCTTTTCATTATTCCATTTGACTTATCTCCAATGATCTAATTAGGTGCATGGCGCCTTCTGACATATCTTGCTAGCATACGTACTTTGGATTTATAATTTTTCCCACTAACCTTGCAATGATCTTCTGTATCAAGCTTGAGGCCCATTATCTATGACTCAAGTCCACCAAACTCAATTTTCTCTTGTATTAGCTTGGTAGCAGCTTCTAACTATGACTTAGGTCCTTCAAGCTATGACTCAGGTTGCACTAGTTGCAACTTGGTAGCTCTTGGAGATTTTGGAGACTTGGGAGGTGAAGCCTATTGACCTCCAATCTTCTACAATCTTCAGGTTCTTTGTTTCTTTCTTCCTCACTCTTTTCTACAAACTCATCAATTCTCACATGTACACTTTCTATGATTTTATGAGTATTTAGATTCAAACACTTGTATGCTTTACTTCTGCAAGTGTATTCTAGAAATATGCCTTCATTAACTTTGACATCTAATTTACCTTTCCTAGATTCCTTTAAGATATAGCATTTTCTAGCAAATACTTTTATATAACTTACATTAGGGTTGTAGCCATACCTTAGTTCATAAGAATTTTGATTTGAGTTTTTCTTTAGCTGTACTCCATTCAAGGTATGTACTATAGTAATGATTACTTCCTTCGAGTATTTGATTGCAACACTCTTTTCTATCATCAAGGTTTTTGCACAATCCATGATGGATCTATTCCTTGTTTTGGCTATACCATTCTGCTATGGTGTACCAGGGGTTAAAACTTGTCTCTTAATTCCTATTTCAATGTAGAATTAATTAAACTCATTGGAAATAAATTCACCACCTTTGTCTAATCTCAAACATGTTAGCATCTTTCCAATTTCTTTCTATACTCTTGCTGGATACCACTTAAATTTTTGAAATGCTTCAAACCTTTCTTTCAAATATATTACAGTCATCATTCTAAAATAATCATCAACTAAAAGAATAAAATACTTATCTCCACTGTAACTCTCTATTCTAATAGGTCCACATAAGTTTGTATGAACTAGCTGTAGGACTTCTGCAGAACGATAGTCCTTTCTTTTGTAACTTTTCTTTCCCATATTTCCAATTTGACAATTTTTACATAGACCCATATAAGGTTTCCTCAAACTAGGAATACCATCTACTCTTTTCTTCTTGCTTATCTTGATCATATTGTCAAAGTTCACATGACACAATCTTGTATGCCATAACCAAATTTCTCCTACTTGAGCAATTAAATATGAACTTTCATTGAGATCTAGGTAGAATAGGTTTTAGTTTTCTTGCTAGATCCAACTAGATTTTCTTTTCAATCCAAGAGTTTTTCTTTCCCATTCATGAATTCTATCTTAAATCTAATGTTATTCAACTATGCCACACTCAGTAGATTCTAATTTAGTCCTTCAACCCAATAAGCATGATCACATCTAAGTTCATTGGTTAGTGATATACAACCTTTTCCTTTTATGAAATAAGGTTCATTATTTCCTAATCTAACATTTCAACATCATAGTGTTCCATATGTTCAAACTTTTATTTGTCACTAGTCATGTGATGAGAGAAACCACTATCAGTAATCCATGTATCATTCTTACTAACATGAGAAATAAGTACCATTTTTTCTGACTCATCATTTGATTCATCTTTTACAACTATATATACCACTTCATCACCTTCACTACTATCTAAATCTTTAGCCATAAAATAAGATTTATTACCTTTTTCCTTGTAATCTTTGTAGCTGTTGAATTCCTTCTTGCCTTTGAACTTTCTATTTTTGTTTTCATCCTTTCCGTCTTTGTTGGGACATCTTGTAGTGATGTGACCAACTTATTCACATGAAAGACAAATTAGAGGATTCTTACCTTTGTACTTTCCTCTACCTTTGGAATATTTTCTTTCAAATAGGGCTTCAACAACTTCAAGATCACTATTTGAACTTTCTTCCTCTTCTTCACTTTTTGATTATTTTCATTTTGTTTTTCCACCTCTTTTCTTGAGTGAAAGGTTTGCTTCAAATGTAAACTCAATATTTTTGGAATTAGGAACATAGTTATCATAGTTATCCAACTCAAAAGCTATAGCATTCAGATTTATCTTATTATTTGGCTCACATCTCATCTCTTGAATAGAAAACACTCTAATTGCATATATATGATGAAGGGTTCTGAGTACCTTACTTGCAATTGTTTTGTCATCAATGTCTCCTCCAGATGCTTTTATTTCACTCACACTTTCTTTAATTCTCTCAACATATTTTGCAATGTTTTCATCCTCTCTAATCTTCATTTGATCAAACTGGCCACTAAGACTTTCTTATTTGGCTCTCCTTACATTGTCATCACCTCCATAGATGTCTTTTAGTTTGGTCCACATTTCATGACCAGAAGTGCAATCTTTGACCTAATCAAATTCAACATAATTAAGAGCTGATGCAATGTCAATCATCATGATGTTATGATTTTTATTTTCAGCAATCTGTTCCATAGTCAATGTTCTAGTAGAAGTCTTGTAAGAATTTTCCAAGTTTTTCAAATTTGAATCATTAATGGTTTCCAAATATAACTTCATAAGTTCCTACCATGCTACAAAGTTATCTTTGTTCAACTTGGGAATCTCTCTTCTATAAGACATCCTAATCTTTAGCTTAGGTTCTTGAAACCTTCTCTGCAAACACCAAAATCTCTGATACCAATTGTTGGATATATAAGATGAGTAATTAAGAGGGGAGGGGTGAATCAATTGCCACAAAAATAAATCCCAAATCCCTTAGATGTCAATATAGATCAAAACATAAACTCTAATGAAACTAAATTTTTCTATTACTTGACAAACACACAAGCACTCGGTTAACACTAGAAAATACTATAACTTGGAAAACACTAAGAATCAACTGTAATTTAGAAATAAATGAATATACTAATCTCAATGAAATTAACTATGATTAACCTTAAAATTAACTTAATTTCATACATATAAAAGAAATAGCATGAACACAAGTGACACCAAGATTTAATGTGGAAACCCAATTTGGAAAAAACTACCAATTGTAACTAGTTACCATTTTCACTCTTTTGAATTGAGCCTTGTTAGGAGCCAACCCTATTAAAGGTTACAAAACACACTATTTGGTGTCACCCTATTAGGAGTGGCCTTGTTAGAGGTCTTTAGACAATTCAATCTAGAAATACCACCTTGTTAGAGGATTTATAAATAGTTGTTAAGCTAACTCTATTAAGAGATTTAGATCACTTCTGCAATGGTTAGAAAGTAACAATGAGATGACCTAATTTATGATGCAACTAAATTTTTGATTATAGATCTCAATTCTAGCTTGTATCTTGATGCTTCCTAATTGAATGTATCTTTACAACTTCACAAGGATATTCTTCTTATCCTTGAAATTCACTTCCTCTCAGCATCTTTTAAATCTTCTATTTTCTTCAACACATTCAATCCTCCCTTATATTTATATCTTAAATATTATCAAGTCAGCTTGAATACAACTTAGAATACTTAATATTCATTTCCTCAGTCGACTAGAACCAAAAAATAAATCAATTGAACTCAATATGCCAAAACAAGAAAATCATTTTTTAGCTAACCTTACTTGGTAGACACTAACCATTTTTTTTTCCCTCATTAACCAAGTGAGCTCATTTAACACTAGTTCTCTTTCCAACTTTCTTTGTCTCCCGAGTGAACTCAATAGACACTACCTTCTACGAATTCTCTTTGGTAACCAAGTGAGCTTGGTTAACATTCATTAACTTCCAAATTTCCTTAGTCTCCCGAGTGAACTTAGTAGACATTGATTTTTGAACTTGGCAAACATAGGAATGCTCAACAGATACAAGAAACTATCTTCATCACCTGAGTGAGTTTGACACTGAATGGAAATGATATGACATTTTTTATAACATCAAAGAAAATACAAAATTAACTAATTATTTTGAACAAGAAGATAAGGGTTTTATATACGTTCCTAATGAGTTGTTAACAAAAGGGATTCCTCAAGTGCCTAAAGCACCTATTTCAGATATTACCCCCCAAGAGATAAAGGGAATTTTCCTTACAGATCTGAGAACAAAAGCTTACACATATTTTGTTGATGATGATGAATTTGTTAAAATAGTAGCTTTTAAACAACTGCTACAGAAACATTATAGGCTAGAATGTCATAAGAAGATAGAAGAGAAGAAGGCACAAATGCCTAAAGCTGATGTTGTTGACTATTGGAAGCTACAATTGGAATAATTGCTATGTTGTTATTGATGTCAAACCTATTGGTGAGCTAGTGTCATATCCCCATTTTAACATAGAATTTTAATAATAATTAGATAATAAAGTGTTATTAAATAAGTAATGATAAAAAAGTTATATTGACACTAATACTAATATATAAAACTAGGAAATAATAATTATTTAACCTATATTATTAATGAAATAATATTTAGTATAATGTTTTAAATAATAAGATAAAATTAGATACAAGAGACAATATTGTAGAAAGTATGTTAATTTCTAAATAGAATTTAATAATAAATAATAATAAACACAAATGAGTAAGAAAATAAATAATATAACATATAATAATATAAATTAACTAAATCTCATGAAAATTCAAGAGATGTTTAGTAAATAGACATGACTCTTTAAAATTAAGATATTAAAGGGAGGAGAATTTATTTTAGAGAGGATAATGAAAGGAGGAGGAAAAAAGAGGAGAAGAGAGGAGTTCAAAAAGGAAAAATGGAAGATGAAGAAAATAAGGAAGTGACATTTTAAAAAGGTTTCAATGATATTGAAAGGATGTGAACCTTCAAAATGGTCATAATTATGAATAGTTGCAACTCTCCAAAAATATTGTGATTATAAAGTAGTGAGACTTTTCCAAAGGATTTTAGTTATGGAGTGTTGTGACTTTTTCAAAGTATTATAACTATGAAGTGTTGTGACTTTTGAAAGGATTTGTATTATGAAACGGTGTGACTCTTGGAAAAGAAAAAGGTAAGAAAGCTATGTTTATGAATTATATTTTTTTAATTTTTTTTATGATTTTTTTAAATATTAATGAACCATACTTGTGGATAATATTGTGTTAGCTCATGGGGTTAACACCATGGATATTAGTGAGACTCGAAGCATGGAGCATGTGAGATATTAAGATCTCTATTGTCCACCATGGCTGAGAATCAATATTAACTTGAAGCATGGAGCATGTGAGATATTAATATCTATATTGTTTTCCATGGCCGAGAATCAATATCAAAGCATGGAGCATGGAGATATTAAGATCTCCATTATCCACCATAGCCGATAATCGATGTGGTAGAATATTATGATATTGTAAAACATATGCATGTGTCGTTGGCCTTGGATAGAGGATATTCTCTACTATATGGATATTTTTTATTGTGCATGCAAGATGTATTTCATAATGGGGGTTGGGGGGTTTTGATTACTAAATCTATTCATGCATCTTGCCTTCATTTTCTCTCTCTTTTTGGGGGACAATTTTTCTCATAAGGTTTTCCCTCTTTCTTAGCTTTATGAAATATTGTATTCCCTAACATGGCCAATCAGTTGGGACTCATTTTCATTTTCATCTAGATTTTGTAAGCTTAAGTGTGCCTCCCTAATTATACTTAAGTGGGGGTGTTGGTGTAATTAAACTTGATTAATTATACTTTACTTAAGTATACTTAAGATACTACATTTTCATATTAGTTGTCATGTAGACAACTATGAGTTTGCACTTTATTTGAGCACACATTGTGTCACACCTCACTTTGTGTGATACACCTTTATGTTCTTATCCCCTCATTATTGCACATACTTTCATGTATAATGGAGGATAATCCACCTTTGGTGGAAATTTTCTTAGTTGTTATGCTTATAACTTGCATGATTCCTAGTCATCAGCATTTACTATATACTCAGGCACATCTAGATTGTACACATATGCATATTTGATGCTTGATTATATATTATTTTGATCATAAATTAATCAAGTCATTTTTGAGGTAGAGCCTCACCTTGGAAAATTTAGGAGGAAATAAATCGCTTAAATAAGTCTACATCAAGGGTTTCATACACCTTTAGGATCAATTTTAAACCAATCTCAAATTGTTATTCAACTGACTTCTTAATACCAAATAATAAACAATCATTCAACATGAACTTTCTTGACTTCTTGTAGCAACATTTGGTTTCTTGCATAGTCTTAATGTGAAATGACTAGATCCTTTTGAATTAAAATTTAAATACATATCATGAATTTGATATGCCAAAAATTGATAAATTGGATCAAATTAGAATGAAATCTATTTGTTCTCTTAATACTAGCTAATGGGCATATATACGATAGCAACTCATTTGATTCCTACAGAAATATTGATTTTTTTGCACTAATTTAACTTAAACCAACCAAGTTCTTCTTTATTGAAATAGAAATACATGGACAACATAAATAAACTTTGAATGTAAATGAGGAACATGAATAATAGAAAGTATAACAAAAATAGAGAAAGAAATAACAAAGAACTCTAGAATTTATTGAAGATACTTAAAAAAACTACAACTATCACCATGACTGTCAATAGCCAGAGGGTGGGATAAGTTTTACATTTTTTCTCGTCCCTTTGAACTATCTGATTTCTGTCTATTGATCATCCCTTTATAATTACTTTGGGAAGTTACAAATGACTTCATATTCTTATTATTTGCATGACTCTTTGGATTCCCTTTCAATTACAAAAGATTTTTCATTACATTTGGCATATCCATCATCCAAATTTCTCTCAAAAATATATAAATATTTTCAACATAATATAAACTTATGCATCAAGTAATATGATGTCCTCGTATCACTATCAAACTTCTTATCACAAAACTTCTTCATTTTATTGATATTTTAAGTTTCCTTCCTGTCACCGCCTAACTTCCTATTGTAGATGTGCTCCCACACCATACTCCCAAATTCAAAAAGTTTCCATGTCCCATGGAAATGTTTTTGACTAAAACCTACAAAAAAAACTAAAACTTTTCCTCTTAATCTTCGCTTTCTTTGATGTCTCTACTAGAACATTCCTTCAAACTAAGATTCTCATCACTAAAATTTGTAATGGCTGCCTCCAAAATAAGGTCTATTCCTCTAGTGCTGCATCTCACACACACACATAAAAAACTTCTGTGCCTCACCTGGTAATTCCTTCCACTCCTCCCTCCCCAAGACTTTTGACAAACATCTTGAACCTCCTTCTAAGACCCTCATGGTAGACCTCCATGTCCACCTCTTGTAGCAAGTGAATAAAAAATTTGCTACCAATAAAAACTCCACTAAAATAAATTCAATTAGAAAAATCTTCCACTTCTCAAATCTTTTACTCAGCTCTGATACCAAAATTTGATGCAGAGAGATCAACACTAGAACTCCCATTGACTCAATAGTAGATCTATTTTACATCTCAATATAATTAATAATGATCTCTTTAACCAAATCTACAAACTCCAACTAATTTACTATCAAAATGTAGATAGAAAGAGGCAACTCTATATAGAAAGAGGCAACTCTCTATGATTCATGTTCCTCATTTACTCTCTTTGATACCAAAAATGATGTAGAGCCTCACCTTGGAAAACTTAAGAGGAAATAAATCACTTAACTAAGTCTACATCAAGGGCTTCATACACCTTTAGGATAAATTTTAAACCAATCTCAGATTGTTATTCAACTAACTTCTTAATACCAAAAAATAAAAAGTCATGCAATAGGAACTTTCTTGACTTCCTGTAGCAACATTTTATTTCCTGCATAGTCTTAATGTGAAATGACCATATCTTTATGAATTGAAATTTAACACATATTATGAATTTGATATGCCAAAAATTGATAAACTAGATCAAATTAGAATGACATCTATCTATTCTCTTAATACTAGCTAATGGGAAGATATGCGACAGGAACTCATTCAACTTCCTATAGAATTATTGATTTTTTTGCATTGATTTAACTTAAACCAACCAAGTTATTCTTTATTGAAATAGAAACACATGGATAACATAAATAAACTTCAAATGTAAATGAGGAACATGAATCATAGAGAGTATAAAAAATAAAAATAAAGAAATAACAAAGAACATTACAATTTATTGAAGATACTTAAAAAAACTACAACTATCACCATGACCATCTCTCTTGTGATATCAATTGAGGTTCTAGATCTTGGCATTTTCATTATTAGTAGATAGGATCTTGTTTTATAGAAAACAAAAATATAAGGCATTGATCTTAGGAATACGTTATTGTACCCATACTTTATCGCATAAGGGACTCTCAATATCTTTAAATAACATAGAAACAATAGAGGAGATAGAGTACCTTCTATCAGGATTGTTAGATTAAACCAACTTTTCTTGATAATCATGCCTAATAAGCTAGGTCTTTAGAGCATGATTGGTTGGTTCTAAAATAGGATTCAACTCTTAAAGTTAATCTAATTAGTCTCCCTCTAGTAATCACTCATTAGACAATCCAATTTTTCTTTACAACAATCAATTAGTTTATTGAAGTTTGGGTGATCAAACAAGGGTTTATCCATCATCCATCAGTTGCCATAGAACTTAATTTTCCTACCATCATGATGTAGGAGAACCTAGGGTTTGGGCTAAAAACCTAATGCATTTTGGCTTGGAAGGACCCTAGCCAGGTCAAATTTGAAATAATGGCTCCAAAAGGGTCCAAGAGAGTGATTAGATAGGTCTATGAGTGTGTGTGTTTGGGCAAAAGTTGCTAATAGGTGACAAGAAATTGTCAAGGTTGACAAGAAATTGCCAAGTTTGGCCAAATTGAGCTTATTATGCCAAATGACCCAAAAAGTTTGTAATTGTTTAGAAAGGTGTAGACATGACTCATGTAGGAAAGAATGAATTATACATCAACTTGAGGTGATATTGGGTTGATACAAGTCAAGATGTTCAAAAAATGTAAAGTTGTCATTGACAACATTTGAGCAAGATTTTGCAAAATGCCTAAAAGTAGTTATGGGAAAATTCCTATAGTTGGAAAAGTCATGTAAGCTGATATAAGGCCATTCACAGCCTAAGATAGAGGTTGGTTGATTTTTTGAGCAAATTTCAATATTAAACTAAACACTTTTCCATGCAATTTTATCATAGCCAGTGTTGCAATGTGAATATCTTTATTTTAATGGATTGAATTTTGCTAGTTCTTATTGTAGGAAGTTAGTAGATTTTTTTTATAAAACTTTGTGTTTTTATTTTCTTCCAAGTTAAGTTTTTCTTTACCTAAAAAAAATCCAAGCCCAATGGCCTTTTCACTGCTAGTTCTAGGGTTGGTGTAAATAAAATGGCATTTTCTTAAAATTCCAGAGTGGGATCTTTTACAAACTTTTGGGATATGGAAGTGACATCTATATATAGTGTTATATATAAAGTTGAAGGAAAAATGTGGTTTTCTATTTTTGAGGTCTTGCCCTAGGTGAGCCAGTTGAAGCACGATAAGATGCAAGATAGTGACAAATCATGGTTTTATGTAGGGAATGGATTGAACTGAGTTCTTTACTAGTATAATATTGTAGAGAGGAGTCCAAGAACTCCCTGGAGTGAGGGTAAGAAGCATTGAGTCCATTTTGGGGTAAGATTTTTTCAATAAAACAAGTGTTAATTCAAACCCTAAGTAAATAGGCCTATATTGTGGAAGGGGGTGTACAAACACCTTGAACACTCAAAACCCTAAAAATATTTTAGAGAATCTAAAAGGGTATTTTGATCAAATATTGGTTTTATGGATTCATTGTAAATATTTTGAGTTATAAACTAAAACTATATATGGAAGCCTAATTAGGCGTAAAAGGCTACTAGCTCTTAATTATAGGGATTTCAGAGACTAGAAGGAAAAGTAATGCAAGAATGTACATGAAGACTCCAATAGTGGTTGGAGTAGCTAGTAGAGAGATCCAATATCCCTACAATGTATTTGGCATGGTCAAGGTGAAGTGTGAAGTGAATGTACCCTCATGAGTTCTAAGAGATTGGTTAAGTTTTTAATTGATAGAGAGGTCTTAGGAGGTGGAGAAGATTGTGAGAGTTATCTAAGGAGTAAGGGTTGAATAAATAACCCTAGAATACCTAGAGGAAATTTCTATGAAAAGAGTCAAGTGAATAAAGTGTGCAAGATCTCTCTATTAAAATGGTATTAGAGCATACAAAAGACTTGGGAAAGGACATAGTACATGTCAAAATAAGTTGGAGAAGCAAGTATGGTAACTAATATAGAATTGGAAAGGATGGTCCAAGAGTAGGTTAGGGTGGCCCAAGAATGAGTTGGAGAAATAGGCTCCTAAAAGAGAAGTTGGTAGGTATTGAGAGAAATATAGGAGAAGTTTAGACAAACAATAAGGAATTTAGTGAGAAGGTGAAGGATATAGAAGAAAAAGGGAAGGAAATAACAACTAAAGATGAAATCCATGTGCCTGATCCACCCTTACAAGAAGAACCATTTCTTAAATCTATTAAGGCATTAGGAGGAAAGGAACTTGAAGTTTTACCCTAGTTTAGTGGGAAACTAGAACCTAACATAGACATGGAACAGACTGAAGATATAAAAAATCATTTTGAATGTGAGGGAGTGATAGAGGTACAAAAGGTGAAAATTTCCAAATCAAGAATGAGAGGTACAACCTTAACTCTATAGAACTTTGTGCATGCAGAAAGGGTAGAGAAAAATAATAACCCTATAGCTATTTGGAAGGGTATGGTAGAAAATATTAGAGAAATACATTTTCCAAAAGTATATGAGACACAACTCCATAGAAGGATGAAAAATCTTAGACAAAGAGATATGGACATGAGTGTATATACAAAGGAGTTCCAAAGGTTATGCCTATGATCTAAGGTACAAGAATATGAGATCATCATAGTGTCTAGGTATTTAAATGGTTTGAAGTAGAGTATGTAGGAGGAAATTAGTATCTTGAGTCATACTACTATCCCTATATATTATTATCAATCCATTAAAGTAGAAGAAAAGAGTAAGAATAAACAAGATTCAAATAATAGAGGTAGAGGAAGGGAAAGAGATTCAAGAGGCCATAAGGAGTCTATAGTGTAAAGATTCATGGCTCAAGAAATCAAGTAGAATCAAGATTGACATTGTAGACCACTAACTCAAGTGGAAAAGGGAGTCAAAGAAGAGGTAGAAGTTTTGGTAATAGTAGAGGAAAATTTGGTCGCTCTAGTAGAGGGTCACACTTTGAAAACATGAAATTTTATAACCATGGTTTGTTGGGTCATCCAACCTATAGATTCCCTAAGAAGGCATCATATTCTCAATCAAAGAAAAGGGTCAATTATGTTCAAGAATAGGTAATCAGTCTAAAGTCTCTTTAGGTAAATCTTGATTGAGAGAGTGGTGAAAATTTTATGTTTAGAAGGATATTAATCAAAGAACTAGTTGAGAAAGAACCAAAACAAAGGAGGGCATTATTTAGGGTAAAATGTAATATTCTTAGCAAAGTATGCAAGGTGATAATAGAATTAAGGTCTACTTATAACATCATAATAGAGGAGGCAGTTAATAAATTTCTCGAACAAGATCCCTCCTACTCACCCATATAGGGTCACTTGGTTGAATAAGGGTCTAAATGTATTGGTTGATGAACATGCATGGATTGAAGTTACCATAGGAGGGTATAAGGAAAAAATCTTGTGTGATATACTACCTATGGATGCATGTCACTTGCTATTGGGCATACTATGGAAGTTTGATAGAAGGCTCATGCATAATGAAGAGAAGAATTCCTACTCCTTTCAAAAGGATTGTTGGAAATGGAAAGGAGTAATTGAGAGGGGAGGGGTGAATAAGTTACTATAAAAAAATCCAAGTCCCTTTTAATATGTCAACTCAATATTAAACCAAATCCTACTGTAACTTGGTTCATTGAAAAGTCTACTGTAACTTGGTTAACATTGAATAGTCTATTGTAACTAGTTACCATTGAATATATTACTATCACTTGGTTAGCATAGAGATAATTAGATCTTAATATATTAATTTGATTAGAATTTATTAACTTAGTTGTAAAAACATAAAGGAAATGACACGAACACAAGAGACACCAAGATTTAACATGGAACCCAATTTGGGAAAAATACCAATGGCAACTAGTTATTGTTTTTCACTCTTCTAAAGTGAGCCCTATTAGGATCCAACCCTATTAAAGATTTAAAAACACACAATTAGGTGTGACCATTTTAAAGAATTTAATTCACCCTTATAAGAGTGACCTTGTTAGAGGTCTTCAGACACTTCAATCTAGAAATACTACCTTATCGGAGGATTTGTTGAATAGTTGTTAGGCTAACTCTATTAAGATATTTGATTCACTTCTACAATTATTAGAGAGTATAAATGACTTGACCTTATTGCTAATGCAATTAAGTTTTCTGATTCAAATCTTAGTTCTAGCTTGATTACTTGATCCTCCTTGATTAGAATGTTCTTTGTAGCTTGATCAACTTGAATACTCCACCCTTTACAGATATCCTTTAAATTTGCTTCCTTAACTCATCTTCTTTAATTCCACATTTCAATCCTCAACTTGACCTTTTATATATATGATCCACCTTGTCAAGTTATCTTGAATACTCTTTTAATCAAAAAATTTTCATCCCTTAAGTTGGCTTGTATTAACCAAAATTGATGCAGGAGCATCTAGAGGTATAAGGGCAATCCTGTGTCACCAAAAAAATATACTTAGACTTAGTTTCTATTTCATGTGTTTTCATTTTTGGATACCCATTTGGGTCAAATAAAGGTTCCAACTCTCACAGTTCCACTATCAGTGTGCTTGAAAATCCCAAAAAATAAGGAGCATGTAATTGGGCCATCATTTTGGTAAACTAGAAGGTGTGAATTGGCCAGATGAATGTAATCGTGATTTAAAGCATTCCAAAAAAAGAATCAGGTCAATAGACCCCACAGTTTGAAAGTTATTGCAGTTTTTCGAGTTTAGAGACCTCCTAAGAATGCTTCAAAGTTAGGTTAGCGGCATTAAATGACCTTGAAAAGGGCCAAAAAATGGGGGGTGAGCAAAAATTGTCCATAGGGTTATAGAGCACTTTCAAAACTTTTCAGAAATGTAAACGGTTCATCAATCGGAGCTACGGTTCAAAAGTTATGCCTCCCGAAAGTTCAGTTACCATTTTTGGATTCTTCTAGATTTGCCCCGACTTCTAACATAGCTTCTGGAACCTTCTATTTGGTTGGTGGATTCCTACTAGCACTTTCTAGAATGTACTCCTAGTCCTTAACCCTCCAAGGTCTATTTAAGGAGATTTTTGGCATTGTAAAAGGTAGTTTGGAATGGAGTTTGAGAGGAGGGACTGAAATGAGAAATTATCTCCAGATTTATGCTATTGTAAGCCCTTAGGGCATGTTTTGAAGTTTATTTTCCCATACTATTTGTAATAGCTTATTTTCTCAGTTAATATAATTTTCCCTTTTCTGTTGTGTCCATTCTGTTCTTGGGTTGTGTTCCCATCAAGTGGTATTAGAGCAAGTTTTCTTGAGTGTGTAGACAGAGCGCCAACTATGAGGTAGTTTGCACCAAGACTATGTGGTTGTGGGTTTGAGTTAGAAGATGCCTCCATGAAGAGAGTGTAGTAGAAGGGCTAGAGCTATTAATCCTAAGGAGGTTAGAGCCCTCCAAAGGCAGGTACAAGCATTGCAGGAGGAGCTCCGTAGAGGAGCAAATGTTGCCGCAGGTGACGACAGTGAGGATGACAATGAAGAAGAAGTAATGGAACTAGAAGGGGAATTTGATGGGGAAGTTTTGAATCATGCAGAGGAAAGGCCTTTTAGGGCCATTACTAAGTTTGGGAAAAGACCCACAATTGAAGTGGGTGTATTTTCAGGAAATCTGAAACCAGATGAGTTGATTGATTGGATCAATGAACTGGAAGAATACTTTGAGTATGAGGATATCAGGGACCCAGATAGGGTTAAGTTTGCAAAGGCCAAAATGAAAGGCCATGCCAAAATCTGGTGACAAGAGGTTCAATTGGAAAGAAATAGAAGAGGAAAGGAGAAGATCACAAGATGGGATCGCATGGTAGACAAATTGAAGAAGCAGTTCATTCCTGTGGACTACGAGCTTGATTTGTTTAAGAAGATGCATGGGTTAAAGCAAGCAGGAAGATCAGTCCAAGAATATACAGAGGAATTTTACCGACTCTTGATTAGAGCAGGGCATGCAAAAGAAAATAAGGAGAAGGTTTCTCATTATATCAGTGGGTTGTGACCTAGCATCCAGGAGGAATTAAGTTTGGTAAGAATGACCAGCATTGAAGAGGCATACCAGTTTTCCCTATGAGTTGAAGAGAAGATGAATAAAAGGTTTGAAGGAAGACAAAGAGGGTGTAGTCAAGGAGGAAGGGGAAGTGGTAGATCATTTGGAGGCCACAATGAAACCCAAAAGAAAAATGAAGATGTGGGTACTAGCAGGAACCAGAGGAATGAGGGTTTCAACCACTCCCATGATCAAGACTTTGGAAATCAAAGAGGAAGAGGTAGAGGACATGGAAAAGGAAGAGGAGGGTTCCATGCTACCTATTTCCATTGCAATGAAGAAGGTCATCATGCCTTTGAATGCCCTCAACGATAAGGAAGGACAGATAGGAGAGATGAGGGCCAACCTAGGGTTGCTCATGTGGATGAGGATGCACAATCATCACATTCAAAGGATGCAGAAAGAGGAGAGACCTTGGTAAATGAAAGAGTCCTACTAAGTGGTGAGATTGAACCAGGACAATGGAGGATTTTGTTCCATACCAGATGCAAGTGTGAGGATAAATGTTGTGATGTGATCATTGATGGTGGTAGCACTGATAACTTGGTATCAAAAGAGATGGTCTCTAAGATGAAGTTCAAGAGGGAGAAACATCCCCAGCCCTATCGGATTGCGTGGGTAAAAGATGATCATAAGGTCCTAGTAAGTGAACAATGTTTAGTGAAATTCAAAATTGGAAGTTACCATGATGAAGTTATTTGTGATGTTATTTTGATGGATGTTTGCCATCTATTGTTGGGTAGACCATGGTAGTTTGATAGACATGCAGTGCATGATGGACATGCAAACACATACTCTCTGACAAAGGATGGAGTTTGCCACAAATTGAAGCCCATGAAAAAGGAAGGTGAAAAGGTATGTAGCAGTGCTAGGATTTGTCTTGTTGATGGAATGAAGTTTAAGATGGCATGAAACATTAGCATATGTGCTATGCTTTGATCCCTAGGAAAGATAAAGAAGGTAGTAGTGAAATACCACTTGAAGTTTCAGATTTACTAGGGGAGTTTGGAGATATTATCTCTGATAATGTTCCAGATGGATTGCCACCAATAAGGCAAATTAGTCATCAGATAGATCTGATTCCAAGAGCTAGTTTGCCTAACAAGGCTACTCATAGGATGACTCCTACTGAAACAGAGGAGCTAAATAGATAGGTTCAAGAGCTATTGAGGAAGGGCTTGATTCGAGAAAGCCTGAGTCCATGTGCAGTACTTGCAGTACTTGCACCAAAGAAGGATGGAGAGTGGAGGATGTGTACAAATTCTTGAGCTATAAATAGGATAATCATCAAGTACCAGTTTCCTTTACCAAGGATGGATGATCTTATGGACTGCTTGAGTGGAGCTCAATACTTCACAAAGATAGATCTGAAGAGTGGATATCATTAGATACGGATTCAAGAAGGAGATGAGTGGAAAATAGCCTTCAAGACCAAGGAGGGTCTTTATGAGTGGTTAGTCATGCCCTTTGGATTGACGAATGCCCCAAGCACCTTCATGCGGCTCATGAATGAGGTACTGAAGAAGTTCTTGGGAAAATTTGTTATTGTCTATTTGGATGATATTTTAATTTTCAGAAAAATTTTGGAAGAACATTTACTGCATATTTGTAGTGTCCTTGAAAGGCTAAGGGAAGAGAAACTATTAATTAATCTGAAGAAATGTATCTTTGCAAAAAGGGAGTTAGTCTATTTGGGGTTTGTTATATCACCTGAAGGTCTCAAAATGGATCCAGAGAAGGTAAAAGCCATCTTGGAATGGCCTGCTCCAAGGTCTGCTACTGAGGTAAGATCATTTCATGGTCTGGTTATTTTTTACAGGAAGTTTATTAAGAATTTCAGTGGCATATGTGCACCCCTAACTGATACAATAAGAAGTGATACAAAAGAGTTCAAATGGACTGTAGCAGCTGCGAGAAGTTTTGAATTGCTGAAGAAGAAGGTAATAGAACAACCTGTGTTGGCACTTCTAGATTTTAGAAAGGTTTTCCAAGTAGATTATGATGCCAGTGGAAGTGCTATTAGGGCTATATTAAGCCAAGAAGTAATGCGGGTTGAAGTAGTTGGGTTTGATGAACTCAAGAATTTGTACCCCGAGGATCCTGATTTTGCTGAAGCATGGAAAGCTTGTAAAGAATCTATTGCTGTAGATAGAACCAAGTAGTTAGACTATTTGATTCAGGATGGCATGTTGTTCAAGGGTAGTCAATTGTGCATTCGAAGAAGTTCCATGAGGGAAAATCTGACTAAGGAGAAACACAATGGAGGGATGGTAGGACATTTTAGTCAAGATAAGACCATTGCCATTCTTAGAGAACATTATTTTTGGCCTCAAATTTTACAGGATGTGAAGAAGTTTGTACATAGTTGCTAGGTTTGTCAAGTTGCCAAGGGGTTTACTCACAATACTGGCCTATATCAGCCATTGCCTATTCCATCAAGGCCATGGGAGGACATAAGTATGGATTTTGTTCTTGGATTGCCAAGGACACAAAGGGGTAATGACTTAGTATTCGTGGTGGTTGATAGGTTCTTCAAAATGGCACATTTCATTCCATGCCACAAAAGTCATGATGTTGTCCATATTGCAGACTTGTTCTTCAGAGAGGTGGTAAGACTACATGGTCTTCCAAGGAGTATAATTTCTGACAGAGATACTAAATTTGTGAGGTATTTCTGGAGGACATTGTGGAAAAATTTGAGAATAGACTTGAAATTTAGTTCCACGCATCACTCACAAACTGACGACCAAATAGAAGTGGTAAATAGAAGTCTGGGCAATTTGCTAAGATGTTTAGTTGGGGATAAGCCCAAGGGATGGGATTTGATTCTAACACAAGAAGAGTTTGCTTACAATAACTCTATAAATAGGAGTACTGGAAAATCACCATTCCAAATTGTATATGGGAATAGCCCAAGGACTGCACTAGAATTGAGGAAGATAGAGCAAGGGGAGAGGACAAGTGCTAAAGCTGAGGAATTTGCTGAACATATCAAGCGTCTACATGAGGAGGTTCAGGCACACATTACCAAGATGAATCAAGAGTATAAAGCTAAGGCTGATCAAAGGAGAAGACATAAGGAGTTCAAAGTAGGGGATCTAGTCATGGTGCACTTACAAAAAGAAAGATTTCCAGTCGGTACTTACAACAAGCTGAAAATGAAAAAATTTGGCCCCTGCAAAATTTTCAAGAAACATGACTTAGGAAATGCATATGAAGTGGAGCTACCAGATTGTATTCACATTTCTTCCATTTTCAACATTGCATATTTAATAGAGTATCATGATGATGGTACAGATGAGGAGCTGGTGTTAGAGCCATGTCCAATTCCTACTTCTAAGAAGGAGGAGATAGAAGACATTCTAGATCATCGTGTGGGTAGGAGTACTAGAAACAGGCAGTATGAAGAGTATTTGGTCAAATGGAAAGGATGACCGATCGAGGACTCAACTTGGATTTCAGCAGCTGAGGTTTCCCATTTGGGATTCCCTCTACCATTCATAAAGTGATAGGGTCACTTTTCAATCTACCCTGGGTGTCTAATGCAAGAGCATCCAGAGGTATAAGGGCAATCCTGTGTCACCAAAAAAATATACTTAAACTTAGTTTCTATTTCATGTGTTTTCATTTTTGGATACCCATTTGGGTCAAATAAAGGTTCCAACTCTCACAGTTCCACTATCAGTGTGTTTGAAAATCCTGAAAAAATAGGAGCATGTAATTGGGCCATCATTTTGGTAAACTAGAAGGTGTGAATTGGCCAGATGAATGTAATCATGATTTAAAGCATTCCAGAAAAAGAATCAAGTCAATAGACCCCACAGTTTGAAATTTATTGCAATTTTTTGAGTTTTGGAGACCTCCTAAGAATGCTTCAAAGTCAGGTTAGGGGCATTAAATGACCTTAAAAAGGGCCAAAAAATGGGGGATGAGCAAAGCTCTTCCATAGGGCTATAGAGCACTTCAAGAGCTTTCTGGAAATGTAAACGATTCATCAATCGGAGCTACGGATCAAAAGTTATGCCTCCCGAAAGTTCGGTTACCATTTTTGGATTCTTCTAGATTTGCACCAACTTCTAACGCAGCTTCTGGAACCTTCTATTTGGTCGGTGGATGCCTACTAGTACTTTCTAGAATGTACTCCTAGTCCTTAACCCTTCGAGGTCTATTTAAGGAGATTTTTGGCATTGTAAAAGGCAGTTCGGAATGGAGTTTTAGAGGAGGGACTGAAAGGAGAAATTATCTCCAGATTTATGCTATTGTAAGCCTTTAAGGCATGTTTTGAAGTTTATTTTCCTATACTGTCTGTACTAGCTTATTTTCTCAGTTAATATAATTTTCACTTTTCTGTTGTGTCCATTCTATTCTTGAGTTGTGTTCCCATCAAATTTTTTTATCAAACTTAATATGCTGACAATCAGCTAATACAAAATTGAGTATTCAGTCAACATAGAGGATGCCTTCGTTAACCAACCCAAATTAGTCAATACTGAATTCAATTCATTAGTTGACTGAGCTTGGTCAATACTATCCCTAAAGTAGGTTATAACTAAATGCTCGACATATATAGGAAACTACATTCCATGCTCGAAGGAACTTGGCTATCGCTAACTTCTTGATAAAGGCCTAAAATTTTGTGTAACATCAAAGACAACATACAATTGAATAATTGTTTTCAACAATCTCCCTCTTTGGCATTGATGGAAACTCAACATGTCATAATATAAAGAAACTTTAGAGAAAAAAAAAAAGTAAGGATAATATCCTTAGTTTCATTCTGATTCTCATCCATGAGAACTCCCTCTATCAGTGAGAACTCCCTCTGACAAAATCTCTCCTTATGGAATGATTCTAGACTAAAATATCTCCCTCTAACTTACTAATCTCTTCTTATGCAAAATAAAATTGTTGATAGAAAATTTCTCTGATATGACAACAAACTCTCCCTCTTTGACATCTCATGCCAAAGAAAAAAATCAATATATTTTCTATGTACTTGATGTACTAATTTATATGCAATTTTCTTTGATAATATTGCATCAACTTGACTGATCTTCAAAATGCATGGTTTATGCATCACTAAACTTTTTTTAATGAGCTTTATATAGGGGAATGACACCTAGCTTACCTATTAGATACAAAAATGCATCCTTAGGTAATCACTTGGTGAATATGTTTGTAATTTGTTCCTTTGTATTCACATATTCCAATCTAACCTCTTTGTCTTGCACTAATTCTCTCATAAAATAATACTTTATTGCAATGTGCTTTGCCTTGGTATGCACCACTGGATTTTTGGATGCATTGGTGTTATCATAGAAGATAACTATTAGATCCTTGATTTCTTCCTTTATACCTAATAATAATTGTTTGAACCAAATGATGTTGGAACAATTAACTACTATAATAACCCAAAATTGGCTCATTGCCATGATCACCAATTCTAGTCTATTTCAATCAATCATAAGTCCTATGTCACTAGGCAATTCTTAATTTGCTGCTCACTACTTGACTTAATTGTCAAATGAAGAAAACCCTAATTTTCATTCATCATACTTATTATTTAATTCCTATAGTATTTACTCATATTAGTCGCATTGAACCTATTTGATTTAAATTTAATTCAATCTAAAGTATTTATACTTTATTAAATTAAATTATCACCTAGGGCTAATGCACCAAGGAATTAAATTTATTTAATTTAATAAATATGCCTATTCCAATTAATTGAATGAAATTATTTAATAAATGGAAAAGGTATTTATGAGGTCATATCTCATTTTATTAAATTAAATATCTTTCCTAATTCTACTCTTCAGTTCAAAATGGAAGGTCCTAGTTAACTACTGATCAACTTAGAAGTGATCCAAATCACTTGTTCTCACACTGAAGTCTATATGAGTTGACTATTTCTTGCACTCAGGATGGCAGTCAACTCCATCTAAATTTAGAATCTTCCACTATGATTGAAACTGTGCTTCAATCCTAACCATCGATCTGAGTTGATCTCAACAGTTGAAGGATTTTAGGAATTCTATTTAAGCAACCCCCAATTCCTCATTAAGGGGATGGATTTTTTGATTGATATCGAATTGCTACTACATTTTATACTAATTTTAGCTCACATATTCTCATATGTTTACATTCTTAGCTTAACCTCATCTAGTTCTTAAAAATGCATATGGTTAATCTAGTTTATTTTACATGTTCTTAGATTGATTGAATAATCATTTAGACTACATTACATTCTCATATAGACTAGTTACATTCTTAAATCCTTTGTTCTTAGAGGGTCTGGTTGCCTACACCTCAAATATGAGAATATTGAACAGGCAAAATCCTTCTAGATAGAAGGAAACAAGTCACCTTGCTGGATCTATTTTGAGTGAACAATCTCATGTTCATCTCGGGATGAATCCACATACAAAGACCATATTGAAGTGTGTGTGAACTCTGAGGCCACATTCCACACATACATTTTTGGCACCCACTATGGGGTAGAGAAAATAAATTTCTCTAGCCTCCTCTGCAATTTTTTAATGATATTTTAGCTCTTTGTCTGTACTATTCTGTACAATTCTTTGAATTTTCATGTGAGATGATCTATTTTCATGCGAGGATCTTAGTTTCTCGTATGAAGATTCTTTCCTTTTTATGCGAGAAAGTGCTCCATTGCACAAGTCTTTGTGCAACATTATTTCTTTGTGTGATTTGGAAAAGAATTTTGTGTGGTTCTGCGCAAGATCTCATGTGAGATCTTGAAACAACAGCTTCAATTTCAATACTTTTAACATGTTGTTCATCTCATTTCATTAATGTGTTTTTCTTAGAATCTGTGTTGTTTTGTTTCTCTAATTTTTTGTAGCTTAACTATTGTCTGTAGGATGATTTGTCAAAGATTTCTTATAAAACTCACTCAAACATGGACTAACTATTTGCTTGAAGGATGATTGTTGAAGACATGTTTGTCAAAGAATACATTCAAAACCCACAAAACAATGTGTTTTCTTTCCTATTTTTCAAACTAGTCTAAATAAGGCTTGTGAATTTCTTAGGCTGCAAGATGAAAGAATAAGAGATTATGCTGTTCACTACTTGGAGGTCATGACCAAGGGTGAATCAAAAACCTAAATGCTTTTAAAAGACAACATTTTGAGGGAGGCAAGCAACTTAGTGGTTCTCCAGTGCTTGTTCTTTTCTATGATGAGATGATGGTTTCCTTTTTAAGGCAATCAAAATCTTTAGGAAGGATGAGTCTGGATTGATTAAGCTACGTGGGTAATTAATCTATTTCGTGTGTTTGGGGGAGGAAATAAGGTAGAGGATTATGCTCTTTCTCCTTGAGGGAAATAAGAAATTCATACCCTTAAATCTAGACCACTAGTTTGTGCCAATCTTTTAGAGGGCCTACCAGAGTGATCCAACCTCTGGGAATGACCCAAGTGAGCACACTCCTTTTCCCAAAGATTCCAACTCACTCTAATAAAGAAGCCTTGTGGAGAAAAAGACTCCAAGGCTAGATTAATTTCCTCTCCTTTACTCTTGATATCGCATGTCAAGGAGAGGCTCTATCTGTGCACTAGTTGGTGCTAGCCCCTAGCTTGCTAAGCAAGTAGTGTGCACTTTTAGATGCTGCTGTGGGCTGCTGGCCTCAACTCCATCTATGGAGCCACTAGGGATTAATTCAAACAGAAGCCATGTAAACACATTTTAGCTAGAGACTACCCAGTTCACCTCTGAAAGGAGTCATAATCTTTGTGCAAGGAGTGGGAAGAATCTCTCTTGTAAAACTCACCATAGACATGCTATTGGATGTTTGAAGGTGGTATACACACTCATCCTCGCCATAAAGGCACTTGTTCAACATATACTATTGAGTCCTTTGAATATACAAAAAAAATGAGTGCCCTCTAGGGGTGACATGGCTGTGTGAGGTACACGCATGCACATAAGATGTGGGACAAAGGTTTTTCCTTCTCTACCATTTTCTATTTCTAGGGGTAAAGTGTGTTTGTTATCAAGTCTTCAACATGTCCAAACTTCCTCAAACAAACTAAGAGTCAAGACTCCCTTGTCCCTCTGAGTTGCTTTGCCCTCAGTTGGATTGTATTCGACTACTGATTGCTTCCCCCTATCTTGTTCAAAAACTTTGCCTTAATTGCAACTTGAAATATTTGTTCAAATGATTTTCAAAGTTAACCTTGCTATCAATCCAACAAATTAGTCCAACTAGTTTGTCCAATCTGTTTAAACAATCAAGAAATCTCTTTGAAATCCAACACTATTGTTAATTTGGTCCTAATTTTTGAGCATAGATTAGTATTTTCTAATGTGAGAATTCATCTTTTCATGTGAGCCAGTTTAGTCTTTGCATGAAATCTTGCATATACGCATACAAGATCTTGCCAATTATCTTTGCTGTTAGGTCACTTCTTTGCATGAGCCAAAGAAACTCTTTGCACAAATTCAAATTGTTGTTTGGAGTCTTCACACAACCCAATAAATATTCTTGTGTGGCTCATAGAGAACCTTTGCATGATATCTTGTTCTAAAACTATCAAATCAACTTATTCAACCAATTTGTGACTTGCATTTAGTTTATTTCCTGCATTAAGTTGTCTATCCTCTGTCTATAAATAGTCCTGAATAGTGTCATTTAGATTAACTAAAGATTTGTGATCCACATTTTGACTGGTCTTGTTCTTTAGTTCTCTAGATTCTCATTCTTTAGTGCTTGTCATACTCCACATTATGATAGTCATAACCTTTGGCTGTTCTAGCCTTCAAATTAGACTACTCATGCCTTAGTATACATCATTCTTGTCTTGTCTTATTGAGACTAAGTTTTCGTGCAGTCCTTGTCCAGGTTCTTGCTTTTTGTCCTTGTCTATGGTTGTTGCAAGAAGGAGCAGCAACATGTTTTATCCTCTTAGACTTAGGTGAGGTCATGTCCGGGGTCATAATCATGGCAAAGGTTGCCTACCTTTTGCTACAAAGCTTTCATCCAATTCATCTAGTGAGGCATCTTCATGATCTCCCTCACCCATCAGGTCACCTCGAGTTCAATGAAGATTTTCCATTAACTTGCAACAAACTAGGAATCCTTTGTATCAAGAGGATCATAAGGTAGGTAGAGGTCCTATATCTCCAAACATGATGTTTGACTTCCTTTTCAAAGGACCTTTTGAAACACAACATACTAAAACTGAACACGTTCCTATAATGACTAATCGTGAACCTGAACATGGTAGTCACAGAGACATCAAGAACCACCTAGGAATGATAAAGAGAAAGAGAAAGACCATGACACTGATGAGGAACAGGAAGAGGTCGAAATAATCCCTAAACACATAGAAAAATGTTGAAGAGACAAAAAAATTCAAAAGGTCATGGGAATCCTACTCAACAAAGAGAAAGAAAAGTACTTTCTCAAATGTGCCCAAGAGGGAGCTAAGTTGCCTTCTCATTTCAATGTGAAAACCATCATCACACCTGAAGAAGAAATCAAGAGTTCCAAAATCCAAAAAAAATTGAAAATTATGCAAGACCAACTGGCTCAGATGATGCATGAGAAAGAGAAACCCACAAAAATGTACACATTATATGCTCTTTGTCCATTTCCATTTGACAAGAGCATAAACATGCCTCCTTTCCCATAGGCATAGAGCTATCTAAGCATGACAAGTACTTTGGCACAAGTTTATCAACAATTAGACATACCTCATGTGTTTATTTCCTAGAAGCCTAGTTGGTCAGGCTTTGGAGTGGTTTTTACATTTACCTCTCGATATCAAGACATTTGATGAAATTGCCAACTTATTTGTCTAGCAGTATTCTCATAACATTCAAAACCCTGTCAACATTCAAGATCTATGCAACCTTAAGAAAAAAGTTGGAGAATATTTTCTCACATTCCTCCAATGGTGGAGACAACTTTGCACTAAGTATTCATGCAAAAATTCCAAAAAAGGAAAGCTTGACATCTTTACTGATAATCTCTTACCTGATTTTGGATATAGAGTCCAATTTAAAGGTCCATGTACCTTTGAAGACATGATCACATAGGCTATCTGCATCGAGGAATTTATGGTCAAGAAAGGTGAACTCACTCTTTAGAAGGAACCAAAACAAGGCTCCACCTTAACAAGGATAAAACCAAATATGTCAACAAGAACTGAGAAATTGTACATCATGGAGTTATTGATAGTGTCACCCCCAAACCTGCTAAGGCAACATTTAATCACATAGATGGCCTCAATGTGGCCAAAAATGCTGAGAAGCCTCCTCCTAACAACAAGACATCCAAGAACAAATCAAGAAACTCATGGGCCACACACCCTAAGTGAGAGTATACACCCTTGGGTGAACCTTTGGATGTGGTCTACAAAACATTGCTACTACACAAGCTTATTTCACCAATGGACAACCCTCATCCCTATGATCCACAACCATGTCCACCATGGTGGAATGAAACCTCATTCTATGAGTATCATCAAAATAAGGGACACAAAACTAGCAACTGCATAAACTTGCACCATAAAGTCTAAGACATGATTGATGTTGGTGAACTTGTGGTAGATGGACATAACTAAAACTCAGATCACAAGATGTTCAAAGAGCCTTTCCCAGCCTATGAAAAAGGAGAGACTTTGAAGCCAAAACCCAACAAAAAGGTCAACTATGCATATTCCAATGATGATAATGTGATCAACATGGTTGAACCTATGGCTTCTAAATACTGTGACATCATTATCATTAAGGGAAAACAAGATAATGACAAACCTAAGGCACCATTTGTCTTGAGGGGCCCTACTTCCAACACAATAGATGATACACCTTCGCAACATTGTGCTAATGTGGTTACTCGCTCTGATGCCAAGTTGGTACTCAAATGCCCTTCACCTTCTACTTTCAATCTTGAACAACATAAAGACAAAGCCCTTGCTGGTCCATCTAGCAAAGGTGCAAAACTCACAAAAAACTCAATGGCAACTAGTTATAGTGTTCTTGATCAATTGAAGTGAACTAATGCCCAGATATCTATCTTTGAGCTACTTAAAATCTCACCTACTCATAGGAAAATTTTTGGACAAAGCCCTCAGTGAGGCAAATTTTCCTTAAGATCTTGATCTTGAGTGATTTCAATCCATGGTAGGTCACCTGACCTCACCTTATCTTGTGACCTTCTCTGAGGAGGAGGATAACTCACTGAGTCACCTGCACAATCAACCTCTACAGATTGAGGTTATGATCCATCAAACATGTATTCGTCAAGTACTCATTGATAATGGTGCTGGCCTAAACATTGTCTCTTCTACTCTACTTAGACAATTGAATTATTCTGAGGACTTTATTGATCCTTGATGTAAGATCACCATCAAAGTGTATGAAAAAGTGGAATGAAAGTCTCTAGGTCTTGTGGTCTTACCCATTCATGTCGGTCCTATAGAAAGGGATGTCACTTATCAGGTGCTCGACATTACCTTGGCTTACAGTGTTCTATTAGGATGGCCATGGATACATGAGATGCACACTATGCCATCCACATATCACCAATACATCAAATTCCCATTTCATGGCTTTGAAGTTACTATTCCTGCCACTACTAGCTATAACTGCAATATGCTCAAAGTTGCTAAAACTTTCATTCCTGTTAACTGTGAATCAACTGATTATCATGACAATAAGCTGAACAAGTCGACTAGTCATTCAAACTAAAAGAAAATGGCATGGGAGAGTATCATATTGAACCAGTGCTATCATTAACATCTCTTTTAGAGTCTCCTCATCATTATGGGAGACCCTTAGAGGCAAAGAAGTCATTCGTGCTGACACCTCAGACTAAGTATAATGGCAATTTTTTCAAAGCTACAGTTCCCTTAAAGGATGAAAGTGAAAACAGAGCCATTGCTACATGGCTTTATAGAGAAGAGACTCTAGTAGACTTAACAAAGCAAGCTTGAGCAATCACTCCTAAGAAATATGGGCCTGGTCTCAAGCTCATGAAACATTTTGGCTAAAAGGGAACTGGCCCTATCGGGTGTAACAACAATGGCCTAATTGATCCTATCAAGGAAATAGCTCAAAGAAACAATGATACAACTAGCCTAGGATTTAAGAAGGTTCCTTTCCATTTGGGACCTAATAAATTCATACCAGAACCTGAGAGTTCATTTGGAAATGAGTCACAACTTGAGTTAGACACTCAAGAGGAACAATCTAACAATGAGGATCCCTATCCTTATCCTATTCCTCATGATCTCACTAAATTCTTTGCTGAGCTAGATGACTTTGTGCCACGTGTTAGCACTATGGATGATACTAGTGATTCTTCTAAGGAAAATACTCAGTAACCCAAAGATCATTCAAAAAAGGGAGAGTTTAGTCAGTCATTATGTATTCAGTATCTATGTGAGAACCCAGATGATGAAGGTGAGTATGTCCCTATGATTGTTGGGGAGTTCTATAGTCTCTCGACATGTAGCATTAATTCTAAGGAATCTGAGTTTGACTCTCTTTTAGAAGTGACTACTGATAAAGACATTGACCAAGTGCATTTCTATGAAAACCAAATCAAAGCGGATGAAACATCTAGGGTTAGGTCAAATGGGTTTGATCCCACCAATGTCCTAGAGTCAACAATTGCTGACATTAGTATTTAGAGGCATTCGAACACATTTGTGGATGAAGTCACCGTAGGTCTCAAATTGCTGGTCCAAGAACTTAATGATTATACTATAAACACAATTAAACTAGCTACTACTCTTTTACTCACACATCCTAAGCATATAGACTGGAATCCTAATGCATCTAGTGAAATCTCCATGTTCTAGAATGACCATGCTCTCGCCTGCTACCTAAATGCTATCGAACCTATAACATCTTCCACCAATGAGTAGAGAATCAACATGACTAAAGCTGACATCAAATATCTTAGTCATATAATTAAAAAGAAAAAATGCAAAAAGTCTGATGGTGAAAACCATATTGTGGTAGTTTTAGAACCCAAAAAAGTAAAAACAAAAGACATATCCCAGGGTGAAAACCTCTCTGAGGCACCCGTAGATGAGATATTTGATGCACTTCCAAGTCACTTTTAGGAGAGATCATTAGTATTGATAGAGCCAACACAACCAATTAACCTAGGTACAGAAGACCATCCTCATATGATACATCTAGCACAGTCATTGTCACCTGAAGAAAAGGAAGAGTTCATTGCCTTTTTCAAAAGAAAGAAGATAAACTTTACTTGGGCATACTTTGACATGCCAAGATTGGATCCTGATCTTATCATGCATCACTTGTCCATAGCACCGGGCATCAAACTAGTTAAATAGAAACTTCAAAAATGCATCCTCACATTGCATTTCTCAAAAATGTAGAACTAGAGAAGCTTTTAAAAGCTAGTTTCATCCACGTAATTTATTATGTTGAATGGATATCCAATATTGTTCCAGTCTCCAAGCATGATAAATCTATAAGGGTTTGTATTGACTTCTATGATCTCAACTTGTCATGTCCTAAGGATGATTTTTTGCTTCCCAATATTGATATGATAGTGGACATGATGGCCAGATATGAGATATACTCACTTATGGATGGCTTTTCTAGTTAAAATCAGATAAAAATTGCACCAGAAGATCAGGAGAAAACTACTTTCACATGTGCATGGGGAATTTTTTGCTAGAATGTAATGCCATTCAGCTTGAAAAATGTTGGTGTGACTTATCAGAGAGCAGTAACCATAATTTTCCATGACATGATGCATAAGACCATGGAGGACTATGTGGAGAATAACTTGGTCAAAACTGCCAAATGAAATACTCATCTACAAGATTTAAAACCCATCCTAGATCGCATGGAAAAATTTATCTTGCGACTCAATCCTAAGAAATGTGCATTTGGTGTCACATCAAGAAAGTTGTTGGGATAAATCATCTCTGCAAAAGGAATTGAGGTGGATCTGGAGAAAGTACAAGCAATAATGGACATTCCACCACCTTGAAACATTAGTTAGATGAGAGGACTACAAGGAAAACTCTAGTCTATTCACAAGTTTATCTCATAATTGGAAGATAGATCACAACCCTTCACAAAGACCTTAGATAAGGGTGTGAAATTCAATTGGAGCTAGGATTGTGAGCAAAGCTTAACATAGATCAAACAATATCTTTTCAATCTGCCAATCCTGATGCCTCCTATTCATCTAAAGCCTTTGCCTTTGTACATTTTAGCAATTGATACATGTTTGGGAATCCTATTGGCTTTGGAAGACAATGACAACAAAGAGAGAGCTATCTACTACTTGAGTTGCACGTTGATCTCTTATAAGAGGAACTAGTACATCATTAAGAAAGCTTTCTTGGCAGTCTTCTTTGCTTCCTAGAAGTTGAGACACTAAATGCTTTCCCAAACTATGCAACTCATAGCTAAAATAGATCCACTAAAATACTTTCTCAATAAGGTAGCTCTCACAAGAAGATTGGCTAAATGGGTTATGATACTTAGTGAGTTTGACATCCAATATGTTGAATGCAAAGCTATCAAGGGATAGGTGGTTGTAGATCAGCTGGCCGGTGCACCTATGCAGAGTCTCCTACCAATGAACATTGATTTCCCTAATGAGTCAATCCTGACACTCACACACCAAATGTGGGTCATGTTCTTCGATGGGTCCTTCACACAATAAGGATCAGGTGTTGGATTACTCTTCATTACACCACAGAGATATTCATTGCCCAAAGCATATAAGATTCTATTTCCTTGTACAAACAACATTGCTGAATATGAGGCTTTGACCAATGACATGAAAATTATAGTTGAATGGAGAGTAGATCAGTTAGACATCTTTGGTGACTCTCAGCTTGTCATCAATTAGGTCAATGATGTCTACCAAAAAAAGGATGAGAAACTAATTAATTAAAAGCACATGGTTGATGACTTAAAGAAGTATTTTGCACACATTACCTTCCAACAAGTTCCACAAGAAGATAATAAAGTGACGGATGCCATGGATACTTTGGCCTCCCTGCTAGGGATGCCTGAAAATGATCTCTAACATGAGTTCTTGGTGGAAGCATTACACTAACCAACCTATGACACCCCTAATTCTAGGATGATTTGTTCTATTGTAAGACAAGAATCATCCTGCTACCATCACATTTATTCCTACCTCTGTAATCAAACCATTCTAGAAGGTCTAACCTAGAATAAGAAACATTACCTAATCCATAATTGTTTGCATTATATCATTGTTGCTGAAAATCTATATAGGAGAGGTCTTGATGGAACACTCCTTAGGTTTTTAGAACCCAAAGATTCCAAATGTGCACTAATTGATGGTAATGAGGGCATTTGTAGGTCTCACTCAAATGGCCTGACACTAGCTCACAAACTCCTTAGAGCTAGTTACTATTGGCCTAAAATGGAGCAAGAAGCTATCAACTATGCTAGATCTTGCAAGCAGTGTTAGCTTCATGGGAACCTAATCCACACTCCAAATAGAGAGTTGATTCCCTCTACTACAACATGGCCATTTCAACAATGGGCCTTCGACTTAGTGGGTCAGATTTGCCCAACCTCTTATAATGGACATAAGTTCATTATCATAGCTATAGATTACTTCACAAAGTGGGTAGAGATAGTACCTCTTGTAGTCACCAATCGAAAAACTATAGCTCTTTTTATCACAAACTACATCATCTACAGATATGGTGTACTATCCTCAATCATTACTGATAATGGAGAAAAATTCAAGAACAAAGACCTCAAGGAACTATGCAAGAAACTAAAAAATCACACAACATTGGTCTTCTATTTATTACCCCCAAAGTAATGGCTAGGCTGATGCATCCAATAATGTGATCCTCAAAATTCTTCATCACACAGTCAACAAATCAGGGAGAGATTGGAATCTCTAGATTAATCTAGCCTTGTGGGCATACAAGACAAGCATCAGAACTCCAATGGAAACAACTCCCTTTGCTTTGGTGTATGGAGTGGATGTTGTGCTTCCAGTAGAGGTTGAGATTCCTACCTTGAGAATCTCTATGAAGGGTCTTATTATTGATGATGACTACATGATAGCTTAGCTTCAAGAGCTAGTGTTACTAGATGAATGTTCACAAGTGGTGTGTGATCATCTACAAGCATATCAAAAATGAATGTCAAGAAGCTACAATCAAGGGGTTAGGCCACATGACTTCCAATTGGGTGATCTTGTTCTGAGAGAGAACCCTAAAAATCAATAGCAATGAGTCCAAAAAGGGAAGTTTGAACCAAATTGGCTCGGTCCTTACACCATTACTATAGTATATGGATCTAGCTCCTATCAACTTTCCACAACCAAAGGAGAAGTGCTCAAGGAACCTATTAACACTCTCCACCTGAAGTAGTTTTATAGGTGATCTGATATCAGTAGCTCTTTGTACATATCTATATGTCCTAAAAAAAAATCATAAAAAGTGGAAAAAGTCCTAAAAATTTACTTACCCTAGTGAAAACCTAGCAATAGGCACCCAATTTTTTTTTTTTGAAAAATCAAAAATACAAAAAATCAAAAAGAAAAAAGCACACAAAAATTGAAAAACAAGAAAAGTGCCATTGGTGAAAACCTAGAAACAGGCATCATGGTAGATAAAAAAAAGAGAAGCCCTACCAAGAAGGTGAAAACTTGGTAAACAGGTACCTCTTGTTCCCAATGCTCCATCTTGCAGCGCTTCTAATTCTCTATACAATTGCTTTACTACTTTCTAATCATGTATCCATGGATTGAGTCTTGTCACAGCTTGGGGGCATATTCCCCTTTAGTGTCACACTTTTTGAGATTCTCCTCATAGAATCTCTTTTGTGATAGTCACCAATCATTTTGGCTATGTTTTCCTACTATCGCTAGTGTCACACTTTTCAAGATTCTCCTCATAGAATCTCTTTCGTGATAGTCACCAGTCATTCTGGCTACATTTTCCCACTATCGCTAAGTGTCACTCTTTCCAAGATTCTCCTCATAGAATCTCTTTCACAACAATCACCAGTTGTTTTAGCTGTGTCTACCTACTATTGCTTGGGTCACATCTCCAAATTCCTTTATGGAAGATCTCTCTTGTGTCAGTCACCAATTGTCCTGGCTATGTCTATCTACTATCACTCAGTCCTCCTAGGTTTTCACCTCGAAGATTCCTCTTTGGCCTCAGTCACTAGTCATTTTGACTACATCTACCTACTATTGTCACCCTACCAAAGAGATTTCTTTCAAACATGTTCTAGAAACTGACACTTGACATCAATCTTATGACACAAAAATAAACTCAAAATGACATACTTGTCTGGATATGGTTAGCATTTTCCTTGTTTTCTTTTTTTTTGCTTTATTATGTCCCTTCAAGCAACTCGAGGATGTCATTTTTGATTAGAGAAGTAATGACTAGGGGCATGACTTTTCTTTGCGTTCTATCTACAATTTAGTTTCAATTAGTTGACAAATTCATATAAGAGGGGTGTCCACTATAAGAGCCTCCATCTCTTATTGGATGGCCAGTTGTACCTTGACTCCTTTTATACAAATACATCAATAAAATTGGTTCTTCTCCTTTTCTGTTGGAGTGAACTCTTCATGCTACAGTACATACTGATACTCGACTTACTAAGTGAATGTACAGGTCACTACGAGTATACCTAGCACATTTCTATCTCAAGTTATGAATGTAAGGGTTGTTGCGTACACCATACTTACTGAATACTTAGGATAAGATGGATCTCTAGTGTGTTTGGTGTGTCTAGCATGCAAGCAACATTCTGGTCATCCTAACATTTATGTTTTGATGCTTATGTCAACTTGCTATATTAAAAGGGAAAAATTTTCTAGTCATTGTAGCTTCTTGTGCAACAAACCTATGATGTATGTCCTATTCATATTTCTATGATTGCAATGTCAGTGGTAATTGTAGGATATATAAGCTTCATTTATGTCCAGTGATGATAAATTGTCAAGGCTTGGTAACCAGACCTAGGGTTGCATTTAATATAGTCTTGCATTACATAATTCACTTGCATAAGCACATGATTTAGTTATGATTCTATCTCTATTCTTCATGATGGGAGATTGGGGGTCTCTTCAAATTTATGTAGATTCTCCACAACTGCACAAGCATTTGGTTCATTGGTTTGTACTCCTCAATGGAATACTTGTCACTGTCAAGAAAAAGAACACAACACTACATGAGATGTCAGTTCATTTTCATATGCATTGCATCCATATACTCATATCATCTACTCTATATAATCACATCACATCACATCAAAGTACATGTGCATCCATAACACTTAACACATGCATCTCATAATCATCAATATCTCATATACATCAAGGTAAAGCAAACATAGACAATGATGCATACACAGTGATACTCTACTTAAAATCTTGTATATAAATATATATATATATCAAAAAATGTGTTAGTACAAAAAAATGGGCACTACTCAAGTGCTATTGATCAAAATGGTACAAAATGGTGTTGGCACACTAATCGATACATAGATAGATATCAAAATTAAGAACCAGGAACACAACATCTAACTTTTTCTTGTACCCTCATCTCTAGGAGGAGCAGGTGGAGGAGGAGACAGTGGCATGTCAGGTCTGGCAGTAGGTCATGCACCCCTGGACTCATGAGCATACTATGAGAATCACTGAACTTGCAGAGCCTCATCAAGCACCACTGTGGAGTATGTTGCATAATAATAGGCCACTTGAGCTGCCTATAATCAGACCTCATCCTACAACATCTCTACCCTTTGCTTGGTTTCTATACTCTCTCTCTCAATCAGCCAATCTCTTGATCTCATTTTGCAAGCTATGCATCTCTAATAGCTACTTGAATATGCAAATCTCTCAACTATTGGGAGGCCTGACGAATCCACTCTCGATAGCATCACACTATGTCTTATGTCCTAGTAGTAGGTTGATTAGGCATATCCTCATCTAGTATCTCAGGTGCTTGCTACTACTAAGGTACCTACTACTACTGTAGTGCCTGCTACTATGGTGCCTACTCCTCAATCCTTGACCTCCATCTCCAACCATGCTCTATCCCATTACCTCTAGCACCTATGTCAGATCCCATCTGCCATGGGGGGATCTGTACCTACTGATTCCTATGTCAAACCTATGGCTACAGTTGTGGCTACTACTACCACTAAGGTACCTCTTGCTACTGTGTTGCCTATCACTAGGGAGCTTGTGTAGCCATCCCCAAAGGATCTATAAATCTCAGGAATGGATTACTGATCAAATGATCCTGATATGTAGGCATCATCCCTGCATCTACTATCTCTAGGAGATAGCCCCACTATGTTGCAACCAAGTAGTGCACATCTATCATGGATCAGCCTAGATCTAGTCATGCTAGCCATCCTCACTCTATGTCCTTTGCCAGTTTGGCGTAGGCACAATACTCCTATGAGATATCCTATGGTCGACCGTACTATCACCACACCCATGAAATAGAAAACCTCATAATAATCTGTGATATCCTACCCAATAGTGGTCGTGAGAAGATCATCCAGTCTAGCTCCCTAGGAGCATCATCCCAAACCTCTATCTCTTGCTAGGGCCACCATACCACAGAGACTAGGTCATCAACATGAGTCCTCCAGTGCTCAGTCTTACCTAGGGCAACCTGGGTAATGTTTCCTCAATATCTATAGATATATGGCTCCATAAGCTCCTAGGAATCCTCATGAATGGATCTGCACACTAGTAAATACTCCCATGCCTAGATCTATAGCACATACACCCCAACAACCATAGTCTTCTTCACATGGAAGACTATCTCATGCATCTCATGAAACATGTGTGCAAGCATGCAGTGACCCCATCCAAATATCTCCAGGGAATCCAACATCCTCTACAACATAACCCCCCAACCACACTCCAATCTATGTTGTCCCTTGTCTGGGATCAAAAAATAGTTGAGGAAGATTTCTAATACTACTGGCAATCTATGTGTTGGCTCATAAGTGTATCCTAGATGGGGAAGCTTCATCACTGACTACTTCACATGGTTGGATTAGATGACATGGCTTATCGACTGTTGGAGGCAACTTTTCTTGTATTTCCTCTAGGAGATTCTTTGGAGACTCGTGTGTCGAAGGTGGAGGTGGATTGACAGGAATAGCTAGTGTGATGGGGGTGGAAGATTGGAAGCTTGGTTGATGGGGTGATGGAGGGGAAGCTGGAATATCAGATGGCATGACTAGATAGTTTGGAATAACTCTTGGATTTTGGGGGATGCTTGGGGGAATGTTTCTAAGGATTTCAATATACCCATCATAGTCAACAAGATTTTCATCATCATTGGAATAGGAGGTGGCGGGAGCAAGGACAATTCGACCAAACACATCATGATAGGATTGGTACTTCATGCTTTGATGATGATTTTGATGGGGATGGGGTCTTGCGTATGGATGAACATGGAAGCTCATGGTTGGATTTGGGTTAAGCACAGATTTTGGATTGGCTGATGAAGGATTTCCTAGGGAGAGTCAAAGCTATATGACAGACCTAAGGAGGATTGGCTAGAGATTTTTGGCTTTCCTATGGATGGAAGACTTCAAGGGCATGTTGTCAAAAAGTGAGAGTTTTTCTTTCCTATGCATTGGATTTGGTGGTGGCTATGTCAAGTTGAGGATAGACTAATGATCCTATGGGCATGACAATCTATTTCCAAAAATGGTAGATAGTGCCTCTGTGCCTAGTCGAGGCACCACATCATATAACACCCTCACCTTGTGTAATGGGATCCACAATATTTGGTAGATGTCCTCTAGGGTGATCGTCATCCCTCCCACTAGTATATGGAAGGTATTCATCTCTAAATGGAAACATTCGACCAAGGCAGTAAGCAAGCCATGATTCACCAGCACTGTTGGGATCTGCCATAGTAAAGATAGACCTAATCGGGTGATATGTGCCCTATCAACATCATTGAGACTCTCAACAAGGCTCTATATGGTGGATAGTGGGATCTAAATGCAACATTGTCAAAGGTCTCCTGCATACACAACCACCAATGATAAACAAACAATCAATACTAGGTCAATACAATGGAACAATGAAGAAACAACTACAAATTTCAAGTTAAAATGCAAAAAAATTGAAAAATTGCACTTTGTTGTCAGTAGATTTTGCACGAAATCGCAAGATGTCACATGAGATGTCATGTCTTCACACAATAATTCACTTCTTCATGCAAGAAATCAAAATCTCATGCAAGAAATGAAGATCTCATTAGTGAAGATGGAGATGAATTTCTCGTTCTTTGTGTGAGAAGTGGGTGGCTCCCATGTGAGCACTTCCACTAATGTGCATGAGAAAACACTTGATGAGTGTTTCTTCATGTGAGAAGAGATTGTCTTTGCATGAGAAAGGATAATCTCATGCAAAGATCGATTGACCAAGTTGAAAAAATACAATAAATGCAAAAAATGACCTCGAACTATGTAAAAATGAAAGAATAAAGTTGGGATATCGATGACTCACTAGAGGTCCATAGTCTGCCAACTAGTTGTGTCATCAAGAGTGCTCAAAATGATGATCTTGCACATTCAATGCCATCTTCCTCTCAGAGCTCCTATTCACAAAAGACACAATGCACAAATGATTTGAAAATAACCCCCTTGGGCCCTTATATAGCAGTTGACCTAGTTTTTCAAAGTGCTCTGATTTGTGCAAAAATCACCCCCTGGCTAATTTGACTGCTCTAGATCCATTTTTTGGATCAAATTTGAAATCTAACAAACCTAAGTGCCTCATAAATGTGTTTTAATTTTTTTGGGCCCAATGTAATTGAACGCTTGTGCAATCTAAATTTTTTTGATATTTTGGGATTCCTAGAATTTGTTCAATTTGAAATTCTTCATATTTTTGAAATCCAATTTGGAAATAGTCAACTCAAGTCAATCGTGGTCAATTTTGGTCAACTTTTTGGTCAAACTTGGTCTTCAAGACCTGCAAATCACTTCAAATCAACTCTAAATTTTCTTCTGATCATTCTGATCTCTTCTACATTCTACTGAATCTTGGATTTCTTTTGCATATCTTTATCTATTGCTTTATGTCACATTTCTAGTGTGTCATATTTTGATTTTGCTCTCGAGGGGGTAGGATGATTACATCATTAAATCCTTATTGCTTAGGGCATCTTGTTCCTATCTTATGCCCTCATCATTCGGGGCATCTCACCACTAGGGGCATCTTGTTTCCCTCTTTCTGGCATCTTTGTCATCTATTTCATCTTGTCATCAGTTGATTACAAGTATTCAAGCCTCATTCTGGGGATGATTCTATGACTCATAATTCGATCTTGCTATCTTTTATCAAATCTCAGGTATCTGGTATTCTATCTAGATCCTTAAAGGTTAAGCTCCATTCTAGAGATAATCTTTTAAATGCTATCAATCTTAGGTATCTAGATGTTCTATTTGGATCCTTAAAGATTAAGCTCCTTTTTGGAGATAATTTGTTAAATGCTATCAATTTTATGTATCTAGGTATTCTATCTGGATCCTTAAAGGTTAAGTTCTATTATGGAGATAATCTTTTAAATACTATCATTCTTAGGTATCTAGATGTTCTATCTAGATCCTTGAAGATTAAGCTCCTTTCTAGAGATAATCTTTTAAATGCTATCAATTTTAGGTATCTAGGTGTTCTATCTAGATCCTTAAAGATTAAGCTCCATTATGGAGATAATCTTTTAAATGCTTATCACTCTTAGGTATCTAGACATTCTGTCTAGATCCTTAAAGATTAAGCTCTATTCTAGAGATAATCTTTTAAATGCTATCGATCTCGAGTATCTGGATGTTCTATTTGGATCCTTAAAGGTTAAACTTCATTCTCATGGAAACCTTTAGAAATGCTTATCATTTTGGGTATCTAGGTACTCTGCTTGGATTCCTTGGGATTAATCTTCATTCTAGAGATAGTCCTTAAAAGCTTATCAATTGGTCTCCATATCATCAACTTTAGAACCAATCTCATCTTTGCATCATGCTTTTTGATTTTCTTTGAATTGAATGTGCTGCTCACACATTCATTCAAAGAGGGGAAAATGTAATACCTCAAAATTGGCTCATTGCCATGATCACCAATTCTGGTCTATTTCAATCAATTGTGTCCTATGTCACTAGGCAATTCTTATTTTGCTACTTGCTACTTGACTTAATTGTCAAATGCAAAAAATCCTAATCTACATTCATCATACTTATTATTTAATTCCTATAGTATTTACTCATATTAGTCACATTGAACCTATTTGATTTAAATTTAATTTAATCTAAAGTATTTATACTTTATTAAATTAAATAATCACCTAAGGCTAATGTACTAAGGAATTAAATTTATTTAATTTAATAAATATTCCTATTCTAATTAATTGAATGAAATTATTTAATTAAATGGAAAAGGTATTTATGAGGTCATATCTCATTTTATTAAATTAAATATCTTTCCTAATTCTACTCTTTAGTTCAAAACGTAAGGTCCTAGTTAACTACTGATCAAATTAGAGGTGATCCAAATCACTTGCTCTCACACTGAAGTCTATCTGAGTTAACCATTTCTTGCACTCAAGATCTGAGGTAGTTAACTCCATCTAAATTTGGAATCTTCCACTATGACTGAAACTGTGCTCCAATCCTAACTGTCGATCTGAGTTGATCTCAACCGTTGAAGGATTTCAGCAATTTTATTCAAGCAACTCCCAATTCCTCATTAAGGGGATGGATTCTTGATTGATATTGAATTGCTGCTACATTTTATACTCATTTTAGCTCACATATTCTCATATATTTACATTCTTAGCTTAACCTCATCTAGTTCTTAAAAATGCATATGGTTAATCTAGTTTATTTTACATGTTCTTAGATTAATTGAATAATCATTTAGACTACACTGGATTCTGATATAGACTAGTTACATTCTTAAATCTTTTGTTCTTAGAGGGTCTAGTTGCCTACACCTCAAATATGAGGATATCAAATAGGCAAAATCCTTCTAGATAGAAGGCAATATGTCACCTTGTTGGATCTATTTTGAGTGAACAATCTCATGTTCATCTTGGGATGAATCTGCATACAAAGACCATGTTGAAGTGTGTGTGAACTCTGAGGCCACATTTTGTACATACAACTACTGCTGCAACATATTCTTTTTCTATTATAGGCTAAGAGATGTAATTCTATTTCTTACTTGTCCAAGACACTAGCCTCTTTCTAGGAAAGAATGCTCCACCACTAGTGCTTTTCCTATCATTGATACTTCCTTTCCAATCAACGTTAGTGAAGGCTTTCAATTATAGGTTACCTCCTTTCTTATACCACAAACCATAATAATCATTATCTTTTAGATACCCCATAATTATTTTTATGACCATCATATGATTTTCCTTTAGATTAGCAAAAAATCTTGCCACCATACCAACTACTAATGCAATACTAAGTCTTGTGTGTAATACATACTGAAGTTTTCCAATCATTGATATATATGTAGTCTGATCCACCTCTTTGGAATCATCATTTTTCGAAAGCTTATGTCTAGTAGACATAGGTGTTCCAATTGGTCTAGAATCCTCCATTCCAAATTTCTTCAATATCTCCTTTATGTATTTTGATTGAGTAATGTAGATATCATCTTTCTTTTGTTGAATTTGAAGCCAACAAAGAATTTAATCTCTCCAAACATTGACATTTCAAATTCTTTACTCATTTCCTCAGAAAGAAATTTTCATAAGTCATCATGTCCCATGAATAATGTATCATCTACAAATATTTTTTCCAGCACTCTTCTTTTCTGGACCTTCCTTGATGTATCAACTATTGTTATCATTTGTCCTTTGAAAACTAATTCTTACTAGATGACTATGAAATCTTTTATACTAGGCTCTAGGGGATTATTTGAGACCATATAAACCTTTGTGTAATCTACAAACTATACCCCTTTTGTTAGGATCTATGAAACCTTGAGGTTTCTCAATGTAGACTTCTTCTTCTAGGATTCAATTGAAGAAAGTTGACTTTACATCCATCTGATATACTTTGAATCCTTTATGTGCAACATAAGAAATTAGTGTTCTAACACCTAGTCTTGCAATAGGAGAAAAAATTTCTCCATAATAAATACCTTCTTCTAGAGCATAATATTTGCATACTAACGTTGCCTTATTCCTTGAAACTTCTCCATTTTCATTCAAGTTATTTCCAAATAGCCATTTTGTGCCAATTAAATTTTTTTCCTTGGGTCTAGGAACAAGAGTCCAAGTTTAATTTCTTTCAATTTTTTCAATCTCTTCATTCATTGCCTCCATCAAACTTTCATTGTCTAATGCATCTTTAACAATTCTAGGTTCAAACTCAATATGCAAACATGTATATTTTAGTATTTTTCCTTGTCATTGTTCCTTTTGACTAATCTCCATTGATTTTCTTAGGTGCATGATGCCTTCCAACATATCTAGCAAGTATAGGTACCTTCTCTTTAGATTTAGAACTTGTTCCAATCTATTCACCATGCTTAAAATTATATTTTGAATCATGTTCACATCCCACTATCTATAACTTAGGTCATTCAAACTATGACTTAGTTTGCACTGAATACAACTTAGGATGTACTGGATATAACTCAAGCTGCACTGGCTACAACCTAGTCTCCTTTATTTGAGACTCGGTTCCCACAATCTATGACTTAGGTTCCTTTGTTTGAGATAGAGAACATGTAGTTTTAGTGAAGTCTAGGTAAAACAAATTACCTTTTATCTGATTGCCAGTTCCAACTAGGTTTCCTTTCCCATCCAACAACTTGGCCTTTTAATCCATGAATTCTACCTTGAATCCAATATTTTTTAACTATGCTACTTGAAGTAGATTATGTTTTAGTCACATCTGAGTTCATTAGTTAATGCAATGCAACCTTTTCCTTTTACAACAAGGTTCATCATTTCCAAATCTAACACTCCCACCATCATAGTTTTCCAAGTACTCAAATTTTGATTTATCACTAATCATATGGTGAGAACAAGCACCATCAATAATCCATGTACCATTCTTGCTTATATGAGAAATGATGGCCATCTTATCATTTTAGTCAGATGATCCATCTTTAATAGCAATGTAAACCATTTCATCTTCAACACTACTATTAGAATCTTTAGCCATGTTACAATATTTCTTACCTTTATCCTTGTAGTCTTTGTAGATTATTAAATCTTTCTTTTCTTTGTAATTTTCATGCCTCTTTTCTTCTTTTCCTTCTTTATTTGGACATGTTACAACAATGTGACCAACTTCTTCACAATAAAAATAGATAAGGGGTATTTTACCTTTATACTTTCCTTTTCCTTTAGGGAATCTTTTTGGAAGTAAGGCTTCAATGACTTCAAGGTCATCACTAGAAACATATTCATATTCATTGTTAGACTATTTACTTTTATATTTTCCACCTTTCTTCTTGAGTGATAGTTTAGCTTGAAATGAAGACTCAATGCTACCAGAGTTAAGAACATAGGTATCAAAGTTATCTAACTCAAAGGCTATCAACCTTCCTAGTAGTGCATCCAAAGTTATATCATTTTTGGGATCACATCTCATTTCTTGAGTAACTAAAGTGCTAATTGCATAAATATGAAGAAGAGTTCTAAGTATCTTGTTGACCATTGTCACATTATCTATTTTCCCTCTTGAGGCTCTAATTGCACTCACACTTGCTTTGATTCTTTCACTATATTATACAATGTTTTCAGCTTCTCTCATCTAAATTTGATCAAACTGACCTCTTATACTTTCTACCTTAGCTCTCCTCAAATTGTCATCTCCTTCATATATATCTTTTAGCTTGATCCACATTTCATGAGAAATAGGACAATCTTTGACTTCATCAAATTCAACATAATTGAGAGTAGAGGCAATGCCAGTAATAATTATGTTGTGATTCTTATTTTCTACATTTTGGTCCACACTCAAAGGTCCAAAAGGTTACACATACTTATTCTCTAGATATTTTGGGTCTATGTCTCCAATGGTTGCCAATTGTAGCTTCATGAGTTCCTGCCATGCTTAGAAGTTATCTCTGTTCAACTTAGGAATTTCCCTTCTATAAGACATCTTGATATTTACCTTAGGTCCTTGAAACCTTATCTGCAAGCACCAAGAGCTCTGATACCAAATTTTGGAAATGGAAAGGAATAACTAAGAGGGTAGGTGTGAATCAATTACTACAAAAATAAATCCAAATCCCTTTTAAGATGTCAACACAATATAAAACAAAATCCTGTTGTAACTCAATTAACATTGAATATATTACTATCACTCAGTTAGCACAAAGATAATTAGATATTAAGATGCTAATGTGATTATCCTTTATTAACTTAGTTGCAAAAACATAAAGGAAATAAAATTAACACAAGAGACACCAATATTTAATGTGGAAATCCAATTTGTAAAAATTACTACTTGCAACTAGTTACTATTTTTCACTCTTTTGAAGTGAGCCTTATTAGGAGACAACCCTATTAAAGGTTACAAAACACACTATTGGGTGTGATTCTATTAGAGGATTTAATTCACCCTATTAGGAGTTGCCTTGCTAGAGGTCTTCATACACTTCAATCTAGAAATGCCACCTTGTTAGAGAATTTTATAAATAGCTATTATGCTAACTCTATTAGAAGATTTGATTCATTGTTACAATTTCTAGAGAGTAACAATGACTTGACCTAATTACTAAGGCAATTATTCCACATTTCAATCCTCAACTTGAACTTTCATATATATGATTCACCTTGTCAAGTTGGTTTGAATACTCTTTTAATTAAATAAATTTCATCCCTTAAGTTAGCTTGTATTAACCAAAAAATTTATTAGACTTAATATGATGACAGTCAATTAATACAAAATTGAGTACTTGTTCAATATAGATGACCCCTTTGTTAACCAACCCAACTTGGTCAGAACAAGAGTTCTAATGTTAACTAACCCAAATTAGTTAATACTACCTTCACTTCATTAATCGACTGATCTTGGTCAATATTGTCTGACATATACACAAAACTTTCTTTGATGCCGAAGTGAGCTTGACTATCATTGACTATTCAGAAAAGGCTTGACATTTTGTGTAACATCAAAGACACCATACAATTGAATATTTTTTTTCAACAAGGATGGGGTAACATAGCATAGTCAATCTCTTGTGGATGAAGGGGAGGAAAAATTAGTAAGTCCTAATGTGAAGAATTCTTCAATGACCTTAATAAATGGAATGGAATGTGTTTTTCTATAGTGGTGAAGCCCAAGGTGGAACAAAAACTAAAGTAAGAACCTTTATCTATAGAATTAATTTTTTTTTTGGATAGGTTCAATGATATAGTTAGTTTTGGTACCCCTACAACTCTACCATGTAAAAGAGCAGTTAACCTTCAAATTGACTTTATACCAGGGGCCTTGTTACCTAACAAGGAAACCTATAAGATGACTCCAAAATATAATAAAGAAATGGAAAGACAATTCCAAGAGTTTCTTGATCAAAGAGCATAAGGAATAACTCAAGCCCATTTGTAATTGCAATTATCTTGGCACCAAAGAAAAGAGATAAGTGGAGATTGTGTACTGATTCTAGGAAAATAGATAGGATAACTATGAGATATAGGTTTCCTATTCCTATAATAGAGGATTTGATGAGTTATCTTGGTGGGGCAAGGTATTTCACAAAGAGAGACTTAAAAAGTGGTTACCATCAAATAAGATTCAAGGAGGGCAATGAGTGGAAAACTGCCTTCAAGACTACATAAGGTTTGTATGAATGGCTTGTTATGCCATTTGGGCTACCAAATTCCCCTAGTACACATTGGAAATATAAGAGGAGTAACTAAGAGGGTAGGGGTGAATCAGTTACTACAAAAATAAATCCTAGATCCCTTAGATGTCTGTACAAAATTCAAACAAATAACTGAATACTATTGAAGCTCGATAAACACACAAAATGATGTAACTTGGTAATAACTAGATTAGCTTAGTAAATGATTAACACATAAACCTTTAGATGTTATCTGTGATTACCATTACTTTAACTTAGTTGTAAACATACAAAATAAAATAGCATGAACACATTTGACACCAAGATTTAATGTGGAAACCCAATTTGGAAAAAACCACCAATTGCAACTAGTTTTTGTTTTCACTCTTTTGAAGTGAGCCCTAGTAGGAGACAACCCTATTAAAGGTTAAAAAATACACTATTAAGTGTGAACCTGTTAGAGATTTAATCACCCTGTTAGGAGTGGCTTTATTAGAGCTCTTAAGAACAATTTAATGGAATTGCCACATTGTTAGAGAATTTGAAAATAGTTGTTAAGCCAACTCTGTTAGAAGATTTAGATCACTACTACAATGGTTAGAGAGTAACAATGAGGTGATTTTATTTGGATGCAACTAAATTTTTGAATTCAAATCTCTATTTTGGCTTATACTTGATCCTTCCTGATCAAATATAGCTTTATTGCTCCACAAGGATATTTTTCCTATCCTTCAAATTTGCTACCTTTTCTCATCATTAAATCTTCAATCGCATCTTCATAATTTCACACTTTGAAATCACAACTTGACCTTATACTTACGTCTTCCACTTTGTCAAGTTAGCTCAAATACAACTTCGAATAATCAGTTTTCATCACCTTAGTTGTCTGGAATCAATAGATAAATCAATTAAAGTTAATATGCCTAAATAAGAAAATCCTTTGTTAGCCGACCCAACTTGGTAGAAACTAACTCAGTAATGATTTCCTTTGTTAACCAACAGAGGCTTGGTTAACACTACAAACTCATGAAAATCCTTTGGCAACCGAGTGAGCTTGGTTAGCACTGGTTCCATTCAACTTTCCTTCATTAACTGAGTGAGCTTGGTTAACACTCAATTTTGCAACTTTTCCTTTGACACCTAAGTGAACTCGATAGGCACTACTTTCTAAACTAGGCAAATAGAAGAATGCTCAATAGACACTAGGAACAATCTTTACTACCTAAGTGAGCTTGAAATATACTAACTGATAATGATATGACATTTGTGTAATATCAAGGACAACACACACACACACACACACAATTAATTAATTATATCCAATAATCTCCCTCTCTGACATTGATGGCAACATAACATGTCATACCACAATGAAATTTTTAATTTTAGACTTGAGAATTCCCTCTATCAGTATGAGCTCTTCCTTTCACTAGATTCTATCTTTAATAGGTGCTACCAAGTTCATTCCAAACTTTCTCCCTCTTTCAGAAAACTTCTCCCTCTTTGGTTCCTTACTTTATTCTAGTTCCAAAAATTTCTCATAGATATGACATTAAACTTCTCCCTCTTTCACAATACAGGCCAAAGATAATGCTTCTATAAAAACCAATGTACCTTGAATATTGATTCATCTACAATATGCCCATGTTAATTCTACACAAACTTATTGATCTTCAAAAAGTTCTAGTTGATGCATTCACTAAATATCATTTAGTGAATTTTAGATAGAGGAATGACCCCTAGCTTAACTCTTAGATAAATAAATGCATCCTTAGGTAATGGCTTGGTGAATATGTCTGCAATCTATTCTTTTGTATTCACATATTCTGATCTAACTTCTTTATTCTACACCAATTCTCTTTAAAAATGATATTTTATAGCAATATGCTTTGTTTTGGAATGCATTACTAGATTCTTTGATATGTTGATTACAATGGTGTTATCACAATATATGACTATTGAATCTTTGATTTCTACCTTAATTCCTTCCAATAGTTGTTTGAACCAAATAGTGTTAGAACAATTGACTACTGCTACTACATATTATGCCTTTGCTATGGATTGAGATGTATTTTTCTTCTTGCTTGTCCAAGATACTAGTTTCTTGCCAAGAAAGAATGCTCCACCACTAGTGCTTTTTCTATCATCTATACTTCCTACCCAATCAGCATCAACAAACACCTTCAAGTCCAAATTACCTCAAAGTTTGTACCATAAGCCATATTCTTTAGTACCTTTTAGATATCTCATGATTCTCTTGATTTCCATCATGTGATTTTCTCTAGGATTTGTTGAGAATCTTGCCACCATACCAACTACTAATGCAATATTAGGCCTTGTATATGCTACATACTAAAATTTTCCAATCATTGATTTGTATGTGGTTTGATCTTCTGACTTGGAATCATCATTTTTGGAAAGCTTATGTCTAATAGACATAGGGGTTCCAATAGGTTTTGAATCTTCCATTCCAAATTTATTTGTATCTCCTTGATATTTGGATTGAGTGATGTAGATACCATTTTTGTTCTACTATATTTGCAATCCAACAAAGAATTTTATTTCACCAAACATGGACTTCTCAAATTCTTTACTCATTTTTTTGACAATGCTTTGCATAAGTCATAATTTCCTATAAATAGAGTATTGTCAACTAATATTTTTTCCAACACAATCTTCTTGTCTAGCCAATCTGGCTTTTGCTAATTAATATTAGTCCTTTGAAAGCCAATCTATACCAAGTAATTATGAAGTCTTTCATACCAAGCTCTAGGGTTGTTTGAGACCATATAATGCTTTATGTAGTTTGCAAACCATGTCTCTTTTGCTAGGATCTACAAAACCTTCTAGTTTCTCAATATAGACTTTCTCATCAAGAATTCCATTCAAGAATGTAGATTTTGCATCCATTTGACATAATTTAAATTCTCTATGTGTTGCATATGCTAGTAAGGTTCTAAAACCTTCTAGTCTTGCTATAGGAACAAAAGTCTTACCATAGTCAATACCTTCTTCTTGAGAATAACCTTTGCACACTAATCTTTCTTTTTTTCTTGATACATTTCCATCTTCATTCAGCTTATTTATAAATCCCCACTTTGTACCAATTACATTTTTATCCTTGGTTCTAGGAACAAGAGTCCAACTTTTGTTATTTTCTATTTTTTCTATTTTTTCATTCATTTCTTTAATCCATATTTCATTTTCTAAAGCATCCTTAACACTTCTAGGTTCAAATTCAGCAAGTAAACATGTACCTTTTAATTTCCTTCTTTTCATTATTCCATCTAATTTGTCTCCAATGATTTGATCAAGTGCATGATGCCTTCTGACATATCTTGCTAACACAAGCTTTTTGGGCTTTGAATGAGTTCCACCATCTTCTTGAATTTTAGTTTCATGCTCATGTCCTTCTGTCTATGACCAGGTCCATCAGGCTCAAGTTGAACTAGCTCGGTAGCCTTTGATTGTGACTCAGGTCCTTGTAGCTTGGGTTGTACTATCTGCAACTTAATAACTATTGAAGTTTCTGAAGAATCGAGAGATGAAGTTGCTTTTCTCTTAGATAGATTTGGCAAGGTATCAAGTTCATAGTAAACAAATCTTTTGTTATCCTCAAGTTATTTGTTGCTTTATTCTTCACTCTTCTACAAATTCATCAATTCTGACATGTGCACTTCCTATAATTTTGTGAGTAGACAAATTCAAACATCTATATGCTTTACTTCTATAGGAGTATCCTAGAAATATGCCTTCATCACCTTTTACATCAAATTTTCCTTTTCTAGATTCTTTCAATATATAACATTTTCTACCAAATACTTTCAAGTAACTTACATTAGGTTTGTAGCCATACCATAGCTAATAAGGTGTTTTAATTTGAATCTTTCTTCAACTAAACTTTGTTAAAGGTATGAGCTACAGTGCTAATAGCTTCCTTCCAGTATTTGACAGCAACATTCTTTTCGATCATCAATGTTCTTGCATGGTCCATGATAGATCTATTTTTTCTTTCAACTATACCATTTTGCTATGGTGTACCAGGGGTTGATACTTGTCTTTTGATTCCTCTTTATATAGAAATTATTGAATTTATGGGAGATGAACTCACCACCTCTGTTTGATCTTAAGCATTTCAACTTCTTTCCAATTTTTTTTTCTACTCTTGCTAGATACCACTTGAATTTTTGAAAGGCTTCTAATTTTTCTTTTAGGTAGATTGTTGACATCCTTCTAGAGTAGTCATCAACAAAAAGAATGAAAATATTTTCTCCACTATAACTGTCTATTCCAATACGTCCACATAAGTCTGTATGAACAATTTCCAAGACTTCTTTTGACTGATAATTTTTGCTCTTGAAGATAGTCTTTGCCATCTTACCAAATTTGGCACTTCTTGCATAGAACCATGTCAGGTTTCTTCAAACTAGGAATACCTCTTACTCTTTTATGTTTTCTTATCTTAACCAAATTATCAAAGTTAATATGACATAGCCTTTTGTGCCATAACCAACTTTCCTCTACTTGAGCAATAAAACATGAACAATCATTGAGATCAAGATAAAATAGTGTTAGAAATGGAAAAAGAAATCTATAAATAAGCAATACCAGGAAAAAATCTAAGTGAGTAAATGCATGAAAAGATATTACCATAAAATAGGAGAGAGAAAGCTTCAAGCTCCAACACCATGAGACAAGATATTTGGAAAGGGGAAAGCAAAGAAAACTCCTTGTGACATTATGAATGAGGCATGAAAAGCCTAAGGAGAGAGAGAGAGAGAGAGCAAGAGAGCAATGCTCATACAATAATTGAGAAGAGGAAGAAACCTCATTGTTGAATGAGATAGGAGGGTCATCTCTTAAATAGAGATGAGAGAGAGGAGTTAGAATGCAACTCCCATGTCTATGAATGCCACCATTCATATGTGTGTGAGGCCAAGTGTGAGATTCCTCTTAAGGAGGAATAATCTAAAATTAGAAATTACAATACATATTTATCCTCACATATTCCACTAGATGACAAAATAAGATGTAGTGGAAAAAGGACAAAAAAGAAATATATTAGGATACCTTGGCTTATATCCTAATATATTATAATAATAAATAAAGGAGGTCTAACCTTGGTTTATAAATACACCAAGGAAAGATTACAACTTCTAACACCCCCCTTTAATCTTTACTTGGGGTAATTACATCAAAGGGTATTAAACCCATATTTTTTACAAAAATCTGCAACTTAATCTTCAATATGAATTAATTTGATTGTCTTCAAGCCATATGGTACATTTTCAGATCCAAGAGAAGCACATGAGTCCTTTGAATGTGATCAAGTGGAAGCATAGACACATCTTCGAATGTGCAAAACCAAGAAGGTTCCTTGATGGATCACCTGAAAAAAAAGAACAACAAGAAAAATATCCACAAGTAGAATACCATCATATATGCAAATTTGAAATCCTTTTGAATAAAGATAATAAAACTCTCATAGAGAAATAATGAGTAAAACATGTTACCACAAAACAATGGAGATAACCCGATATCAAGATAAAGTATATGCTCAAGAAATTGTCAACAAGGACAAATTGAGTAAAAAGCTTGATCAATGCTCTCATGAAAAGTATATTATACTAATGCACAAATGACCACAGATAAGGCCAACTAATGATACTTGCATCAATCTTGCATCAATCACGTGGATATAGACAGTCCACTTAATGAATCATCCCACTGCAAGCTAATGGGGGCGTCCCTCCATAACATGCATGACTCATGATCTAAGCAATAATGTATGCAGATCATTATCACATTAATATATGGAAATAACATAAAGGAGAGACATGCTGATCAAAATAGAATTATCATGATTTGTTAAGATAATCAAAAGAATAGATTATGAGGATATAACAACATATTGCCTTCAAATTGGATCAAATCATCTGAATTTGGAGAGAAAACTTCAATAATAACATCCTCTTCATTGAGGAACAAAAATGGAACAACATGGAGGGAAACTCCATAAAAATATTATCCTATCAAAATGGAATAGATAGGATCAAATGCAGGGAAACTCCATATAAAATGAGTGCATACCAATATAGGATGAAGGGATACTCCATGGGCCAGATAAGGAAACTATGTATCAGTTATACTGAGGGGACCTACATAGTTATCCTTGAAAAAATTGGCTCCCTATGCAACTTAAAACAAATATCATATAAATCATGTAGATTAATGGTATAAAACCATAAAGTGCCAACATGGGCATAGAATGATGCTATAAAAGCATAAAAGTGCAACTATGGGCACATCAAAATATCAAAATGAAGGCAAATGTGTAAGATTACTCATAATCCAATTAAGTAAAATGATTTAAGGAAGATCAACTAAATATAGATATCGGGTATAAAACTCCATTAAGGGTAAACATGGGTACTCAATGCATTTTGTGAAGGTATATAACAAGTTCTCAATCATAATAGTCATAAATGAAATTATATATTTATTTGGATATATATGTGTGCACCCATATATACTTAAATAAATATACAATAAGTCATAATATTTACCTTTAACAAAAACATTGAGAAGATACTTCTATAAAAAATATATCAAGAAGAATGAATATGATGAATAAAGACAAAGTGTCTTAAATAGTAATTCAGTCATATCATTTTTACACCACAATTTGATGGCAAAAGAAAAGAATAAAAAAGAATTAAAAGAAGATGTTACTTAAAAGAAATATTAATATAAGAAAAATTTGCTTGGATTATCTACTCTAACAGCGAGGCTTCTGCAGAGGGTATGCTTGAAATAGGGCTCCGAAATTTAAAAAAAGAATCAAACAAAATTTTCAAAAATAGTTACTGTCAGAATAGCTGTTATAAACTACAGAGTGGGAATATTGAAACTTCATAATGATTCCCAGAGATATTCAAAATCTCTGTCATTTCTCACAAATAAATACAGCAAAGTTGCAGATAATCTTAACATTATGTTTTCAGTATAGTCGTTGCTGCTAAAAAAAAATGTTTCGGTTATTAAGTTCACAATGCATTTTCAGATTTGCATATGCCCCGGGGCTGTTTCTCTTCGGCCCTAGAAACAGCCTTGGAAAATCACACTTAGAACTTTCCCTCCGCCATACTTAGCCCTCGGAAAAAATAAACATTCAAAGCGCAAATTTTGCAGAACCAGCCAATTAATCGCACACAAAAAATAAAGTCGTGCTCGCTGGCTTCAATGAGGCATGCTCTACAGAATGATTTAGTTAGGGGCCATGAAGAGAATTCCTCTTCTGTGATGGTGAAGCCCCTGTGTGAAGCGTTGGCTGAACAGAATCGCCAATTGCAGCTTGGCTCCAGGCACAGTTAGATAATACAGTTTACAGCTAATTTCAAGCTTCGCACATTGGAGCAAAATATCAGGGTCTACTCATTGGAATATTATAGAAACTAACATGATCTTTAGGGTCATGGATACTTCTTTCCTTGTAAATTTCTAGTAAGTTATTGCTTCGGTTGATTAAAGAAAATAGTGAGGATCTTCCAGTTGAAGTAATAGCAATGGCAAGACGAATACAGGAAGTCAATCCCCTAAAAAATTGAGGATTAAAAAACCTGGATAGGGCCGACTTGTAAATAGTGAAAGGTTTTTCAAGAACTAAGACTAAGAACCTATTTCTCTACAATTCTAAAGATGTCTGGAACAACTCTAACAAGACAGTCACAGAGAGGGATGCAAATCTTTGTTAAAACTCTAACCAGCAAGACCATTACTCTTTGTTAAAATAGTATAGAAGATTGTGGATGATCAAGCATGGCTATGTAAGCTGCAGAGGCCTGAACCCAGATCCATGAGAACCTTCCATTCAAAGCTATTTTCTAGAGATGAAGAGAGTTGCAGTATGTCAAGTGGACCGTTGGATAGTTCAACAGAGCAATCTTTCAGCATGGAGCAGAAAAGAACAATGGAGAAGCCCGTCGGTGGTACTATGACAACCAGTTGTAATAGTGATGGCGATGAGGAGGATGAATTGGAGTGGGAGGGGAGTGATGAAATGGGAGTGAAAACCAATTCTTTTGATTATTCTTAGGATTTTAGTGTTTTTATTGCTCAGATGGGCAACGGCAACATCATCACTCGCATGTAAGAATAGTACCATCAATGAGTTCCTTGAGCTTGAAAAGCTCGAAGTAGTTGTCAAGGTACATGGTTACTATAATTTTGGGCCTCTCACGGCCTATTTTTAATTATTAATGCAACAAAATGATATTGCAGAAAAATAGAACAAGCCTTCCAAAACAAGTGAAAAAAAAACAGTTTGATAATAAAGAAGGTTACTCTTTTTTAACAAACATTGATATCAAGATAGGAAAACCCTTTGGCGGAAAGCCTTCCAAAGGGGGTTAGATGAAAACTACTAGAAAATAAGAAGTAACCTACACAAATTAGAGCAAACAAAAGTTAATTAGGTTTGGCGGTAAACTAGCCAAACTCAAAAAAAAATTCAAGAACATTATCTAAACTTTCTTCTAATGTTCCATTTTCTTCACTTCCTAATTGACTAGGATTTTACTTTTTACACTTTTCTTTGAGTGTGAGCTTAGCTTTAAAGTAGATTCAATATTATATGAAGTACGAACATAGTTATCATAGTTATCTAATTCAAAAGCTATCAATCTTCCAACTAGAGCATCCAAGCCTATTTTGTTATTTGGATCACGTCTCTTTTCTTTAATAGAAGACACTCTAATTACATAACTAGGAAGAAGAGTTTTGAGCACTTTACTTACAATAATTTCCTCTTTAATTTCTCCTCCAGATTCTTTGATTGCACTTACATTGTCCTCGATTCTTTCCACATATTTTGTAATGTTTTCATCTTCTCTCATTCTCATTTGATCAAATTGTCCTCTAAGGCTGTTTGATTTGGCTCTTCTTACATTTTCATCTCCTCCATAGATATCTTTTTGTTTGTTCCATATTTCAAAAGAATTTTTACAATCTTTTACCTCATCAAATTTAGCATAACTGAGAGCAGATGCAATGCCAATCATCATGATATTATGATTCTTGTTTTCAGCAATATCTTCAACTGATAATGTTCCAATGGGAGTTTTATATTCAACATAAAGATATTTGCAATGTGAATCACTAATGGTATCCAAATGTAACCTCATTAGTCTTTTCCATGCTGCAAAATTTTCTTTGTTTAGCTTGGGAATCTCTCTTTTGTGAGACATCCTAATCTTTGGCTTAGGTCCTTGAAACCTTCTTTGCAAGCACCAAAAGCTTTGATACCAATTTATGGAAATATAAGAGGAGTAATTAAGAGGGGAGGGGTGAATCAATTCCTATAAAAATAAATCCTAGATCCCTTAGATATTAGTACAAAATGCAAATAGATAATTGAATACTGCTAAAGCTTGGTAAACACATAGAATGTTGTAGCTTGGTGATAATTGGATTAGCTCGGTAAATGATTAACACATAAACCTTTAGATGTTATCTATGATTTCCATTACTTTAACTTAGTTGCAAACACATAAAAGAAAATAGTATGAACACATTTGACACTAGGATTTAACATGGAAACCCAATTTGGGAAAAACCACCAATTGCAAGTAGTTGAAATTTTCACTCTTCTAAAGTGAGCTTTGTTAGGAGCCAACACCATTAAAGGTTACAAAACACACTGTTAGGTGTGACCTTATTAGAGGATTTAATCACCCTATTAGGAGTGGCTTTATTAGAGGTCTTGAGAACAATTCAATGGAATTGCCACCTTGTTAGAGGATTTGTGAATAGCTATTAAGACAACTTTTGTTAGTAGATTTAGATCACTTCTACAATGGTTAGAGAGTAACAATGAGATGATCTAATTTGGATGCAACTAAATTACTAAATTTAGACCTCTGTTATAGCTTATACTTGATCCTTCCTAATTGAATATAGCTTTGCTACTCCACAAGGATATTCTACTTATCCTTCAAATTTTCTTCCTCTTCTCATCATTAAAACTTTAGTCACATCTTCATAATTTCACACTTTGAAATCACAACTTGACCTTATACTTAAATCTTCCATTTTGTCAAGTCAACTTAGAATAATCAATATTCATCAACATGGTTGGTTGGAATCAATAGATAAATGAATTAAGCTTAATATGCCAAAATAAGAAAATCTTTCATTAGCTGACCCAAGTTGATAGAAACTAAGTCAGAAATGATTTCCTTTGTTAACCAATAGAGGCTTGATTAACACTACAAACTCATGAAAATCCTTTGGCAACTGAGTGAGCTAGGTTAGCATTAGTTCCATTCAACTTTTCTTCATTAACTGAGTGAGCTCAATTAACACTCACTTTCTACAACTTTTCCTTTGACGCCCAAGTGAATTCAATAGACACTACTTTTTAAACTAGGCAAACATAGGAATGCTCAGCAGACACTGAGAATTGTCTTCACTACCTGAGTGAGCTCAACATATACTGACTAATAATGATATTACATTTGTGTAACATCAAATACAACACACAATTAATCAATTTTATCCAACTACATTCATGAGGCTAACGGATGAGGCACTCATAGATTGTATTGGCAGCTTTTTTTATTGTTTATCTTGATGATATATTGATTTTTAGTAAGACTAAAGAAGAGCATCAAGAATACTTGTAGATTGTATTGTAGAATTTGTATGATGAGAAGTTGACAATCAACTTTAAAAAGGTGAATTCATGATATAATAATTGGTCTACCTTTGATTTGTGGTCTCTCAAGGAAACATAAATATGAATCCTAGAAATGTTGAAGCCATACTTAGCTGGCATACTCCAAAAATAGGGACAAAGGTAAAAAGTTTCCATGGTTTTGCACAACTCTATCGAAAATTCATTAGATTTTAGTGAGATTTGTGGCCCTATCCTATATACAATGAAGGGTAGTTTAAAATCTAAATTTAAATGGACAAAAGAAGATGATAGAGGGTTTTAAAAGTTGAAAAACAATTTAGCCACACAAACTACTCTAGTTTTTCCTAGCATTGAAAAGTTGTTCACTTTGGAGTGTGATGCAAGTAGTATAGTAGTTAGGGCAGTCCTTAGTCAAGATGGGAGGCAAGTACCCTTATATAGTGAAAAGATAAATGAGTCCAAGAAAATTTATTCATCCTATGAATTACAGTTCTATTCCTTAGCTCAACCCCTTAGAAAATGGAGGCACTATTTTCTACCTAAGGGGTTTGTAGTCTTTACTAACAACCAAGCATTGAGCTTTATAAAAACCAAAGATAACTTGAGCCATAGACACATTAATTGGCTGGAATTTTTGTAGGCCTACACCTTCATAATCAATCATAAGAAGGGTCAAAGAAACAAGGTTTCTAATATATGCATTAAGTAGGAGGTTACCTACTATTCAAAAAGTTCATTTTTAGAGCTTTAGATAATGAGAATATCATGCGAATTTGGTTAGCGAAACAAGAGAAAAGAGGCCCAATTTATAGCATTTGAGAGCCAAATTCAAGAATTAGAAATGAAATGAGTAATTGGAAAGGATTCATAGTTGTCATGTGAAACTTGGAAAATTTATATGATAAAGAGGTGAAATTTGGAAAATATGTCATATTACGATACGTAATGAAAAATTATGACAATGTGTAAGAATTGACATATGAAGGTGTCAGAAAAATGGAAGAAGTGTTAGAAATATAAGGTAGGAAAAGTTACTGAGATGGGAAGGGTAAATCAGGAACCAATACAAATTAATCTTATTTCACCAATTAATCCTTCTTATAATATTTTGATCTAATTGCATGCATGAAAGAATGAAACCAAATAAACATTCATAGTAATTTGACATAAGATAGGGTGACCTAGAAACCTTCCAAATAGAAAGTAAAACTAGGGTGGGGATGATACCCACAAGCTTTAATACTTCAGTACAAAGTTGGCTTGTTAAGGCTTACAATTAATCACTTCTAATGATCTACCCTATTAGGAGCAATAAGGACTATGAGGTCCACCTTGTTAAAGGATTTACAAACATGCAATGAAGTCTACATTTGGTAAAGAGATTTATCAAAGATTTTTAAGTCTACCCTATTAAAGGATTTAAATGATGCACCTATTATGATGAAATAGTGACTGATCTTTCATCTACAACTCTGATTTGCTAGTTGAGATTTCTTGAATTGTAATGATCACCTTGCTATAATAGATAACTCTTTTTGTTCCCTTATATTGCTTGTAGCCTTCTTTAATTCACACTTCTTCTCATCATATTCTTACACTTATTCTTTTGGATATGATAAATTACATTATATATACCAATCCAAATCAAAACAAGTTTCACCAAAATCCACAAAGTTAGTTGAACTACCATAACTCAGGTTTTGAAGACAAAGTTGATGATTTTTTGATACTCAACAACCACTATGAACACTCAAAAATTTTTGGAACTTAGTTGAAAAAGAGGCTCAATTCATACTAATTACTTCCAAGTAGCTTGAACTCGGTCAACACTGTGTGACTTGGTGAACACTGTGAAACTTGACATATACTGAATCACTCGGTTGACACTCCATGTCTTGATCAACACTAGTTTCACAGTGCTAAAACTATTGGTTTGGTAGACACTAGAGAACATGGTTAACATTATGAAACTTGGTTAACACTATGGAACTTAGTTAACACTATGGAACTTGGTTAACACTAGAGTTTACATCACTTGTACTAAACAACTCGGTAAACATTGCTACACTTGACATAAACTAATAGACAAATTGACCTTAATGTCAACAAGAAGAAGGTGTAAGAGTTATGAAGATAGAAATAAGGAGATGGAAGCATAATTAGGGGGAGATATGGAAATATGATAACAAGAATGCTAGAGGAATGTGGTTAGCCAAAGAAGAAGAAAAGAGGCTCAATTTATAGGATTTAAGAGCCAAATACAAGAATTAAAAATGAAATGAGCAATTGGAAAGGTGTCATAGTTGTGGTTTGAAACTTGGAAATTTGCTATGAAAAAGAGGTGAAATTTAGAAAATATGTCATAATATGACAAATTTTGACAATGTGTAAGAATTTTCATAAGAGCATGTAAGAAAAATGGAAGAAGAAAGTGCAAGAAGAATGGATAGAAGGTGTAAGAAAGATGATATGATGAAAAAGTGATAGCAATATGTAAATATGATAATGAGAATAATAGGAGAATGTGGTTAGCCAAAAAAGAAAAAAGAGGATCAATTTATAGGATTTGAATGCCAAATGCTAGAATTAGAAATGAAATGGGCAATTGGAAAGGTGTCATAGTATTGGTGTGAAACTTGGAAAATTGCTATGAAAAAGAGGTGAAATTTGGAAACTATGTCATAATATGACACATTATGATAAATTATGACAATGAATAATAATTCTCATAGGAAGGTGGAAGAAAATTGGAGTGTAAGACAAATGGAAGAAGAAGGTGTAAGAATAATGCATAGAGGGTGTAAAGTTAGGAAACTAGAAATTAAGAGATAGAATCAAAATTAGGGGGAAATGTAAGAGTTAGAATATTTAAATTCAAAAATTCATAATACCCTCATGATTAAAATTAGGAATTAGGAATTAATTAAAACCCTAAATTTCAATTCTATGAAATAATTAGTTAATAAAGATTAATTAATTGTGAGAGTTAGAAAAGAAGAATATTTAATAAGGTAGGGTGAATTAAATGATCAAAGGACATAGGAATAAAATATGGGTTATCTAATACTATAGGAGAAATTGGTGACTTGATTGGCCAAAATGATAAAATAAATGCAGGATAACCCTATTGAAGGATTATGATACAAAATTTAGATCAAATGTGATGAAATCAAATAGATCAAAGCCATGACCATATTAATTGGATAAATTATGCCATATTGATTGACTAGGATTTATGACATGTAAAGGGAACATGTCATGGATTAATGACATATGGCATTTAATAGACACTTAAATACCACAGGACTGATCAAAATTGATTGATAGGGTTGACCAAAATAAAAGGACAGTTAATGCTATTGAAGTTATTGGATAGGGACATGATCATAAACTAAAAGAATCAAAAATGTCAATGATCAAATTGCTGACAAAATATGATAGGATAGGATGCCAAGGCACTAAGGGATATAACAATGCCAATGATAAAACTAATAATAGATGATGACAGGATAGGATGACAAGGCACCAAGGGACATGCTAGTGCCAAGTGATCAATTGATGAAATGATAGCACACTAAGGATACATGTCATGGATCAATGATTGTTGATAAGGTACTAAAGGATGTAACAATTCCTAAAGTTTTGATGGTGATAGTTGACTTGATTGAGATTGATTGGGGCTCATTAATATTCAACTAGGCACACAATGATATGACAATACCTAGGATTAGATGATCATTGATTATGGTTGATTGTAAGTGATTATAATGATATTGAAATGGTTTTGAATCAATTTTGAATGATTTATATTGGTTTTGAATAAATTCCAAAATGATCTAGATTTGATTGAAAAGGGTTGAAGATGAAGAAAACATGTCAAAAGATGTTTAAAGAATGTTTAGAAATAAGTTTGAATGATGATTAAGTTGGCCAAAAGATCAAAGTTAGTGAAATGATAAAATGAAACAAATTAGCATGTAAAGGTGATGAAAGAGTGGGCACAAACCATTTTTTAGTGTCTACAACTTGATGTTATAAAAAAACAATATGAACTTTTTCATTTTATTCACTTTGGAAAATCTCTATCATATGCAATTTTACTTGGTTAGACTTATTTAAATCTTTCATCTTTAACATATAATATGAAATTATATAATAAAATAAAACTTTCATTAAATACATAGGCTTAAAATAAAACAAAATGTGTAGAACCTCAAAAGGAGAAAAGAGTGAATCAAATGTGATTGGTTAAATAATCAACCAATATAATGTCATCTTTTATCCTCCTTTTGAACTTGTCCCTTTAGTGATTTCAAGTTTGTGGGCCCCATATCCTTCTCACAATATTTACCTTGAGATGGAGAAAAAATTCTTAATTACTCCATAACATTTGATTTGACCCTTATTTTCGTGTGGGTACCACAACTCCCTTTCCCCTTTTAATTTTGAGTGCTCACCTCTTCATATTTATCTTCATTTACTTTTATGTAGTCCCTACTTAGGTTTAGGTAGGCTCCACCCATGTATCTAGTTACTTTATTTTATCTCTCTTTAATACTTTAGGTATGTATGTGAATATAGGAATGAGACCCCTTTTTTAATACTTTGAAACATTTCACATACTTACTTTTTCCCCCCACAATGGTCAACTATAGTCAAATATTCAAGTGACACATGTTAACATTTGATTAGACTATCTAATTGTAGGTACCACCATTTAACCACCATGTGGTGACCCCTATTTTGCCCTTAGGTCCACCTAAACTTCCAACTCACATTAACCACCCTAGACATGTATCATTATCATTTTTTCATGATGACATCACCACCCTTGGTGAGAACATGATAATTTGACACCTTTCCTTGCCTATATGACCATTTTCCTTAGTTCATCTACTAGTTGTCACCTTCAAATTGGTTGATCTTTCCACCTTAGCTTGGCAATCTTAGCTGCTCGTTGGACTTGCTTGTGCCACATGTCACAATTTTTGGTTTTTATCATCTTTTGGTAGATGTCATCAACCTTTTTGGTAAAAGTACAATAAATATTGCCACATGTCAACTGCTTGTGCTCCCTAGCTTTCTTATGCCACATGTCCTCTTTTTGTGTTTTCATCAATTTTTCCCTGACGATGCCACTTTTTTGGTGAGAACAAAAAATTTGAACACCTATCCCATTGCTACAACTCATCCACCTAGGGAAATGTGCCAAATGGCATGCCTTCATTGATTGCCTGGTTCCATGTCACTATCTATGTCACCTACTTAGTCAAAATGACTTAACTTGCACATCGAGCTAGCCCATTAACTGCTACGCATAATCCCTACTCAGTTGTCATAAACAAAGCATTTGAAACTTAACCTCTATGCACCAACATATAAAAACAAAAAAAAGGTTTTATTCACATCCAATATAGAATATATAGACAATGGTGTTCCTTTAAAATTCATGCCAAAAGAGTGCTACCATTGCATTACGTACCAAGGCAAACCACTCAATTGAATCCATTTTTAAATGGACTGACACACCTCTAGACCATCATGTCACACATGCTTCCAAACAATGATAAGGCCAATCTCTTAAATGAAAAATGATGCCTTGTGTGGTTTAAATGCCCTTGCACATAATTTCATTGAAATAAAGTAGTGGCCTCTAATGTATTTGTTAGAGTAATGAACAAATGATGTTGCACATGTGGTAACTCAAGTTTCAGTTGTTGGCAGAAATAGTTCAATTTGATTGTAGTGGTGTCACAGAGTTACAATTAGAACAAATGTCTAACTATAGAGATGGCTCTCAGATCCAATTAGCTATCAAGGGACAACTAATTTTTTAAAAAAAAAAAATAGATAAGGAAGAAACATGTAGCTTGATTTTATCGAATGGTAGAAGCCTATTTATACAATAGATTAACCTACCAGTATTCCTAAATAATTAGAAATGAGATTGATAACAAACTACTTAATGATTGACAACACACACATGGAAATGGACAAGTGAACTTCTCTTGATAGCTAACTGGATATGAGAGCTAGATCTATAGTTAGACATTTGTTCTAATTGTAACTCTATGAAACCACTACAATCAAACTGAATTATTTCTACCAACAACTCAAACTTGAGTTACCACATGTGCAACATGATTTGTTCATTACTCTAACAAATACAACAGAGGCCACTATTTTATTTCAATGATATTATGTGCAAGGGCATGTAAACCGAACAAGGCATCATTTTTCATTGAAGAGATTGGCCTTATCATTATTTGGAAGCATGTGTGACATGGTGGTCTAGAGGTGTGTTGGTCCATTTAAAAATGGAGTCAGTTGAGTGGTTTGCCTTGGTATGTAATACAATAGTAGCACTCTTTTGGGACAATTGTGTTCCTTTAAAATTCATTCCAAAAGAGTGCTATCATTGTATTACATACCAAGGTAAACCACTCAACTGACTCCATTTTTAAATGGACCGACACACCTCTAGACCACCATGCCACACATGCTTCCAAATAATGATAAGGCCAATCTCTTCAATGAAAAATGATGCCTTGTGTAGTTTAGATGCCCTTGCACATAATTTAATTAAAATAAAATAGTGGCCTCTAATGTATTTGTTAGAGTAATGAACAAATGATGTTGCACATGTGGTAACTCAAGTTTGAGTTGCCAAAAATAGTTCAGTTTGATTGTAGTGGTGTCACAGAGTTACAATTAGAACAAATGTCTAACTATAGATATGGCTCTCAAATCTAGTTAGTTGTCAAGAGAAGTTCACTTCTCCATTTCCATGTGTGTGTTGTCAATCATGAAGTAGTTTGTTATCAATCTCATTTCCAGTCATTTAGGAATGCTGGTGGGTCAATCTATTCTATAAACAGGCTTCTACCATTCGATAAAATCAAGCTGCATGTTCCTTCCTTATCTAGTTTATTTTTAATATTTTTTAGTTGTATAATTTCTCTATTTTAATATGGTGTCAAAGGGAAGTCATAGATTTATTTTGTGGTATTTTCAAAAATATTTGGAGTGTTGAAGATGCAATATGTGTGCAAAAGAAGGAGCTATTGCAAGTATATAAGCTAATGTGTTAATCTAATTGCTGTTATTGGGAAGAGTACTCATTGTGATAGTACTATCAAGTGGAAGAAATTTTTTAGTAAAAAATTCTTGTTACTTTTCTCTTGTTTTTTTGTGATGGCCAATCTTGTAGATTCTTAACTAATTGAATCAAATAAGTTAGATGGTACCAATTATGTTAATTGGAAGTTCAAGATGCAAACTCTAATGGAGGGGCATAATGTTTGGGCCATTGTAAATGGCAAAGAGGCCAAGCCTACATTGTCTACAACAACACCAATTGATGTCCAAAGATTGGGAGAAAAGAGAATTAAAGGCCAAAATTCTCTTGCACATATTAGTAAAAGACCCAGTTATCCCTCACATAAGAGACATTACTACTTCTAGTGGTACATGGTCAACTTTGAAAGGTTTGAATGAGATTACAAACTCAAATATAATTATGTTTTTAAAGAGAATATTATTGTCTATCAAAATGGAAGTAAATAGAAGTGTTAGTGAATTTCTATCAAGAGTTAAGGAATTGAGGGATGAGTTAGCTGATGTTGGTGAACAAGTATCTAGTAACATTTACTTTGAATAGAATGGTTAGTGATAATCAAGTTTTTATTACTAGTTTGGTTGCATGAGAAAATACACTTTCTTTTGAGAATTTAGGTATCCTTCTAGAAGAGGAAGAGATAAAGAAGCATGTGAATAAAAGATCTCAAAGTGTAGAGTCAACTTTGATGGTGAAATACAAGAAGAAATATAAAGGAAATCAATGGTAAAAGAGAAAAGGATGGGGCAAGTTTGACAAAAAAATGAACAAAGGACAAAAAAGGCATCATGATGGGGAAGCATCAAAATCAAATGTAAAGAAAAATAGAAATTGTAATTATTGTGCAAGACTAGGTCATTATGCATATGAATATTATGAAAAGAAAAATAATGAGTCAAAAAACAATAAATATGAGGGTAATTTTGTGAATGATGAGGATACAATAAGTGATAAACTTTATGATTCAAAGTTGTTTGTTTCTAACTATTCTCTTTTGGTTGAATCAAGTGATTGTAATGATTGGTTTATAGATTCAAGGGCATCAATCCACATGTCATGTCATAGAAATTAGTTTTAAAAATTTCAAGGGAAAAATGATGGAAGAAAGATTTATTTAGGAGATAATAGGTCACGTGATGTAAAAGGATGTGGTGGTGTAAGTGTACAACTACCTAATGGATGTGTAAAGAAACTTTCTAATGTTATGTATTATTGAGCTATCATTTAGCATGATGCTTGACAACCGAAATCCTTTAGAACTCCTCTCTTGAAAAGCTAATATAGGATCAACTCCAAGGTTTTGGGCAATCTTGCAACCTACTGGAATCCATCAGTTGAAGATAAATGTGTTTGTTCATATGGAGGCCTTTGATGGTTCTAACCAATTTTGGATAAGATGTTTAATCTTGTTGCTATTTCAAAATTAACCACGAAAGAGATATATTTTTGGTATTATCTAATATTAAAATGAATGCAATCTAACAATGCACCTATATGAATTCCTAATTTAAATAAGTGTTAGCAAAGAAAATAACAAAGATAAGGTAACAAAAGATGAAATAAAATAGCATAAAATGGTAATTACTAATATACATAAACCATCGTAAAAACACATCTGTGAGTTAAATCGTCGAAAAGATCTAGTAGGAAACCAATGAAAATAGGAATGGTGCTTCCTAAATCAACTAATGCAATCATCGATGGAAACTTAGTATAAACTAAAATATGTTTCACTTCTCATCAAATTGCAAGGCCATGCAAAGTGCACTCATGCGAGACAAGAAGCTATGTACGAATAATAGGGTGATCTCTTCTCCAACTTGGTATGTCAGTGGAGTTTTTCAACATGCAAAAAACACCAGAACTAAAAGATTGCACAATCAAATCAACACAACAAAACCATTGGCTCCATTTTTATTCATGAACAAGAATTCATAAAAATAACACAATTTAGAAAGAATAACTACACTCAAAATGAGAGAACCAATAACATATATTACTGCATCAAAATAATAGCCTGGAATACATGTTACATTCATGACTTTATAAGAAATCAACTCCTCAACTTGTCTTGAGAGTGAGAGATCCCTTAATGCAAAGATATTCTTCTAAAATAATAAAACAAATCTAATTATATACAAACTAACTCTTTGAATGGTACTAAGTAGGACTCCACCCTTGTTTATATCAATTAATGGGTGGATGAGCCTTTATATGTCTAAAAATAAATAAAGAAGAAGTAGATTGGAAGAAGGAAGCTATAAGAGGATCTAAGAGTCACTGGAGGCTCTAAAAATAGAAGTTTGTTCTTCTCTAATGTGTGTAGGAGTTAAACTACTATCCAGATGCATTTCTAGTGCATGGAAAGCTCTAAATTAGTAACCAGTAGTTAATAGTCGGTGCATTATCACTTGTTCAAGTTGTCAGCGCACCTCTAGAATAGTGCACCTTGGAAACCTTGTGCACCTTAGTGGCAAGTTCAAAAATTTCAAAATTTTCCCAAGTGTCAAAATTGAAATTCTAGCTTCTGGATTTTCTTCCCCTTTATGCTAGAGCTATTTTTGGATGTTTGATCTTGAATTTCTCTATAATATTCATCACTTGGGTAACATCCAAAAAATCTAGAGCCTCATATTTATGCTTGAATATTTACCAATAATTATTGACATCCATTTGAGTCTCTATAAAATCATCAAGTCTAGTGTCTAGTTCCAATAACACCTCTTCAGTCTTAAATGCTTGCCTCATATCTTCATCAGATGGAGCATCCTTGAAAGTTATTCAAAATTTCTTGACCACTAATTGCACTGACTTGAGATTTATTTTTGACTCATCTTCAAAAATCTCAAGGGCAATAGCATCATAATACCTCTCTACTTCCAAAATTGTCTCTTGAGTTTGGTCTTTTAACTTCTGAATATCTTCATGAAGTCCTTCCATGACCTTATTTCCCACATCTATCTTCTCAATCCAATCTTCTATATTATCCAAATCTTCCATCATATATACATCCATGAGAGTGCAACATTTTTTACCCTTTATTGTTATCAAAACTTTAAGGTCCTTAGCCCACTATAGATACCAACTTCTTCATACTAGACTAAATGTAATCTAATAGGTTCAGATTATCATGTATTATCTCTACACCTTTCTAGTCAAAACTATCATGCCATTGTTAACATCATCCCAAAAATGAATCAACCCGCACATTCAATTTATCTTTCTTATCTAATGCCACAACAAGAGTAAGTTTTAGGTGATCTTGGTCCAAAGGGCCTACAATTTCATGTAGATAGCCTCTTAGAAGCTCATTTTTTTTGTGAAGCATCACCAATTTAGACTCATTTCCATCTAGTTTCCTAAACAACTCCTTGATGTCTATAGTGATCATTACTTTAGCCGTGTCTAGCATGGTCTTTCCTAATAAGAATTTTTTAATCTAATAGTCCTTAGGAGTCAAATCTTTGGCATTTGCATGTGGAGAAGGGATGGCTATATGGGCAAGTAAGTCCTAGTTTTTATTCTTCATTATGAAGGCCAATTATTGTGCACCACCTGTAGGTGGCTTAGGCTTCTTTATTGTTTTTACTATCTCATCCATACTCTCCTCAATAGTCATATCTAGTTGCCTCTTTTTCCAAATTATAACCTCCCTCTTCAGCCATATTGATGTAGTGCCCATGGGAGAGATATATTTAGCTGAAGAGGAGGTTTACATTACTAGCCCTTTACCATTAACACGCCTTTCCAGAGTCTTCTCCTTCTGAGAGAGATCTACATTTGGAGTCCCTATATCTTTCGTAGCCAAAGTCCTTGCCTCTATATCTTGAGAAGTTTTTTGAGGTTGTTTAGGTATCTATCCCTCCTCTGATACTTCATCACCTAGCCTTTGTTTTGACTCTTTTTCAGGTACTACTTGTTCTTGTCCTTCAATGATAGGAGGAAGAGGAGTGACTAAGCCTTTCTATAAGAAATAAAAGTCTTTTGTTAGAGGTGGCATTTGGTTTTAATCCTCTCCCAAAGGTTGGTTCATGGGTGTTTCTTGTATCTTTTCACCCACCATTTCAATTCCCATGGGCATAAAATTAAAATTGGAAATGTTGAAAACACCCATTTCTAGGTGCTCATCCTTAGAAATGGTAACATGAATAGGTTCCTTAGGAATTGATGGTGGCATAAAAATTGTTCTTCTTCTTCTCTCTTCTTGAGAAACCCTAGTTAAATGAGTTCTTTGACTCAAGGGGAGATTATCTTCTTCATCTTTTTCGTCTTCTACCTCAAGGATAGTTTTAGGAATTGAAGGAATGGGAATAACTTTATTTTTTAGTGTCCCCTTTTGTTTCCTTGTCATATTAGGTCAAAAATAATCCTTATTAGAAGCTTAAAGGATTGGCCTCTTCCTCTTGTGTATGTGGTGACACCTCTTGTGCTTCCTACTTTGGCTCCTACTCCTATTCCTGTTTCTATAGGGCAACTTGTACAGTATCTTGGGCTTGATCTGCCTCTTCATCTTGAGCCTCTTTAGCTTTAGGCTCAAATTTTTTTGTGAAATCTTGTATCTACTCTAAATTAGCCAAAATATTTATCATAATTATATACCATTTCCATCCTAACTAGAGATTGAGCAGGGAAAGTTGGTACTACAAATTTTGCACCTTTGTCCTTAACCGGACATGTTGTGGTTTGAAAGGTAACATCCTACGAAACTGGGTCAAAGTTAAAATTATTTTTGATCCAATCCTTTATCAATTGAATTATGTGCCTAGCCCTATAGTTAATATTTGGATTTTCATCCCTATCAATCTCTGCATTCATAATTGGCCTATCATATACCTTGTCCTAGTTATACAAAGGATCCAAGACATCTTGATTGTCTTGTTGAATAGCCTCGAGTGGGACCTTTATCTTTAAGGTTCTCCCTACCAAATATAGGTTCATCCTACAATAATCTCTTATTTAGATATCATAGTCATCTATTGCTTTGATTCAGTGATTTTTGATGGAATCTTAATGCACAAATTGCTTCCCTGCCAAATGTTGAACTCTACCAATATTGTCAAAATAGGGATGAGGGGAGTTGTAATATTTAAAGGGATATTGATCTCACTTTGAATCAAAAGTCATGATATCCTACTTCTTCTTTACCTCAAATGCACCTATAATAATAGGCCATACCCATGTCTTCTTTTGTTGTTTTCTCACTTTATCATATGCAAATGTGAGTTGTCTTACAATCTCCAATAAAATTATCCTATTTGATGGATATCTTTGGAGTTTCATTGGATTCATCGTTATACCAACTACCCTTAGGTAAGTGAATATTTTAAACTAGATGTAACAGGTGTCGATCTCTTTGATCCTTGCTATTACCTCTACTAACATTCTCTTAGCATAATCACCCTCTATGAATAAGATGAATTCAAATATGAAAGCATCATTCACTGTCCAAAATTATATATGTGACCTGAGAGCTTCTTCTTTACCAACTAAGGATATACCACATAGGGCCAAGCATTGGAATGTTGCATGCTTCCCTTCTTGTATAGTCCTGGATAATCAATTGTCCTTACTACCAATAAGTAGACCAAATATGATGTCATGTAAAACTTGGGGTTAACTTTAACTCGTACAAGCTATTCATCTAAGTTTTCAGTTAGTATTGTGGCCCAATCAATTGGCATTTTGGCTGTATTGATGGTCTCTATGAAATGGACCATCTAGATGTGAAGATTTCTAGTTGCTAGTACACCCATAATTCTACTCAAAAGTATAATAGCATATACAATGTCATATTTCATATATCCCCTAGTAATGTCTACCTTTCTAGATCTACCTCCCATCAGTGTTCTATCAATAAAAAATGATGATTGTATGATCTCTATGGCCTTCTTTCCATTCTCCCTATAACATATTTTTGCTTGATGATAAATTATCTTCAAATATTGATCAACTCTCAAGAGATGGAAAACTTTCTCAATGTTCAGTCTTAGGTCCAAGACTATCTCCCCTATGACACTTTTGACAACTCTTTCTTCGGACACATAGTTTTTTACTAGAGCCATAATGAGCTCAGAGGACTACACAGATGTAAGATGTGATGTAGAATTCACCAACCCTAGTATGAAAGGTACTAACAACATTGGGGAACTCTCTTTAGGTTTATCATAGAGTACAAGGAATGCATTCAAGTTTGTGTCCCAACTCAGTATCTCTAATCTCTAAATGATTATCCTAAAAATGTGATTTCATTGGTGCACCATGAAACTTGAAGACAATGGGTTTCGGAGAAATCTTTTTAGCAATTGAGGATGATGAGGAAGCCATTTTATCTACACAAAACAAAAAAATCATTAGCCTAAAGAAGTGAAAATTAAACCCTAAATAAACCCTAATTGCCAAAAAATCAAACCTAGAACACTAAAACCTAGTAAAACCACTTAAAATCCCCACTAATAGCTCTAGTATGCAATTTAGCGCACATTGTGCACCTTGATAGGTATGCTAGGTGCACTTAATAACCTTTGAAAGGTTGTTTTGTGCATAGTTGTGCACCCTTATGGACTACACACATTCATCTTCCATGTGCAGAGGGGAAATTTTAAGTTGGTTTATACTTTAACTAAGGGTGCACACATTTGTACCTTAATGGGGTGCGCATGTGTGCACCCTTACTGGGTATTTGGTGCTAAGGGTAGAAAATGGTTTATAGATTTACACCTTGACAAGGTGTGCATCTATACACCATTATTTATGTGTTCATAGTTTGTGGAGAAAGGTGTGCATGTGTGCACCTTGGGGAGGTGTGCACATGCACACCTTTCCTAGAGTTTCCTTATGTTCTTTTAACTATTTTTAAAATAATTTTTTATCTGGAAATAAAGGTGTGCACATGTGCGACTTGAACAGTTGCACATGTGTGCACCTTTGATGACTTTTTTGTTTGATGCATGCAGGTGCAAGTTGGCGTACCTCAATAGGTGTGGATGTGTGGTCTAAAGGAGGTCGAAGAAGATAATGAGAAGAGGGGAGGGGAGTTTTTATGGGACCAAGAAAGTGCTCACCCTTTGGAGGTACATACCTATATAGTTTTGTAGGTGCACATCTCCAAAGAAGAAAAGCATGCACTTGCACACCTTCGATAGGTGTGCATGTGCACTAGGTGTTTTGGTGCACCTTTTAGCACAAAAATCACCCTTTAACACTCAATGTTTCAATTTAAACATCTAGGTTTCCTAGTTAGAGGACTAGGGCTTCACTTGGACTCTAGGTGGAGTTCCAAAAATGACTCAAGCCCTAGACTAGGGGTTTGGGAAAACAAAATTTTTACTAGGGGTCCCCATTTCTAGGAGAAATGGGGCATGCATTGTGAAACCACAACAAACAGCCCCAATAAAAGGGAAGGAATGACAAAGGCATTGCCTCATCAACAAAAAATCTTCTAACATGTGTCCAATAGCAACTAAATCTTGAACATTTCAAGCATATTTAATGTTGCTTCATAGTCAAAACTTGAGAATCTTGAATCTTCAAGCTTAGTGTGTGCTTAGTGTATTCATTTCTTTTGATGTCTCATATGTAGTTGATCATGAGCTTCTAGCAACTTGGAGAAAATATTTCATCCCACCAGTCCATTCATCAGGAATCTTCACAAAACATGTTTATGAATCACTTATCTGACTAGATGAGAGAATATGTTCTAAGGGCTCTTTATGAGTTATAATTTTCTTACATTTGAGGTCTTGGGTAATCTTTTTAATTTTTCTTCATTGAGCTTGCAAGTTTCCATTTGCTTTTTCCATGAAGCATATCCCTACTATAAGATTACCGTTGTTAGACCATTTGGAATATTTCATTCTTAACACCACCTTTCCCCATTTTAATTTTCTTTTTTTACCTTGACCATGCTTAGACTATGTGGTCAAGGCATTGGTGTACTCATTTCTCAGATCATTTTTTTAGTTGATAACTTTTGTATTCCTCTTTTTTAAGAACTTTATGGAAACTCTCATGCCAAATAATGACCTTAGCAATTCATTTGAAAATTCCTTTTTCTTGAACCAGTAGAGTTTTGACTATCCCTTGTTGCCATAAACCTTGATTTGAGAAAACCAAGATAGTCAATCTTTTAGATTTTCAAAGTGTTGAGAACTCTTGATCTGTAATTCTAATTTCAAGACTAAAAGTCCTCTATTACTACAAGTAACATCTATTCTTTAGTTAGTACAAGAAATGAGATTATCTGAATCCTTTGACAAAGAAATACCTCTTCCCAAAAGTAAAAACTAGAAAAAATAGTTTATGAAATATGTCAAGATAGAATCTTGATTGCACCTAACCCTAGGATTGACACAACTTTAAAAGAAAACACATAAGTAAAAGCAAACACACTTGCAGAAAGTAAACACACTTGTAGAAATTCTATTTTTTTTTTTTTTTTAAATTTTTTTTTTCACTTTTAGGCCTTAGAGTAATGTTTTAGGAATGGAACCAATTCCCCTTGTAAGTAAATCAACCTAAAAGTATTTTCTCCTAGAATTTATGTGATTTGATAAGGGCCAATCCACAAGCGTTGAAACTTAGTGTGGTTGCCTGACTTTTCTTTCACCTCATCCCACAAAAGAACAAGGTTAGATATTTTGAAAGACTTGATTGTGGGCCACTTGTTGAGCCACCTTCTAATGATAGCCTAATGTTTTTCCATATGCTCTAAAGCAGCTATCCATTTCTCATCCATTTCCAAGAGATTCATTAATCTAATCTTAATCTTGTCAGCATCTTCAACATACCCACTCATTAATTTCAATAAAGGAATCCTGAGGTAAAGTGGGAAAATTGGCTCTTATCCATAGATAAGAAGATATAGGGATGTTCCCAAAGCATTCTTGACCTTGAATTGATCCATCCATAATGCATATTTGAGTTGAGTATGCTAGTCTTTAGGATTTTTGTTCAATAAATGTCTTATCACCATGATCAAGTTCTTATTTGTGGATTCAGCCACACAACTTCCTTGGGGATAGTAATTTGAAGAGAATTTGATTATAACCTAATTATCCAATGCACACTAGGTAAGTAATATTGATGCAAAAGCTGATCCATTATCACAAATTAGGAAGAATGGCATCCCAAATCTAGTAACAATGTGTTCTTCCAAGAAATCTGAAACCACCTTTTCAATGCAATTTGTAAAGATTTCAACTTCTATCCAGCATGTGTAATATTCTATAGTTTTTAGAATGAATGAATGTCTTGTTGATGATGGTGGATTTACTGGACCAATAAAGTATAGCCCCCACTTTGTAAAAGGGCATACCTCAAACATTGGTTATAATGGCCTCGTCAGATGTCTCTCTTTGTTAGCACTAATTTGACAAGTGTGGCAAGTATGCACATGTTTAAAAGTATCCTTTAAGATTGTAGGCCAAAAATAACCTAATCTTAAAATCATACAAGTTGTAGCTTTTGCTAATCACTATCCTATGTCATACTTATCATGAAATTTCTCCAAAACCTCTTTTACTTCTTCCTATCCTATACACTTTAGGTAGATTCCTTCATAGTTACTTTTATTCAACTTCCCATTTTGCAACATGTAAGATTCACGCTTCATCTTGAGACCTCTGTGTTGGGACATATTCATCCACTTGGGGTATTAATTTTGTAAAAGATAGTAAAAAATATCATAATACCAAAAATATTTTATTATACCTTGATCAATATCAACTTGAGATACTATGATCTTCTTTTTTTGTTCTATGCTGATTTCTTCACCAAACCTGAATATATTCTCATTTCTAATCTTGTTATCAAATATCATCTTTGTCAATCCTTTTCCTCTCACCAACTTCATTTGTTGAATCCTTAAATCAAACTCTTGTAGTATCCCCATCTATTTTTCCTATCTTTTGCCCAATTTGTTTTGCATAAGTAATGTCTTAACTACAAGATTAGGCACAATCGCATACACCTTGCTCCTTAGTATATAATGGTAGAATTTCTTGACCACCTTTATCAAAGAAAAATATTTTTTTTTGAGATTTGAATATTTCAACTCAACATTCTTTAGAGGACAACTCATGAAAACAATGGGTCTCTCATCTTCTTTGTCTTTCTTCTACATAAAAATCCTAGCACATGAATGTTTTGAAGCAAAAGAGTACATTTTAAATGATAACTCATAATCTAGACTGATAAGTACTGGAGCTATAGAAATAGCCACTTCAATGTCCTCAAATTATTTCTTAATTTTTGGAACCCATTATTTTTTCACTCCCTTTTTGAGAAAATCATTAAGGGGGTGCACTATCTCAAGAAATCCACTTATAAAATTTTGCACAAAATTTATCTTTTTGAAGAAAGAGTTGAGTTATTTACGAATGTGTGGAGGTGACAACTTTAGAATGAATTCAATTCTCTCAAGATCAATGGAGATTCCAACTTCAGAGATAATGTGACCTAGGAGCTTTCCTTTAGTGACCCCAAATGAACACTTCTTGAGATTAAGTGATATGCCATATTTCTGACATCTATTGAACACCTATCTTAAATAAGTAGTATGAGTGCTTCGATCCTTTGGAAAGATAGTTAAGTCATCCATGTAGTTTATTATACATTTTTTTATTAGTCTCTTGAAAGCTTCATCCATGGCTCATTGAAATGTGGCCCTTGTGTTGATCAACCCAAAGTGCATTCTTCTATAGGCAAAAGTATCCTATTTTGTCATCAACCACCACAAGATTGTATGTAGAATATCCATCTAAGAAAGAAATCATTTTGAATCCATTGAAAATTTGTAATACTTTATCAAGTGAAGGCAAAGGGTAGTTATCCTTTTGAGATGCTAGGTTCAAATTGTGAAAATCCACACAAAGGAGAATTTCTCTAGTCTTTTTCCTCACTAGAACCAACTTAGCCACCCATGTAGAATGGTGAATAGATAAGATGATCTTAGCATCAATAAATTTCTTGACTTCTTTCATTATCAGTGGTTCAATAATGGGATTAACAGGTCTTTTCCTTTTTTGGAAAGTTTTGGCATATGGTTTCAATGGAATGTGATGTGTGAGGATATCAACATCATATGTTTTGAGTTCTTCATAACTCCAAGAAATGACATCTGTGTTCTTCCTAAGCAATTGGAGCATATCTTTCCTTTCTTGAGCATTGCATGCCTTTCCAACCCTTACCATTTTAGGATCTTGATTAGTACCTAGATTATATGAATCACATTCCTCGATCCCTTTTTCTTTGACCATTCTCTTGCTAAGCATTGATTCATCATGATAAAAAATGCACTCCAACTCAACCATCCCCTTAGGGATAGTGTTGGTTTTTAAATTGAGGATCTCATCTCCATCTTCAAGTTCTTCATCTTCACGTTGTCATCCAGATTATCATCAATCTCTTTCCCTTTAAAATGGTTGTTTCACATGATAAAATCAAGTATGTGTTGGTCATCTTGGAAAACTTGGAAGCATGTAATGTTGTTCAAGATAGATGCGACAGAAACCAATTCTACAAAAATCTTCTCAATTTTATTCTCTTAATGGATTGTAATGCACTAGCTAAAATTGTGAGGGTGTCTACCACCATGTTTCTCCTTGTAGGGATGGACTTTATGTTCAAAGCTTTGAAGTCATCCATTACATCCCATACTCTTTTTCTATTAGTGAATAATCTCCTATCATTGCAAGAATAAATTGATTTCACTTGTCTAGTCGCCGACTGGGAGTCTCCTTTGATTATGAGAGCTTTGACTCCCTTCTCTAATGTGAAGAGAAGTTCATGAATCAAGGCTTCATACTCCACAAAATTGTTAGCACATATAAACTATAATCAATATGCTACATAAAAAGACCTACCTTTTGGGATGATTAATTCAATACCTATACTAGCTCCTAATTTGCATTTAGAGCCATTGAACCTAAGTGTCCAGATTGGTTCTTCTTTGGGCTTCCTAGACTTATTCTTGTTCGTCTATAGCTTTTCTTTTACTTGAACCTTAAAGGATTTTTTCTTTGGGATAAATTTTAATCTTTCAAATGGTGGACTTGATGATTTTGTGTTTTTTATCTTTGATATGGGGGGCATATGCTTCTCTTGTTGATCTTGAATTTCCCCAATCAATTTTATAATTTTTTCAATTTTAGGCTTATGATGAATGACTACTAAAGTCCAACCTTGAACTTTTATGAAACATCTCCTTTGGATCTTAATCATTCTTAGTGAGAAGAAGACAAACCTCCACCATTTGAAGAGGTATCACTATATAATGCATTGAGATATTCTACCTCTTCTCCATCTTTGCCCATGACTTTAGATATGTATGTGGAACTTGGATTTTCTGTGGTTATTTCTTTTGGAATGTTGTCACTCTTTATTTCCATTATTTAAGTTAATACCTGAGCAACCTCTTCTTGGAAATGTGAACGTTTGAACTCTGAATGACTTTGTACAATCTGCAAAATCTGGGAAGGAGTAAAGCACTTGGGTCTGCTTCACCTAAGAATTGTAAGTTTTTCACCATGCTATCTATGAACTACAACACAATCACTCCTTTTGGGATTGGAATCATGGTCCTTTCATTTCACTCATCTAATTCTTTAGTTGAAGTTATATGAAAAGCCATCACTTTGTAAGAGTCTAAATAAAATTGTAGAAATGCCACCTCACTTGGTGCATTGTATTCTTTAATCATCATTTTCAATTTTGGCTCAGCATCAATCTTGATTTGATTATTCAACTCTTTCCAAGGTAGCCATAGTTGAGTAAAATCAATTGAAAACCATTCTCTTAAGCATTTTGTCCACTCTATACTTAGTAGCAATCCATATGTCTTAGGAATTTCAACCAAATGTATATCTATGATGTCTTGAATTTGAGGGTCAACTATTAACTATATCCAAACATCTTTCAAAACACCAATAAACTTCACTTCAATTTTGTTGAGTTGTATCACTATTCAATTAGATGGTTGAGTAGTGACTCCCAACCTTTGTGCTATCGAAAGTGGCATAACATTACAAGAAGCTCTTGAATCAATTAATCAATTATGAAGATTCTTCATGTATATTTTGATGCAAAGGAAAAAGGGAGGCACCTCAACCTTTTCTTTAAACATAGTTGGCTTGGCCTCTAAAGAATTAACTTTTTGTGACACCATCTTTTGAGGGACAATATTTGCATTTGGGATTTCCTTTGTATGATCAAGAATTTTCATCAGTGCTCATGCTGGTTACGAAATTTTTGTAGCATATTGAACATGGATATATTGGCCTTTGTTCATTTCAAATCTTCCACTACACTATACTTTGTAGTAGACCATGCATGATTCTTCAAGATTTTATGAACATTTCCTTGATTTTGATTTTGCTATCCTCCATATGGGGGTCTGATATGTGCTAGATTATTACTTGCTCTTGAATCTAGAGGAGTTGGTTGTAATGTGGGAGGAATACCATTGGTCATGGGTTTCTTCTAACTTCACAAATTGTAGGTATTTCTATTATCATTCTAGAATGAAAAAACTCCTTTTGGTTGAGTATATGGCTCTTGAATGAATGGAAAATAAAATTCTTCATTGACTTGTTGTTCCATTCCTATGTTCTATGAAGAATCATAGGATTATAACATCATCGAATTGAATTGCATTGGGGACTCATTATTATTGTTCTGTGAATTTTGATTCACTTTCTTATATCCATTGTAATATGAGACATCATCATTAGGCACATTCTAATTACTGTCATATCAATTGATGTCCACATATTGGGCATTGTTGTTGTTCTTATCTGCATGAATTCTTCCATTGTTTGGACAAGTATTCCACTGTCAATTCTATATTTGGAAACCATTTTTATTATCAAGAGTTTTGGAATTATTTCCTCCATTTTTGTTTCCCACATTTTAATTTCCTACATTGTTGTTACCACTGAAATTCCTATTGTAGTTCTGACTATAATTGTTGTTGTTTTAGGGTCTAGCATTTGTTCTCTAAAAGTTGTTATTATGTCCTTGAAAAAACCTCAAATGGGTCAGCTCATTGGTAATTTGAGATATGGTTTTCTCCATTTGACCAATCTCAAATGCAATATTATTATGTGTTTCAATAGATGTTGCTTCCTTTTGGTCAAAGAAAGTAACTTTTGGAGGTTCATATCCTAGGTATATTGTAGCTAGAACTTGTGGAGTAGGTGCCTATTATAGTGGAGATGAATTCATTGGTATGAATTGGTTAGGAATCACTAATTCTCCAATAGGATATGTTAATATTGTGGTAATAGCTTGAGTTGGGGGCATCTATCCTCCTCTATTAGGATTGGCTTGTTTCATGAAGGTATTTGCTTCTAAGAAGATTTTTTTCCAATGTGTCGATATTTCCAGTCGGAAGTCTTCTTAGGAAAATAGCCATAAGATGGTCCATAGAATTTAGATAAATCTAAATCATAGCTTTAATTGGTATAGTTTATAGCTTGCGATATGCCATATGAAAGTGATGATTGAAGCATGAAACTATTTCAGCTAGGTATCTTTTGATTGATATGAATTGATGATGTATCATAGTTTGGTTGATGAAAGTTTTGAATTGTTCCAAGAATACTTTTTTGAAAGTGTCCTAGTATCTGACACATCCTAGTGGTAAATTGACATATCAATTAAAAATAACTTCTCCAATGAGTGTGGGAATAAGAAAAGAACCACATTCTCATTAGCAATTTGCTTTCAGTTGCAAATTTCTTTGAAAACCTTGATGTGACCTTCAATTGTTCTTGTCTGTCCATAGATAAACCTTGGGCAAAATTTCTCAGGATTCTTAGGAAGGTCATTGAGTACCCCTATCATGTTTATTGGTGAGACTAAAACATTTGTGAAAAAGGCCCTTGGTGGAGGATTTGGTGGAATGATGGGTAGTTGGTTTGGAGGTAGAACTGAGGAAGGTGATGAAATGTTGAATAGAAGTGATAAAATTTTGGGAAATCTTTTGTCACTATGAGGCTTACGAAAATGACTAAGTTCTAATAAATTAGGCTCACTATATGAAGATCTTAAAGCTAGCTAAAATAAGGATGTTGGATCAAGATTTTCTAGTTTGTGTCAATTCTAGAAAAACTGCACCTCTGTAGAAGCACACTTTCTAAAAAATATGGTACACCTTGCACACCTTTGGATAGTGATAGATGAAAATTTTTATGAACCCATTAAAAATGTAGAATTTTGAAATTTCATGTTATTTTTTCTATTAAAATGGTTCTAGGCCCTCCTTTTAGTGCTACTTCTACTGAGCTTTTGTTTTGCATGATGCTTAATGAGATGAATCCTTTTGAACTCCTCTCTTGAAAAGCTAATCTAGGATCAACTTCAAGGTCTAGGATAATCTTGTGACCTATTGAAATCAACTCAGTTGAAGATAAATGCATTTTTTCATAGGGAGGCCCTTGTTAGTTCTAACCAATTTAAAATAAGATGTTTAATTTGATTTCTATTTGAAAATTAACCACAAAAGAGATATGTTTTTGGTATTTTTTGTTTTTAAAATGAATGCAATCTAATAATGCAACTATTTGAATTCCTAATTTAATCAAGTGTTAGTAAAGAAAATAATGAAGATAAGGTAACAAGAGATGAAAGAAAATAACATTAAAGGGAAATTACTAATGGACATAAACCATGGTAACAACATGTCTACGAGTTAAATCATTGAATAGATCAGGTAGGAAACAAATGAAAATAAGAGCAATACTTCCTAAAATCCACTAATGCAATCTTTGATGAAAACATAGTAAAAACTAAAAGATGTTTCACTTCTCATCGAATTACAAGGCTACAAAACGTGTGCCCATGCGAGACAAGAAGCTATGTAGGAACAATAGAGTGATCTCTTCTCCAACTTGACATGTCAGCAAAAATTGTCAACACAAGGCAAACACCAAAACTAAAAGATTTCACAATCAAATCAACATAAGAAAACCATTGGATCCATTATTATTCATGAACAAAAATTAACAAAAATAACACACTTTGACAAGAATAACTACACTTAGGATGAGAGCACCAATAAGATATATTATTGCATCAAAATAATGGCCTAGAATACATGTTATATTCTTGAATTTATAAGAAATCAACTCCTCAATTTATGTTGAGAGTGAGAGATCCCTTTATGCAAACATATGCTTCTAAACTAATAAAACAAATCTAATTATATACAAACTGACTTTCTTAATAGTGCTAAGTAGGACTTGACCCTTGATTATATGAATTAATGGGTGCATAAGCCTTTACATGTCTTGAAACAAAGAAAGAAGAAGTAGATAGGAAGAATGAAGCTATAAGAGGATTCGAGAGTCATTGGAGGCTCTAAAAATAGAAGCTTGTCCTTCTCTAATAATTATTTGGGGTTAAACTACAGTCAGAATGCATTTCTAATGCATGGAAAGCTCTAAATTAGTAATTGGTAGTTAACTATTGGCACACTGTCACTTCTTCAAAATTACAAGCACACCTCTTGAATAGCACACCTTGCACATGTTGGTGGAAAGTTCAAAAAATAAAAAATTTTCCCAAGTGTCAAAACTAAAATTCTAGCTTCTTGGTTTTGTTCCCTTTTATGCCAGAGCTATGTCTCGATGTTTGCTCTTGAATTTCTTTATAATATCCATAAAATCTAGAGCCTCATATTTATTCTTGACTATTTACCAATAATTACTGACATCTATTTGAGTCTCTACAAAATTTTTAAGTCTAGTGTCTAGTTCTAACAATATATCTTCAGTCTTAAATGCTTGCCTCATATCTTCATCAGATGAAGCATCCTCAAAAGTTCTTCAGAATTGCTTGACCACTGATTGCACTTACTTGAGTTTTATTTTTGACTTATCTTCAAAAATATCAATGGAAACAAAATCATAGTACCTCACTGCTTCCAAAGTTGTCTTTTGAGTATGGTCTTTGAACTTCTAAATGTCTTCATGAAGTCCTTCCATGACCTTCTTTCCCACATCTATCTTCTCAATCTAATCTTCTAGTTTATCCAACTCTTCTGTCATATATACATCCATGAGAGTGTGATATTTTTGACCCTTTATTTCTATCAAAACTTTAAGGTCCTTAGCCTAGGCCTACACTTCATCCATCAAATGAAAATCTTAATTTACTATAGATATTAGCTTCTCTACACTAGATTGAGTGTAATGTAATAGGTTCAAATTACCCTATATTATATCTATACTTTTTTGCTCAAAATTTTCATGCCATTGTTGACATGCTCCCAAAAATGAATCAACATGCACAATCCCTTTATCTTTCTTTTCCAATGTCTCAACAAGAGTAAGTTTTGGGTGATCTTGGTCCAAAGGGCCTACAATTTCATGCAGATAGCCTCTTAGAATCTCATTCTATTTGTGCAACATCATCAACTCAAACTCATTTCCATCTTATTTCCTAAACACCTCCTTGACGCTCGTAGTGTTCATACTTTACATGTGTTTACCATGGGATTTCCTAACCATACTTCTTTAATCTAATAGTCCTTAGGAGTTAAATCTTTGGTATTCACATGTAGATGAAGGATGACTATATGGGAAAGTAAGTCTTGGTCTTTATTCTTTATTATGAAGGCCAATTTTTGTGCATCACCCATAGGTAACTCAGGATTCTTGATTGCTTTTACCAACTCATTCATACTCTTCTCAATATTCATATCCAATTGCCTCTTTTTCTGAATCATAACCTACCTCTTTAGCCAAATTAGTGTTGTGCCCATGGGAGACATATATTTAGGTGAAGATAAGGTTTTCACTACTAGCCCTTTACCCTTATCACTCCTTTCTAGAGTCTTCTCCTTCTGAGAGAGATCTATATTGGGAGTACATGTATTTGTTGTAGCAAAAGTCCTTGCATCTATATCTTGAGAAGTTTACTGAGGTTATTTAGGTATCTATCCCTCCTTTGATACTTCATCAGTTGGCCTCTATTCTAGCTCTTCTTCAGTCACTGCTTGTTCTTTTCCTTTAGTGATAGGAGGAAGAGGAGTGATTGAGCCTTTTTCGAAGAAAGACAAATCCTAAAATGATGGTGGTGATGTACCCAGAGACCCTTGTGGTAGAGGTGGAATTTGGTTCCAATCCTCTCCAAATGGTTGGTTCATGGGTGTATCTCGTATCTTGTCACCCATCATTTCAGCTACCATAGGCATAAAATTGAAAGAAGAAATGTTGAAACTATACATTTCTTTCCTTTCCTGAGCATCAATTGACTCCAGTTACTCATCTTCAAAAATGTTAACTTGAATAGGTTTCTTAGGAATGGATGGTGGCATCACAGTGGAGGTTCTTCTCTCTTTTTTAGTAGCCCTAGATAAACAAGTCCCCTGACTCAAAGGGAGATTATCTTCTTCATCTTCTTCATCTTTTTCCTCAGCAATAGTTTTAGGAACTGAAGGAATGAGAATAAATTTCTTTTGTGATCTCTTCCTTTGTATCCTTTTCATAGTAGGTCCAACCTTATCCTTATTAGTAGCTAAAGGAGTGGCATGTTCCTCTTGTGTAGGTGGTGACATCTCTTATGCTTCTTGCTCCAGCTCTTGCTCCTGTTCTTGTTCCTGTGGGGGTACTTGTGCAGTGTCTTGGGCTTGAGCTACCTCTTCATCTTGACACTCTTTAGCTTAAGGCTCAAATTTCTTTGGGGAATCTCTTTTCCTCTTATTCTTTCCTTTATATTCTCTAAAGTATCCAACATCCATGTCATGTTGATATACCATTTCTGGCCTAACTAGAGATTGAGTAGGGAAAGTTAGTACTATAAATTTTGTACCTTTACACTTAACTAGGTGTGTTGGGCTTGAAAGGTAATAGTCTGTGGAACTAGGTCAAGGTTGAAAGGCTTCTTGATCCAATCCCTTGTCAACTAAATTATGTGCCTAGACCTATGGTTAATATGTACATTTTCACTCTGTTAATCCTTGCATTCATAATTAGCCTATCATATATCTTGTCTTAGTTATACAAGGAATCCAAGACATCTTGTGTGTCTTGCTAAATAGCCTTTAGTGGGACCTTTATCTTTAAGGCACTCCTTGCTAGATATAGAGTCAACCTACAATAATCCCTTATTCAGATATCATAGTCATCTATTGTGTTCATCCAATGATCTTTGATGACATCATAGTCCTTTTAGCAAGAAATAAAGGTGCACACATGTAGACCTTGAACAAGTGCACATGTATGCACCTTTGATGACTTTGTTCTTTGATGTGTGCAGGTCTAGGTTGGCACACCTCAATAGTTGTAGATGTGTAGTCTCAAGGAGCTCAAAAAAGATAATGAGAAGAGGGGAGGGGGGTCCTAGGTTTTTATAGGCCCAAAATGGTATGCACCCTTTAGATGTGTGCATCTGTGTAGGTGTGCATCTCCAAAGGAGAAAAGTGAACACTTGCACATATAGCATACTTGCGCACCTTGGATAGGTGTGCATGTGCACTAGGTGTGCTAGTGCACCTTTTAGCACAAAAATCACCCTTTAACACTCAAATTCTCAATTTTGACATCTAGGTTTCTCACTCAGAGGACTTAGGCTTGACTTGGACTCCACATGGAGTTCCAAAAATGACCCAAGCCCTAGACTAGGGATCTGGGAAAAAAAAATTTACTAGGGGGTACCCATTTCTAGGAGAAATGAGGTGTGCATTGTGAAACCACAACATGTATATCTTAGGCATTAAGAAGAATTTGATTTTAGTTTCAGCAATGGTTGATGAAGGTTTAAAGGTTTAATTCTTGAAAAAATATTGTAGAATTAAATATATGAAAAATCACAAAACTATGATTGCTAAAGGAGTTAGGATGGGAGGTTTGTATAAACTTCATGTCGAAATGGAAAGTCATCATGGAATGAGTGCTACATGTGTATCAACTGAAGAGCTATAACATAAGAGGTATGGTCATTTAAATTTAAAAGATCCAATCTCTCTACAAAGAAAACAGATGGTGCAAGGTCTTCCAATACTCAAGGATGAACAAATTGGTTGTGATGGATGTACATTAGGAAAGCAACATAAAAATGAATTTCCTATAAGAACTAATGTAAAGGAAATAACTATTCTTGAATTATCACATTTAGATGTCTGTGACCCTATGCAAACTCAATCACTTGGGGGAGAATTTTACTTTCTTATATTTGTTGATGATTGCACTAGAAACACTTGGGTGTGTTAGAAATAATAGTCCACCAATATAACTAGGGGGGTGAATTAGTTATATGATAATTTAAAAAATTTAACCTCTTAAACAATCTTGACCATTCAACCAATGTAAAAAAAAATGATAAGGAGATGCACATAAATAATTGTAGTAGATATGTTGACTAGGGAAACCCTTGATTAGAGGGAAAACCTCAGTGGGAATGATGCCCACAAATTGATGTACTAATATGACTATTCCTTGTTAGAGGATGGACCTCATTAGGAGTCTATTACAACATTTAGTAAAAGAGTCACTGTTAGGAGACTTTGAATCCTTATTAGGAGATTTCAACCCTATTAGGAGTTGTGGAAGATAGTTGAACCCATTGTCCAAATAGCTTCATGATTAGATTAATGAACCCACTATCTAATTGACCTCGGTACTATTCCTTTCAGAATAATAGATGTGTAACAAGTTTTCACTTCTTCCTTTGTCGAGTACATTGGATTCCTTCACCTTTGGATCATGCAAACAGATCTGGAACTTTGAATTCAATAATAATAACTGTTAAGGTCACTTACATGCATAGGTAGGTTACTCTATTTTTGTATCGCTTTTTTGCTTATTTATTCGCAAGTCTTCTCTTCTCTCTATATATAAAGCATGGAAAAAATCTTTCCTTTATATTGTGCTTAATAATAAATCCTCAAGTTGGCTTTCAACATGTTAATTAAATGAAATACACATTTAATTAATGCTATTGGCTCATAGTTATACACAAAATTTCACATTGCAAATTTTGTATATGCGCACTCTCTGACAACATCAACGATTAGTATGCTATCTCTAGTTGACCACATAACCCTTCGCTAAAAGTGTAATGAATTGTAGCAATCATACAATAGGAACTACTTTTCTAATACTTTGTTTTCATATGATTCTCTGTAGATCAACCATATCTTCCATACAATGTTGATTTAGGTTCTGCACATTTACCCTTGTAACAAATACACAATGTAGTATGTGCTGGTAACTATACATCATCAAATAAGTAATATAATGTTCTCAATATAGAAACCATATTTTGCTACTCTGTCGATCTTTTACAAACTTATTACTATGTTTTCATCAATAAAAAACATAGTTATAAATACATCATATCAATTTTCTGCAACGCTCCCCCATAGCATTAGCATTCATGCTTACAATCTCCCCCTTTGGCATAGATGGTAACATAGATGAAAAACATCTAGTTCCAAGAATACCAACAAGTCTTCTCAAATCCTTTTCATCAATCAAATCTTGCTTTATGCTTGCAATACTTCTCCCCCATAGTAAAATATTTTTATGCCATAGATGCCAAAGGTTTTAGCAACCAATGTCTCTACACCAAACTCTACAATAGCTTCCTAGCTTAAGTGTCAAAAGACACTACAACAATATCAACAAGAGTCCTAGATGACTACGTCCATCATAGATACTCCCCCATATAGGAAGCATCAGCATTCAATCCAGTCTATCATTGGTGCCTTGTTCCCTAGACTAATGCACTTTTGCATATTTTATTCTGAAATAGATAGGGCCATAATCCCAAGCATACCTCTTAGGTACTTAGATGTATCCTTTGGTAAGGCCTTTGTGAAAATATCTACAATCGATTCCTTAGTGAATTCTCCTCCTCTATCAGATCTTAAGCTCTTGATTTTAACTCTAGATTTATTCTCTACATTGTTCTTGAATATCCTGAATTTCTCAAATGCCTCTGATTTTTCTTTAATAAAAGCTACCCACATCATCCTAGTAAAATCATCAACAAAAATCATAAAATACCTCTCTCCATAGAATCCTATTGTTCTTGTGGGACCACTCAAATATGTATGGACCAATTCCAACTTTTGTGTAGTACCAAACTACTTGCTAGGAAATGAAACTTTCTTCTACTTAGACAAGATACATTCCTTAAAAATAATGTCAGTGGGCATAGTGATCTTAGGTAAATCCCTCACAACAAGTGTATTACTAGCTTTCACAATGTTATCAAAGTTTATGTGACAAAATATTTTGTGCAATAACCAACTGTTGTCAAATTTAGCTACAAAACATGTTATTTTGGTGGAGTTAAATTGAAATACATTACCTTTGGTTCTTGTGCTAGTACCAAGAAATTTTTCTTTGTTGTCCTTGATGATGCATTCATCATTACTAAACTGTAATCAATAACCTTTGTCCATAAGTTGTCCAACACTTAACAAGTTATGTTTTAGTCCATCAACAAAATAAACATCATTAGTATTTGTTTTACCATCAAGTGAGATAGATCCAATTCCTATAATGTGACTGTATATGAGCAATGTTAGTATGCTAATAGAAACCAAATTTAAATAAAGCTTCTACAAACTAAACAAAATTCATAAACTTCAAGATAGACTAAGATGAGAACTCAATTGAGAATATGAGCCATTAATGGGCTCTCTCAATGAGAAGCTCTCTTGTTGAGTAGCTTTGTCTAAATAGATAGGATGTATGCTCAAGCTTATGCTTCAAAAAGGGCTTCAAATAGAGTTGGAATTTGGGTGTGAGTGTATGGTTTTGATGTAAAATGGCTTCTCAAAATGGCATTATGACTTTACTTCATGGATTGTGTTATTTTGCAAAGGGGAAGGATCCAATTTATAGGCAAGAGGCTTGAGGGATTGAGGGCTAAGATGCAAGGATGGGAAAAAGCTCATGGAGGGCTCAGATTGCATGAGAGGAGAGCACATGGATTGTGCTTCTTTATAGCCAATCAAGGAGTGACACATGTCACATGGTGAGAGGATGGAGGAAAGGGGAATGATGAGTCAACAAAGGAGGCTCAAGGGATAAAATCTTCATAAAGACCCTCATAATGATTTGTAAGAGCAATAAAAGGGCTTGGAAGAGTCATTTATGGCCTAGTGGGCTTCATAAAGTTTTATGGTTGAGATATTTTGAGGGTGATGAGAGAAATTTTGACTTGGACTTGATTAGGAGGGTTTTAAGCTTGCTTAGGCTTGTGCAAATGATTAGAGGATGGATTAGGATGGTTTAGGATTAGCTTAGGGATAGACAAGTGGATGGCATTTAATGAGGGTGGGTGAAGGAGGAGATATTTGTTAACTTTGGCTTGGGTTAGTAAGTTTTAACCCATGTTTAGGGAATGTGACAAGGTTAGGAGGGGATTAGGATTAGGGTTAAAGACATATTCTAGAAGAGTCTAGGCTTTGGATGAGGATGAAGACTTTCTAGAAGAGTCTAGAATTTCTTAGGATGAGGATGAAGACTTTCTAGAAGAGTCTAGAACTTCTTAGGATGAGGATAAATTAGATTTTTAGGAAATAAATAAAGTTTTATTTATTTCAAGGGTTTGGGTTGAGGAGATATTTATTAAAACTTTTTTAATAAACATGAGGATTAATATTTAATCTTAATTAAATATTTTGAGTTGGGATTAGGGGTAGGAAATGATGAGATTAGCCTTTAATTAAAATTAAAGAAGGATTAGAAGATTTTGGAAGAGGTTAGTGGTCTTAAGGAAATTGGCCAAGTTTTGGGCAAAAAATAAATTTTTTATTTATTTTGGGTTTTTTGGTCAATTTATTAATTAAATAATTAATAAATAAGGAAATAACATTTAAATAAGATTTAAACATTTTTGGGAGGGATTCCTTAATTAAATATTTTTACTTAAGATAAAGGGATTTAATGGCATAAAAATTAATTAATTAATTAATAAATGATGATGTCATCAGGACTTTTTCAAAAAATAAAAATGCTTTATTTTCTAAAGGTTTTTAGGTGTCTACAGTGATAGGCTGCATTGTTCCCTACATTGACAATTCCTCGATCATGGCTTCTAAATTTGACAAATTTTCTCATATCACTAGTCATATGATGTGAACAACCACTATCAATGATCCAATATTTAATTTCAACTTGTGAAATTAGTGTGCTTTCTTCTCTAATCTCTCTATCAAGATCATCCTCCTTTATAGCAATGAATCTCAATTCATCTCCACTTTTGTTTTGATAAGATTCTTTTTCTATTTCTCCTTCTTCATTAGCATATAAACAATTTCTAGGTCTTCTAGATCTGAATCTTCCCTTATACTTCTTTTCTCTTTTAGGACACTTAGATGAATAATGACCATATTCATTACATGTCCATCATTTAAAGATATTCTTACCATCTTTTTCTCTTTCCACAAGAAGAGACACTCCTTCCTGGATCTTTTCCTCAATAGACCTGTTGCTGCTAGCAATGTCTCCTTGTGCTTTTGTGTTCCTTGCTAGACTAGGTTTAATATTAAATGTACTAAATGTTGTCTCAACTTTTTCTAATTCTCTAGATTGTTTCAGATTGAATTCTTTAGCTTCTAATCTACCAAGCAATGTTTCTTTGGTGAAGTTAGTAGTATAGGGTATCATCACCCAAATCATCTGTGTTATTGTCTTGAAAGGTGGTGTAAGGCTTTTCAAGATCTTTCATATTACTTCATCATCAGACTTATTTCCAGCAAGAGATGTGATTCTTGCAACAATCTTAGATATTCTGCCAATATAGCTTCTTACAAATTCATCTTCCATCATTCTAGCATCTTGGAATGTGAAATATAGATTTTGTAATCTAACTCTTTTTGTATGTTTATCACCCTCATAATTAGATTATAAGGTTTTCTATAATTTCATGAGATGTTTTGAGTTGTTTTACCTGGCTATACTCTCTTTTAGGTAGAGCTGACAATATTTTTTCTCTTTCCCTTATGTTGCACATAAATACTTCTCTTTGTTCCTCGGTATAGCTTTCAAGATTATCTTCTTCCACAATGTTTTTAGGTGATTTGGTTACAAGCCAATATCCTAGACCCATGCACAAAAGATGCATCTTCATTTTATCCTTCTAGATGTTGTAATTTGTTCCATGAAATCTTAGACTTTCATTTCTAAACATGTTTCCATGGATCTCCCAAAGTTGTTAAACTTTTTCTTCAAGGACCTAAGGGTCTGATACCAATTGGTAGAAACAATAGTCCACCAATTTAACTGGGGGGTGAATCAATTATATGACAATTTAAAACATTTAACCTCTTAAAAAATCTTGACCACTCAACCAAAGTAAACAACAATGATAAGGAGATGCACATAAAAATTGCACCAAATATGTTGACTAGGGAAACCCTTGATCAGAGGGAAAACCCTAGTGGGAATGATGCCCAAAAAATGATGTACTAATATGAATATTCCTTGTTAGAGGATGGATCCTATTAGGATTCTATTACAAAATTTAGAACAAGAGTCCCTTTTAGGAGACTTTGAATCCTTGTTAGGGGATTCCAACCCTGTTAGAAGTCATGGAAGGTAGCTAAACCCACTATCCAATTGACCTTGATACTATTCCATTTAGAATAATAGATGTGTAGTTAAGCTTTCACTTCTTCCTTTGTCTAGTACATTGGACTCCTTTACCTTCGGATCATGCAATCAAATCTAGAACTTTGAACTCAGTAACAATAACCCTTAAGGTCACTTACACACATAGGTAGGTTACTCTATTTTTGTATCACATTGTTGCTTAGTTATTCACAAGTCTTCTCTTCTCTCTCTATATAAAACATGGGAAAATCTTTCCTTTATACCATGCTCAATAATAAATCCTTGAGTCATCTTTCCACACATTAATTAAATGCAATACATATTTAATTAATGTTGTCAGCTCATAATTATACACAAACTTTCACACGTGTGACTTTTGTACATGCATACTCTCTGACATCATCAATGGTTAATATGTTGTCTCTAGTTGACTACACAACCCTTCACTACAAATGTAATGAATTGTAGCAATCATACAATAGGAACTACTTTCCTAATACTCTATTTTCATACAATTCTTTGTAGATCAACCATGTATTATATTCCATACAATGTTGATTCAATTTTTGCACACTTACCCTTGTAACAAATACACAATGTAGTATGTGCTAGTAACTACACATCATTAGATAAGTACTATAATGTTCTCAATACAGAAATCACAATCTGTTGCTCTATCAGTTTTTTACAAAATTATTACTATGTTGTCATCAATGACAAACATAGTTATAAATACATCATATCAATGTTTTGAAATGCTCCCCCATAGCATCAAAATTCATGCTAACAAGGTGTATTTCTTAAGGAATAAGAATGAAGTTTTTGAATGTTTCAAAGAATTCAAACAATAGTAGAAAGACAAACAACTAAAAAATGTTAAGATTCTTAGATCAGATCAAGGGGGGAATATACTTCTTATTTTTTTTGTTAATTATTGCAAATATAATGGAAATATTAAGCAATACGTAGTTGCCCATAGTCCTAAAAAAATGGTGTAGCTGAAAGAAAAAATAGAACAATTCTTGAATGTGCTAGGAGTATGCTGAAAGAAAAGAATCTCCCTACTAATGTGTGGGTTGAAGTAGTTAATGAAACTTTCTATTTTTTAAATAGAAGACCTATTAGGTATCTTTTTTAAAAAAACTTCTTATGAATCTTTTCTTGGAATTATGCTAGTTGTTAGTAATTTGAGAACTTTTGGAATCAAGGCATATTGTCAAATTCTAAAAGAGAATAGAAAGAAACATGATGCAAATTCATTCAAATGTATATTTGTTGGTTTTTTACTAATCACAAGGCCTACAATATGTATAATCTTACTACTCATAAGGTATTTTCTAGTAGAGATGTTATATTTCATGAATTTGCAGATGATGTTCAAGATGAAGAAAAGGTGGATAAAACCATTTCATTGAAACTACTTGAAGAAGACAATGAAAGTTCAAATATTGTAGATCAACAAACTCATGATCAAAGTGGGCATAATAAAAGTCAAGATGAAGTCACTTCATCCAATAATGAAGCACTAAGAAGATTTACAAGGAAAATCAGCAATTAGGTCTAATGATTATGGTTCAATGGCCCACGTAATGAATGTAGATAAACCTCAAATTTTTTAAGAAACTAAGAATCATGAAGATTGGATGAATGTAATACATGAAGAACATATTTTAATTATAAATAATGACACTTGGGAACTAAATAAACTACCAACAAGTAAAATTCATATTGGCTATTCAAAATTTTTTTTAATGCTGATGACACTATTCATAAATTCAAAGCTAGATTAGTTGCAAAAGGGTACTCACAAAAGGTAGGAATTGAGTATGAAGATACTTTTGCACTAGTTGCTAAAATGAACACTATTAGACTAACGATTGCAGTTGCTACTAAATTTGATTGGGTTCTTACTCAAATGGATGTTAAATCAACATTTTAAAATGCTAATTTAAAGGAAGACATTTACTTTGTTTGACTAGAAGGTTTTGTAAATAAGGGAAAATAACATTTGCTATGCAAGTTTAAAAAAGACATTATACAGTATCAAACAAGCACCAAGGTCTCGACCTATGATAAAATTGATAAATTCTTCTTTCAACAAGGATATATCAAGAGTAAAAATGATCCAAATTTGTACACAAAGAATGATGAACATGGACATGTTGTTTCAATTTATTTGTATGTGGATGACTTAATCATCACAAAAAGTTCTATAGAGTTGATTGATTCAATCAAGGCAACTCTATCATAGGCATTTGAAATCAAGGATCTTGGAAAAATGCATTATTGCTTTAGAATTGAAGTACAAAAACAAAATGGTAAGACTTTTATTACTCAAAGTAAGTATGTAAACAAGTTAATCCTAAAGTTTAATATGGAAGAGTGTAAAGCAACATGTACTCCATCAAATCAAATTTTAAGTTCTCTTGTGATATTGACACTTCATAATTCAATGGGACATTGTATAGGTGTATGATGGGAAGTCTATACTACTTGACCACTACAAGACCAAATATTTCATATTCTTTAAATATACTTATCCAACTCATGGCTAATCCTCTCAAGGTAAATTAGAATGTAAAGAAAAGAATTCTTCAATACCTACAAGGCACCATATTAAATATACTAGCCATTTGAATGTTGAGTTGAAAAGTTATTCTATTTTTGATTGGGTAGGAGACCTAGATGATCATAAATAACCAACTAGTTGTGCATTCAACATAGGATCAAGTGTTATTTCTTAGAGCAACAAGAAGCAACCAACTATTTCTCTTTCATCTTCTAAAGTTGAGTACAAAAAATTATGCAGTGCTACCTGTGAAGAAATTTGGCTAAGAAGAATTCTTGAAGATATGCAATGAAAGAAAGAAGGGCCCACTTCAATCAAGTGTGGCAGTCAAAGCACAATCAAGCTTGCATAAAATCTTTTTTTTCACACATGATCAAAGCATATAGAAACTCAACATCATTCTCTAAGATAGAAAATTTAGTCTCAAGAGATAGAGTTCAACTATTGTAATACCAATGACAATATAGTTGATATATTCACCAATTCATTGGGAAAAATAAAGCTTGTAACATTTAGAGAGATGTTAGGGGTCAAATAAAATCTAGTTTTTCATCAAGAGGGAGTGTTAGAGTAATGAATAAATAGTGTTGCACATGTGGCAACTCATGTTTGAGTTGTTTGCAGTAAGAGTTCAGTTTGATTGTAGTGGTGTCATAGAGTAACAACTAGAACAAATGACTCACTATAGATTTTGTTCTTAGATGTAGTTAGATGTCAATAGTAGTCCAATAGTCCATTTTCATGTGTGTTTTGTCAATCATGAATTAGTTTTTTGTCAATCTCATTTCTAGTCATTTAGAAATGTTGGTAGGTCAATCTATTGTATAATAGGGTTCTATTTTTCAATAAAATCAAGTTGCAAGTTTCTTCCTTCTCTATTTTCTTTTGAATATGTTTTCAACTTTATAATTTCTCTATTTTAATAAAATTTATATCCCATGTGGCATTTGATCAAAGCCCTTCCCCATTATATCTATGGTACTTTGGAATACACACACTCCTTGTTCAAAATAAATAAGCAACTCCATTGGAATGTATGCCCCAACTAACTTGCAAGTAGTCTCATTGATCACTCATCTTCAATTTGAGCTTCCCCCGCATATGTTTTTGGCCTAGTCCTTACTGTTAGTGTAGTTTTTTATTTTTCCTATTTTGCTAGGTTTTTCCTACACTTTTAATAATCTCGCTTAGGTTAATAAAGCATGTCTTATTAGGTGAATGGTTGTGAGGTGTCACCTTCCTACATGTGAGCATCCATTAGCTATCTTAGGAAGATACTTTGCTATCTTTAGTCTGATAGATGATTGCTCCTCATTGGTTGGTGTTTCCACCTCCTCCCTCTTCCTAGCCTATATAAGCATGCTACCTAGCTTGTATTTGCATCTCTTGTTTTTTGCATCCTCTTAATGCTATTTTGCTTCCAGTATTTGCATTACTCTCTTGGAAACTAACTCTATGATGCTATTTTGATTTTGAATCATTTGCATTCATAGTTTAGATATTTACTCTTTGCACTAGTTTTTTGGGTTATTAATCTTATCAGATTCTAACACTTGCAAACATAATCAACCTCATCCACAAATATGAGCCTCTCCTTTCACATAAAATAGTACCCACTCAACACCACTAAGCCTCCAAAAAATTATATGTTTAGATGCTTGTATAGATCTAGTATAATATAGACAACTCTTACATTCTATCTACAATGAGCACCAAAGCATGGTTAACTCCCTTTCCATTTACCATAGGTACCCTATGAAAATGAACCCTTCATACTACACATAAATCCTTCATTTCAGTGCTTTGCATGGAAATCATAAGCAAGTTGGAAACTAGAGGAATTGGAGGTAAAAGCACCACTTTACTATCAGTTCTTGGAAAGATCTTAAAGATGGTTTAAACCAAGAATCAATTTTTTTTTTCCCATGCATAGATTATATCCTCTTGTTGTCTAATTACCGATCCACTCAAACACTTCAACACAATTAGGCTCCCTCTATGGTCATAGCCACAATTGTTATATGTCAACTACACTTTTATTGGCACTCTTTTCAATATACTTGTTTATTTCAAAACCAACCTCAACTTGGGTTGTATATGTTTCCCATTGCTTAGTTTCTAACCTTTTTCATGATTCATAGGGGAGTTACCATGTACAAGTTAGGAAAAAGAAAACTGTGCACCATCCTCCTTTTATCAAAGGCCCTAGGTTTCAAGATATTCATCAACATTGAAAATTGGAATCCAATTCATGTGATCCCTCACAATGCTTAGTGGCCTTCTAGGTGCATCATATCACCAAAGGAAGTTCAACTTTTCAATATTCAAATAACCAACCAAACAATCCACCCTCAATCCAAAAAACATATAAATGACAATTTAAAATAATAGGGGTAGCACATTTCAACCTACAATAATAGTTAGATAACCCTCGAGCAATTAGTTGGGTCCCAAGTGGATATGACTAAATATTTTTTGATCTCATCCAATTAGCTTGTCAAATTGATAAAGGGACCTTCAACAATCTCTAAGTGTAAATTGAATGAATTCAAGCCATCATATGATTACTTAAACCTTATTCTTTATTAGTCTATAAAGTATCAACACACAATGGAATAATGCCTTTGACTAGCCATAAAAACTAACAAAAATAAATTAACCCATGCGTTCTTTGGTTCACAAACTTCCACCCTGCAAGATTTCAACTTATGAAAACATCAAGATCAAAAGATATCAATCTCCACAATTTCCCACTTCAAATTTGTTTTGCACTTGACAAGCCAACTTGTAGTAAATAACATATAAAATTTGTTGAAAATATAAGTTAGACAAGGTTATTGAGAGGGGAGAGGTGAATTAGGAACTAATAAAACTTTTTACCTTACTTTACTAGTTAATCCTTCATATAATAATTTGATCAAATTGCATGCATGAAAAAATGAATGTATTTAAAATATTCATAACATTTTGACACAAGATATGGTGGCCCAAAAACCTTCCAATTAGAAAGTAAAACTGGGGTGGGGATGGTAGCCACAAGCTTTAGTAGCGCAGTATAAAGTTAACCTATTAAGGCTTACAACTAATTACTTTTGGTGATTTGTGCCCCTATTAGGAGCAATAAGGACTGTGATGTCCATCTCGTTAAAGGATTTTCAAACATACAATGGAGTGTGCACTTAGTTAGGAGATTTAGCAAAATATTGTTAAGTCTACCCTATTAAAGAATTTGACTGATACACTTGTTAGGATGAACTAGTGGTTGATCTCAGATTTACAACTCTGGTTTGCTAGTTGAGATTCCTTGCATTGTAATGATCACCTGACTATGATAAATAAATCTTTGATGTCCCTTATACTACTTGTAACCTTCTCTAATTTTCACTCCTTCTCATTATATCTCTTTACATATATATATTTGGATATGATATAATGCATTAAATATATACCAATCCAAATCATAACTTACTAGAGTCAGTGACAATATCAATTTCATCATAATTCACAAAGTCAACCTAACTACTGTAACTTGGGTTTTGAAGACAAGATTAGTGATATTTTGATACATGACAGGCACTTTCAACACTCATAAAACTTTGGCACTTAGTTGAACTTGAATTTTGGTCCATACTAATCACTTCCAAGTAGCTTGAATTTGGTCAACATTGTGTGACTTGATGAGCACTAAGAAACTCAATAGTTTCTAAATCACTTGATTGACACTGCATTACTTGATCAACACTAGATTCACATTGTTAACATTGTGAGCTTGGTAGACATAGTATAACTTGGTTAACATACCATAGCTTGGTTAACACTATGATCTTATTCACTTCCATTGAATATCTCAGTAGCTTCTACTATGCTCAATTTTCACTATACAACATTTATGAAGCTTAGTAAACATTGTGTACTCAAGAGTATATGAAACACTTGGTTAACACTACAAACTGAATGATAGGCTTGGTAGCATTGTAGAGCTTGGTAGCAATGTAACAATTTGACTAAGTGTTGAGTTACTGATAGACAAATTGACCTAAATGTCAATAATATCCCCCTTTGGCATTAGTGACAAAAAAACTTATCAAGCCAAAAATTTGAACTCCAAAACTTCCTTTGCCATCATTCTTTGTTTTCAACTTAGTTTGAATTCTTGAAGCTATAACTCAATAACATACTCTATTTTCCTAATTTTTCAAAATTGCTTTTGTAAAGATATTTTATGCTTATTTGTACAAGTATCTTCATGATACTATACTAGTCCCCCATTCATACATCTCGCCTATATACATACAAATGGAGTATAGTATATTTCTTCTCCTTTACAATATCTTTTCCCTCTTTACATATTACTACTCTCCCTTTTTTACATAAATGAAAAAGGTGTATAATATCTACATGATAATACCAAAGTGTGACAAGAAATCCAAATGTACCTTTAGAATAAGTGCCATTATCTTTGTTGTACTTTTGCATCTAGGTTTAATTACCTATAGAAGTTCATTAGGAATTTTCCGTGCAAGCTCATCCAGTGAGTACTTCCATTTGCCCAATTTTTTCATAAGCATATCCTCAATCTACTTTTTCTCTTTTGTATTCCTAGTCTCATACTTAAGAGATTTGAAGTTTTCCATGCCAGATCCTTCTTCCATTCTTTTAAAATTTTCTTGAAGTGTAGGTGCATCTCTTTTGAAGATAATTTGCTCAACTTTATCTTCACCTAACTTCAACTTCTTCTTGGCCTTGGCTTCCCTTATAGTGAATATATTAGGGTGTAATGACCCTTGTAGGATCATCTTAGTTCATTCTAAACATCCATTTTAATTTTGTACTCGTAGTATTTACTGTACTATTATTATTTCTAGTCTTCCTTGTTTCTTCTGATTAATACATCAATATCTCAGATATATCCATTAAGCGGTTGTGTGGTTGTAGATCTTAGTCTCAATTAAAACTTTATTTTTAGATAGTTTTGTCAAGTAGTACTTCTATATTGATGTTGCGTCATACTCTTAAGCCACTGGTGGAAAAGAGGTACATCTCTATTGTACAAATTTAATCCCTAGCTTGCTGTCTGAAAGTATATGTTTGTATGTTCTATTGACGTATTTGATATACATATATTATTTATGTGGAAATAGGCATCTCTTACTCATGCTATAATATTAGCAAATAGGCCATTCAAATTGGATGCCTTACTCTGGCTATTGAATGAGTCATTGCTTTAATAACCTCAAATTACTAATTGGATGCTTGCAGCAGCTACCTGTGACTTGCACGATATTTGTGTATGGATCACTGGCTGTAATAAAATCCTAAGATGGTATTATTTCCTTGGCATTGAATATATTATTAACCATGTGTTTGATAGTGGGTGTAATTTTCATTCACTCCTTCACCCTACAAAGCCAATGTTTCCGCTTTGTCAATGATCTTAACGATAGAACTTGTGCTATCAGGTTGAGATTTTTTATTTATGTTTTACTTATAAAACTTTCCTTATATTGTCTTGACCCTCATGCATATACTTATGATTAATAATTCATTTTGGTAGTGTGCCTCTTAAAGAGACTGGCGATTGGAATTTCCTCTATCATGCTCTCCTGAGACAATGTCTTTAATCCTTATCACTTATATTGATAGTTTATGCTATCACTATCTTTTTGCCCCATCTATTTCTGTAAATACTTTGTATGCTCTATATCCAGAGTGGTAGTATTATAAAAAATGATTCTCTAGTCTTTTTGCAACCGGTCCATGCTGATTGTAATGTTTCCTCCAATCATTTATTTTCGGTACATAGTTTATTGCTTTCCCCACTGAGTGTTATTAAAGTCTTCTTTTAATTTTCTAGATCAATTATTAAATCTTCATGATTCTTGGACAAAGCATACGAACCTCATTTAATACCTTATGGGATGGATGGGTTGTAACAGACACATCCTTAATAACACCTTTTCATAGTTATTTATTTATTTTAATTTTATCTTATTATTTATCAAATATTACATTGTTAGTATCATTAATAATAACAATTTATTTGATATTAAATTATATTATGATTTTATATCAATCATCATACATTTTTTTATTGTTTATACAAAACATATAATTATCAATAATTTGTATTATACATTTATACATATATATATAAATTATTTTATAATTTATTATTGTTATTATTTCTTTATTTCTTTATTTAATGTTTTTATCAATTGATATAATATTATATCTATTTGATATAAGATAACAATAAATGATATATATATATGTATATTTAAAATTTGTTTATTTTACTTTATCAAATGCAATCATAATTATAAATCATATTTATTGATTTATGTAATTATATTAATAACAACATTATAACATATCATATATTATATTAATAATAATATTAGTAATATCATAATTCTTAATACTATTGCGTAGTGTATTTTCTTCATATATTATTTATAATAATATTTAATTCTCAATTATATTATAATATTATTCTTGAATATATCCATCTCATAATATACCCCATGTAGGTACATTATAAAATTATTATCCTTAATTATTATCATTATATAATATGTTATTTGAATATCCATATATCATTTCAATTTGGGCTCATGACATAGGGGATGACTTCGTAGGTCTAGTTATAATAACCATATCTTTCTTCCTTAGAGGCTCTTCTTCCTTAGATTTAGCTTCCTATTCTTCATACTCTTCATCATCATCTTCTATATCATCACCTTTTCCCTCGGTAAGCATTAGAGTAGAGCTTTCTTTCTTTTTTCTTTTTAGTATCTTCTCTACTCTTTTCATTCATTTATTTATTGCTTGAGGTAGCTTGATCTCAAGTTCAATTCTTGCCTTTGCCTCATCAATTCTAAAGTATCTGGCTTTAGGATCCATAGGCTCATTCAATAGAGCCTCTATGATATCCTTAGTTTCATCAAAGTTAACCTCATACTCTAGAGGCTTAACCCATTCTACTCTAGGTTTGACTGCCTAAATATATACTTTGTCATAGTCCACCATTACAAAAATATCATCCTTGTAATATTCTACAAGTTTCTTAGGGATCCTAAATCTATTACACATCTCCTCTTTGAATGATTCAAAATATTGATCCATGATGCTATCAAAATTTTCACTTGTTTCTGCTATATACTCATTGATCTAATATAAAATAGGAACATCCTTCCTCCATACTACTATACCTTTGGAAGGGAAAAAATTTTGAATAAAGAAGAATAAACATGTCAAAAGAGATCCAAACTTACATGTATTTTTCTTTGATCATCTGATGCTCTCCATGTTCTTGTTGAACTAATTCAACAACAAATCAACAAGGTTGAAGGATAGCTTATTCTTCACAACCTTGGATGTAAGATCAACAACTTCACATGACACACTATTCAACCAACTAGAACTCTATATTTTGTGTGCAATTACATGTATGCCAAACTTCAGCTCCATGTTAGTTACAACATTAAGATTCATACCTCTTCCATTCCACTCGACAAGATTTTTCTTGGTCAATTTTGCTTGGCCTAGGGTTTTTCGTTGTCTTAGCTTTGTTTAGCATTGGAAGCATAGTGATTCTATGAATCATTTTCTTCTTAATCTAAATGGGGTGGTCCAACCATAACTATTCATTATGAACATGACTTAGAATAAATATAATCCATTTTCCCTACAAGTCTCTTGGTATATGTGAAATATGTGTCAGACCCTTGGTTTCCAAATGTTGATGCTCTGGTTTTAATGCACCATCGACACACAATTTATTGTATGCTTCATTCATCTTGAGGGTTTCAAGTTCCTAAATAAAATAGTGGTAAAAATAATGAATGTCATGCACGAGTAATACCTTTGATATAATTTTGAGACTATGCACTAGCTAGGTTGAGCACCTATGCAATTTCTAAACTCAACTTAAAACTAGGTGACTTGCCGTCGACTCCATGAACCAATATTTCAAAACCTTTCTTTGCTTTGCTACTTGAAGATTCCATGCTTGGTAGTGTTTCTAAAACCTTCAAGAATTCTTCAACAACAAATACTCAAATTGATCGAGGGCTCTAAATTTTCTCTTCACATATAGCTCTTGAAATTTGTAGTGAAACAATGCCTTTGATTTATTCCTTTTAATGAATTTCCTTTAATTGATTGCTATTTATGATTTGTACTTCATACTTTCTTAGTGATAGGATTTCGTCCACTTGACTTATTCTTTAATGCTTGGGAGACATCTACAACTCAATAGATTCACCAACACTAGGTAGGAACTACCAACTCTATTTCCATAACCATAAATAATATGCAAACCAACCTTGATCAATAAGTTCTCGTGACTTGACCTTGCTTAGTAAGGTATCCTACTTTCATCATGCTCAGTGATCCCTATGCATCTTAAATGTTGATTTCAATCATTATGCTTGCCAGCTAGAGCTGATATTAGATTACTTCTTCTAAATCATAGTTCCAATGATCTCCATAAGGAACTATGTTGAAATGATTGAGCCACCCAACTCATTGACTTGGGTATCATTCACTTCATGATCTTGATTTGCATTCTCTAGAGATTTCGGTACCCATTTCTATGTAATTTGTTTTGATATTGTTAGCTTTGGCTTTCTTTTCATCTTCAATTCTACCTATGTTCATACCTCTTAGCAAGATGTCCAAGTTTTGTACAAATAAAACATCTTTTTGTAGTATCTCTTTTCCTTAAGTGATGTTTCACATAGTTCGCTCCAATGTGCCTAAATTCATCATAGTAGTGACATCTACACCATGTATTGTAATCCCATTCAAATATTGCTTTCACAATTTTTTCTATTGGGTTCCATTGCTTGGTTTTGCATTCTAAAGATTTATGTTTTTATTTCTTGTAATTGTGACATATACCTTCAAACTTAGGTTTCTCTTTGTATTCACTTGCTCTATGACCATGCTTATTGCAACTGTAACTCTTTCCATTGAATTTTTCTTTACCATTACTACAAATTTTTTTTGATGTATGACCTATCTTACCATAGTGATTTTAAGTAGGCCTTTTATTCTTTTGAGCTCCTTGCTGAGATGATTTACCTTCTTTACTATGTCCTATTCTAGCTTTGCCTTTGCGTCTATACTAACTTTGCTCATTCAATAGATTCATGCTTTCTTGAGATTTTATCACTCTTTCATAGGTTTGGTTTTCAACATTGAGATCATTTTCTAGTCTTTGATTCTTTGATCTTAGATTCATAAGCTCTTCATTTGCATTAGATATTTGATCAATAAAGTCTTCTTGCTGAAGGGATAATTGTTGAATTTCATTATTCTTTTCTTCTATCTCTTCTTTGGCTTTGTTTTTTTCTTCCACAACTTCACATAATCTTACTAAATGGATTTCTTGTTCTCTTTTTAGCCTTCTAACTTCTTCTTGAAGATTTGAAATCTTTTCTAATAGATCTTTGATTACTTCATCAACTTCATTCGAATTTCTTTCTAGATATATGTCTCCAATTCTTTCTTCAGTGTAGAGATTGTTAATAGCCTTATCTAGCTTGTATACATCCATTTCCTCTGATCTTGTCTCAACATGTTAAACTTTTCATGTGAGAACCTAAGACCTTTGATAAAATTTGTTGGAAATATAAGGTAGGAAAGGTTATTGAGAGGGGATGAGTGATTTAGGAACCAAAACTTTTTACCTTACTTTACCAATTAATCCTTCATATAATATTATGATCTAATTGTATGCATGAAAGAATGAAAGTATTTAAAATATTCATAATATTTTGACACGAGATATGGTGACCCAAAAATATTCTAATTAGAAAGTAAAACTGGGGTGGGGATGATACCCTTAAGCTTTAGTACTACAGTATAAAGTTAACTTGTTAAGGCTTACAATTGACCACTTCTAGTTCTTCCCTGTTAGGAGCAATAAGGACTTTGAGATCCACCTTGTTAAAGGATTTACAAACATACAATGAAGTATGCACTCAGTTAGGAGATTTAGCAAAATACTGTTAAGTCTACCCTCTTAAAGGATTTGACTGATGCACCTATTAGGATGAACTAGTGGTTGATCTTTGATCTACAACTCTGATTTGTTGGTTGATGCTCTTTATATTGTAATGATCACCTAATTGTGATAGATAAATCTTTGATGTCCCTTATACTACTTGTAACCTTCTCTAATTCACACTCGTAATCATTATATCTCTTTAAAAACATATTTGGATATAATATAATGCATTAAATATATACCAATCCAAATCATAACTTACTAGAGTTGGCTACAATACCAATTTCATCATAATTCATAAAGTCATCCCAATTATTGTAACTCGGGTTCTAAAGACAAACTCGGTGATGTTCTAATACATGGAAAGTAATACTAAGGCTCAACATACTCTAGCACTCAATTGAACTTGAAGCTTGGTCCATATTAATCACTTCCAAGTAGCTTGAACTTGGTCATCACTATATGACTTAGTGAACACTAAGAAACTCAATAGCTATTGAATCACTCGATTAACACTGCATTACTTGATCAACACTAGATTCACATTTTTAACACTACAAGCTCATCAGACATAGTATAACTTGGTTAACATACCATATTTTGGTTAATACTATTATCTTCTTCACTTCTACTGAATAGATCAATAGCCTCTACTATGCTTAGTTTGCACTGTACATTGTTTATGAAGCTCAGTAAACATTATGTAGCTTAGAAAACACTACAAAATGACTCCTTGACTTGTGAGTATCTAAAACACTTGTTTAACACTGCAAACTAAATGAAAGGCTTGGTAGCAACTATAAAGCTTGGTAGCAATGTAACCATTTGACTAAGTGTTGAGTCACTGATAGACAAATTGACCTTAATGTAAAAAAAGGTAATCTTGAAAAATAGGCAAATGATCAAATGGAAGCTTCAAAGTAAAGGCATTGGATTAGTCTAACATGGAGAGTATAAGAACAAAATTTGGGCTCATGATGAATAAATAGGTGTATTTTGTAAGCTAATGTATTTGGTCATCTAAAAATGTATAACTACATATACTGATAAAGCAAAGGTTTTTGAAAAAGAAATGGCTTTGGAAAAGTAGGAAAATAGATTGGTCAACTTGTAAAAACTTGCACAGGATAAGTATTTTGAGTATAGAATCTAGGGGTACAATGTGTTTTACATTATCAATCATGGTTATAACTCCACAAAGTGGAAATAATATAACATATAAAAACACCTAACTTTGAGAACTCAAAAACCTATCAAAAATCATTGTAATGAATTGAAATTTGAAACATAATTAATCTAATATGCATACCAAACATCCCAAAAGTGGAAGGTGATGAAACTTAATAGGACATAAGATATTGAATTTCGATGTAAGCCTGTTACAAAAAAATTGACATAAAACAAAAAAAAATCAAATTTCTCAAGTGCTCAAAATGAAATCTCACTAAATGGCTCGAAACTCGAAAGTAATGATCTAAGATGCATGCATAGGCTGAAAGTAATATGTGGAGCACTTAAAACTCATTATAGGTCTTGAATCATAAGTCATGTAGACATGTTATACAAGCTTACATAGGGTTTTAATCTGCAAAATTTTAACATGGTACTCCAATATTCTTAAGAATTTTGAGAGTCCCAAATCTATGCATTGTTCTCTTACTAGTGTTGATGTATAACATTAGTAGAAGTAATGGTCAATTGTGATGTCCTATGTGAATCTTGTTCTTCATATTTATATATACATACATACATACATACATATATAAGTGCATTTGGATTATTATCATAACAATTTGTATTGTTGTCAGTAGACATTATAAAAGTTGTTATTATTATCAAGGGCCTTATGATCTGGTGTTGACTACATAAAGGCTATTGAAAACATGACGTTGTTTACATAAACTAACTAATGGTTAATTATGCTTCCATAGAGGCATGACCCTACCTTGCCAAAGGCCATGTAGATTCATGACTCTACAGAGGCATGGTTCTTCACAAGTATAGGTTGGAATGCTTTAGAATAATTGTTTGGGGGGGGGGGGGTGTGCGGGGTGAATTAGTTATCCAAGGTCTAGATGTCTAAATAAAACTTTTCATAGCTTAGTGAACCCATAAAACATTTATCTTCATGCATGTATCCATAAGATTATGCAATCACTTAAATATTGTAGGTTACTATCAAATCAACTTGTAGAAATGTAAACATGAAACATAAAATATTCATCAACATACTTGACACAAAGATTTAAATGGAAAACCAATTTGGGAAAAATGACCATTAACATGCTACTCTTTTTCACTCTTTTGAAGTGATGTCCTATGAAAGGCCAACCTTGTTAAAGGTTACAATACACACTATTAAATGTGACCCTATTAAAGGATTTAAATCAACCTATTAGGAGTGAGCCATGTTAGAGGACTGTAGACCATTCACTTGGAATGTCACCCAGCTAAAGGATTTACAAATGATTGTTAGGTCAACTTTAATCCAAAGGATTTACCCCAGACTAATACAATTATTAGAGAGAAACAATAAGGCTTGATTTTATAACAACTTATAACTCCATTTTTAGATTATAGATCTTTGTTTTAGTCCTCCATTCTACTTGGCCTTCACTCATTGCAGCTATGATAGCTTGTTCACCCTTCAAGTATCCATACCCTTAAGCCTTATTACTTAACATGCCATTGCAAACTCTTCTCTTAGGTCACTTGATGAATCAAAACCCTTGACTTCTTGTCTTCCTTAGGTTCTCACACATGACAATTTTTTCTTTTGACCAAAAATTCATATAAATAGGAAATTAAGATCTTTTGCTACTCATTCTCCATCATCCAATTCAAGGTTAGGATAGATTAGGTAGGATTCAATGAATCTACCCCATATTCCATATCTCTTCTAGAAACTTCCTCTTTAATCCTCTTTGAATTTTCCTAAAAATAATTTATCTTAAATTATGTGCCTCCAACTCATCAAACTTATCTTCCACCTAGTTCACATAATCCAAGAAAAAAAACTTGTTGGCTCAAATCCATCAAATTCATGATCTTTTAAATAATTCATCCACTCAACATTATCTTTCTTCTAATGCTTGGCACATACTATGTTGCTCGACATCCTCTATAAAAAAACTCGGCATGAACTAAAGTTTACTAGTGCTCTACATCAACTAAACTTTACTTGGCATCCATTGTTCTGCTCGGTATACACTAGAACAAGCTTTTACTTAGCTCCAATTGATTTTCTACTTGGCTTGCACTGACTTTTCTCGGCACCTACTATCCACTCGATCAAGCTTGGTAAACAAACTTTGTGTAACTTGTTCTTCTAAAATTTCTTAGTGTAACTAGCCTTTGTAACCTTAAGTAGATTATTAATACATCATGTTATCACTATCTTAATTGATTATTGTACTCCTTTACATAATCATAACTCAACCTTTCCTCTAGGTGCTATTATTACATCTTTTGATCAAATCCTCTTCATCAATCAAATAAGTGATTGTACTTAAATCATATAAGTAGTTGTCTTACTAGAAAATAATAGGTTTGACATCAGTAACAAAAAATGATTGAAACATATTTATCATACTTTTTTCTTCCTCAAACAATAGTCTTCTTCAATTTTATCTAAACAATATCCCTCTTTGTACTATTTTCAATGTATTCTCAACAATCTCCCTCTTTGGCATTGATGAAAAACTAGACTGATCAAACAAACAAACTAGGTTAAAATAATAAGACAGTACCAAAAGGAAAATGATTTCTTGTATTGAAATTTCTCCCTCTATCAACAACTTTTTTCTTCTGAATAGGTTACAAACTCCTTCCTTATAACTCCCTTTGAATTTCTTCTTGTATCTCCCTTGTACTAGGTAGATGTTAGGATTTTTTTGTCTTTTTTCTCTTGATCAACAACTATCTCCCTCTAACAAATGTTTTAATTCATGCTTGTATTTCTCCCTCTAATTAGTAAATCTCTCCCTCTTTGACAACAATGCCAAAGACTTATCATCCTAAAATGCAGATATAGGCTTCTTCAGTTTCTTTAGTTTCTCTCTCTATCACCTTTCTTGGGACTGATTTATAATTTTAGCTCTTTGATTACTGTTAACCATATTTGCCTCCTACCAAAAATTTGAATTCAAATACTTGAGCCCCCCAATGGCTGCTTCCCATCTTTAATATTATTTAAATGCCCTAGAAATACAAAAAATAAAATGATTAAAACTTTATGGTATTTCTTTTATTTCCTAATTTGTTTCCACTGGTCCACAACTTTCAGCGTCATTAGATCTTTTGTGATCTATGGTGGGCTCTTTCCTGCATTCTCAAAATGCACTACCTTTACATAATGTGGGGAAGCCCTTTTGTGATGCATGGTAGGTGAGGCAAATGTTCTTGTGTGGGCCACAGAAAGGAAGAAACGTTAGTCCAGCTAGCATTTTGATTGGCGCTCGCTTTCTCGCATTCTGTCTTTTGTCAGACTTGTTGACAATGCAAGCAAGCACCCTAGTGACACATGTCCTAACAACATCATGAAGGATATTCACATAGGTTCAAAGGGTACAACTTATGTACACCGTTTGATGCAATGAGATCGAGGGCTGGCACTTCCCTGCATTATGAATATGCAAGGAGATTAAGGAATGTGGGCAAGCATCTTGTTGTCGCATGTCCTTGTGGGGTCAGGTTATTATGGAGCCATAGGGTGATGCCAAGGTGGTTTCAAGTTATGCTGAAGTATATGCTAAATGGTTCATGGACCCTGAAGTATTAAGGGTAGGCGCAGTGTAATAAGGATCTTTCATGATCGTTGATCTCACGAAGATCAATGATCGACACTTTCTCGCATTATGAAGATGTGAGGAAATTAAACAATGTGGGGAAGCACTAGAAGAACATGTGTCCCAGTGGGCCCGACTAAGGAAATTAAAAGAAAGGTGGCACAGTTAAGGCTGGCAGTTATGTTACCGCCATGGTTAGGGTTTTGAGGAGGTGGCACAGTTAGTTGGTTTGGTGGTCAAACTCAAGAAGGCCTTGTGGGGTGGCAAAATTAAATATACTATTGGCCCACATGGCCCATTTTGGTTGCAGGATTCAGTTGACCTGCTAACTTTGCTGATTGATGAGCCAGAAATGAAGGAAATTGAGTTTTCTTGCATGATTTGATCCTCATAATCAATTCTAACTACTCTCAAATGAATGTTGAACCTAGTAAAAAGTAGGAGAACACTCCACCATCCCAATTTATCCATCTACTTGGTCAGAATGGTTTAATGGCATCGTTTTTGTCAGGGCCTTGTTTCAACAAAATATCAGATTTCATGTATCTAAATCTGTGCCCATATCAGGTTTTCTCCAAATCTCTAAAGAGACTTAATGGCAGTGGTTGTGGAGTAACTTCAATTAGAGAACATCTCAGTTATACCTAAGCTATAAAGGAAATTTTTGTAGATTTTGTCTTCTCCGATCGACTCTTCTCTATTTTCTCTGATATTGCTCTGCAATTTTACTGTAAATCCTCTTTGCCTCTAAACTGTATGAAATTATTATCTCCTTTAGCCATTGATGTAAATTGCAAGAACTATTTTCTTCTCATTGGTGTATTGTAGATATCTACAATCTTGCATGATTGTATCTCTTTTGGCCTATGAATGGTATATAAGTGAATCCTCTAATTTCCTTGTGTCATTCATTTGGGTTTTTTTGATTTGCATGTGATTGTTAGATTAAATCAAGTATGGATGTGTATATATTTTGGTGTCATGATGGTTCAATAGTGCATGTATGGGTAGAGATTAGTTTGAACACTCTATTTTTGGTGCATCACCCCCCTTAGGTTAGAATAGGTAGATTTTCTTCTATGCATTCCTTCTCCCTTTTTCTCTCCAAGAGTAGTTAGGTGCACCCTGATAGTAAAGGAAGTCAGCCTTCTCTAGAGACTCAACCTCATAGTTCAAGTCCCATAGCTTGGAGGTTGTTTCCATGTTTCACAAGGTTGTCCTTAGGTAAAAACTTTGGACAAGGGTGCAAAATTTTGTGACAACAATTACTTTAGGCAGCTCTTAAAGTAAGATCCTTTGCATCAATGTGTAATATATGAAAATTAGCTTTTTTGATGTAGGCACTCCTCTTGTTACTTATATAGCCTTTGATAGGGGTATCACCCCTAGTTTACCTCTTAGATACTCATGAGCATCTTTAGGTAATGTTTTTGTAAAAATATCAGCAATTTGCTCTTTTTTATTAACATATTCCATCTTCACCTCTTTATCTTGAACTAATTCTCTCAAGTAATGATACTTGATTGCAATGTGCTTAGTTTTTGTGTGCATCACAAGATTCTTTGATATGTTTATGAAACTTGTATTATCATAGTAAAGTGTCACTAATTCTATGATCTCTTCCTTTGTACCTTTGAGTAATTATTTGATTCATACAATATTTGTGCAATTTACAAAAAAAAAAACATATTTAGCTTCAATAGTAGATTCTAAAGTGTAGTTTTTTTTCTTGCTAGTCCATGTAACTAGCCTCTTGCCTAAGAAAAATGCTCCTCAATTGTGCTTTTTCTATCATCAATATTTCTAGCCCAATCAGCATCAGTGTAGGCTCTTAATTCAAAATTTTCATTTTTCTTATAGTATAGACCATACTCCTCTATTCCTTTTAGATATCTCATTATTCTTTTTATATCCATCAAGTGATTCTCCCTAAGATTAGCAGAGAATCTTGCAACTATCCCTATAGATAATGCAATGTCAAGTCTGCTATGTACTACATATTGTAATTTGCCAATCATAGACCTATACAATGTTTGATTTACCTAAGCTAAATCATCATTCTTTTACAACTTGTGTCCTATCATCATAGGTGTACTTACTGATTTGGAATCTAAAATACAAAAGTTTTTAGTATTTCCTTGACATATTTTGATGGAGTGATGTATATACCATATTTCATCTGATATACTTGCAAACCCACAAAGAATTTGATCTCTCCAAACATAGACATTTCAAATTCTTGCTTCATTTCATTTGTAAAAGCCTTACATAAAGCATCTTTTCCTCCAAATATGATAACATCAAAAAAAATTTAGATAACAAAATACATTTTCCTTTCTTTGTCTTCATGTATAGATTGTTGCTATCATCAGTCCTTTCAAATCTAATCTTCACAAGATACTTATGAAGTCTCTCGTACCATGCCCTTGGTGCTTTTTTCAAACCATATAGAGCTTTATATAATCTACATACCATGTTCTTATTGTTAACATCAACAAATGTTTTTGGTTTTTCTATGTGAACTTCTTCCTCTAATATGCCATTTAGAAATGTAGATTCAACATCCATTTGATAAAATTTGAAACCTTTGTATGCAGAATAAGAAAGTAAAGTTCTTACTCCTTCCAATCTAGCAATAGGAGTAAATGTCTCTCCACAATCAATTTTGTCTTCTTGTGCACATCCTTTGCAAACAAATCTTTCCTTATTCCTTGTGAATTCACCACTTTCATCTAGCTTGTTTCTGAATACCCACTTGGTGCAAATCACATTTTTATCTTCTGGTCTAGGAACTAGAGTCCATGTTTTTTTTTTCTCAATTTGTTCAATCTCTTCTTCCATGGTTTTACTCTAGTCCACATCTTCTAATGCATCTCTCACTGATTTGGGTTCCTTCATGCTTAGCAAACATGTATTATTTCTCAATTTGTTTACTGTCATTGATCTAGAATTTTTATCTCTAATAATTTGTGTAGTACGATGATGTCTTTTGACATATTGGAAAATTTTGGTTCAACTCTTATTTCTTCAAATTGTCTTTCAGATTCAGAGTCATTGTATACATCTCTATTAGGTAGTTCAACATCTCTTTCATGTACACTAATCTTAGAATCAGAGTGTGCTTCAACTTTATTTTTTAACTTAGCATATAAATGTAGCTCAGTTCTTGAATGTAACTCAACATTCATAGTATGTGACTTGGCAGTCACTAAAACTTGTTGTTCATTTGTAGCTTGATTTGTAGCATCTTCTTCAGTAGGCATTCCTTCATAAGAGTATACAAATGATTTGTATTATTTTGGTTCTTTCATAGATTTAGCCTCATGTGCTTCTGTATGTTCACCAAAATTTACATTTTCCCTTTTCACAACTTTGTTATTGTTAGTATTCAAACACTTATAAGCTTTACTTCTTGTGAAATATCCTAGGAATATAATTTCTTCACTTTTTGAATCTAGTTTACCATTCCTAAAGTCTATAAGAAAGTAACATTTTCTTCCAAATACCCTAAAGTATTTTACATTGGGTGAGTATCCATACCATAGTTCAAAAGGTGTTGAATGAGTACATTTCTTGACTTGTACACGGTTCAAGGTATCGACAACTATACTTACAGCTTCTCTCTAGTATTTCAAAGTAACATTTTTCTCTATCATGAGTGTTCTAGCATAGTCTATTATAGATCTATTTCTTCTTTCAACTATTCTATTTTGTGGAGGGGTTCTAGGAGTAGATGTCTATATTTTGATTCGTCTATCATTATAGAACATCTCAAACTAATTTGATGTAAATTCTCCTCCTCTGTCAGATCTCAAAAACTTCAAATTTTTACCTATTTCCTTCTCAACTCTTGCTAAGTACCACTTAAACATTTCGAAAGCATCAGATTTTTGTTTCACAAACATAACTATCATCATTCTAGAATAGTCATCAACAAACAACATAATTTACTTATCTCCTTTGTAGCTTTTCACTTCAATTAGTCCTCACAAGTTAGTATGAACAATATTTAGTATATCTTTAGAGGTATAAGTTTTACTCTTAAAACTTGACTTTGTCATTTTGCCTAACTGACATTGTTTGCATATTACATTATCAAGATTTTTCAACTTAGGCAAACCTCTAACTTTTCTCATATTACTGATACTAACTAGGTTATCAAAATTGACATGACATAACATCTTGTGCCATAGCCACACATCATCAAATTTTACAACTAGACAAGTAGCATCCTCTATGTCAAGATAGAATAGATTACTTCTAATTTTATCACCCTTTCCAATCAATTTTTTATTTGTGTCATATATCTTAGAAACCTTGTTTTAAAACTCAACCTTGCATCCTAAAATATTCAGTTATGGCACACTCAACAAATTATAGTTAAGTCCTTTAACATAGTAAGCACTGTGACATAAAATCTTATCTGCAAGTTTGATAGAACCTTTTTCTTTTATCAAACATGGTGCATCATTACCAAATCTTACACTATTTCCATCATAAAAATTTAGGGTAATGAAGTTCTTTTGTCTCTAGTCATGTAATGTGAACACTCACTACCAATTATCCATCTGTCATTCTTCTTCACACAAGTCACAAGTGTAGTTGCCTCATCTTCATCAAATTCATCCTTCATTGCAACATACACCACTTCATCATCATGTTCATCAGATTCATCTCATGTTTCCTCTTTAGCAATGTAACAAGACTTTTTTTTTTTTCTTTTTGGTACTTACTGTCTTCATCTCTCCTACTTTTGTACTTGTCACCACCTCTGTAGTTCTTCTTCTGTGGACATCTAGCAACTATATGACCAACCTCTTTGAAATTGAAACAAATGATAGGTAATTTACCTTTTAAATTTTCTTTACTTTTGTGGAATCTTCTTGCTAGTAGTGCTTCAAGTTGTTCTACATCCTCCTCATCTGTATCACTATCATTGGACACATACTTTCTTTTTCTTTTTCTTCTTCTCATCAGGTTTCTTCAATGACACCTTAGTTTTGAAAGTAGATTCAATATTTTTTAGGTTTGTAATTATCAAAATTAGATAGCTCAAAAGTAGTGAGTCTACCTACCAGACCTTCAAGTGATAGATTATTCCCTAGTATACATCTTAATTCTTGAATTGTAGTGACTCTAATAGCACATATAGGCAACAATGTCCTTAAAAATTTCTTAACATAGTATCATCATCTATTTTTCTAGTAGCTCCTCTTATTGCATTAATAAATTCTTTTATCCTAGCAACATATTGAGCAATATTTTCACCTTTTTCCATTCTCATATGATCAAACTTACCTCTAAGATTTTTTATCTTTAGCTCTTATAACATTTTCATCTCCTCCATAGATGGTGGTCAAGGCATCCCACATTTTCTTTGCACTGTCAAGACCTTTGATATCATCAAATTTGGCATAGCTTAGGGTAGAGGCAATCTCCAACATTTCTTAGGTATGTTCTCTCTTCTTCTTCATATCCTTAGTAGTTGGGGCTGCAATAGGATCAACATGCTCAGTATTAATGGAAGATTGTGCATGATCTCCAAGTCCTTCAAGGTGTAGCTTCATCAAACTTTGCCATGCAGGAAAGTTATCTCTATTAATCTTGGGTACTTCTCTTTTTGACATCTTGATCTTTATGCTTCTAGTACCTTCAAACTAGTCCTCTTAACCAGATGGCTCTAATACCAATTGTTGGGATGCTTTAGAATAACTAGGGGGTGAATTAGTTATCCAAGGTTTAGATGTCTAAATAAAACTTTTCAGAGCTTAGTGAACCCATAAAACATTTATCTTCATGCATGTATCCATAAGATTATGAGATCACTTAAATATTGTAGGTTACTCTCAAATCAACTTGTAGAAATATATAAATGAAACATAAAAAATTCATCAACACACTTGACACAATAATTTACATGGAAACCCAATTTGGGAAAAACCACCAGTGACATGCTACTATTTTCCACTCTTCTGAAGCGATGCCTTATGAAATGCCAACCCAACTAAAGGTTACAATACACATTGTTAAATGTGACCTTGTTAAAGGATTTTAGTCACCCTGTTAGGAGTGAGCCTTGTTAGAGCACTTTAGACCATTCACTTAGAATGTCACCCAACTAAAGGATTTAAAAATGACTGTTAGGTCAACCTTAATCCAAGGATTTACCCTAGACTAATATAATTATTAGAGAGTAATGGTAAGGCTTGATCTGATAATAACTTACAACTCCATTCACAAATTACAAATCTCTATGTTAGTCCTCCATTCTACTTGGCCTTCACTCATTTCAGCTCTGATAGCTTGTTCACCCTTCAAACATTCATAACCTTAAGCTTTCTTGCTTAACATGTCATTGTAGACTCTTCTCTTAGGTCACTTGATGAAGCAAAATGCTTGACTCCTTGTCTTCCTTAGGTTCTCCTTCTCTTCTAGCCAACCATTCCTATAAATAGAAAATTAAGATCTTTTGCCACTCATTCTCGATCATCCAATTTAGGGTTAGGAAAAATTAGGTAGGATTCAATGAATCTACCCCATATTCCATATCTCTTCTAGAAACTTCCCCTTTGATCCTCTTTGAATTTTCCTAAAAATGGTTTACCTTGAATTTTGTGCCTCCAGCTCATCAATCTTATCTTCCACCTAGTTCACATAATCCAAGAAAATAAACTTGTTAGCTTAGATCCATTGATTTCATGATCTTTTAAATAATGCAACCACTCAACATTATCTTACTTTTGATGTTAAACACATACTGTGTTGCTTCACATCTTTTGTAAAATCACTTGGCACAAACTAAATTTTACTAGTGCTCAACATCAACTAAAGTTTACTTAGTATCCACTATTTTGCTTGGCATACACTAGAATAAGTATTTACTCGGCTCCAACTAATTTTTTGCTCTTCTTGCACTAACTTTTCTTGACACCTACTATCCACTCAGTCAAGCTTAGTAGACAAAATTTGTGTAACTTATTCTTCTAAACTTTCTTAGTGTAACCAACCTTTTTAACCTTATGTAGATTATCAATACGTCATGTTATCATTATCTAAATTGATTCTTGTACTCCTTTTAATTATCATAACTTAACGTTTCCTCTAGGTGCTATTGTTACATCTTTTGATCAAATTCTCTTTATCAATCAAATAAGTGATAGTACTTAAATCATATAAGTAGTTGTTTTACAAGAAAATAGCAGCTTTGACATTAGTGACAAAATAATTATTGAAACATATTTATCATACTTTGTTCTTCCTCAAAAAATAGTCTTTTTTCAATATGATCTCAACAATCTCCCTCTTTGTACTATTTTTAGTCTGTTTTCAACAGTATATATATGTTCATGTAGATTGTTGGAGACAATAATCAATACATGACATTACAAGTCCCAGTGATCTGCATATTTCCTTTGCAAGAAATTTTTTAGCAATCTTTATTGAAGGATATTCTATCTTCATTGTAGACTAAAGATAAAGACTTAGTGATTACCATTCAAAGAACAAATTCTTCATCTCTATTTCACAATTTATTTAAGGATATTTGTTATTCTTCGTATTTGCTGTAATAGTTTTGTCTTTTAGAGATCACTAAAAATAACATGGTATCAGAGCCATTCTGATAAGGAACTCTATTACCTGGAATTGAAATCTAAAGTCTTAGATTTATAAAATTTAAAATTATATCCTTAAATCAAATTGGTGAATCATGTAAGGCTAGAGGATAGACTTGAGGGAGCATCAAAGTTTTCATCATGGAAAATTCGAGTCATGACAATATTAAGAGAAATGGACTTAGAGTATATACAAACAAACAAATGCATGCCTGAAAATGATCCTAATAAAATGGCATGGAAAAGACACAATAAGAAGGCAATAAAAATTATAATAGATTCTATAAAAGATCATATTTTTTCATCCATGTCCAATCTCAATACTACGTTTGAGATTTTATCTACTATCAAAGATACATTTGAAATCACCAATACTAATAGATTGTTAACCTTAAAACAAGATCTATTATTTATAAAGATGAAAAATGGAGAATCTATTACATCCTATTTTCTAAGGATTTTTGAATTTAAAGATAAACTTGCCACAATAGAAAATTGATTCAATGACAAATAACTTAGCATGATAGCATTAAGGGGAATTCCTCTATCTTGGGAAACATTTATATGAGGCTTAAGCTCCCAACTCGAGCTTCTTAAATTTGAATTACTAAAAAATGAATACACACAAGAAGAATCAAGATTGGTCTCAAGAGGACTAAGTATAAATAAAGAGGGAGACATTCAAGCTCTTCATGAAAATTCAAACAAGAAAATAAAATTTAAACATAATAGAAGGAAAACTAAAAATTCATATAAGAAACATGATTGGTCCAAAGCTAGATGTTTCAAATGTGGTAAAATTGTTCACTCTTATAACTTCTACCCTAAATGGAAGAGAATTCAAGTAGCCCTAGAATAAATCAAAGGAGAGGAAGTAGAGAAAGAAGAAAAAGAAAACTATTCATTTTATTTAGCTCTTTCAAGTGAATTAAACTCGAACAACAAAACTAGGATTACAGAGACAGTGTAGCATCTCAACACATAACTAGTTTTAGAGACAAATTTGAAAACTTCTTAGAACACTCCTTAGAAGAAGTCACCATTGGAGATGACTCCACTCATCCTATTAAAGGTATTGGATCCTTCTCAATTTACCTAAATTTAGGAATTACTCTCCAACTCAAAAATGTTTTATATATACTTGGAATAAAAAGAAATCTAGTCTCTATTTCTAGTCTTGTTGATCAAGGATTCAGAATCACTTTTCAAGAGGACAAAGTTCTATCTTGACCAAAGAACTCTAATATCAAGAAAGCCATTCCTATTGGATTTAGAGATAGAAGTCTACATAAACTTTGTAACAATCAAAACTTAGCTCTAAGTCATGAAACCTCAAATTCTACCAAAATTTGACATAGGAGGCTAGGTCACCTTCACCATCATGCATTATCATCTATACGAAAATTTGTAAAAGGTTTACCTAGTCTTAAAACTAATCACTTAAGAATTTGCAAAGGATATGCCCTAGGAAAAAACACAAAACAATCATTTCCTAAAAGTTTTCACCAATCAAAATCCATTCTTGAACTGATTCACACTAACCTTTGTGGTCCTATGTTTGTACCTTCTCTTAACATGTGTCTCTTTTATGTAATTTTTATTGATGACTACTCTAGTAGAACTTGGATCTACTTTCTAAAATAGAATGAATCAACTGAAGTATTATCAAAATTCAAAGAATTCAAAGCTCTAGTTGAAAATTAGTTAGTACATAAAATAAAAATACTAAGGTTAGACAATGGAGGTGAGTACATCTCTGAAATTTTCAAAAACTTTTACATTACTATTGGGATTATGATGGGGTCAAGCCAAATAATAGAATGGACACAACAGGAAAGGGGAAATTATTAACTATGTAAATATGCTAATACATTCAGTATAGAGAAAATAGACTTCAAAAAATTCCCTAAGGGCTTACAATAGTATAAATCTAGAGATAATTTCTCTTTTTAGTACCTCCTCTCAAACTCCACTCTGAACTACCTTTTACAATGCCAGAAATGTTCTTAAATAGATCCCAAAGGGTTAAGGATTAGGAATACATTCTAGAAAGTGCTAGTTGGAACCCACCGCCCAAATAGAAGGCTCCAAAAGTTGCATTAGAAGTCGATGCAAAATTAGAAGGATCTAGAAATGGTAGCCGAACTTTCAGAAGGCATAACTTTTGAACCATAGCTCCAATTGACAAACTGTTTACATTTTTGAAAAGGTTTCGAAGTGCTCTATAGCCCAATGGACAAATTTTTCTTGTCCTCCATTTTTTGGCCCTATTTGATTCTTAGGAGGTCTCCAGAAATTGGAAAACTGTGATAATTTTCAAACCATGCAGCCTTTTGACCTGATTCTTTTTCTAGAATATTCTAAATTACAATTACAATCATCCAACCAATTTACACCTTCTAGTTCACCAAAATGATGGCTCAATCACATACTCCTATTTAGGTGATTAAAAATTCTAACCTAGAACATTGATAGTGGAACTGTGAGAGTTGGAACCTTTATTTGACCCAAATGGGTATCCAAAAATGAAAACACATGAAACATAAAATAAATCTAAGTACATTTTTTTGGGTAACACAAGATTGCCCTTATACCTCTTGATGCTCCTGCATCAAATTAAGAGGGAGTTTTTTGTATCATATAATCCTCAACAAAATGGAGTTGTAGAATGTAAAAAATAGATCAATTGTTGAATTAGCCAGAGCAATGATGCATGATAAAAACCTCCATACTTCCTTTTGGGCTGAAGCATCTAACACTACAGTCTACATTCAAAATAGATGTCCACACTCAGTATTAGATAACACCAATCTTGAAGAAGTATTTATGGGTATTAAACCAGATCTAAGTCACCTAAGAATACTTGGATGTCCTATTTATATCTACATTCCTAAAGAGAAAAGAATAAAACTAGAACCATCTGGAAAGAAGGGGATACTCATTAGATATAGTGAAACAACCAAATGTTACAAGGTTTTGTTTTGGGTAAAAGAACAATTGAGATTAGTAGAGATGTGAAATTTGAAGAAGATATTGTCGTTAATATTTCTAGAAATAGTGATGAATCTCTTACTAAACGTATTCCTGAAGTAGATGAAAATCATCCAGCAAAAATTGAGAGGGAGAATGGTATTGAACCATCTTCTACCACTACATCTAATCCTAAAGATTCTAAAAATGTTAACAATAAAAAGATGCCACTTTGGGCTAGGAAAATGATAGAAGAAAATAAAGATGAACCCAATGAAGTGATTTAAGAAAATAAAAGAACTAGAAATCAATTATGCTATGTTGTATTATTAACTAAACTTATAAAAATAGAACCTTCAAATGTTCAAGAAGCACTATCAAGTCAACCTTGGAAAGAATTGATGATTGATGAATATAATTCCATACTAAAAAATGATGTATGGGATGTTCTACCTAGACCTAAAAAAAATTATTTGTTTCTTTTAAATGGTTTTTAAAAATTAAGCATGCATGTAATGACAGCATTGAAAAGTACAAAGCCAAATTTGTAGCACAAGGTTTCTCACAAAAAGAAAGCATCAATTATGAAGAAATATTTGCTCCAGTTGCTAGATACACTTTAGTTAGAACCATCTTGGCTATTGTAGCATCCAAAGGATAGAAAGTTCATCAAATGAATGTCAAAAAAACATTCCTAAATGGTAAAATTGAAGAAGTTTATATTGAGCAACTAGAAGGATTCTACACTCATGATAGAAAAGCTCACATTTGTAAATTAAAGAAAGCACTATATGGTCTCAAATAAGCTCCCAGATCATGGTATGAAAGGATAGACAACTATCTAATGAATTTAGGATATTCTTAAAAAAAAAGTTGATCCTAACTTATACTTCAAAATAGATGGTGATGATATTTATATGTTGATGATTTGTTGATTATAGGTGAAGAACATCTCATAAAGAAATGGAAACAAGAACTCACATTATAGTTTGATATGAAAGATTTAGGTCTTATACACTACTTCCTTAGATTGGAAGTCTACCAAAAGGGTAACTACATTTTTTTGAATCAAGTAAAATATACAATTGATATGTAAACAAAATTTGGAATGATGGAATGTAAACCAAATTCTGCTCCTATGGAAGTCAATCTACACAAGTTGAAAGATGATATGATCAAATCAAAATCTACAAATCCTACTTAATTACTACAGGAAGATTATTGGATCTTTAATGTATTTAGTGAATACTTGTCTTGATGTATGCTATGCAACAAACACCTTGAGTCAGTTTATGTGTGCACCAAAGAAGATACATCTATATGCAGCTAAATATATTTTGAGACATATAAAGGCACTATTGGCGTGGGAGTCATATATGATCAAGTAAACATCAACCTTCATGGATATTTTGATTCTAATTGGGTAGGTAGCCCTACTGAATGAAAGAGTACTTCTAGATGTTGCTTCAATCTAGGATCTGGAATAGTTTCTTAGTTCAGCAGAAAATAGTCTTCAGTTGCATTAAGTTCTACTGAAGTAGAATGCATTGCCTCTTCCTTGGGAGCTAGAGAAGCTATATGGCTATGAAAATTGCTAGTTGATTTTTTCAAAAGACCTTTGAAGCCTTCTATGATTCATTGCAATAATCAGAGTTGTATCAATCTTTTAGCTAATTTAGGTTTCCACAATCATTCCAAGCATATTGAAATTCTTTGTCACTACATTAGAGATACGATGGATCAAGGAGTCATTCAACTAGAGTACATAAGTACTAATGAGAAAACATTAGATATCTTTACTAAGCCTCTTGCTAAAATGAAGTTAGAATACTTTAGAGGAAAACTTGGTATGATTAAATTGTAATATTGAATATTGAATTTAAATTTTCAATTTATATGAGTTTATGCTTCTATTGTTGTTTACTTGCATTAGATATGTAATGAAAGGTGATGATCTTTTATAGACATATATATTCAAAAGGTAATCATTTGTAAGGTGATGATCTTGCAAATGATAGGCATGTTATCATGAAAACTCTAGATATTGTTTCTGATGATAAGCGATTATTGATAACAAATGCATTATGATTACTCTAGATAGTGTTTTGTACAATTAGAGATCATAATGTATGTTATAATAATGTTCATAGCATGGTAATTTTAATTATTTGATTGGTCACTATTTCAGACTGTTAAGATCAGATAATGTGCTTAGATATTCTATTCTGAAATTTATTAAAAGGTGTATTACTTCTCCCTTGCTAAGAGGGAGTGTTGATGTATAGCATTAGTATAAGTAATGATCAATTGTGATGTCTTATGTGAATATTTTTATTTGGATTCACACACACACACACACACACACACACACACACACACACACACACACACACACACACACACACACACAGTTGGATTATTATCATAACAATCTGTATTGTTATTGGAAAACATTGTGAAAGCTATTATTATTATTGGGGGCCTTATGGTTTGGTGCCAATTGCATAAAGGTTGGCAAAAATATGATGTTGTTTACATAAACTAACTAATGGTTAGGTATGCTTCTATAGAGGCATGACCCTACATGGCCAAAGGCCATGTAGAATCATGACTCTACTGAGGCATGGTTCTTCACAAGTATATATATGTTCATGCAGATCGTTGGACACAATAATCAATACACAACATTACTGTATGCATGAATATGTGGCCTCTGTTAACACACACACTTCAACACGGTCTTTATTTGTGGATTCATCCTGGAATGAACATGAGATTGTTCACCCAAGAATAGTCTGGCAAGGAAACTTGTTGCCATCTATCTAGAGGGATTTTACCTATTTAATATCCTCAAATTTGAGGTGAAGGCAAGCAGACCCTCTAAGAATGAAGGATTTAAAGAAAACTAATCTATATGAGTGTGCAAAGTAATCTAGAACGATTATGCAACTAATTTAAGAACTTTGTAAAAGAAACTATATTAAATGTATGCATATTAAGAGCTAAATGAAATTAAGCTAAGAATGTAGAGATATGAAAATGTATGAGCTAAATGAGTATGAAGTGCAGCAGCAATTCGATAATAATTTGATTCAACCTCCTTAATGAAGAACTATTAATCCCTTAAATAGATTTCCTAGAATCCATCAACGGGTGAGATCAACTCGGATCAACGGTCAGGATTGAAGCAAAGATTTAGTTAAGATGAAAACTTCCTTGTGTAGGTGAAGTGAACTATTTCTTATCTGAGTGTGATGAGTAGTTAACTGAACTTTCCATGAGTGAGAGAGTAAGTTAACTGGATTGATTCTAATTTTGGGAAGTAGTTCACTCAAAGTTTTCATTTAGAACTGAAGAGAAGATTTTGAAGATATTATTTAATTTAATAAGTGAGATATGATCTCATAAATGCATTTTCTATTTAATTGAATAATCATATTTAATTAATTAAAATAAGCACAATTATTAAATTAAATAAATTTAATCCCTTAGTACATTAGTCTTAGGTGATAATTTAATTTAATAAAGTATAAATACTTTAGATTAGATTAAATTAAATTTAAATCAAATAGGTTCAATGCGACTAATATGGATAAATACTATAGGAATTAAATAATAAGTATGATGAATGCAGATTAGGGTTTTCTGCATTTGACAATTAAGTTAAGTAGTGAGTAGCAGAATAAGAATTTCCTAGTGACATAGGACTTAGGATTGATTAAGATAGACCAAAATTGGTGATCATGGCAATGAGCCAATTTCGGGGTATTACATTTTGCCCCTCTTTGAATGAATGTGCGAGCAATGCATTCAATTCAAAGAAAATCAGAAAGCATGATGTGAAGATCAAGAAATAAGATTGGTTCCAAAGTTGATGATATGAAGACCAATTGATAAGCTTTTAAGGACCATCTCTAGAATGGAGCTTAATCCCAAGGAATCCAAGTAGAGAACCTAGATACCTAAATTGATAAGCATTTAAAAGATTATCCCAAAATGGAACTTAATCTTTAAAGATCTAGATAGAATACCTAGATACCTAAATTGATAAGCATTTAAAAGATTATCCCAGAATGGAACTTAATCTTTAAGGATCTAGATAGAACACCTAGATACCTGAAATTGATAAGAATTTAAAAGATTATCTCTAGAACGGAGCTTAATCTTTAAGGATCTAGATAGAACACCTAGATACCTGAGATTGATAAGCATTTAAAAGATTATTTCCAGAACGGAGCTTAATCTTTAAGGATCTAGATAGAACACCTAGATACCTGAGAATTGATAAGCATTTAAAAGATTATCCCTAGAATGGAGCTTAATCTTTAAGGATCTAGATAGAACACCTATATACTTGAGATTTGATAAGCATTTAAAAGATTATCCTCAGAACGGAGCTTAATCTTTAAGGATCTAGATAGAACACCTAGATACCTGAGACTTGATAAGCATTTAAAAGATTATCTCTAAAACAAAGCTTAACCTTTAAGGATCTAGATAAAACATCTAGATACTTGAGATTGATTTATGAGTCATAGGACCATCCCCAGAATGAGGCTTGATTCTCAGGAGTCAAGGTTTAGATTGTCTCGATACTTGTATTCAATTGATGACAAGATAAAATAGATAACAAGATGTCAAAAAGAGGGAAAGAAGATGCCCCAAGTGTTGGGTGATGCGACGCGCTCCCCTGCCCACAGGTGGTTAATTATGTGTTGTTCCATGTTCACTAACAGTCATGGCTTTTGGTGCAACGGCAAATGGGCCCAACAATCCGCTCCCCTGCCCACAGGTGGTTAATTATGTGGTGTTCCATGTTCACTAACAGTCATGGCTTTTGGTGCAACGGAAAATGGGCCCTACAATTGGTATCAGAGCCTGGTTTTGGCCTGATCATTGGTTTAAATCTCTTTGGTGCCTTCCCGACCCACATAAGCACCTGGTATGCACGTCGAGGGGGAGATTGTTAGGTGATGCAACGCGCTCCCCTGCCCACAGGTGGTTAATTATGTTGTGTTCCATGTTCACTAATAGTCATGGCTTTTGGTGCAACGGCAAATGGGCCCTACACCAAGTGGTGAGATGCCCCGAATGATGAGGACATAAGATGGGAACAAGATGCCTCGAGCAATAAGGATTCAATGATGTAATCATCCTGCCCCCTCGGGAGCAAAATCAAAAGATGACACACCAAAAACGTGACATAAAGTAGTAGAAGAAATTTGAGATTCAGCAAAATGTATAAGAAATCATTAGAAGATTCAGAGTTAATGTGGCATGACTTTGAGGTCTAGAAGACCAAGTTTGACCAAAAGTTGACCAAAATTGAGCAAAGTTGACTTGAGTTGACTTTTTCCATAATTAATTTGAAAAATTTTGAGTTGAAAAGATTCCAAGAATCACAAAGTATCAGAAAAATTCAGACTGCACAAGTGTTCAATTGCGTCGGTCTCAAAAATTTTAAAACATGTTTTTGAGGCACATAGGTGTGTCAAATTTTGAATTTGATCCCAAAAATGGATTCATAGTAGCCAAAGTAGCCAAGAGGGTGATTAGTCAGTCATGTGTGCAGTCATGATAGAACATGATTCTTTGAAGAGATCAGCAATCCCTCATCACAAAGGATAGAAACAGAATGACAATTGAATTGCACGTGTATGCAAGTGAAGTATGTAATGAAAGATTATATTAAATGCAACCCTAGGTTTGGTTACAAAGCCTCAATATTTTATCATCACTAGACTTAAAGAAAGCTTATATGTCCCACAATTACCACTAAATTTGCAATCATGGAAATATGAATAGGACATATGTCATAGGTTTGTCAGGATTAAATGTAAGCATTCGAGGCACAAGAAGCCAGAATGACCAAAACATTTTTCCCTTTTAATGTAACAAGTTAACATAAGCATTAAAGCATAAATGCTAGGATGACTAGAATGTTGCTTACATGCAGACATGCCAAACACATAGAAGATCCTTCTTATGCTAGGCAATCAATAAATAGTATGTTCGCAATGACCTTTGCATTTGTATCCTAGGACAACATTCGTAATTTGTACTTGTAGTGACCCTTACGTTCACTTAGCAGGACAAGTATTAGATATTACTAAAGCATGAAGAATTCACTTCAACAGAAAAGGAAAAGTACCAATCTTATTGATTGTCCAATTAAGAGGAGTCGAGGTACACATGGCCATCCAACATTAGATGGAGGCTCTTATAGTGGACACCCCTCTTTCATGAATGTTTCAGATGTTTTGGAACTAAACTACAAATAGAAAACAAAGAAAAGATCATGCCCCTAGTCATTACTTCTCTGTTTAGAAACGACATCATCGAGTTGCTCAAGGAGACATGATAAAACAAAAATGAAGCAAACAAAGAAAAAAAGAAGCTCAGAATATCCAAACAAATATCTCATTTTGAGTTCATTTCTATGTTACAAGATTGATGTCAAGTATCAGTGTCCAGAGTATGTTTGAAATAAATCTTTTTAGTAGGGTAACAACAGTAGGTAGACATAGTTAGAATGAATGGTGACTGAGGTCAAAGGGGAATCTTCATGATGAAGAACCTAAAGAGGATTGAGTGACAGTAGATAGACACAGCTAGAATGACTAGTGACTGACACAAGAGAGATCTTCCATAAAGGAATCCAGAAACATTACCCAAGCAACAATAGCCAGACATAGTTGAAACAACTAGTGACTATTGCAAAAGAGATTCTATGAGGAAAATCTTGAAAAGAGTGACACTGGCAATAGTAGGAAGATACAGCTCAAATAGTTGGTGACTATTGCGAAAGAGATTCTATGAGGAGAATCTCGAAAGGAGTGACATTGAAGGGGAATGCCCCTGAGCTATGACAAGACTCAATCCAGGGATACGTGAATAGAAAGTAAGAAAAGTAGTAAAGCAACTGTATAGAGAGCTAGAAGATGCACTGCTAGATGGCGCATTGGGAACAAGAGGCACCTATTTACCAGGTTTTCACCTTCTTGGCAGAGCTTCTCTTTTTTTGCTACCATGATGCCTGTTTACAGGTTTTCACCAATGGCACTTTTCTTATTTTTCAATTTTTTGGTATTTTTCTTTTTTCTTTTTTCTTTTTTTTGTATTTTTGATATTTTTCACTTTTTTTGGTGTTACTAAGGCACCTATTGCTAGGTTTTCACTAGGGTAACAATTTTTTTAGGACTTTTTTTTATTTCTTTAGGAATTTTCAAATTTTAGAACTTTTTTAGAGATTACTAGCTCTCAAGAAGGATTACCTTGATTTTGCTCCAGTGTCTAGCAAGGTGTAGGATGAGATGTAGTAGCAAGCTGGTGGATATGTGGAGATGAATAGGCATGGAGTATGAAGTGGTGAATGTTACCCTCAAGGAAAGTCTTCACAAGGTTACCCAAGCTAGGGAAAAAGATATAACAATATAAGCTCATGTTGTAATGAAGGGTGCCATGTAAGTAATCCAAGAAAATGATCATGTCAAGAGATTGCTAAGAATTGAGTTTTCTTCTTTCTTTCATTGATCAAGACCAAAAGGGTTAAGTGAATAGGATAGCAAAGTTTGTTATGGAGGTTATGAGTGAATGGCTTTGGGAATGAGGACATTTGAAGGATTACACATGATGCCTATTTACCAGGTTTTCATCATGGTACTTATCCAAGGTGCCACAAGAAGTGGTTTTTACCATAGGATGGATTTATTTATCTTTACTTTTGCTACCAAGGTGCCTGTTTCCAGGTTTTCACCGAGGCACATTTTTCTTTTTTTCTTTTTTTCTTTTTTTGGATTTTTAGAGTTTTTTGAAAGAATTCAAGCCTTTCTCAAGTTATATAGCATGCCTATAAGAAAGATAAGTTATGATAAGCCAAAGCCATAGCAAGGTACACTCAAAGATGTTGACAAGGTAATGGAAGGGAGATATTAGAAAAGATATATGGAAGATAAGGTTTTAGGCTATGGATGAGATAAATGGGATGGAAGGATAAAAGGTGGAGAATAGAAGGTGGAGTGGATAGGGTGATGAAAGGAATGCACAAGGGGAGAAGAAAAAGTGGGCAAGATCAACATTGACACACAACTTGAAGGGTAGTGGAAAAATGGGGAAATCATGAATGAAATAGATTGAGGCTTAGATATGTGAGGTAGTGGAGCCATTTTGGAGAGGGGTGGAGTAGAAGGTTTTGAAATCTTTTTAGGAAGATTTTGGGAAGGATATGGAGTGGAAACTTTTGGAAGCTTGAATGTCAACTTTGATTTGTTTTCAATATTCAAGTCCTTCAAAAGAGACTTGAGAATCCATATAGCTTCTGATTTTTCATTAGATGCTTTGGAATGCATTTCTTCAATAACAGATTTAAGAACCCACACTTTCCTTGGTTGAGCTCTTTGAATAGTGGACCTTTGCAGTCTCTTTTGCATATTTTCCTTCTTGACATTCACATGTCGATTAGAGGAGACATAGTGAACTTTTGAGGGTGGATTCATGCACTTGTGTTTGAGATGATTATCCAAATTGCTTCCAAAGGATTTGGGATTTATGGATAAATGAGGCCAATATGATTGGTTTAGATGGAAAGGTGGATGTGAAGAGTTCAAGTATGTGCATATTTTTTAATCTTGGGGTAGGGTAGGAGGAACATGTAATGAGATAAAAGTGGAAGCAGGAGATAGAGGATCATAAGGTCCCAATATGGATGGAAGACTTGAAGGTTTTAGCTTGGATGGGTAGGGACCAAGGATAGATTTAGAAGATGTGAATAGACCATGAGTATGGATATCAGCATCTTTAGAGTGAGCAATATGACCAAAGCCATCAATAGATTTATGAGTAACTGTTATAGGAGAAATACCTTGATAGGAGTATTTAAAGCTTGAGAATAGTTTTGAAGTGAATGTAGCAAGGTAGAACAAGAGAGTGAGGGAACACTTTCTTCAAAAGGAATTTTAGGTAGTATAGGAAAAGTATCCTTCTCTTGGTCTTTAATAGTATCCTTAGGGATGGTGGAAGGAATATCTTGATCTTGCTTAGTAGAGGTGCATGACATGGGAGGTGGAGGACTATGTGACTCTTGAGATGGAGGCACAAGATCTTGGAAGATTTGAAAGGGGATGAATGAATCTTGGTCTTGATCAACACTAGTTTCTTCATCATGTAAGTAGTCCTCTTGACATGAAACCAATTTTGAGGATGAGGGAGTATCTGAATCTATATTTGAATCTATTTATAGTAAACTAATGTAGGAAACACACTTGGTACAGAACACAGATAGCTCTAATAGACTAACTTGACAATTCATACTCAAGATCTCACGTGAAGATCCTCTAAGAGGCACATGAGAAAGTAAACAGGTTCGTGTAAGGACTTAGAATAACATAAGAATTTTGGACAAGGATGTTCTCCAGGCTACACAAAGAAGTGCAAGGTTTTACAAAAAAATAAGGATACTAAGGCTAGATCTCATACAGAGATGTGTAACTATTTGCATGAGAACTTGGATAGAGCCACACAAAGAACTGGTAGGACAACAAGTATTCGTGCAAAAGTTTACAAACTGTGCATGAAAATGGAAACCAGACTGACAACTAAACTAGATTTTGAAAAGACTTTGAAGATTTTTGACAGTTTGGGACAGATTTTTGATTTGTTTGGTAGATTTTAGATAGATAGCAAGGTTGATTTTAAAGTGTTTAAACAACATTTGGTTTTAAACAAGGAAAGTTTTTTCAACAAGACACGGGAATCAAGCAGTAGTCGAATACAATCCAACTAAGGGCAAAGCAACTCAAAGGGACAGGGGAGTCTTGACTTTTAGTTTGTTTGAGCAAGTTTGGACATGTTTAGGACTTGATAAAAAACACGCTTTATCCCTAGAAATAGAAAATGGTAGAGAAGGAAAAACCTTTGTCCCACATCTTATGTGCATGCATGTACCTCACACAACCATATCACCCCCTAGAGGGCACTCGTGTTTTTGGTATATTCAAAGGACTCAATAGTATACACTGAACAAGTGCCCTTGTGGTAGGGGATGAGCACATATACCACCTTCAAAAATCCAATAGCATGCCTATGGTGAGTTCTCTAGGAGAGATTCTTCCCCCTCCTCGCACAAAGATTATGCCTCCTTTTGGAGGTGAACCAGGTAGCTACTAACTAAGACGTTTTTACTTGGCTTCCATTCGAATTAATCCCTAGTGGCTCCACAAGTGGAGTTGAGGCTAGTAGCCCACACCAGCATCTGAAAGTACACACTACTTGCTTAGCAAGCCAAGGGCCGGAGCCGACCAGTGCAATAGATAGAGCTTCCCCTTGATATGCGATATCAAGAATCAAGGGAAAGAAATTAATACGGCTTTGGAGTCTTTCTCTCTACAAAGCATCTTGATTATAGTGAGCTGGAATCTCTAGCAAAAGGAGTGTGCTCACTTGGGTCATTCCTATAGGTTGGATCACTCCGAAAGGCCCTCTAAAGGATTGACTTAGACTGGTGGTTTGATCACAAGGGTCAAAGTTTCTGATTTCCCTCAAGGGGAAAGAGCATACTCCTCTACCTTACTTTCTCACCCAAATACGCAAAACAAGTTGATTTATTGACTTAGCTTAATCAATCTAGACTTGTCCTTTCTCAAGTTTCTGATTCCCTAAAAGGAAACCATCATCTCTTCATAGAAAAGGACCCGTACTAGAGAACCACTAAGCTACTTTCCTTCTTTGAAATGTCATCTTTCATAAGTGTCTAGGTTTCTGATTCACCCTTGGTCATGACCTCCAAGTGGTGAAGAGCATAATCCCCTATTCTTCTGTCTTGCACCCTAGGAAGTTCACAAGCCCCTAATTAATCTATTTTTTGAAAGCAATAAATAATACATGCTATTTTGTGGGTTTTAAAAGTGGTCTTCATCAAACATATCTTTGGTAATCATCCTGCAAGCAAATAGTTAGTCCATGTTTGAGTGGGTTGCATAAGGAATCTTTGATAAATTGTCCTGCAAACAACAATTAAGCTACAAAAAAGATTAGACAAATAGAGCAACTCTGATTCCAGGAAAAAACATGTTAATGAAATGAGATAAAGAGCCTATTAAAAGTACAGAAATTGAACCTACTATTTCAAGATCTCGCATAGAACTACTCAAAATTCTTTTCCTACTCGTGTGAAGAAATAACATGCCACGTGAAGACTCGTGCAATGGGGCACTTTCTCACATGAAAAGGGAAGAATCTTCACACGAGAACCTAAATCCTCATGCAAAAATGGATCATCTTGTGCTAAAATCTTAGGAACTATATAGAATTGTACGGACAAAGAGCTAAAATATCATTAAAAAAATGTAGAGTAGGCCAGAGAAATTGATTTTCTCGGCCCCACGGTGGGCGCCAGAAATGTATACATGAATATTTGGCCTTTGTCAACACACACACTTCAACACGGTCCTTATTTGTGGATTCATCTTGGAATGAACATGAGATTGTTCACCCAAGAATAGTCCAGTAAGGCGACCTATTGCCTTCTATCTAGAGGGATTTTACCTATTTAATATCCTCAGATTTGAGGTGTAGGCAACCAGACCCTCTAAGAACAAAGGATTTAAAGAAAACTAATCTATATGAGTGTGCAAAGTAATCTAGAATGATTATGCAACTAATTTAAGAATTTTGTAAAAGAAACTATATTAAATGTATGCATATTAATAGCTAAATGAAATTAAGCTAAGAATGTAGAGATATGAAAATGTATGAGCTAAATGAGTATGAAGTGCAACAACAATTCGATAACAATTTGATTCAACCTCCTTAATGAGGAATTATGAGTCCCTTAAATAGATTTCCTGGAATCCATCAACGGGTGAGATCAACTCGGATCGACGGTCAGGATTGAAATAAAGATATAGTTAAGATGGAAACTTCCTTGTGCAGGTGAAGTGAACTATTTCTAATCTGAGTGTGATGAGCAGTTAACTAAACTTGCCATGAGTAAGAGAGTAAGTTAACTAGATTGATTCTAATTTTGAGAAGTAGTTCACTCAAAGTTTCCATTTAGAACTGAAGAGAAGATTTTGAAGATATTATTTAATTTAATAAGTGAGATGTGATCTCATAAATGCATTTTCCATTTAATTGAATAATCATATTCAATTAATTAAAATAAGCACAATTATTAAATTAAATAAATTTAATCCCTTAGTACATTAGTCTTAGGTGATAATTTAATTTAATAAAGTATAAATACTTTAGATAAAATTAAATTTAACTCAAATAGGTTCAAAGCAACTAATATGGATAAATATTATAGGAATTAAATAATAAGTATGATGAATGCAGATTAGGGTTTTCTACATTTGATAATTAAGTCAAGTAGCGAGTAGCAGAATAAGAATTGCCCAGTGACATAGGACTTAGGATTGATTAAGATATACCAAATTTGGTGATCATGGCAATGAGCCAATTTTGGGGTATTCTATCTTCATTGTAGACTAAAGATAAAGACTCATTGATTACCATTTGAAGAACAAATTTTGCATCTTTGTTTCAGTGATTATTCAAGTAAGGATATTCATTATTCTCCATATCTGTTGTAATAGTTTTGTCTATCAATGATCATTAAAAACTATCAACTAGTACCTCATCCTTGATCCATGGACCATGACATCTGATAGGGTTTGTGATGCTTTAGTCTCTATAACTACAACTTTTTTACCGAAACCTTTGAAGGTAGGGTATCTAAACTACCATTTCCAATTATTACTTTGTAACATTTACCTTCCACTCTATACCTTGTTTTGAACAAACTCTTTCTCATTAATAGTTCCAGGTGATTTGGTTGCTCATGGTATAGGGCTCTCTTTATCATTAGGATTTCTCCATATTATCATTGATTTAGAGAATCAATTATCTTTTCCTCAATAGACACATTGCTTCCTTTGTCTTTCATCCTCTTGCTTGAATTTCCTAGGGTACATTCAAAGGCTCACATCCTTCTCCTCCACACTTCAAATAGACACCTTTAAACATTTTTTTATCATCTCTCTTATGATTTCTTTGTCCACCACCTCTATGGAGACATCAACCATTTATTTGGTATGAACTCTCTTCCTTCAATTTTCTAAACAAAATCTTCCTTCTCCATTTGATCAACCTCTTTGAAATATTTTCCTTCTTTGATAACTTTTGTTCAAAATTTTCTCGCTTTTAGGGAATATTAATAAGTCTCTTCTACACTTTACAAAAACTTGACCAAACTAATATCCTATTCAATAAAACTATTAAACCATTAAGATTCCTTTCAACCCTTTCAGCTTTATCATCTATATGACTAGATCTAATATCCCATTTGTAGGATTCCTCAGTGTATTCCTTCACACATGCTTCCTTTTGCTTCAATTTTTGTAGCTTCCTAAATAAACTAACTTGGTAATTTTCTGGTAAGAACTTCAACTTCAATTTGTTCACCATTCTATCCAATAGCTTAAATTTCTCCTTGCCTCTTCTATGTCTATCAATACATAAATTTGCATACCGAAAGGATACATGACCTCTCAACTTAGTTTAAGCATATTTAACCTTTTTATCTTTATTGGTTCTCTTAAATTAAAGGTATATTTTCATCTTTATGATCCAATTGAGTAATTCATCTTAATCTAATTTGTAATCATAATCAGGTGGGTTGAAATGGGATTTTGTATCACTCAGGTTATGACTATTAAGAGTCTTTCATCTCCATGCTCATGCACCAATTCTTCTTCCTCACTCACATCATTAATGTGTCTACCTCTTCTTTGGGATATCTCTACAACCTCTAATTCAAGTTGCTATCTATGTCAACATATATATCATGGCTAGATCTACATATCTCCATCCACAAACTATCTTTGCACAATTCATTTACAATTGCAAGCCAAAGCTTCACTTACCACCCCACAACATATCAATATACAGATTTACAACCTCTAGAATAGATATTCCACCTCCTTAAGGAAAGAAATTGTTGAAGTTGATGAATGCTCAACCCCAAAACTCCCAAGAATGACCTACATGCAAACACTTATCATAGAAAGAGAGAAGAAAAGGCTATGGAGGCTAGAATTCCTAGATCCATAGATGAGACATTCTTGATGAGCGAAAAAGGATATTTCTATAATCAAATGTGAATTGATTATTACAAAGAGATAAATCTTTATAAAGGAGATCAAAACCCTAAAAGGTAAAACCTAGGTTGCATGATAATAATTAATAAAAGAATTAATTATTTTATACCCAAAGTTTAGCTTAAGTAAACTAGAGATAATAAGTGACTTAATAATTAAATAAAGACGATTTAATTAATAATTTTTTTTTATTACTTTGACACCCCCCCTTTAGATAAACTTAGGGAGTAGCTACAAACCTAGAAACTACTACTAAAAGTAAATTTGGGTCCTGACAACTAAGACCCGATGAGGTATCCAAACACAACTTGTTAGAAATAATAGTCCACCAAGATAACTTGGCGGGGGGGGATGAATCAATTATCCAACTAAAACATTTATCAACCTTAATTAAAACCATAACAAGATGCACATACACAATTATAACAAATTTGTTAACTAGGTGTTAGTCCTTAGTCTTGACATTTGAGTGTCAACACACTTATTCACTTTTTGTATTGAAGCTGAGTACATTATGTATGCCGAGCCATAGTGTGTGTCGAGTCAAATTTTCAATTGGTGCCAAATGACTTTAGGTGCCGAGTGACATATAGGTTTTGAGTCATAGTTGATATCGAGCAAGCCAAAATGCTTCATATGCTGAGTGAGCCAAAATCATATATGTGCTAAGCAAGACAGAGTGTAATACGTGTTGAGCAATCCAGGATACTATGTGTTGAGCACTAGCAGTCCAGTATGTGTTGAGTAACATAGAATCAACATATGAGTTTGTGCCCTCACAAACTCAGATGTAAACCATTTTTTGAGCTAACATAGAAGGATTTCAAAGGAGAAAAAAGATAAGGACGAATCTTTTACATTCCTTATGCGATCTGCATGTAGCCAATTAGAAAAATGGAGAAGGCATGCAACCAATGAGAAAAATGCAAGGAATGAGCAGAAATTTGAGATTCAATATGGGTCATAGATCCATACCTAACCCTAAGTCTTCACAATCTTTAAAAGGAGGTTGATAACCCAATTTGTGTGTATGGATGAGAACAATGTATGGGGAGATTATAGAAAAAATTTAGTGTGAAGAAGGAAAGACTTAGAGCAACATAGCAACAACTATACATCTAGTTGATCAGAATAGTACAAGGATCAAGAGACACAATCAGATATCAGATCTCAGAGGATCAATATTAGAGAGAGAAAATCAAGTACCTGAATCTAGTAATTACAGATTGCACATTGTCAAGTTTATTGTTCTAATACTTTCTTGCCATTGTATTAGAAGTTGAAAATCCTATTTTGATAGGTTAGCTTAACAACTAGGTAGGAGAACCTTTGGAGAAGGTGATTAAAAATCCTATGTATTAGGTGGGTTTAATAGCCTATTGTAAATCCTTTAAGAGGGTGACACTTCATGTAAAGTGTTTTGTAAATCCTCTAACTAGGTCACTATTGATACAATGTAAAGCTTTTAACAGGGCTGGCCTTTCACACGGTAGATCATCAGAAGTGGTCAAACATTTATTACTGCGGTAATTTTTGTGGGTATCATCTCCACCCTAATTTTACCTTCTTATATTTGGAGGGTTTTTGGGTTATGAAATTTGGTGTTATATGTTATTGCATGTGTTTACTTTGTGCTCATTTATATGTTTACATGCATGCAGTTTATTTTTTACTTATATGTTTAAAGGATTTAAAAAAAGAAGTTAAAAGTGTGATACTTTTGATTCACACCCCCCCCCCCCCCCCACTCTCAAAAGTACTCTTCTCATTTTGAACATTCCAACACTAGGGAAACCCTTGATCAGAGGGAAAACCTCAATGGGGATGATGCCCACAAAGATATACTGATATATATATTCCTTGTTAGAGGATGGACCTTGTTAGGAGTCTATAAACACATTCAGTACATAAGAGTCCCTAGAGACATTGAATCCTTGTTAGAAGATTCCAACCCTATTAAGAGTTGTGTCAATTCTGTTAGAAGTTGTAGAAGGCAAAAGGACCCATTGTCATAATAGTTAATGGGGCAAGACCATTGAACTTCACTGTCCAACTAATCTCTCAACTATTCCTTGTAGAATAATTGTTCGTACTGTGCTTTATCTTCTTTCCTTTGTCCTTTCAACCAAACCAATCACTATATGACCTTGTAGATAACATCACAAATTTTAGATCCAAACATCAAACCTTAGATCTCGAAATAAGACCTTGACAATGAAGTTTTCTCCAACTTCACTTTGCTCTACTTATCTTCACATATCAACCTGATTACTCAATGTTCATATCTTTTCTCCTCTTTTCACTCTTCTTACTTCCTTCTATATCATAGTAAAATGTCCTTCCTTTATATCAAGTCCATAAAACAATTTGATTGAGTCAGCTATTACACCTTCTCAATTAATTATTATAGGACCTCATTAAGAACACATTTTACTTAGCAATAACATCAATCTATCACCTTGTAACTTGAATAATTTTCCATCCATGTAATATTATGATGAACAAGCTTAGCCATGTCATCTCCAACATGTCTTCTACATGCCTGTAACCTTTCTTCTCAAAATAAAAACTTTGCTAAGAGATATAACAAGTTTACTAGAACATGCTTCTGTAAACTCTATCTCTGAACAATCTTCACCATAACTTGCATAACTTCTTCCAAACTTAATATTTCCAAGGTTAGCTACATATACTAGAAACTTAGTAGTATCTCCCATTAACCTTACTAATGAAAATACTCAACAATCTATCTGTACCAACTTAATCTTTATCGTTGTTCTAATGTTATATACCATAAAAAATTGCTATGTTGACATCAATGACAAACATAGTCATAAATGTAACATATCATCATGATAATCATCTAATCATATTTCTACAATATGTCCCCATAGGAATATCATTAGCATCCATGCTTCCAACACAACCAAATCTTTGCAAAGAGGAGAAATAGAGAAAAGCAAATGAGAAAAACCCTACTCCAAAAAAAGATGGAAAAAATGCAGAAAGAGCTAGTGAAGGATTGAAGAAGCCTTGAAACTAGGGAATGTCCCAGAAGATAGGAAAAAAAGATGATCATGAAGAAACCACTAAAGCATGTAGGAGCTACAAAAATCTATCAAGAGTAACTATTGATCTAAAGAACCTCCACTAAACTAGAACCTAACCAAGTAGGGAAGGCTATAATCTACATGAGTGCTCTCAAAAGACACAACTCAAATTAGGAGACAAACAAGGAAAAAAACTAAACTTGAAGATACAAATGACATAAAACACCAAAGCCTAAAAATTTGATCAATCAAACATGTTAGGTTGCATCCAAAGTAAGAATGAAAAGAAGAGTGTCTACATGGTAAATGATATATCTCATCGAAATGCATAGGTACCCAACCACTACATCTGCCTAGTACATAGGAATAAATACTCAATACATAGATCACTCCATTGAACCAAGGAAACATGAGAAACAACAAAAGAACCCCCCTAATGTAGACAAGGGTGAGGTGATAGACAACTGAGAAAGTGGGAGTGCATTTACAAGAATGCATACAAATGATGTCTACAAAGACCATGTTGAAGTTGATGAAAGATCAACCCAACAAGTCCCAAGAATACATATCTCAAAAATGAAAACCTTTGAAAGAAAAAATATTGATATGAAAGCCAAACCAAAACTCTCATAAATAGAATAGGGGCATGAAGATATGGAGCTATGGGGTAATTCTTTCATCAACATCAAAATGGTTTTTCATAATAACTTGAGCATGCAATATCATTGGAAAGTCGATTCTGAGATAGACGTGATGATAAAGGTATTTTTTTGGATTTTTTTAAAATTTAGTACCTATTTTTTGGTCAAAGTTTGATGATCCTTTTTACATTTCAGAGGGCATACCTTACTCATTTTAGATTTGATACCATGTTGAAGTTGATGAAAGATCAATCTCATAAATTCTAAGACAAAAAAACTCTGAAAAATGAAACTCTTTGAAAGAAAAAATACTGATTTGAAAGCCAAGACAAACCTCTCATAAATAAAATAGGGGCATGATGATGTGGAGCTCTAATACCATGTTGAATTTTATGAATACTCAACCTCATAGCTCCTAAGAATCACCTGCATGCTTACACCTATTACAAAAAGAGAGAAGCAAAAACTATGGATGTTAGAATTCCCAAATTCATAGATGAGACATTCTTGATGTGCAAAAAGAGAGATTTCTATAATTAAAAGTGAATTAATTATTACAAAGAGACCAATCCTTATAAAGAAAATCAAAACCCTAAAAGGTAAAACCTAGGTTGCATGATAATAATTAATAAACACATTAATTATTATATGCCCAAAGTTTAGCTTAAGTAAACTTGAGATAATAAGTGACTTAATAATTAAATCAATATAATTTAATTAAAAAGAAAAAAATTTATTACTCTAATAGAAACTTTGCACTAATACCACTTGGTGCAATCACGATAGGAGGGATCTCAAATAGATCTATTAAATTTGTGCAACTAGAGTCACACACTGAGAACAACACAAAATAATTGAGAGATGAGAAGGGTCAACATTCACATTATCTAAAATTCATGTAAATGGATCTACAACATGCAATCTTATATTCCAAGCATAAATCCCTAATTAAAAATATAAATCCTTTGTCCTAACATTCAATATGTTATCTTATTATTAGTTAACTATTTTTTTCCCTCAAAGGATCAAATACTTCATTTATTAAGCCTTTGCATTACATGAGTCAACCTAGAAAAGCTGTCATTTTCCAAGAACAAGAAAATGTATTACAAATATATGTCATAACCCAAATCATATGGACCTGCTTCCATGAGCCATGAATTGAAATACGACCCAAAATACAAGTCAATGAATGACTCGAGAACATTGAGATATATGTTATTACGCTTCATTGATTGGAAATTTTGTGAGATCAAAAAACATAAACCAGCTGTAAAACATGAAGAATAACAATATCCTACCAAGAATATTCTATAACTAAAATGAGAAGCAACAAATCAAGGTGTGAACCTAGAGATAGGTGTCAATAACATGCCACCAAGCACACACCTATTGAAAATTTATACTGAAGGTGCATTGAAAGGAACTTAGAGATTGCACAAACAAAAAATTGAAAACAAAATGTATTTTTGATTGATGAAAGATTGTCAAGTACCCAAGATGCTCTTGCATTAGATTTTCTTGATTGTAAGTTTACATTACACCATCAAACCTACTAAAGTTCACCTTAATCTAATTTCTAAATACACAATCTAACCTTTATTTTTTAAATTTGTAAACAACTTCTACCAACATTTCATTAATTTCTAAATTATTTACATTATTGTTTTTTCCTATTCAAAGTCCAGACACCGGAGGGAAAAGAACAATATTTAGAAAACCCCTAGTCTAGATCAAAATGCTAGCATCTTGTCTACCTTAAAACACATTTGACTTTGTTTTGTTCCAGATGACTTGGACAAGGCATACATTCTCTTACATGAGTCAACATTTAGTGCATCTTTACATTTTGTATATTAACTTGAGGATTCATGACCTTCCTTGATTTAAGATATTTTTGGATTATGCCTTTTCAATTTGTACTTATATACTTTCACATTTTCCTTCTTTGTCACACTCTAACCTTTAATTTTATTATCATTTAATCATATAATTTCTATATTACTATATCTATCTAATGTTTTTAATTAATTGGGTTATAAAATTAGATAATTTTATTTACATAATTTTCTTTATACTCTTAAATAAATATTTTAGCTATAGTTTATTTTTCTATATAAATATTCAAAACATTCAAAATTATAACCCATAACTTTTATGACCTTGCATTGTGAAAGAAAGAAAATTGCAGTTCTTGATATAATTAAAGAGGTAGAATAAGAGCTCTAACAATCATGCTTCTATTGATTCATTTTAAGTTAAATAAATGAGATAATTACTAATTGATCACACAGAGCCAAGTCTAGTATAAGATAAGTAATTGTTTACTTGAGAAGAGTAGCATTAGGAAGGGTATATCATCTTCAATGACATTGACTTCTTGACATGTCTTTTGTCATGTTTCTAAAACTAGATTTTGCATGCAATTTTTTTAACAAAAAATTTTGAGCCTAGTAAATCAATTGAACATAATTATTATTGAGATCACATCTTCTAAAAATTGTGATCTTGTCCCTACTCTTTGACCATATCTAGAAACAATAATCATTTCTATGTTTTTCATCTGCTCTACATTTTACTCATTTGCTTTAGTATTTGTACTACATCAAGATGATATTAATGCACACGTTTAGACTGTTTTGTAAGCTATCTTTAAATAAACAACTACATATCCTCAAATTGAAGGTTTCATATCAAAGCTAATCAATAATTATCACTCTCATATACGATAGAGAATGTGATATCAAGTATTAATTAAGGTACACCAAAGATCACCTTTAATATAAGAAACAAAGTAAATATGAATTGTGTTCAAACAATTAGAGATGGAAAAAGTAAAGCATATATAATTCTACCAATGTATAGTTTGGGGCTAAAATTAGACATTGAGATGACATATTTATCAATATTTACTTGAACATAATCTTATAAAAAATGTATCAAGCCCCACTTACTAGCAAGTACTTCAACACCATTATCATAATAATAACAAATTATAGTGAACTCTCAAAAGGTAGAATTGTTTTTCTTTAACTCCTAAATAATAATCTACTCCCAACATTATCTTTTCAAATGGAGCATAATAAATTAGCAATTTGTTACATCTTTGACTTTTCAAGTAAAATCTACTTCCAACATTCCTTTTTCAAATGTCACACAACAATTTCACCTAAAGGAGATTAGCTACCAATTTATTACATCTTAACTTCTCAAGAAAAATATACTTCCAAAATTGCTTTTTCAAATGTGACACAATAACTTCACCTAAATAAAATAGTGTACCGCTTTGTTACATCAAAAATTGTCTTTTCAAATATCACACATTAACTTCACATAAAAAAAATGATTTAACAATTTGTCACATCTTTGCATTCTCAAGAAAAATCTACTGAAGATTGCTATTCCAAATGTGGCATAGTAATTTCACCTAAAAAAGATGGTGTAGCAATTTGTCACACTAATTAAAAAGTACAATTTAGATTGCCTTTTTAAATAAGCATAACAATTTCATCTAAAAAGATGGTGTACCTAATTTGCCCTTTGTGTTTGTCACCCCTCCCTCATTTTTCAGATCTATGACATTTCTTCTAATTTTAAGAGTATCTTTTACAATACCATACCTTTACTATAGATCATTAAATATGATTCAAAATACAAATATGAATTTTACTACAATATCATAGGCATTATCATCAATATAGGAGAAAAAAATGTGACAGCTGAGAGTCTGCTTATTCTTAAATCTTATGCACATTATGCTGAATAAAGACTTCAATTAGAAGAATGGATATACAAATATATGGTTTTATTGATGTATATAGATTAAATACCTTGTACTACTTCAAATAAATAAAATACAAAGACGGTTGATTTCTAAATCTTATGTATACTAGGTTGAATGAGATTTTAAATCAGGAAAAAAGGCTTAGTGAATATATGTTTTTAGTGATGCATACAGATCAAACAACATATAAGACCTTATACAAATAAAATGTTAGAACACGTTCTCTTGTAATCCACAATAGCACTCGACAAAAGCCTACAATACAATAGTTAATTATGAACCTCTTATATAAAAGATCTTAACTTCGAATCTATTTGAACTTAATAATGATAATAAATCAAAACAAATAATAATAATTAATCTAACTTCAGCCTAGCCTATCATATGTAGTCTAAAAGAGAAGGAAAATAATCTAGATATTCCAAACATTATGACTATCAAAAGTCTTCCATCTCCATGCTCATGCACCAATTCTTCTTCTTCCTCACTTACATCATTAATGCATCTACCTCTTCTTTGGGATATCTCTACAACTTCTTATTCTTCCTCACTTACATCATTAATGTCTCTACCTCTTCTTTAGGATATTTCTACAACCCCCAATTCAAGTTGCTATCTATGTCAACATATGTATCGTGGCTAAATCTACATATCTCCATCCACAAACTATCTTTGCACAATTCATTTGCAATTGTAGGCCAGAACTTCACTTTCCACCCTGCAACATATCAATATAGGTCTTTACAACCTCTTGAATAGAGATTCCACCTCCTTAAAGAAAGAAACTATTGAAGTTGATGAATGTTCAACCCCACAACTCCCAAGAATCACTTGCATGCAAACACCTATCATAGAAAGAGAGAAGAAAAAGCTACAGAGGTTGGAATTCCCAAATCCATAGATGAGACATTCTTGATGAGAAAAAAAAGATATTTCTATAATCAAATGTGAATTGATTATTACAAAGAGATAAATCCTTATAAAGGAGATCAAAACCCTAAAAGGTAAAACCTAGGTTTCATGATAATAATTAATAAAATAATTAATAATTTTATACCCAAAATTTAGCTTAAGTAAACTAGAGATAATAAGTGACTTAATAATTAAATAAAGATGATTTAATTAATAAGAAAAATAATTATTACTTTAACACCCCCCTTAAGATAAACTTAGAGAGTAGCTACAAACCTAGAAACTACTATTGAAAGTAAATTTGGGTCCTAACAACTTAGACCTGATGAGGTACCCAAGCACAACTTGTTAGGAATAATAGTCCACCAAGATAATTGAGATGCAGGGGGGGGAGGGAGGGAGGGGGGGAGTGGGGGTTGAATCAGTTATCCAACTAAAACATTTATCAACCTTAATTAATCTTAACCATGTAACCAAAGTAAACATCAACCATAACAAAATGCACATAGACAATTAGAATAAATTTGTTAACTAGGGAAACCTTTGATTAGAGGGAAAACCTTGGTGGGGATGATGCCCACAAAGATATATATATATATATATATATATGTATGTATGTATGTATGTATGTATGTATGTATGTATATGTATATATATATATATATGTATATATATATATACATATATATATATATATATATACATATATATATATATATATATACATATATATATATATACATATATACATATATATATATATATATACATATATATATATATATATATATATATACATATATATATATATATATATATATACATATATATATATATATATATATATATATATATAGTTAGAGGATGGACCCTGTTAGGAGTCTATAAACACATTCAGTACATAAGAGTCCCTATAGACTTTGAATCCTTGTAAGAAGATTCCAACCTTGTTAGGAGTTGTAAAAGGAAGAAGGACCCATTGTCCAAAAAGTTTCTGGGGCAAGACCACTGAACTTCACTATCCAACTGATCTCTCAACTATTCCTTACAGAATAATTGTTCACACTGTGCTTTATCCTCTTTCCTTTGTCCTATCAACCAGACCAATCATTGTCTGACTTTGTAGACCAGGGCACAAATTCTAGGTCCAAATATCAAACCTCAAATCTTGAAATAAATCCTCCACAATGAATTTTTTTCCAACTTCACTTTGCTCTGCTTATCTTCACATATCAACCTGATTACTCAGTTTTCATATCTTTTCTCCTCTTTTTTCTCTTCTTACTTCCTTCCATATTAAAGGAAAATGTCCTTCCTTTATATCGAGTCCATAAAACAATTCCCTTGAGTCGGCTCTTACACCTTCTCAATTAATTATTATAGGACCTCATTAAGAACATATTTTACTTAGCAATAACATCAATCTATCACCTTGTAACTTGAATAACTTTCCATATGTGTAATATTATGACAAGCAAGCTTAGCCATGTCATTTCCAACATGTCTTCTACATGCTTTTAACCTTTCTTCTCAAAATAACAACTCTACTAAGAGATATAACAAGTTTACCAAAACATGCTTCTGTAAACTCTATCTCTGAACAATCTTCACCAAAACTTGCATAACTTCTTCCAGACTTAATATTTTTGCACCTGAGGTTAGCTTTATATACTAGACACTTAGTAGTATCTCTCATTAACCTTGCTAGTGAAAATACTCAACAATCTGTCTGTACCAACTTAAACTTTACTATTGTTCTTTTGGCATATACCACAGAAAACTGATATGTTGACATCAATGACAAACATAGTCATGAATGTAACATATCATCATGATAATAATCTAATCATATTTCTACAATAATCCCCCATAGGAATATCATCAGCATTCATGCTTCCAACAAAACCAAATCTCTGCAAAGAGGAGAATAGAGAAAACCATATGAGAAAAACCCTACTCCAAAAACAGATGGAAAAAAATGTTGAAAGATCTAGTGAAGGACTGAAGAAACCTCCAAACTAGGGAATGTCCCAAAAGATAGGAACAAAAGATGATCATGAAAAACACCATTGAAGCATATAGAAGCTGCAAAAATCTATCAAGAGTAACTGTTGATTTGAAGAACCTCCACTAAAATAGAACTTGACCAAGTAGGGAAGGCTATAATCTGCATGAGTGCTCTCAGAAGCCACTTCTTGAATCAAGGGACAAACAAGGAAAACAACTCAACCGAAGTTATAGATGACATAAAATACCAAAGCCTGAAAAGTTGATCGATCAAACATGTTAAGTTGCATCCAATGTAAAAATGAAAAGAAGAGTGTCTACATGGTAAATGATCTATCTCACCAAAATGCATAGGTACCCAACCACTACATCTGCCTAGTACAAAGGAACAAATATTGAATACATAGCTCACTCCATCAAATAAAGCAAACATGAGAAATAACAAAAGAACCCCCCATAATGTAGACAAGGGTGAGGTGACAGATAACTAGCAAAGTGGGAGTGCATTTACAAGAATGCATACAAATGATGTCTACAAAGACCATGTTGAAGTTGATGAAAGATCAACCCCACAAGTCCCAAGAATACATATCTGAAAAATGAAACCCTTTGAAAGAAAAAATATTGATATGATAGCCAAGCCAAACCTCTCATAAATAGAACAAGGGCATGAAGATCTGGAGCTGTGGGGTTAATCTTTCAACTTCAAAATGGTTTTTCGTAATAACTAGAGCATGCAATATCATTTTTGGGCAAACGTAATATTGTCGAAAAGTTGATTATGAGAAGAACATGATGGTGAAGGTATTTTTTGGATTTATTTTCGATTTAGTACCTATTTTTTGATCAAAGTGCGATGATCCTTTTTACATTCTAGAGGGCATAACTTGCTCATTTTAGCTTTGATACCATGTTGAAGTTGATAAAAGATCAACCCCATAAATTCTAAGACAAAAAAAATTCTTAAAAATGAAACTCTTTGAAAGAAAAATATTGATCTAAAAGCCAAGTCAAACCTCTCATAAATAAAACAGGGGCATGATGATTTGGAGCTCTGATACTGTGTTGAATTTTATGAAGGCTCAACCCCATAGCTCTCAAGAATCACTTGCATGCAAACACTTATTACAAAAAGAGAGAAGCAAAAGCTATGAAGGCTGGAATTCCCAGATCCATAGATGAGACATTCTTGATGTGCAAAAAGAGAGATTGCTATAATCAAAAGTGAATTTATTATTACAAAGAGACCAATCCTTATAAAGCAAATCAAAACCCTAAAAGGTAAAACCTAGGTTGTGCGCATGATAATAATTAATAAACGAATTGATTGTTATATGCCCAAAGTTTAGCTTAAGTAAACTAGAGATAATAAGTGACTTAATAATTAAATCAATATGATTTAATTAATAAGAAAAAATTGTATTACTCTAATAGAAACTTTGCACTAATACCACTTGGTGCAGTCACAATATGAGGGATCTCAAATAGATCTATTAAATTTGTGCAACTAGAGTCACACAATGAGAACAACACAAATAATTGAGAGACAAGAAGGATCAACATTCACATTATCTAAAATTCATGTAAATGGATCTGCAACATGCAATCTTATATTCCAAGCATAAATCCCTGATTACAAATATAAATCCTTTGTCCTAACTTTCAATATGTTATCTTATTATTAGTTAACTATTTTTGTCCCTCGAAGGATCAACTACTTCATTTATTAAGCCTTTGCATTACATGAGTCGACCTAGAAAAGTTGTCATTTTCTAAGAACAAGAAAATGTATTACAAATATATGTCATAATCCAAATCATATGGACCTCCTTTCATGAGCCATGAACTGAAATGTGATCCAAAATACAAGTCAATGAATGACTCAAGAACATTGGGATATGTGCCATTACGCTTCACTGATTGGAAATTTTGTGAGATCAAAAAACATAAACTAGCTGCAAAACATGAAGAACAACAATATCCTACCAAGAATATTCTATAACTCAAATGATAAGCAACAAATCAAGGTGTGAACCAAGAGATAGGTCCAACACGATGTCAATAACATACTACCAAGCACACACCTATTGAAAATTTATATTGAAGGTGCATTGAAATAAACTTAGAGATTGCACAAACAAAAAATTGAAAACAAAACACATTTTTGATTGATGAAAGATTGCCAAGTACCCAAGATGCTCTTGTATTAGATTTTCTTGATTGTCAATTTATGTTACACCATCAAACCTACTAAAGTTCACCTTAATCTAATTTGTAAATACACACTCTAACCTTTATTTTTTAAATTTGTGAAGAACTTCCACCAACATTTCATTAATTTCTAAATTGTTTACATTATTGTTTTTTCTAGTTCAAAGTGCGAGCACTAGAAGGAAAAGAACAGTGAAGAAAACCCCTAGTCTAGCTTAGGATGTTGGCATACTGTCTACTTTAAAATATATTTTCCTTTGTTTCTTTCCAGATGACTTGGACAAGGCATACATTCTCTTACACGAGTCAACATTTAGTGTATCTTTAATTTTGTATACTAACTTGAGGATTCATGACCTTCCTTGATTTAAGATATTTTTGGATTATGCCTTTTCAATTTGTACTTATATACTTTCACATTTTCCTTCTTTGTCACACTCTAACCTTTAATTTTACTATCATTTAATCATATAATTTCTATATTGCTAAATCTATCTCATGTTTTTAATTAATTGGGTTATAAAATTAGATAATTTTATTTACATAATTTTCTTTATACTCTTAAATAAATCTTTTAGCTATAGTTTATTTTTCTATATAAATATTCAAAACATTCAAAATTATAACCCATAAATTTTATGACCTTGTGTTGTGAAAGAAAAGGTAATTGCACTCATCGATATAATTAAAGAGGTAGAATAAGAGCTCTAACGATCATGCTTCTATTGATTCATTTTAATTTAAAGAAATGAGATGATTACTAATTGATCACATTGAGCCAAGTCTAGTATAAGATAAATAATTGTTTACTTGAGAAGAGTAGCATTAGGAAGGGTATATCATCTTCAATGACATTGACTTCTTGACATGTCTTTTGCCATGTTTCTAAAACTAGGTTTTGCATGAAATTGATTTTAACACAAAATTTTGAGCCTAGTAAATCAATTGAACATAATTATTATTAAGATCACATGTTCCAAAAATTGTGATCTTATCTCTACTCTCTGACCATAACTAGAAACAATAATCATTTCTATGTTTGTCATTTGCTCTACATTTTACTCATTTGCTTTAGTATTTGTACTACATCAAGATGATATTAATGCACACCTCTAGAATGTTTTGTAAGCTATCTTTAAATAAACAATTGCATATCCTCAAATTGAAAGTTTCATATCAAAGCTAATCGATAATTATCACTCTCATATAAGATAAACTTAGAGAATGTTTTGTAAGCTATCTTTAAATAAACAACTGCATATCTTCAAATTGAAAGTTTCGTATCAAAGCTGATCGATAATTATCACTCTCATATAATGTTTTGTAAGCTATCTTTAAATAAACAACTGCATATCCTCAAATTGAAAGTTTCGTACCAAAGCTAATTGATAATTATCACTCTCATATAAGATAAACTTAAAGAATGTGATATCAAGTATTAATTAAGGTACACCAATGATCGCCTCTAATATAAGAAACAAAGTAAATCCGAATCGTGTTCAAACAATTAGAGATGGACAAAGTAAAGCATCTATAATTAGACAAGATTCTACCAATGTATAGTTTGGGGCTAAAATTAAACATTGAGATGACATATTTATCAATATTTACTTGAACATAATCTTATAAAAAATGTATCAAGCCCCACTTACTAGCAAAAACTTCAATACCATTATCATAATAATAACAAATTATAGTGAACTCTCAAAAGGTAGAATTGTTTTTTTTTAACTCCTAAAGAATAATCTACTCCCAACATTATCTTTTCAAATGGAGCACAATAAATTCACCTCAAATAGATGGTATAGCAATTTGTTACATCTTTGACTTTTCAAGAAAAATCTACTTCCAACATTGCTTTTTCAAATGTCACACAATAATTTCACCTAAAGGAGATGAGCTGCCAATATATTACATCTTAATTCTCAAGAAAAATATACTTCCAAAATTGCTTTTTCAAATGTGACACAATAACTTCACCTAAATAAAATAGTGTACCACTTTGTTACATCAACTTCTCGAGAAAAATCTACACCAAATATTGTCTTTTCAAATACCACACAATAACTTCACATAAAAAAGATGGTTTACTAATTTGTCACATCTTTTTGCATTCTCAAGAAAAATCTACTGAAGATTGCTATTCCAAATGTGGCATAGTAATTTCACCTAAAAAAGATGGTGTACCAAATTGCCACACTAACAAAAATATACTTTCTACATTGCCTTTTTAAATAAGCATAACAATTTCATCTAAAAAGATGGTGTACCTAATTTTCTCTCTCTGTTTGTCACCCCTCCCTCATTTTTCAGATCTATGACATTTCTTCTAATTTTAATAGTATCTTTTACAATACCATCCCTTTACTATAGATCATTAAATATGATTGAAAATACAAATCTGAATTTTACTACAATATCATAGCCATTATCATCAATATAGGAGAAAAAAATGTGACAGCTGAGATGTCTATGTATTCTTAAATCTTATGCACATTATGCTGAATAAAGATTTCAATTAGAAAAATGGATATACCAATATATGTTTTTACTGATATATACAGATTAAACAGCTCATACCACTTCAAGTAAATAAAATACAAAGATGGTTGATTCCTAAATCTGATGTAAGCTAGGTTGAATAAAATATTCAATCAGGAAAAAAAGACTTGTGAATATATGTTTTTAGTGATGCATACAGATCAAACAGCATATAAGATCTCATACAAATAAAATGTTAGAAAAATTTCTCTTATAATCGACAATAACATCCGACAAACGCCTACAATACAATGGTAAATTATAGACTTCTTATGTAAAAGATCTTAACTTCGAATCTATTTGAACTTAATAATAATAAAAAACCAAAACAAATAATAATAATTTATCTAACTTCAGCCTATCATATGTAATCTGAAAAAGAAGGAAAATAGTCCAGATATTCCAAACATTAAACAACATACCATCACATTTCAACTCTTGGAAGCAAAGCTGCTAAGCGGATGAATGGTGGCACTTGAGAAAGAGCCATCAAAGATTGACTAGGGAAGCTCCGTGGGAGAAAAAAGCAAAGGTGTGATATTGGCACGGCTCAATTTGATCAAAGTATTGGACTCAAAAACCAACAGAGTGATCCGATTGAACCGTGCCACCATCACACTTTCATCTCAATCACCATTTCTTTCCTGCAAAACACGAACAGAGAATAAAAGCCTCAGAAAAGGAAAAAAACAGGGGACAAAAAACAAGAAAAAGCAGAGCAGTGTATTGTTACAAATGAGGAGAACATAGTACCATACTCTGAGGTGGAGCAAGAATGGTCTCAATCAATCTGCAGGGCACAATCTCTGCAACGCCCGATTTAACAAGAATGCATAGCACCCACAAATAAGCTTTATGTGGGACAGAGGTTTTTCCCCAAATTAATAACATTATTACACATGGAGGATCGAATCAGAGGGAACAGGGTCGAATCCAGTAAAGGAAAAGAAACCAAAGCGAACAAGAACATTTTGGGACCACGGCTTTTAGGGTTAATAAGGACTCCGAGGGAAGCCATGAATGTGATCTCACATTGCATGGTTTGTCATTTTATGTGATGGGCATATAACAGGGCAAGATACCCAAACGCCCAAATGCACGAGACGCACAGTAATTAGAAAGCTACCAGGAAGAAAATCTCTTTGCTAAAAGACAAGCCAATGAAAAGTTCTTGGCCATGGCGAGATATTCTCTGATTCTCTTGGTCTATTATTGAGGGCTCACATGGTTACAATGGTATATACTGAGGTCAAATTTTGTTGTGAACATGGAACTGAAGGTAAAGTTTCTCAGTCATGTTGGTCTCTGGTGTGGCAGAGAAGATGAGGGCTTTTGTGAAGTGAGAGCGATGGCCGGACAAACATTTGAGGAATTTAGGAAGATCAGAGAGAAGTTTCCCCCCTCTGGTATGACTGTCCTTCCTTTGGTCAATCTATGAACTACTTTTGCCTTGAATTTTTAATGCATGTCGGCCATGGAATAGGACACTTGAACTTGGAATATGTCTAGGTAATGGTTGGGACCCAAGAGAAAGTTTGGGACCAAATTGCCATAATTGAATTCCATAATAGTATTGAAGGGCTTGAATCTCCCTAGAGGATAAGGGAGTTGAGTATTTTAATTGATTATTCTTAGTCTAGAAAGAAAGATCTATGTTAGAAAGAAAGATCTATGTGTCTATAAGTGATAGGGGTTTGATAATCGTTATAGTTTTTGTCATAGATATTTCTTAATTACTAGTTTTAAAAGACCACCTAAAATGAAAACACATCTACTAATAGCCGATCACTTGTGGGGTAATATTCAATCATTTTGTAGTTTTTTTTGTTGGTGATTGGCCTATTTGTGCACCACAATTGAGACATTTCATAAGGAATATTAGAACATTTAGCCACAAGTACTGATATTTTTGAGTGAGCAGCTATTGGTGAATGAACAAAGCGGGTATTAGCATTTTGAAATGTCACTTTTGGACCACTTTACGCTCCACAAGCCCTATAGAGAGATGTGGATACCCAAAAGCTGAAACCTTAGCCTTAAAAACTTCATTCACTTACAAAGATACACCTAAAAACTGACAAAATTTGACTTACGATTTAGGAGTTCTAGGTGTGCGCAGTTAGCCCAAGTGACTAGTGGGTGTTTTCCCCTAGACAACTAATAGTAATGAAACTACTTCATGTTCCTTTTGGGAGGTCTATTATGTGTCTATAGATAGCTTATAGTAATTTGGGACTAGTCCATACTCTATGTGGGAGACATCAAAGCGTACTGAAAGCTAGATATACATACCTAATCTTCAATGTAATGGGATCACACTTATGCCTATATTGTAAGCATTCAAACTTTATGTTAATAATTATAAATGTTTATCATGAGAATGAATGAATATTGAAAGTAAGGGTACAAAATTATCAAAGGGGTAATAAATTATGGTGAATATTACATATTTTGTACATTTTCTTTTCTTTCCTTTTCTTTTGGATTCACTTTGATCTATGGGTCCTTAACACAATGGTTAATCTATAAATATAATTTATTTCATGTGCAATTTACTAAATATCAAGTTCCTAACTTGATTCCATTTTTACACAATCTAAGGGTCCAAAGCCAATCATCTATTCATCCACTAATCACATTAGTTCAAATTCACAAGTTATTGAACTTACCTAGCTCAATTCTACAATTCGTATAAATACACCTCTTTTTAAAATGCAAATATGAGATGATTTGAATCCTCCTAGAAGATAAAATAATTTGCTATTTAATTTAATTGATAATTCTTATTCTAGATGAAATGAGATCAAACTCCACTTTATTTTTTAAGAAATCAAACTTAAGATTGAATTTTTAATTTTTTTTTTGTGAAAATGGAAGTATCAAAATACAAATCAAGAATATTATCAAAGGGTTGATAAATTATGTTGAAATCTCAATATTTTTACTTTTTGCCATTTTAAATTCACTTTGATGTGTTTGTCCTTAACATAAAGACTAATGTGTAAAAATTGTTTATTTTATTTTCATGTTAGTAAATATTATGATCTCAACTTGATTCCATTTTTACTTAATTTCTAAGGTCCAAAAATAATTAGCTTTTTATCTCCTAATCACCTTGGTTCAAAATTTATAAGTTCGTGAACATTTAGGTAAGTTATACAATCTAGATAAATAAACTCTCTTTTAAAATGTAAATATGAGATGGTTTGATTCTCCTCTAGAAGATAAAGTAATGAGACATTTTTATTGAGTATCTCATTCTAGATGAAATGGAATCACATTTTAGTTTATATTTTAACAAAAAAAACATTATGTCGATAAATTAAAAATTTAAATGGTTTGTCATGAGAGCGAATGAATGTTGTGTTAGTAAGTAAAGTTCACACCTCAGAATTGGGGGGGAGGGGGGTTAAATTAGTTTTGAGTAATGATAAAAGACTTCAAACTTATAAAATTGATCACCAACTAACAAGATAGCAATCCACAACAATAAGAAACTCAACACCATAACATAATGATTTTTGTTCTTGAGAAAAACCCATTGTTAGAGGGAAGAACCTCGATGGGGATAATACCTACTCAATCTTGTACTAATGTATACATTTCATGTTAAAGAATCCAACTATTTTAGGAGTCAATACAAAGCATTTAGTACAATCATCCTTGTTAAAGGACGAATCCTTATTAAAAGACTTGAAACCTTGTTAAAAGGTTCTTAACCTTGTTAGCAGTTGATGAAAATAGAAGGCTCACTACCTAAGTACTCTGCCCAAAGGATTAAGGTTAAATCCACCTTCTATAAGACTCACTATCTCAAAGACTTAGGTTAAAGCCACTTTCTAGATCTACAAATCCAATAAGCTTGAACATACTAAACAACACACTTGCCTTTACAATTCCTTTGAAGTCCACTAGGAATGCCCTTACCTCTTCTCAAAGCATTTGCCAATATTTCATCTTTGCTCTTGTAGTCCAACATCAAGGCTCAGAATCATTTGATACATCCCATACATTACAAATGAAGGAAATTTATTTCCATTATACCAATTATAAACAAAAAATTAGGTTGGCCTGTGAAGACTTCCCCAATGCACAATTAAATAAATAGAACTATAATAAGCCATACACACCTTCTTAAACAATTATACAACCATTACATATATTAATCCATGTTAGGATCCATAATTTATTATTTCCAATAAAGATCAACACACTATATCCTCTAGTTGGCTACTAGAATAATATACCGCACACTACACACTAGCAACCATTCTAGCCTAAACCAAATGATCCAAAAATCCGAACATGTGTGCACACCATAGTCATCTAACATATTTTATACTCACGAACTTCAAATCCAATGTGCAATCAAGTTATACCTAAAATTTTGCAATTGCATCTAACATGCTTCCCTGTTCACTGACTTACAACTAGTCTCTACCGAATCAACTAAAACTCATTGGATTCATCACATGAAATGTTTTGACCAAAAATATAAGGTCTACACTCATCTTGTAACATAAATCCATGAAAAAAATGTAGGACTATGGAACACTACTCATACTATACTAATCAATAGCCTGCAACATATAAAATTTGAGTTTGTCTGCAACCAGAAAACATATGTTGACATTAATGACAAAATGAATTGTCAATGCAACATGTCTTACATCTCAACAACCTCCCATATTGCAAATAATATCTTCCAATCTCATTAATCACCCCCTTTGGCATTGATGGCTATATATGGTGAATAACTATCAATCTAAAAAGTCTTCTGAATTTAACTTTATGAATATCCTCAGCATATACAACTTCTCAACTTCTCATAGACATACCTTCCTAGACAATGATTTTTTCACACGAATCTCTCCCCCTTTGAGATCAATGGAGAAAGATGCCAAAATAATGTCAAATGTATGAAATAATGACCTCTCCCCCTATGATAATAGTCTCTTCTAACTGATTTTACCATATAAAGAAAATATGCAACTCCTTGGATCTCAATTATTGCTCGGATAAAGCCAATCTACAACCCAAGAGGTGAATCAAGTACTAACAAACATCATTAACCAAATCTATGTTAGAAAGTAAAGTTCACCAATATAGTTGAGAGGGGGAGGGGGGAGAGGATAAATCAATTATGTGCTCAAAACAACTTTTAATAACTTTATCAAATCTGAAAGATGTAAACAATAGATGCAACAACCATAGAAAGATAACCATGCACAATAAAATGAAATATGTTAACTAGGGAAACCATACGAGGGAAAACCTCGGTGGGAATGATGCCCACAAGATGATGTACTAATATAAAAGTTCCTTGTGAAAGGATGGACTCTATTAGGAGCTAATGAAATACAATTACTACATATGAGTCCCTCTTAGGAGATTTTGAATCCTTGTTAGGAGATTCCAACCCTGTTAGTATCGAAAGGAGGACAATTGAACCCACTATTCAAATAGCCTTAGACTATCTTCACTAAACAATGTTTAGGATAATATATCCAATTTTTGAACTAACTAAACAACAACTTGCTTTCCAATATATTACCTTTAAAGCTCACAATACATCCTCAACATCAATCTTTTCTTTGATCAAACATAATTGCCATCCAAGCTTGCATAAACAAATAACCATTCGTAGTGGATACTAATCCAAAAGGAAATAAAATTTCCTTTACCAAGTCCTAAAATAGTTATTGAGTCACCCTTGTTGGCTTTCCAAGCTTACAATGAATAGTATAGGACATTATTGTACTTTTCATAGGCTAGTACTATTGTATTTAGTTTACATGACTAGTGAATTAGTTTTGCACAAATGAACCAATCACAGTGAAGTATTTTCATTTCATTTCAATATGTCTAAAGTTTTAACTTTTTAATTAATTCAATATGTTCTTAAAAATAATTTAATTTGTCTCAAATATAATTGGTTCAAATTATTTGGTCTTATAAGACCCCTTTTTCAGAACTCCATCATGGTGCATTTTTAAAGGTGACATTTTAGGAGATTATTTATAAATATAAATATGTAACATTGTAAATAAACATAATTGCATTTATCTATTAAAAGGATGATGTATTTGGTTCTTCATAGATGTATTGAAAATGTATAGTTCATTGAAGAAAATATAAGTTAAACCTCTAAATCTAGGGCAAAAAAAATTTCAAATATTTATTTTAATAATTATGATTCTAACTAATTATAAATTTGTTTAAAATGTGCTCTCATTAACTCAATACAATTATGCTTTTTTAAACATATATTTTGATAGGTACAAAACCTATTTTAATAGTTCTATGCTTAAATGTAAAACTTTAAATTTGTAAAATATACAACTACAACATAATTTCCAATAAAATATTCTTAATAATTCTACTTACACAAATTAAGATATCAATTTATTTTGACACAAACAATGTCAAATTATTTATTTTAATAATTTTAAAATTTATTTTAACAACTTATTAATGAATCTAAACAAGCCTATTTATATACAACAAAATAAAAATAAGAATATATTATAACTAAAATTATATTATAAATAATTTTTAAACTAACGACAAGTACACACCACTACGTGGCACTTGTTAAGTTATTACAATACATGTCCTAGGATTAATGTGCTGAACAATATTAACAAATGAACATATTATTTCAACATGTTAACCATGGCATCCTAAACATATCTTCAACCATATTCAAAGCCCACTAAATGATATTAATATTTACCAAAAGATATAATACAAATACTAAAAATTGTCAAACAAAAACTTTCTATGGGAAAAGTCTCCACATAACTTTTTGTAACTCACACAAATCTTCATAACTCTTTCCACAAACATAGACATAGCATCATGATAGGTTCCTAAATACACCTTCAAGTACACATAGCATAAATCACTAACCATGAACCTCGTTGAATGAATCTTTCTCTGCAAATCTGGTTGAACTATCTAGAAAATTGATACGTTGACATCAACACTATCATGAATGTAACACATAAGTACTTAATCATCTATTTGGCATACTGAAAAAATCCTATTGGAAACTTGGCTAGGTTACATTATATGATGTTTTCATTTATGTAAACACATAGTCAATAATAAGTGAATATATTTTGGAGACAAAGTTTTGTGATAGATACTTAGAAAATTGTCTAAGTACAACAGAGTTTATCTATCAACACAAGTAGTGATTTGGTTAGCACAGTTCACAAAAGAATTTTTGGCATGTGCACACTTACTTGGAGGTAGTACAACATGTCAGGATGTTGTATGCATGAGTGCAAGACAATTCGGCCAAAACAAACATAGATATTTTGGTTTTAAAATAACAATGTTGTAAAGACAAAACATAGAGACCTTGAGAAAATGGGTATTTTGCACTGAGGATTTTTTTTAATCAAATAATTACTTAAATAATTAGGGATGACATCATAGATGTTAACCTTAAGTGATAAAATATTAATTTTTTATTTTGGCAAGTGTGTGAAATAATGAAGGCTGATAGTTAAATAAATTAGGTATAAAAGAAAAGTTATGAATACAAAGTGCAGTGTATTTTTTTTATAAGTATGCTATATGTTTTGTTAGAAATGTAATGCCATATAGGTGACTAAGAGGGAGGGGGGGAGGGGTGAATCAAGAACTGCTAAACTTTTCACTTAGATTGCTTTTTCCTTTTTTTATTAGATTGTCTAATCTACTATCATGCATGAAACATAAAGAAATACAAAAAATCAACACCATAACACTTTGACACAATATTTGGTGACCTAGAAACCCTCCCAGGTGAAGGTAAAACTAGGGTGGGGATGACACACACAATGCTTCACTACTGCACTAATAAACTTGGCCTATTAGAGCTTACAATTGATCACTTCTAGTGATCTACTCTATTAGGAGTATAAAGGACTACTAGGTCCACCTTGTGAAAAGATTTTACAATACAATAAAGTATGTACTATGCTAGGAGATTTTACAAAGGATTGTAAGGTCCACCTTGTTAGAGGATTTACCTAATGCAATTTTTAGGGTACAATCAACAATATGATCCTTTGTTTAAACTTTATTTTCTAATACAGATCTTCTATTGAGTTTGTAATCACTTGACTATGATAGATGTGTCTCTACTCTACCCCTTTATATTGCCTAGTAGCCACAAGAATTTTAACTGCCAATCAATCTTCTATTATTTGCACTTCCTTGTCTTCCATTTCATTCCATATTCTTTTTTTAGATAATTATATATATTTGACAAAACATTACATCTTCCTTATATAGCTATCCAATCAATATTTTCATTCTAGATTAGCTTCAAATGAAAAGGTGCCTTTTCAATAATGAAATTATATCTTCAAGTTTGTCAATGCTAATACTCAGGTCAAACTATGCACTCGAGTGATACTATGCACTTGAGTGACACTTCTTTCCTTGCTCGCACTTGATGCTCAGTTCATGTTGACACTCAATGAACACTGGAAGCTTAGTTAACACTATGAATCTTGTTCCATATGGTGGTGCTCAATTAACATTGGATACTCAGATATTCGGTTTACACAAGATCTTCTCAATCTGCTCAGGCTACACTAAAATCATGTTGACTAAAGGAAAACTTAGTTGTAGTATTAATTGACCTTCTTGAATAATGACAAAGTGTTTTGGCACTAACTGACAATATGTCTTGCCATAGGGTCAATAATCTCCCCCTTTGGCATTAGTGACAAAAACACTTATCATTAGAAATTTTGTCTTTAATCCAAAAACTCTTTAATCCAATATTTTTAGTCAAAACTCCCCCTTTCCATATACTTGGATTTGTAACTTGGTTTGAACTTAAAAACTGTGGTTCAATTACAATTGAATTGAATTTTGATTTTTCAAAAAAAAAAAATTGTTCAACTATACATCTACTATATATATTTACCCCTTATTTACTTGCTATATACATACATATTTCCTTTTATACATTGCCTCCTTGCTTTTGTTACAAATGCCAAAAACATGACTTTACAAGTTTATACCAACATTATGGAGGAGATCATGATGCAATTTCAAAATTAAAGACATTGCTTTATCTCAATTTTCTTGCAATACCTTCAATATGTGGAGTTCAATCTAAAGCTCTACTAATAACTCCATCAAGTGATTTGCAACTGAGAAATTTGTGTCATGAACTAGTATCTTAGCATGTGCAATTGTTTCTACATTATATCCATGTGGAGAAGTATCATACTCTAAATATTTGTTAATTATGCCCTAATCCTAGCTTCTTACATTAGTAATCCAACCTATAAATTTGTCAAAAATCTTTCAAAAAATGATTGGAGCTGGTTCTTGTGTCAAGTTCCAACTTACTAGCACTTTTCTTCAAACCCTCATCAATCTTGGCTAGTTGATATTTTATTTCCTTTGTGAAATTGGATGTATCACACAATTTTGTGAATATAGTTACACCAATATTTACAAATCCTTCTAATGTACCAATGAGAGTGGACAATTCCACTTGATCAATGATAATCTTCTTAGCCACATTTTCCAAAACTTTATTCTCAAATTTCCTCTCTCTATGCAGAAGTTTTTCCTTACCATCTACGTCTTCATTGAACTTATGTACAATATCAATTAACTACTCTATAATAGGGGCTTTATTCTTTACCTCTACTTGCATTAAATCCAAGAATATGTCCTTGATGTCTTTGAGAACCTTTCCTCTATCTCTTTTTGCCTTAAGTTTTTGTTGTTGAGCCCTTTTTCTCCAGAGTTCACTTAGGATTTCCATTTGTTCAGTAGAGAGATTTGATTGATCCCAATTTGGAATCACAATCTCCTTGTCAAGATTAATTTATTCTGTTGCATTTCCTTTTTCTTTGACCTTGGAACTCACTGAAAGTATGATTTCTTTCCTTTTCTTCCATCCTTATTCTCCTCGTTCGATTGACTTTTATCTTCTTCTTTATTTTATTTAGCTTCTTTGCCAATCGTGTTTACATCCTTATTAGTTTGTTGCTCGATTGAGCTTGTCCCATCGGTTTTCTCGGTTGAGCTTGTCCCATAGGTAGTTTGAGTTTGTTGCTCAATTCCTACTTGGATGGATGTAGAACTATCCTTTTCCTTCTCTATATTTTGTGCTTTCTTTGCACTTGAGGAAATAATGGCTTGTTTTGTAGACATGGGTAGGGAAGCTATTGCCTCAACTACCTAAATCTCATAATCATATTCTTCTATTATTTGTACAATTGGTGCTGCATCCCCATATCCTTTATTATTTATCTCAAAAATAGTTTTTCGCATATTTTTTGTGGACTGTACAAATTCTTATGTTTTATTTGACACAACTTGAAAAGATTTAAATCTAGGATTTTTCCTGTTTTCATGCTTGGTCACAACCTTCTTGACTTTTTCTTTAGTAAAGTGTGGCATAACACTTTTCAATGCTTGTTCTTTGATGTCTCTTTCACTATTTACTACATTTTCCCATCTATGTGACATTTCCTTAAGTCAGACATTTGGAGCATGGCCTTTAAATTTATTTGGGGTCATATTTCTATTTGGTCATCTTCTCAATCAAAGCATCTTCTATTTGATGCTTCTTCTCCTTTCTCCTAGATTCATATCTGAATTATTTGAATCCAACCATGCCACTTTCTTCCCTTAATGTCTTCAATTGCTACTCAAAGGATGGTGGGGGCTTCTTCAGCTTGATTTTTTGTGCTTCTTCTTCCTCATCATCGTCATCCTAAAGATTTAATTTTCTCCTTAGCCTTGTAAGATTGGTAGTAGTGATCACAGGAGTAGTTTCCTTCTTAGGTTTAGTATTTTTTCATGCTACCTTGATCATTAATTTTCCCTTATTCTTTGGAGGTTCTTCTTCTTCCTCACTATAATTTCTCTCTTCATCCTCTCCTCTTCCTTCTATAATCATGAGAGGGTCATTCTTCTTGTCAAATTTATTATGAATATTTTCATTGCTTTTCTTTCCTCTCTTCAATATTTGAGGAATCTCTATTTCTAGAGATATTATTGTTTTGGCCTCTTCATAGGTGCCAAAGTAAGTGGCCTTAGGATATGCTGGCTCATTTAGTAGAGCCTCAATAATGTCCCAAGTATCATCAGTGTTCACTTCATAGCTTAATGCTTTTACCCATGCAATCATAGGTCTAACTGCTTGAATATGAGTTTTATTAGAGTCAACTAGGAAGAAAATATCTTGTTCATATTGATCAACCAATTGTTGAGGGACCCTAAATTTTTTTTGCATCTTATTCTTAAAGTTCTCAAATATGCATCCATAATTCCATAAAAAATTTCTCCTAAATCATTGATGAATTAATTTATCTGATATATAATTGGTCTATCCTTGTTCCAGACCACATTACCCTTAGAAGAAAAGAAGTTTTACACATAAAAAAATAAACATACCAGTAAAGAGAAAAACTTACAAACATTCTTCTTTGATTCCTAGATGCTCTTCATGTTCTTTCTTAATTGAACTAACTGTAACTCATCTAGCTCATAAGATATATTGTTCTTCACAATCTTGAATGCTAGGCCGACTTCTTCATAGGGTACATTGTTGGGTTTGCTCAAGTTGTAAATTTTGTGGGCAATGACATGGATGCCAAACTTGATTTTGTTGTCTGCAACATTGTTCAATTTCATACCTCTACCATCCCACTCTACTAGGGTCTTTGCAATCTTGCCTCAAGCTAGGGTTTTTTAAGTTCTTGGTCTATCCAACATAGGGTAACCCATGACTGGATGGATAATTTTCTTCATGATCATCACTGGTTTCTCAAGCCAGAAAGATATATCATGAGCCCTACTCAAAATGTATTTGATCCACTTAATTTGGAAATTTTGTGGCATATGCAGTGGATGAGTCAAACCCCTAACTTCCAAATGCCTATAATCAAGTTTCAACACCCCATTTTTACATAGTGTACCAAATGCTTCATTCATCTTGAATGAACCTAATTCTTGAATTGTGCAGTGGTAAAATGACCTAATATCATGAATTAATAATACCTTTGGAGGGATGATCGAGCGAGTTCCCATGGGGTCTTTGTCCTCAGCTACCGCATGATATAACTTGAATTTGGGTGCTTTGTAAACTTGTATTCTTTACAGATATTTCAAAATATTTCTTTGTCTTTGCAGTCGAGGTGGATGCCATTTTGCTTGGTTAATGAAGATTGACAGATCACCTTTCCAAATACTACTCCTTCTAATTCACTCAACAACACAACAATTTCTACTCTAAATAGATTTGGGGATTGAAATCACTTTGCTCAAATTGATCTCTAAATTTGTGTTGAAAGAATAAGCCTTGATTTTGATTATTATAAAATTCAACTTTAGGGCCTAATAAATGCTTTATACTTGGTAGGTGAGATGAATTGACAAGAACTATTCATTGTGAAGCTTGGTTAGAACTATTCCCAACTTAGCTTGAGTTAGTTATGCTTGACAACTTGTTTATAAGTAAGATTCTTCAACTCGGTCTAAATTAGTTTTCTTCATTTGTCCTTGTGCATCTTCATATGTTGATTTGGACTATTCTTTCTTGTCTATCTAGAAGTGATGTAGGATCTTCTTTGGATTTTCAGTTCTATCCATCTTTTTTGTATGCTTAGTTGGAGGTGGTTGCTTCACCTAACTCATTGGTTTGGGTGATAATAACTTCATTTCCTTACCTTGTGTTTTCCTCTAATTTCCTTACCTAATTTTGATTCATTTGAGTTTGTATTTGTTCAACCTTTTTTTGCCCCTTTTTTTCTTCACTAGAATTTGTTGTAGCTTGGTTCATAGAGTTTCTTCCCAAATGAGCAATCTTTTTGCACACATAACATCTCATATTAGTATGTCTTTTTTTGAAGTGAGTTCTTACATAGTTTTATCCAATGTGACCATATTCTCTGTTGATTTTTTTTTTCAAATTGTATGTTTCCCTTAATGGTACACAAATATCAATATTAACTTAGCAATGGAGGACTTGTATTATTAACTAAGAATATTCAGTATAGACTGAGCAGTAGGGTAATGAAGAACATTCAGTGTTAACCAAGCAATCAATTAATGAAGAATATCCTACTTGCACTATTAACTGAGTGGTTAGGCATCAAAGGACCTTCGGTGTTAACTGAGTGGTTGGGCATCAGAGGACCTCCAGTGTTAATTGAGTGGTCAATATTAGTATTGACCAAGTAATAGTAGAATACACTTATCAAATAATTAACTGATTGAGGTTAACGATTTGGATATTTAATGATTATTTGAAAGGGTATTCAAGCTGAATTATCAAATCTTATGATATATAAGAAATTTTAAGTAGTGAGGATAATGAGGAAGAAGTAAGATATGTAATAAGATGGATATCTAAGAGAAAGCATAGTAGGAAAGTGTGAAAGATAAGCTACAAAGAATACTCTGATTAGTAAGCATCAAAAGATTAAGCTAGAATAGATATCTAAATATGAAAAGGAAGTTTTTTCATAAATTAGTTCAAATTACTATTACATTCTAACCATTATAGCAGTGAATAAATCTCTTAAAAGTGTTGACTTAACAGTTATATTGTAAATCCTCTAGCAAGGTGACATTTCAAGATTGAAGTGTTTGAATACCTCTAACTAGCCCACTCCTAACATGGTGATCAAAATCCTTTAACAAGATCATACTTAATAGTATTTCATGTAACCTACTTTAATAGGGTTGGCTCCTAACATGGCTCACTTTAGTAGACTAAAAAATTTATGACTAGTTGCATGGTGGTTTTCCCATATTGGGTTTCCATGTTAAATCTTGGTGTCATCTGTGGTCAAGTTATTTTATTTATACTTTATGTTTCTACAAACAAGTTACTCAAGGTTAAAATAGATTAATATTCATAAGAATAATTTGTTACATGAGTTACAACATTATCTTAGTATTAACTGAGTTGGACAATATTGCATTATTAGTGAAAAGTTTGTTTTGACATCTAAGGTTAGGAAATTGTTTTTGTGCTAATTGATTCACCCCTCCCCTCTCAATTACTCTCTTCATTTCCATCAATTAGTATTAGAGAATTTGGAAATTGCAAAAAAGGTTTCAAGGACCTAAGCTAAAGATCAAGATTTCATATAGAAGGGAGATTCCCTTTCTTAACAAAGACAACTTTTCAACATGGTAGGAATTGATGAAGCTATACTTATCAAGAATTAGTGATATTGGTTTGTTCTACTTGGAAAAAAAATATGTGCCACCACCTAAACCTATGACTATGGAACATATGAAAGAAGCAAAGGATCACAATATAATGAATATTTATATAGCTTCTTCTCTCAACTATTTAGAATTTGATAAGGTTAAAGATTGTCCTAAAATATTTGAAATGTGAGAAAATCTATATAAATTCTATGGAGGTGATAAAAAATGTGCAAAGAGCCAAGGAAAAATATTTAAGAGGCAAATTTGATTGAATGAAAATGAAAAAAGGTCAGGAACATTGTCCAATATAGTGAAAGAATCAAAGAAAGTGTGAGTGCAATCATAGCTGTAGGAGGAATAGTATTTGATGAAATAATTATCAACAAGGTAATAAGAGCTATTATTCCTATTTATACAATTAGATTTTCAACAATTCAAGAGGTGAGATGCAATCCTAAGAATAATATAATCTTGGATGTACTTGTGGGAAGATTGACTGCTTTTTAATTGGATAACTTTGATAACTATGATCCTTCTTCCTACAACTTTTAATCTACATTCAAAGCTAAACTAAGTCTTGGTAGAAAAGGAGGAAACTCAAAAGGAAGAAATGTTGATAGTGAAGAAGAAGAAGAATTAGATGAAGACCTTGAAGTCACTAAATCCCTACTTGCAAAAAGATTATCAAAAGAGAAAGGAAAATTCAAAGGCAAAATTCCATTAATTTTCTTTTCATGTGAAGAAGTTAGTCATATTGCTACAAGATGTCCAAACAAAAAATATAAACATGAGAAAAGAAATAACAGGTTCAAAGGAAAGAAAGACTTCAAGAACTACAAGGACTACAAAGACAAAGGTAAGAAATCTTGTTACATTGCTAAATATTCTGATAGTGATGATAATGAAGTAGTCTATATTGTTGTTAAGGATGAATCTGTTAATGAGGAAAATGAAAAGATGACACTTATTTCTCATGTTAGAAAAAACAATACATGGATCATAGATAGTGGTTGTTCTCATCAAATGACTGGTGACAAAACTAAGTTTGAACATTTAGAACACTATGTTGGTGGAAGTGTTAGATTGGAAAAAATGAACCATGTTATGTAAAAGGAAAAGGAATAATAACATTAGTTGAAGGAATCAAATATGAAAATGTCTACTAGGTTGAAGGATTAAGACATAATCTACTTAGTGTGGCACAACTAAACAATATAGAATATAAGGTAGAATTCATGAATGGAAAAGCTAAACTATTGGATGGAAAGGGAAACATGGTTGGGACTAGTAATCAGACAAAAGGTAACTTATTTTACCTATATCTTAATGAAAGTACATGTTTTTTAGCTCAAATAGAGGAAAATTGACTATGGCTTAAAAGAATGTGTCATTTTAACTTTTATAACCTAGTTACTATAAGCAAGAACAAAAGAGTAAGAGGGATACCAAATCTAAAGAAACCTTAGATGGGCATGTGTAAATAGTGTCAAATTGGAAAGATGAGTAAAAGGAGTGTCAAAAGTAAGTCTTACAATTCTGAAGAAGTTTTAGAACTAGTTCATACAAATCTTTGTGGACAATAGGTATAGAAAGCTACTGTGGAGAGATATACTTCATTCCATTTGTTGATGACTATTCTAGGATGATGGCTATAATATTTTTATAACATAAATAAGATACTTTTCAAAAGTTCAAATGGATTTAGATAGAGTTGAAAAAGAAATAGGGAAGAATCTGAAATGCCTTAGATCAGATAGAGGAGGTGAATTCATCTCAAATGAATTCAATGAGTTCTACAATGAAAGAGGAATCAAAAGATAGGTATGAGCACCTAGGACACCAGAGTAGAATGGTATAGCAAAAAGAAGGAATGGATCCACTAGGGATTGTAAAAGAACACTAATGACTAAGAATAATGTTGCACCAAAATACTGGAGAGAAGAAATCAACATAGTAGTTCATATGCTGAACCAAGTTCAACTGAAGAAAGGTACAAACAAAACATCTTATGAATTATGGTATGGGTACGAGCCTAATTTTTTTTTATAATCTCAGAGTATTTGGAAGAAAATAGTATATATTGAAAGATATAAGGAAAGGAAAACTAGATGAAAAAAGTGATTAAGGTATATTCCTAGGTTACTCCAGTAAAAGCAGGGCATACAAATGTTTGACTCTTACTACTCACAATGTTATAGAAAGTGTACATGTAAAGATTGATGAGTTTGTAGAAAGAAGTGAAGAATAGAGCAACAAGGAGCCTAAACATTACAAAAAGTTTGTTTACTATGAGGAGGAACCTGAGACTTTACCACAAATGGTTGAAACCCAACTACAAAAAAGTGAACCTAGAAAATCACTAATAGTGAAACTCAAGTCACATGCAATACACTTTGAGTGACAGCCAGATCAATCAAAGGACCTGAGTTAGAAATAGTGCAACCCGAGTCACAAATATTGTAACCTGAGCTATAGATAGATCAACCAAAAGAACCCAAGAAAAAGGTAGAAGATCATGGAGAACCAAGTGAGCCTACTTCAAAATCAAGAAAGAAATATCCAAGACTTGCAAAGCTTGTCTGAAGACATCATGCTCTTGAAAAAATAATTGGAGAGACAAATGGCATACTAACAAGGAAAAAATTAAAAGATACATGTTTTCTTAGTGAATTTGAACCTAGATCTATAAAAGATGCTTTAGAAAATGAAGGTTGGGTAGAGGCAATGAATGAAGAGATTGAGAAAATAGAAAAGAATAATACCTAGTCTTTTGTACCTAGACCTAAGGATAAGAATGTGATTCATACAAAATGGATATTTAAAAATAAGTTAAATGAGAAAGGAGAAGTAACAAGGAAGAAGGTAAAGTTAGTATGCAAATTTTACGCACATGAAACTATGGGGAAACATTTTCCCCTATTGCAAGACCTAAAGGAGTCAAAATACTACTAGCATATGTTGGGATTCAAAGTATATTAGATGGATGTAAAATCAAATTTCTTAAATGGAATCCTAAAAGAAGAAGTTTACATTGAACAACCTAAAGGTTACATTGATCCAAACAAAAGAGACATGGTATGTAAACTTTACAAAGCTCTATATGGATTGAAGCAAGATTCTAGAGTGTGACCTATAAAATGTTGCATTGATATGTAGTAAGAATTGGTTGTGAAAAGACAAATGATAATAGTAACTTGTATATAAAGGAAGGACCATAGGACAATATATTACTAGCATAAATATTTGTGGATGATATCATATTTGGAGGAAATAAGATGTTATGGAAATCATTTGTTGAAGAAATGAGGAAAGAATTGGAAATGTCTATGTTTGGAGAGATAAAATTATTTATGGGTCTACAAGTTCATTAAATGAAGGATGTCATATTCATCACTCAGTCAAAATACATCAGGGAAACTCTGAAAGCATTTGGAATGGAAGATTCCAAACCAATTGGAACACCAATTTCTATTGGACATAAACTCTCAAAGAATGATGATTCAAAACAAGTAAACTAGACTACCTATAGATCAATGATTGGAAAACTTCAGTATGTGGTATACACCAGACTTGATATTGTATTTGCAATTGGCACAGTGTAAGGTTTTCTACAAATCCTAAAGAAAATCACATGATGACAGTAAAAAGGATTCTAAGGTATCTAAAAGGAACTGAAGAATATGGTTTATGGTATAAGAAAGAAGGAAATATTGCATTAAGAACCTTTACAGATGAAAATTGGTCAGGAAGCATTGATGACAGAAACAACACCAGTGGAGGAGCATTGTTTCTTGGAAAGATATTAGTGTCTTGGAAAAGTAGGAAACACAATTTTATTTCTCAACCAACAATAGAAGTAGAGTATGTTTCTGTAGTAGTTAATTGCTCTAACTTAATATAGATCAAGTAATTAATTGTTAGATATGAAGGAGGAAATCAAGGAACTAGTGGTTATCTATTGTGATAACACAAGTGAAATCAATATATCCAAAAACCTTGTAATGCATACCAAGACAAAACACATTGCAATCAAGTACCATTACCTAAGGGAATTGGTTCAAGACAAAGACATAAGATTGGAATATGTGAATAGCAAGGAATAGATAACATAAATATTCACTAAGGCTTTACCTAAGGATGCATTATGTAAGAGGTAAAATAGGAGTTATTCCCTTATCTGATGCTCACTAAAGCAAAATATAGTGATGCATCAAACAAGTTTCATTGAAGATCTATTAATTTGATACAAATTGTCACACTTCAAGTATGAAATGCAGAGCATATTGCATATGAATTAGTACAAAAGGTACATATTAACTTCAAAGTTTGTATCCTTTTGCATTTGATGTCAAAGAGGGAGAGTTTACTGTCAACGAAAGAGAGTTTTTTATCCTAGAAGAAAAAGTATTTAGATGATGAAATCTACAACAAAGAGGGAGAATTAATTTTAGAAACAATTGAGAGAAATCTAGGTTGAATCATTGAGGGATTTGGTATGGATGAGAATTAGAATGAAACTAAGGATATTATGAAATCACTCATAATCTTATCATTTCTTGTTGACATGTTGTGTTGCCATGAATGCTAAAGAGAAAAAATTTCTTCAAATTCTAAGTTGCCATTGATATTACAAAAATGTTAGTATTAATCAAGCAATAGAGGACAAGTAGTATTAACTAAGCATATTTAGTATAAACTGAGCAGTCGGGTAATGAAGAACATTTAGTTTTAACTGAGTACTTAGATAATGAAGGATATCCTACTTGAATTATTAAATGAGTGGTCAAGCATCAAAGGATGTCCAGTGTTAATCAAGTGATCAATCTTAGTATTTCCCAAGTGATAGCAAAATACACTTGTCAAATAATTAACTGATTGAGGTTGACTATTTGGATGTTTAATGATTATTTGAAAGGGTATTCAAGATGACTTATCAAAGCTTATGATATATAAGAAATTCAAGTAGTGAGGATAATGAGGAAGAAGTAAGATGTGGAATAAGATGGAAATATGAGTGAAAGTAGAGCAGGAAAGTGTGAAAGATAGGATGTAAAGAATATTCTGATCAGTAAGGATCTAAAGATGAAGCCAGAATAGAGATCTGAATTTGAAAAGGAAGTTTCTTCATAAATAAGATCAAATTACTATTACCTTCTAACCAATGTAACAATGAAGAAATTTCTTAATAGAGTTGATTTAATAGACATATTATAAATCCTCTAGCAAGTGTTGATCTCAAATTGGTTTTGACAATTGAGTGTCAACACACTTAAGACATTTTACTTAGTTCATGCCAAACTAGTAATGCATGTTGAGTACACCATGTAAATATAAGACCATGTTGAGTCACTCATGTGCTGAGTCACTTAAGTGCTGAGCAAATAGACCATGCCAAGTAGTTCAAGTTTTAAGTAAATAGTAGATGCTAAGTAGTTCAGGTGTCGAGTCAGAATAGTGTATGTCAAGCATTAGTAACTACATATGCTAAGTAGCATAGATTGGTCATATTTGTTTGATATGGCACAAAAAACTATGTAAACCATTTTTTAGCTGACATAAGGATAGATTTTTATTCTTTAGAGACAAGGACAAATCTACATGCAAATTCCCTATGCAATTACATGCAGCCAATCAAAAAATGGGAAGGATTAAGTGGCAAAATGGATGAATCTCGGCTATAGATTCATACCTAACCCTAAGCCACCTCAGTATTCTTAACGAGGATGAAACCCTAAATTTTTAATAGAGAGAAGAGAGTTGAGAGAATTTTAAAGGGATGAATGATCGAATTGGAGGAGTGAACAAGACAATTTGCAGAACATTCAAGGTGACTTAGCAGTAAGAATGAATTGCAGAATTAGTTAAGTGAAGAACAAAGGATAGAGGATATAACATTGTTACATCAGATCGTGAAGGATTAGTCAAAGATTGGATAGAGGTGATCTATTATTAGGAAGCAAGTGCCAACCACAAGATCTATGTTGAGACATTTTAACAAATGATTTTAATTAAATCTCCTAGGCAAAGTAATCTTAATAGGCTTTACCAAATCCTTTAATAGGGTGTCATTCCAAGTGAATGATCTAAAGTCCTTTAACCAGGAACACTTCTAACAAGGTGTTGGAATCCTCTAAAAAGGTGGGACTTAATAGTCTTTGTAAGCCTTTAAAAGGGCAAGCCTTTCATAGGGTAGATCATGATTCATGGTCAAACCATTGTAACCTTAATTGGCTACACTTTATTGCTGCAGTAGTGAAGCTTTGTGGGTGTCATCCCCACCCCAGTTTTACCTTCTCATTTGGAGGGTTTTTGGGTAATCATATATCTAGTGTCAAGTGTGTGTGTGTGTGTGTGTGTTTGATTACTTATATGTTTTAGATGCATTTACTTTACATGTTATTTTAGTATGTTAATGCATATGATTTATGAATGGTGAAATTTTTATGGGTCCAAGTTTAAACTCCCAATTCACCCATCTCCCCCTCCTTAGAAGTTTACCTTTCCCATTTGTAATTCCAACAATTAGTATCAGAGCCAAGTTCTCAGAAGGAGAAGCTTTGCAACCTAGAGGAAAGATCCTAAAATGGAAGTCTACAAAGTGGGAAAGACCATTGAGAACTAGGAGATTGAGATACATCTTATACTACATCAAGTGAATGAAGCTAGAGATGCTTTTAAGAGTTCCTTGAAGAGAAGGAAAGAAATTTCTATTGTAGAAAATGACACACAATACAAAGAGATCAACACCACAAAGCTATTTGCAGATGGTAACTCCAGTGAATTTGATGCAATAGTTGCATATCTAATGGTTAAGAATAGAATCCAAGCTGAAGAAATAAAAAATTTCAAGTTGGAGAAAGAATCACAAGCTATACTGCTATGTGAGGTGACTAAATAGAAAATGAAAGCCATGGAAGACAAAGTCCTGATTGAAGAAGACAAAAAAATTCTAGCAAATAGATTGGAAGAGAAGTCAACAGAGCTAATCGAGATCTCAAACATGCAATTGAATACCTTGAGCCAAATGATGAATGCTCATCATGAGTTGAATGTCAAGGACATTGAGATAACTACATTGAAGTTGCAGAATGAACAACTGCAGAATGACCTGAAAAGAGAAAAGGAATTTGTTGAAGTTTCAACAAGCCAAATGAAGCCATCAAATACTTTGAGTAGTTACTAAGATCCCCTAGATCTAATAGAGACACATCAGGATTGGGCTACACAAGTACTAAAGAAGGAGAATCATCCAAAGTTACTAAAGAAAGGAACAAAAAAGGTAGGAATTCCAAACCTACTTGTCATAATTGTGGAAAGAATGGACGTACTGCTTGATGGGAGACTCCTCAAACATGGCCAATCATGGCAAGAGTTCATAATATTGGAGAAATTTCAAATCTGGGAACCATGGGGCAGACATGGTTTAGAAAATAGCAATATTATGTTTTACTGGTTAAATATAGCATTAAAATTTATTATAAATGTATTTCCTTTGTAATGGGAAAGAGATCTCCATGAGGAGACAATAATGCATTAAAATAGGAAATATTGTTTTAATAACCAACCTTGTACAACCACCAACAACTCTTTAAAAAATAAAGAGTGGGAGCTCAATGAGATAGTTGAAGTTAAGAGAGAAAAAGAAGGAAATTGAGAGACAAGGAATTTTAAAAGTTTTGAGAGTCTTGAAGGAAATAGTTCAAGGGCTCTCTCGCAATAGCCAGAGAGCAAAGCATTGTAAAAAGCTTGGTGAGCATTAATGAAGTAGTGGCATTAAGTATGTAAAGCTTTTTATTAGTCTTGCCTTCATTATTTATGTTATTTTTCAATTCAATATTGAAGATTGTTAGAGAAGGAAGTATAGTTCCTATAATTTCATGGTAATGGTGATATTGGTTAAGCATAGGAAGAATATTTTCCTTGCTAGTTCTTGAATAGCCAATTCTTGTAATTGAAGTCTGATTGTGAATGCTGATATTCTTTTGAGGGAAGCCAACAATGGGCATGTGAGTTTCTTTTTAGGTAGCTAGCCGATATGGAAATAGTTTGAATGCATTATAGAAAACGTGCTTAATAAAAGAATCTTGCTAATCATGAATTGAGTCTTGAGGTAGTTGGAATGTGGAAGTCTTTAATTTTCAATGTATTTTTTTCATGAAAATAACAGTCTTAGTACGAATAGAATTTCTCAAATTCTAACCACTGGATTTTGATGAGATTTGGATATGTTTTAGTAAACCTAATTGCACTCATCCTCATGAGAGCGATCGAGGTGTTTTGATCTCATTCAAAACTTATACCCCTCTGAGTATGGGTGTATCCAAAAGACAGGTTTCAGATTGGACATAGTTGGATGGATGTGATGAAAGATCTCCAATTAGCACTCTATTTGGACTGATTTTCCATAGTCAATGAGTTGTAAATGTTGATTTTTTTAGAAATTCAAACATTGTGTTACATCACTACTAATGTGTGTAGGAGCAACAATAAAAATCAAAATATCAAGCCTAAGAACATGGTTCATTGTCATAAGTGCAATAAACAAGGTCATTAGGTACACGAATGTAGAACCAAAACCATGCATGTACCCAAATTTGAAGGATATTGTTACAATTTTCAGAAGTATGGACATAGAGCCTTTGAAGGCAGATCTAAGTCCATGTGGTCATCAAAAAAGGTAGCAAGGGTAAGAAACTATGGAAACTCTTATGATTGAGATTACAACACAAGATATAGCTGGCACTACTATCAAGAATATGGACATATTCCTGAGAATTGCATTAGGACTCACTTTAGTGGTAACTACAAAAGGTGGTTGAGTCAAACCACATGCTTTAGCTATTTGAAGACTGGTCATATTAGCAAGCATTGTCCAACTAGTTCAAATGCACCAAGTTGTGAATTTGATAAAGGCAAAGGCAAGGCAAATGCTGAACACATCAAAAATTAGATGAATAAGACATGGAAGAAGAAAGATAGTTGAAATACATCAAATGGAGAAGGGATCACTTCAACCAATGGGTCAAGTGATCACACCTCATCAAACTAAGCAAAAAAGAGGTATGTGGGATTGATACTTAAACTATTACATCGCACATTAGTTCCAAAAGAAGTCAGTACTAAAAGGACTACATTAGCATGAATGAAGATGCAATATGTTATTTTTAAATTTTCATGTTGTTATCGAGCTTGAAAAAGTTTTAATGGAAGCCAAGTGGAATACTAGTTAGTGTCAAGCTGCCAGGTTAGCTAGTTGATGTCGAGCCTATAGAAGTTACTGAGTGATGGTAATATCAATGGATGTCGTATGATTCTAAAATTGTGTTGATGCTGAGTTTACAACTATACAAGCACCAAGCATTAATTGCAAGGGTTTTTGAAGGGTATACAATTGTTTTTCACACATTGTTCATCATTTCAAATTCAAGCAAGAGCTAAAGAGAAAAAGGAAATTCAAAAATTTGTTTGAAGCATTCATAATGACCTCAGTGATGATTTCACACAAGTTCTACAAGATTTTAAAGGTATTTATTCACAAGCTAAACTATGCAGTTTACATTTATAAAAACCCTAGTTTGTCACAATGGCATCTAGCTTAAGAAATGTAGAAGGGAAAGAGGTCTTGAATGTGCAATTGGTTAGTAATGAGGTAGAACAACCAAATTTCAAAGAAATTCCAAATGTTTCTTATAAACAAGATCCCTGAGGTGCATTGTCCATGATTTCCCAAAAGTCATTATGGTCCAAGATGTCAGAAAATGTTATAACTATAAGATAGGTGGAATAGGTGACATGAAGTTAAGAGAAGCCTATGATAGATTGTGTGAAAATAATGTCTTGAAAGAGGAATTTAAAATTATTGGAAGGAAGGGTTTGATGCATGCACTAGAATTTCCTACTATATTCAAAACATAATAGATAAGAATAGTGTTAAGCCAAACTCATGATGGATCCCTATGGCTAGAAGGAGGACCAATAAACATTTCAAAGAGAATAATCCATAGGGTGACTAGTTTCCCAACCCTAGATCAGCCAAAGACTCTGCGACATGATTCCAAAGAGGTAATAGAGAAGAATACAAGAGCAAAGTGGAACAAACAAGGAATGACAATTGACACTATCACAGATTCACTGATAAAATTTGTAGTAAGGGTTATTTCTCATAATTTTTATCAATCTAGCAAATTAAATAGTTTGCCCTATATTGCAGTAGATGTTGGATACAAAAATTGTGAAACAAGATCATACCTATGATCTAGCTGAGCTTCAATTGCAACAAATACTAGAAAACCTTGGAGCAATAAGGAAGACTAAGAGTGCACAATGCAAATTTGGATCAATTATAATTTGCATATTTTTATATGTACAAAATGCATTCTCATCTTTTGGAAAAATAAGATGGAAGATGAATAGGACAGTTGTTACTCAATTAAATGAGTACATTGAGCAGATGGGTGATAATTTTGAAACTATCATGACAAGCTATTTTGAAGACTTTAAGAATTCAATGAAGAAAAGGATTAAAATACCTGTTTCCTTGGTTTAACAATACTACAATGATATATGTTTTCTTGTAGATATTGATTACACATATGTATAGGTTGCTACACGTAGGGTAAGATGGCTAAGACCCTTAGGATATGAAATCAATGTTGATGAAGCCTCAACATCCATTACTGTACTTCTAGCTGAGGAAGTTGATAAAACAACCAAAATCTTTGGAAATTATGATGTAATGAAATCAAAGGTAGAAATGGAATTGAAGATAGCCTCCACACTAAAGAAGAAGGAAAATTTAGTAAAGAAACCCAAGGAAAAATTTGGTGAAGGTGTTGAAGAGGAAGAAGAGGAAGGAGATGAAGAGGATGAAGAGGAAGAACAAGAACAAACCAAAGAACCTCTTGCATTGACCTAGGGCATGAGTGAGGAAAAAGAAGAAGAGGAAATAGAGGGTTCCAAGGAAGAAGAAGCCAAGGAAGCACCAACACATGTGGAGCCCAAGAAGAGAAAGGCCAAGGCATAGCTTGTGGCTAAAGTAAAGAAAGTGGCTAAACCAAGCCCAACAAAGCCAACAAAACCTACCACAAGAGCCAACACACAAGCCACCACATAAAAGGCCAAGGAGAAAACCAAGTAGATAGAACAAGGAGGCCAAGAGTAGAAGAAATAGAGAAAGAAATACATTGCTCAACCTAACTCAAATGAGGAAAGAACTAAATCAGAAGATACAAGCCAATTCAAAGTGGTAAGTCATACACCACTTTCTAATCTTGAAAATATGTTTGAAAATATCAGAACTAATATAGATATGTCTAGTCTTAAGAATGTAAATTTTGATAATTTGGAAAAAGAGGAGGAAAAGCTAGTTGAAGAAGCCCTATACACAATGATGTCCAAATTTAAGAATATGCCATTAGAATTTTTAAACTTAGTACCCAAGCCATTATAGGATTTAGTTGAGAAAAAAAAAAAATGACATTATTGTTTAAATTTGGAAAAGAAAATAAGGGAAATTACTCTGGCCCAAGTTATGCCAAAACTCACAAAAGGGTAGATTGCTAAGGAAAGTAAGAAATATAGAGGAAGGTTCAAACGAAAGTATATATCCTTTAGCATTCTTCAAAATGACATTGAAGATGTTGAGAAGAAATACACTCCAATGTGGAAATTAATCTATGGATTAACTATAGTGAAGCAAGGAGAGAAGGACCCCTTTGAGGGTAAAAATGATGATAAAGAAGAAGATGACAAGGAGGATAGCAAGGAAGAGAGAAATATAGAGGAGGAAACTGAGAAGATGGAGACTGACATGGCAACAACTAGACAACAACATGAGGAACAGAGTGCAAGATAGACAAATGCTGAGTGCCAATCCTCCTCATGACACAAGTGCACCTATAGAAATCATAATTGTCAAGGATGTCTCTAGTGAATCAACTCAGATCATCAACCCATTAACTAAATAAGATTTGAAGAAGATTCTAGATCAATCTACACTACAAGCACAACTATGCACAAATCCTATTTTGATCAGTGTAGAAGAACTTCAAAAGGCATAATAGAAGTTACAAGGGATAAGGTGAATACACAAGAACAACCTTCTGCAATCCCTTTAGTTACTAATGATCAACCATTGATTCAAACAACTAAAGATACATCAATCAAGGTTGATACAAGTGTTAAAGTGGACACAGTTGAGCAGAGGTAGACTACCATAGAAGAAAAAGAGACAACAATAGAGAAAACATGATAGATAGATACATCTATACCTGAAGCACAGACACAAGGTGCAAGTCATGTCATTGTCATAGATCAGGATAAGTTTGAAGAAGGTGAAAAAACACCAAAGGTAAAGGAACAAGAGGCCATCCAAACATTGATAACTTTACCAACATTAGGCTCTTCACCTACAAAACTTCTTTAGAAGTCAAGCATAGAAGCTATACCCCTACAAATCTCAGTGCCAAGATCAAGCTTGTCTAAAGTTGTAAAGGTAATTCATTATGGTGATATTACTTTAGATGAAGAGACAATAATTCAAAATTTTGATTATGACACAATGAAAATAGATCAAATAAGCATTCTATAACAAGCTTTAGAGAAAAATAAACACCAAGAAATGCTTAGGAAGGAATACAGGCAAAAGCAAGCATTGCAAGACATTAAAGACATCTTTTTAGATGCATTCAACCTACCTACTCTTGAAAAAAAAAAGCCACTATTGGAACAATTGTTAGATATTGTGGAGAAGGTCAATAATTAAGACCTAGATACAAATGATAAAATTTTAGAATGGTCTGAAAGAAAGTTTCAAGGAAAAGTAATTGAAAAGATATTTGGTGATATAGCATTGACACAAGTTGTATTGGCAACCAAGGTTGAGGATGTGAAGAAGGTACTTGAGAATATCTTATCATTGTACACTAAATTATGTGATCCCACACTCTTCAACCAAGACACCACACATAGAATTCTGAGCTTGGAGAGGAATCTAAGCATATTAGGTACACAACTACCTAAGAACCCAGCTTAGAGTGAGAATAATTTCCATAAATTGCTTCAATCCCAGAGTCAAATAGCTGTGTTAATAGTAGAAGAGGCTAGCATAAGATCCAAATTGACACAAATTCAAGTCTCTCTCATCCCACACATGGAAATCCTCTATAAAGACTTAGGCTATGCAAAAAATTTATTAAAGAAAGATCCCAATATTTCTACATTAGATGGCCTAGTGCATCTTGCAACCAAGCTCACTATCTAAGTTAAGTCATTGGATGTTACATGTGAAAATTGGGATGCAACTCTAAAAATAATCATGGAAGTCCATAAATCCTTTTTGGACAAATACACTATAACTGTATAGCCCCTTTAACATAAGTGTCAAAAGGGGGAGATAAATAAGCGAGGGGGGTTAGATTAAAATGAGGAGTAAATATGCAAGAAGAAAAGGGGAGATAGATTGAAAGGGAGTGGAGAATAAAGAAAAATGGGAAGCTTGAACAAAGGGGGAGCTATCAAATTTTGACCCCAGTGATATACATTTTTTAGGAACACAATGCAGAGATAAAAATAGAGCAGAGTAGATATCAGCTAAGATAGAGCATAAAGAGTATAATTGCATTGTTACAAAGAGTATCAATTAGTAGGGAGAAATCTACTTAGAATAGAGAATAGATTTTGGATACAGAACATACATATTAACTCAGGGGGAGTTATACATTTTGAGGTACATAGGTTATTACAAATTTTATTTGAAAATTTTGAAGTTCTGTATATAAGCCGAGTCATGGATATGTTAAATTGAAGAAGATTAGATCGATTATGTATATTCAAGTGTTTTTGACACTCATGTTAAAGGGGGAGATTATTGATCTCAGATTGGTTTTGACAATTGAGTGTCAACACACTTAAGACATTTTACTTAGTTCATGCCAAACTAGTAATCCATGCCGAGTACACCATGTAAATATAAGACCATGCCAAGTCACCCATGTGCTGAGTCACTCAAGTGTTGAGTAGATAGACCATGTCAAGTAGTTCAAGTGTCGAGTGAATAGTAGATGCTGAGGAATTTAGGTGCCAAGTCAGAATAGTGTATGTCGAGCATCAATAACTACATATGTTGAGTAACACAGATTGGTCATATTTGTTTGATATGGCACAAACAACTATGTAAACCATTTTTTAGCCAACATAAGGATAGATTTTGATTCTTTAGAGATAAGGACGAATCTACATGCAGATTTCCTATGTAATTACATATAGCCAATCAAAAAATGGGAAGGATTAATTGGAAAAATGTATGAATCTCAGCCATAGATTCATACCTAACCCTAAGCCACCTCAGTCTTGTTAAGGAGGATGAAGCCCTAAATTTTCAATAGAGAGAAGAGAGTTGAGAGCATTATGAAGGGGTGAATGATCAAATTGGAGGAGCAAATAAGATAGTTTGTAGAACATTCAAGGTGACTTAGCAGTAAGAAGGAATTGTAGAATCAGTTAAGTGAAGAACAGAGGATAGAGGATACAACATTGTTACATTAGATCGTGAAGGATTAGTCAGAGATTGGATAGAGGTGATCTGTTATTAGGCAAGCAAGTGCCAATTGCAAGATCTATGCTAAGACATTTTAATAGGTGATTTTAGTTAAATCTCCTAGGAAGAGTAGTCCTAACAGGCTTTACTAAATCCTTTAACAAGGTGGCATTCCAAATGAATGATCTAAAGTCCTTTTACCAGACACACTTCTAATAGGGTGTTGAAATTCTCTAACAAGGTGGGACTTAATAGTCTTTGTAAGACTTTAACAAGGAAAGCCTTTCATAGGGCAGATCATGATTCATGATCAAACCATTGTAACCTTAATTTTCTACACTTTATTGCTATAATAGTGAAGATTTGTGGGTGTCATCCCCACCCCAGTTTTACCTTCTCATTGGGAGGGTTTTTGGGTAATCATATCTGGTGTCAAATGTTTGTGTTTGATTAATTATATGTTTTAGATGCATTTACTTTACATTTTATTTCAGTATGTTAATGCATATGATGTATGAATGGTGAAAGTTTTATGGGTCCAAGTTTAAATTCCTGATTCATCCCCCTTCTCAAAAGTTTGCCTTTCCCACTTGTAATTCCAATAGCAAGGTGACATTTCAAGATTGAAGTGTTTGAAGGCCTTTAACCAAGCCAATCCAAATAGGGTGATCAAAATCCTCTAACAAGGTAATACTTAACAATATGTATTGTAACCTTTAACAGGGTTGACTACTAATAGGGCTTACTTTAGAAGACTGCAAAATATTGTGACTAGTTGCATGGCAATTTTCTCAAATTAGGTTTCCATGTTAAATCTTGGTGTCCTCTATGTTAAATTTATTTACTTTATGCTTTATGTTTCTACAACTAAGTTACTAAAGGTTAAAATATATTAATATTCATAAGACTACTTTGTTAATCAAGTTACAACATTCTCTTAGTATCAACCAAGTTGGACAATATTGTATTATCAGTGAAAAGTTTGTTTTGACATCTAAGGTTAGGGAATTATTTTTGTGGTAACTGATTCACCTCTCCCCTCTTAGTCACTCTCTTCATTTCCATCAATTCTCCACATACATAGTATCTTCCCCAAGTGTTTTAGTCTCAACCAATAATTTCTCATTGTCTAGTTTTATTGTACTGATTATTTGGATCTGCACTCAAAGAATTTGTGACCATACTTATGATGTGTAGTAGTTTCCTTCAAATTTTAGTGTAGTTCTGTATTCATTTTCCTTGTGTACATTCTTGTTACAATTATAATGATATCCAATTTAAAAGCTATCAATCTTCCCACAAGTGCATCCAAGGTTGTATTATTTTTAGGATTGCATCTCATCTCTTGACTTGTTGATACTCTAATTTCATAAATAGGAAGAAGAGTTCTTAATACCTTTTTGACCATTTTTTCATCGGTTATCATTACTCTTGTAGCTCTAATTTTTCTCATGCTTTCTTTGATTATTTCATTGCATCGGAAAATGTTGTCACCTTCTTTCATTTTCATTCGATCAAAACTTGCCTCTTAAATTTTCTACCTTGGCTCTTTGCACATTTTTATCACCTCCATAGACTTTTGGTAGCTTTTCCCACATTTTAAATGTAGTAGAACAATCTTCAACCTAATCAAATTTAAAATAGTTGAGAGAGGAAGCTATATAAATCATCATTATATAGTGATCCTTTGCCTCTTTCATTTGTTCCATAGTCATAGGTTTAGGTGGTGGCACACATTTGTTTTCTAAATAGAATAGACTAGTATCACCAATGCTTGAAAGATGTAGCTTCATCAATCTGTACCATTCTAAAACATTTTCTTTGTTAAGCTTGGGAATATCCCTTTTGTATGACATTTTGATCTTTAGCTTAGGTCCTTGGAATCTTTCTTGCAAGAACCAAATGCTTTGATTCCAATTGTTGGAAATGAAGAGAGTAATTAAGAGGGGATGGTGAATTAGTTACTACAAAAAAATTCCTTGTCCCTAGATGTCAAATTAAAATTTTCATTGATAATACAATACTGTCTAACTCGGTTAAAACTAAGTTCTTACTGTAACTCAGTAACAAAGAAGTCTTATGAATATTAATCTATTTTAACCATGCAACTAGTCATAATATTTTTCACTCTTATGAAGTGAGACCTATCAGAAACCAACCCTATTAAATGTTATAAAATATACTATTAAGTACGACCTTGTTAGAGGATTCAGATCATCATGTTAGGAGTGGTTTGGTTAGAGGTCTTCAAATACTTCAATCTTGAAATGTCACCTTGTTAAAGGATTTACAATATGACTATTAAGTCAACTCTGTTAAAATATTTCTTCACTGCTACAATAGTTAGAAGGTAACAATAATTTGACCTAATATATGAAACAGATTCCTATTTAGATTTAGATCTCTATTTTGGCTCAACCTCTGGATCCTTTCTAATCAGAATGTTCTTTGCATCTTATCTTCCACACTTTCTTTCTCTTCCTTTTCCTTCAATCACTTATCCATCTTGTTCCATGTATATCACTTACACTTTATTCTCACTACTTGACCTTTCTCATATATCACAAGCTTTGACAAGTTAGCTTGAATACCCTTTCAAATAATTATTAAACATGCAAGTAGTCAACCTCAATCAATTAATTATTAGACAAGTGTATTCTACTGTCATTCGATCAATACTAGGATTGAATGCTCAGTTAACACTAGGAATCCTTTAATAACTGACCACTTAGTTAACACTACAAGCTAGATATCCTTCATTACCTAACTGATCACTTAACACTAAATGTTCTTCATTACCTGATTGCTTAGTCAATACTAAATATGTTGGTTAATACTATAAGTCCTTCATTGCTTGGTCAATACTGACATTTGTGTAACATCAATGACAACATATAATTTGAAGAATTATTTCCAACAATACTAATTATTTGGATTCCGCTACTTGGATTTGCACTTAAAGGATTTGTGACCATACTTCTGATATGTGTAGTAGTTTCCTTCAAAAAAAATTCTAGTTCTACATTCATTTTCCTTGTGTCCATGCTTGTTACAATTATATCAATATCCATTACACTTGGGTTCCATATTATTACTCCACTAAATTTTTGATATATGATACAAGGAGGAAATTGAACAACTAGGGCCAAAGGCACACCTAACTATCCAACCACCTTACTGAGTAAACAAAATGGAAGAAAATACATAGAGAACAACACCAAGGAGAGAGAGAACAAAAAACTTTATTCATTCATCCAATTATTAGCATACATGCCCAGCTATAAGGCCTTCTTGGTTACAACCATATACAAAATAAAAATTCAAGATCTATAATCCAACTTCAAATTTTCAATTTTGAAAACATCTACTCTGAATCTTTAAGTTCTACTTCTAAACTAAACCAAATACCTCTACTTATACTTGCCAAAATAGTTTACAGAAGATTCTAGATCATTACATAATAGAAAGGATGACCTCAAAATGATTTGTACTCATCCCAAGACAATATCCTTTCATTAAATTCATGATCCAAATTAAATATATAAGTTAACTTAAACTAGGAACCAATCATAGAAAAACTTAGTCAAAGAAGGACCCAAGAGTCGACAAATATCAAGTTCACTCAATGCATGAAGGAACACTCGATCAATGCTAAACAACTTGATTAACATTGCAGGAACTTGGCCAACACTAAATAGCTCAATTAACATTGTTGGAACTCAATTAACATTGGAGAGCTCGATTAACACTACTAGAACTCAGTTAAAACTACCAAAATGAACAAAAGAGTAGTATTATAGGACAACCTAGGATGCACTTGCATCAATGCATGTCCTAATTTTCCACAATTATTGCATGTAGGCCTCTTGCTCTTTTGTGCTCCTTGTTTCAATGATTCTCCTTGTTTAGTTTTTGAAGTTTTAGTAAACCCTCAACAAATAGTGCCTTTGTGTCTTTTTTGAGTTCTTTATACAATTGATTAATGCTTTGTTGTGACCTCAAAATTCTCCCATTGAGTTCCTTTTCAGATCTTAGATCATTCTTCAGTATGTCATTTTATGTTCTTAGAGTGGCAATTTCATGATTTGCATTATTTAGGTGATTTTCCATGTTTGCCTAATGTTGTGATAGCTATTTGATTTCATTGGTCTTTTTTTCTAACCTTGTTGCAAGAAATCTTCTATCTTCTTCTGCCATTTACTGCTTTTTTCTTTTATTCCATGAATTCACATAGCTTGATCAAGTGATTTTCCTATTTTCTTTTCAAATTTCTTACTTCTTCTTGTAGAATGGTATTCATCCCTAGTAGATCTTCTATGGCTACATTTGCTTCTTCTGAACTTCTTTCTTAATAGATTTCTTCTATTCTTTCTTCTATATATAGATTGTCATTCATTTGCATTTCTAACTCTTTTCTTCTTTTTAGAGAGTGAGTGAGTTGCTATGAGTTTTTTGATTTGTTCCATAGCCATATTTATATCTAGTTTGTCATTCTCAATGATTTTTTCTAACTTATACACTTCCATTTCCTCGTATCTTTTCTCTCAAGTTGTTAAGCCTTTAATAGGAGAACATTTCTCTGATACCAATTGTTGGAAATGTAATGAAAAATAGGTCACTAAGGGGGGGTGATGTGAATCAGGAACCACTAAATTTTTCACTTAGATTTCTTTTTTCCTTCCTTTTTTAGGTTGTCTAATCTACTATAATGCGTGGAACCTAAAAAATTACAAAAAATCAACACTATAGCACTTTGACACAATATTTGGTAACCTAGAAAATATCCAAGGTGAAGGTAAAACTAGAGTGGGGATGACACCCACAAGTCTTCACTGCTATAGTAATAATTTTGGCCTCTTAAGGCTTACAATTGATCACTTCTAGTGCCCTACTCTATTAGGAGTATAAATGACTACTAAGTCCACCTTGTGAAAGGATTTTATAATACAATGAATTATGAACTATATTAGGAGATTTTACAAAGGACTATAAAGTCCATCTTGTTAAAGGATTTTACCTGATGTAACTGTTAGGATGCAATCAATAATATGATCCTTTTTTTGCAACTTTATTGGCTGATATAGATCTTCTATTGAAAATTTTAATCACCTGGCTACAATAGATGTGTCTTTGCTTTGCCATTTTATATTTCCTGGTAGCCAGAATATTTTTAACTACAAATCAATATACTATTCTTCTCACTTCCCTATCTTTCATTTCATTTTATCTTCTTTTTTTAACACACTTAGATGCATTTGACAAAACATTACATCTTCCTTATATAGTTATCTAATCAATATTTTCATTCTAGGTTGGTTTCAAATGAAAAGGTGCCTTTTGAATATTTAAATTATATCTTCAAGTCTGCTAATGCTGATGATCAGGTCAAACTATGTACTTGAATGATATGTTGATGCTTGGGTGATACAGTGTACTTGGGTAATACTCTAGCACTCGAGTTACACTAGATGCTTGGATGATACTATGCACTCAGGTGACACTGCTTGCCTTGCTTGCACTAGATTCTTAGTCAGTGAAGAATGCTTTCTTGGTTAGCACAATGAGTCTTATTCCATATGTTGGTGCTCGATTAACACTGGATACACAGATACTTGGTTTACAAAAGATCTTCTCAATCTGCTCGGGCTACAATAAAAACATGGTGAGTAAAGGAAAGCTTGGTTGTAGTATTAACTGACCTTCCTCAATAATGACTAAGTGTTTTGCCACTAATTGAAAATATTCTTGCCATAAGGTCAACATGTTTGAGATGTGAATTATGATGTAAGACCAAAACATTGTGAATTTGTGATAAAGTTGTGTAAAGAGAAGTGTAAGGTAAATCCAGATATTGAAGATATCAATAACATTGAAGAGGTTTTTGTATCTATCTCTTGTATTGAAGAAATTTATTATATATCACATGGTTAGGTAGTGGGCTCATCTTGCATACTTTGTATAATAAAAAATCCTAGTCCTCTAACAAGGACTGAGACACTATATAGATGTAACAAACTCCTAATAGACTTAATATATTTCACAAGATACTTTTGATTAGTAGATCATTTTGTGGGTACCATCCCCACCAAGGTTTTCCCTTGGCTAGAGTTTCCCAAGTTCACAAATTATGGTGACTTGTGTTCCATTACTTTATGGTTGTGTTTAATATTCAACATAAATAGTTTACTTTCATATGCAAGCTATAAGTTTGTTAAAGATATCCAATTTTGGGAAAAAATTATGAAATATTGATTCACCCCCCTTAGTATTTTCTATTTCTAAAAATTGGTATCAGAGCATAGTTACTCAGAGAAGGCTTAACAACTTGAGTAAGAACCCTATGGATATGGAATAGTTACAAAAAACCTAGAAGAATCTCTTGAGCATATTGATATTCTTATTGAAGAAAGAGGTACTTTGAAGGACAAGTATGAAGATGCAAAAGAATACATTGGGAAGATGAAAGATAAGATAGATTATCTTAAGTCCAAGAAAGAGCCTAAAGATCAGATCAAGGATGGCAATGAATTTTCAAAACTAAAGAAATAAAATGAGATCTAGAAGAATGAATTGAAGATTAAAAATGTAAGGTTGAGCTTGAAGGATGATGACAGTAAAATTGTGTAAGATTTAAAATTTGAGAATGTAGATATGGGATCTAACCTTACCAAAGTGACATTTGAGCTCGAGTCTACAAAGTTATAGTATGTAGAACTTGAGAAGTACAATACAATTTTGAAAGGAGAATTAACTCAGTCTAAGATAAATCTTGAGAATTTTTATTCCAAAGTTAAAAATCTTGATGAATAGATCTTTATACATAACCCTCTTATGATAAGATAAGTCTTGGATATCTTGGAGAAAAGTCAGCTAAGAAGTCTTAAGCTAGAAAGGAATCAGATCCTGTGATTCAATAGTGTGAACATAACAAAGATAATAAGAACAAGAGTGTGTTGATCTCCAAGTCATGTTGCCTATTAATGTCCAACACTTAGTCATTTCCTAGGAAGAGTTGGTCAGTCATCACTATGACCAAGCCACCTAATGAAGGCCAAATGATTATGGACTTGTTTATATCTCAATGTGATTCAAGAAATTCTTAGGTTGCAAAGCACCCTAGTATAGACCGCATACCATTATATACCAAATAAATTAGAAGTCAAAAAATGTTGAGCTAAATAGTGTTAGTTCATGCTAAGTCATACAATTATTATTGAGCATGAAAAAGCTGAGGGACAACATGCATATTAGTTGTGACTGAGCATTAGGGTATTCAAGTGCCAAGTAAACCAATTTTGGCATATGTGTTTGTGATGGCACAAACACTTATGAAAACCATTTTGACCAACTTCTACACATAATTTAATGATTGTAGAGACAACAAATGAGTTTTCTATACATTTTGTTAGAGATTATTAATCTCTATGATGGTTGTGTAACAAATCATATAAAATGGAAGGACTAAGCAAAAAAGGGAGAAATATGAATCATTGATTATGATCTAGAACCTCTAGATGTCTATTTAAAGAGAGTCCAAATGCTAAATCAAGTGTTTGCACGAGAGATGAAGGAAAGAGGGAAGAAGTCAAGTGTATGAGTGAAGGAAGGCTATTTTTGAAGTAGAGATTAGACAAAGAAACTTAGGAGTGAAGGATAAAATAAAACATATCAAATAAGGAGATAATATTAGAATTGAAAATGGAAGACTTATAATATAGCATCAGAGTGCTAACTGAAGGATCAGTCATTGATACATTCTAGCAAGTGAATTAGAGTAAATCTCTTAACAAAGTTCTTACTTTGTTTTGAGTTTAAACCCTTTAATCAAGGTAGACTGAATAATTCTTGTAAGATCTTAGTAGGGAAAACCCTCATAGGGTAGATCATCATAAGTGATCAAACTTTGTAGTCTTAACATGCACACTTTATTACTGTAGTAGTGAATATTTGTGGGTTTCATCCCCACCCCAATTTTACTTCCACCTTGGAGGGTTTATGGGCAATAAAATATTTTGTGTTATGTGTTTACATTTACTTTCATATTTATGGATGTGATCGATAGATATATCTATATCTATTAATGGCTATATGATTCATGATGCTGATATGAGATGGGTTAGTGGTGAATGCATTTTATTTTTTCTAAATGGTTAAAAGTTTTATAGATCTTGATTCACCCCTCTCAATACCTTAATTTCTTAATAAGACTTCCAACAATTGGTATTAGACCCAAGTTCTCTATAAGAAGCCTAACAAATTGAGAGTTAAGATCTTGGAGATGGAGGCTTATAAGTTGGGAAAGATCATTAAGAATAATAAGCTTGACATTTAAATCATACTACAATAGCTTGAAGAAGCAAGAGAGGAGTTGAAGAAATCCTTAAAGGAAATAAAGGACTTGGCTATCCAATAGAATGACACCCTATATCAAGAAGAAGACATTGAAGGACTACTTGACAATGGTAAATCTAGTGAAAGTGATGTGGCAATAACAAACCTATCAAAAAAGAGCAACATACTAAATGAAGAAGTAAGAGAACTAAAGAGAGAAAATGAAATCTAGTTAGCAAGATTATGTGAAGTGATTGAGTACAAAAAGAAAGATGAAGAAGATAAAGATCATATATCTAAAAGATTTGATGACAAGAATAGTGAAGTTCAAAGGCTTACTCAAAATTAGTTTGATATGGCTAGTCGACTACTCCTTACAACACAAGATTTTAGTACAAAGGATGTGGATATTTCTAATTTGAAATCTGAAAATAAGTATCTAAAGAATGAACTGAAACATGAAAATTAATTCATTGAAAGGTTGAAAAAACCTAAAGAAGTTGTGAGATATTACGAAGAGCTAATGAAATAATAGAGAAGACCTAATAAAACACTTGGTCTAGGCTATACCCAACAACTATCCAAGGAAGGAGAATCATATAATAAGGGAGAGAAAAGAAATGTAAAGTCAAAGAAAAAACCTATATGCTATCATTGTGGTAAATTGGGACAAACAAAAAACATTTGTAGAAGCAAGATTGGTAAGAAAAACCCTAAACCAAAATTCAATGGATAGTATTTTAATTACAAGAAACAAGGACACAAAGCACATGAATATAGGTCAAAGGCTAGTAATACACCTGTTGCAACTAGATTTGAAGGTCATCACTACAATTGTCAAAAAGTTGGACATAGAGATCAACAATGCAAATCCAAGGCAAAATCTAACTTGAGATCCAAGAAGCAAGAGCATGCACCTAAGTAAGGTGATTCATATAGCTTGGATTAAAATACATGACATAACTATCATTACTCTAGTGAGTATGTTCATGATGCAATAAATTGCATAAAGACACATTTCAAAGGAAAATCTAAGAGTTGGATGAATGAAAGATTAGTTTTCTATAGTTGTCACAAGATTGGACATGTGAGCAAGAAATGCAGGACCCGAGCATCATCACCTAACAATGTGTTAGAAATAGTAGTCCACCAGTATAACTGAGAGTGGGGGGTGAATCAGTTAATACAATAATCTAAAAATTAAACCTCTTAAATAATTCTTAATAATTCAACCAAATCAAATAACAACCATCAAGAAATGCACATACACAATTACACCAAATATGTTGACTAGGGAAACCCTTGATTAGAGGTAAAACCCCAGTGGGAATGATGCCCAAAAAATAATGTACTAATTTGAATATTCCTTGTTAGAGGATGGACCTTGTGAGGAGTCTATTACAACACTTAGTACAAAGAGTCACTGTTAGGAGACTTTGAGTCTCTATTAGGAGATTCCAACCCTGTTAGGAGTTGTGGAAGGTAGCTGAACCCACTGTCCAAACAACTTTAGGATCAGACCAATGAACCCACTATCCAATTGATCTTAGTAATATTCCTTTTAGAATAATAGATATGTGATAGTATTTTACTTCTTCCTTTGTCTAGTACATTCAACTACTTCACCTTCAGATCATGCAATCAAATCTGGAACTATGTATCCATCAACAATAACCCTTGAGGTCACTTACACAAATTAGAAGATTGCTTTGCTCCTCTACTTCAGAATTCACAAGTCCTTTCTACTTCTTGATCACAATCATGATAATTAAAACTTGGAAAACAACTTTCCTTTATACCACACTCAGTATTGATTCCTTGAATCGGCTCCATACTTTATTATAAATTTATTAAGTTAAATACACATTTAAATAATGTTGCCAGCCCATAGTTATACACAAACTTTCACATGTGCAACTTCTATACCTCTACACTTGCTGACGTGATCAATAGTTAGTGTACTACCTCCAATTAACTACACACCCCTTTATTCCAAATATAATGCTCTCTATATTGGTCATGCAATGGAAATTATTTTTCCACTACTCTATTTTCTTGTGGTTCTCTATAAATTATCAATATCTTCCATATGCTACCAATTCAGGTTTTGCACACTTGCCCACATGCCAAATACATGTTGTAGTAAACCTTGGTAACTATGCACAGGAAGATATGCAATGTGATGTCTGTAATATATAAGTCTCTGTTAGCTACTCTGATAGTCTTATATGATCTTATTGCTATGTTTTCATTAATGACAAACAATGTTTTGCAATGCTCCCCCATAGCATCAACATCAATATTCATGCTAACAATCTCCCCCTTTAGCATTGATGGCAACATAGATGAAAAACATCTAGTTCCAAGAATACCAACAGTTTTTCTTCATCACTCAAATCTTCATGCAAATATTTTATTGCACCAATTCTCCCCCATAGTACAAACTCTTTCTAATGTTTTTCATGTCACTCTCTCCCCCATTGACATCAATGTCAAAGGTAGTACAAAAATTGAACATATAACAATCTACTAGCATGACCACAAGCTGGTTTGTTGCGTTACAACTTTTTCATATAGTTCTATAAACAAAACAAGTGTTTAAAGACACTGTTGTACACCAATTATCATTTACCAAGAGTCCTTGCTAACTTTTTTCACCACAGATACTCCCCCATAGAGGAAGCATCAACATTTAGTCTAGTCTAACAATGGTGCTATGTACCCTAGACTAATGCATTTTTGCATCTTCTACTCTAAGCTAGATAGGGGCATAACCCCAAGCACACCTCTTAGGTACTCAAAGGTATCCTTTGGTAAGGCCTTTGTGAAAATGTCTACAATCTATTCCTTAGTGTTAATATACTCCAATCTGATTTCTTTTTCTATGACTTTCTCTTTCAACACATGATACTTTATTGTTATGTGCTTCGCTTTGGAGTGCAAAACATGATTCTTAGAAATATTAATAGTACTTGTGTTATCACAGTAAATGATAACACGTTTTGTGAATGAAATTCTAATATCCTTCATTATCTTCTTCATCCATATGACTTGATTATAGTTTTTTGCTACTGCAACATATTCTGCTTCTGCAATACTCTATGAGGTACAATCTTGCTTCTTGTTGAGCCAAGAAACTAGTCTTCCTCCAAGGAAAAATGCTCCTCCACTAGTGTTTTTTCTATCATCCCTATCTCTAGCCAATCAACATCTATATAAGTACAAAGAGTAAAGTCATTTCTTTTGTCATAACAAATGCTGTAATATGATGTTCCTTTTAGATATCTAAATATCCTCTTTACTGCTACATAGTGATATTCTTTAGGATCAGCTTGTAATCTTGCCACCATTCCAATTGCATTAGCTATATCTGATCTACAATGAGTTAGATACTGCAATCCTCCAATCATAGATCTATACTTCTTTTGTTCAATAGTAGGGGTCTCATCTTTGCTTGATAACTCATGACCAATTACCATAGGAGTTCTAATAGGTTTACAATTTTCTAAAACAAATCTTCTTAGCAAATCTTTTAAGTACTTGGTCTAAGAGATAAAGATACCTTCTTTGTTCTGAACAATTTGCAATCCTAAGAAGAATTTCATTTCTCCTATCATGCTCATCTCAAACTCATTCTTCATGTCTTTTGAGAATTTTTTACTAGCTTCACCATTTCCAGCAAAAATGATGTCATCAACAAATAAAATGATTATTAGAAAATCATCTCTTATTTTCTTCAAGTACAAGTTACTATTTGTTGTTCCTTTAGCAAATCCAAGCTTTGCTAAGTATTTGTCCAACCTTGCATACTAGGTTCTTGGTGCTTGCTTTAATCCATATAATGCTTTCTTTAGTCTACAAACCATATCCTTCTCTTCTATTAAAGGAAAACCCTCTGGTTATTCAATGTAAGCTTCTTGAAATTTTCCATTCAAGAATGTTGACTTAACATCCATTTGATATACCTTAAAATTATTCTTTGCCACATATGCCAAGAATATTTTGACTACTTCTGTTCTTTCTATAGGTGCATATGATTCTTCATAATCAATTCCTTCTTGCTGAGAGTAACCTTTGCATACAAGTCTTGCTTTGTTTCTTACTACTTCTCCCTGTTCGTTCATTTTATTTCTGAATACCCATTTTGTGCCAATCACATTTTTGTCCTTAGGTCTAGGAACTAATTCCCATGTGTCATTTTAAATTATTTTTTAGACTTCTTCCTTCATTTCCCTTATCCACTGATCATCTTTGATTGCTTCATCTGTGCTTCTTGGTTCTACTTGAGATATCAAAAATAGTTCTTCATTAATTTTTCTCCTTTTCATTACTTCTTTTTCCTTACTTTCTATTATATGATTAGTTGGATGATTTCTTATCAAATTCCTATTTGGGGTAGGAGTTGCTACTTTGACTCTTATTTCTAGCATTGTGCTCTGTTCTTCTATCACATCTTCAACTTGCAAACCATTTTGCAAGTCATTGTTAGTCTTGAGAAATAACTCATTACTTCTGTTAGTCATTCTAGAGTAATCATCTCCATCAGAGTTATAATCCATTATCCTTTCCTTGGTGCCAAAATTTTTATGAATTTCAACATCTGTGCACTCTACTATAGTTTTTGTTCTATAGTTATAACATCTATAGACTTTACTTTTTAATAAATAGCCAAGAAACATACCTTCATCACTCCTTGGATCAAACTTACCAATATCATCATCTTTTTTTTATGTAACATTTGCTTCCAAATATCCTAAAGTAATTGATTGATGGTGAGTGACCAAACCATAATTCATAGGGTGTTTTTGCCATACCTTTCCTAATCTACACTCTTTTCAGTGTGTATATTGTTGTATTGACTACTTCTCTCCAAAAGGTCTTTGGTACATCATTCTCAAATAACATAGCTCTTGTTGCTTCAGCAATTGATTTGTTTCTTCTTTCAGCAATCTCATTCTACTTAGGTGTATGGGGTGAAGATAGTTGTCTTCTGATGCCATGATCTTCACAATAGATATTGAATTCTCTAGAGGTGAATTCTCTTCCTCTATCTAATCTTAAACACTTGATTTTAACTCCAGATTCATTCTCAACTTTGTTCTTAAATATCTTGAATTTCTCAAATGCCTCTGATTTTTCTTTAAGAAAAGCTACCCACATCATTCTAGTGAAATCATAAAGTACCTTTCTCCATAAAATCCTCTTGTTCTTGGAAGACCACTCATATTTGTATGAATCAATTCCAGCTTTTGTGTAGTACGAAATTACTTGCTAGGAAATGAGACTCTCTTCTACTTAGCCAAAATACATTCCTTACAAATAGTTTTAGTGGGCTTAGTGATCTTGGTTAAATCTCTTAGAAAAAGTGTATTATTGGCCTTCACAATGTTGTCAAAGTTAATGTGACAAAATCTTCTGTGCCATAACCAACTATTGTCAATCTTTGCTACTAAACATGTTATTTTAGTGGAGTTTAAGTGAAATACATTACCTCTAGTTTTTTGTGCCAGTACCAAGTAGTTTTCCTTCCTTGTTCTTGATAATGCATGCGTTATTACCAAACTATAGTTGATAGCCCTTCTCCATAAGTTGTCCAACACTTATCAGGTTATGCTTCAGTCCATTAACAAAGTAAACATCATCAGTGTATGTTTTACCATTAACAGTGATAGATCCAATTCCCATAATGTGGCAGGCTACATTGTTCCCTACTCTAATAATTCCTCCATCATGATTTTTGAATTTGAAAAACTTTCTCATATCGCCAGTCATGTGATGTGAACAACCACTATCAATGATTTAATATTTCTTTTCAACTTGTGAGATCAGTGCACTTTCTTCTCTAATTTATCTATCAAGATCATTCTCCTTTATAGCTATGAACCCCAATTCATCTTCCTTCATTTTTTGAATAAATTCCTCTTCTTCTTCTTCTTCTTCATTAGCATATGAGAAATTTCTAGATCTTCTTGACTTGAACCTTCCCTTAAACTTTTTTTCTCTTTTAGGAAACTCAGATGTATAATGACCATATTCATTACATGTCCAACATTTGAAGATATTCTTACCATCTTTTTCTCTTTCCACAAGAAGAGCTACTCCCTCTTGGATATTTTCCTCAATGGACTTGTTTGCTACTGGAAATGTCTCCCTATGCTTTTGTGTTATTTGCTATGCTAGGTTTTATGTTTAATGCACTGAATGCTGTCTCAACCTTTGCTAATTCTTTAGATTATTGCAGATCAAACTCTTTAGTTTCCAATCTCCCAAGCAATGTTTCTTTGGTGAAGTTAGTGGTGCAAGGTAGCATTACTCGATCATTTGTGTTACTATCTTGAAGGGTGGTGTTAGACTTTTCAAGATCTTCCATATTACTTCGTCATCAGATTTCTTTCCATCAAGAGATTTGATTCCTGCAACAATCTCAGATATTCTGCTAACATAACTTCTTACAGATTCATCTTCCATCATTTTAGCATCTTGGAATGCACAATACAAATTTTGCAATCTAACCATCTTTGCATGTGTATCACCTTCATAATCATCCTATAAAGTTTTCCAAATTTCATGAGATGTTTTAAGTTGTTTTACCTAACTATACTCACTTTTAGGTAATGCTAAAAATATTGCTTCTCTTTCCCTTATATTGCACATAAACACTTCTCTCTATTCCTTGGTGTAGGTTTCAAGATTGTCTTCTTCTACAATGTTCTTAGATGTCTTGGTTACAAGCCAATATCCTAGACCCATGCACAAGAGATGAGTCTTCATTTTATCTTTCCAACTGTCATAGTTTGTGCCATCAAATCTAAGATATTCCTTCCTAAACAGAATCACCATGGATCTCCCAAAGTTGCTAAACTTCCCTTCAAGGACCTGATGCTCTAATACCAATTGTTAGAAATAGTAGTCTAGTAGTATAACTGAGAGAGGGGGGCGGGGGCGGGGGGGTGGTGTGAAATGTCCCTTTACTGATTTTACATGGTATTTCCAGCCTCAAATCAGATCTTTAAAATCAAACAACCAATATTAAAAAGATCAACCAATTTCCCAATAAAACCCAAATCGGGTATGTCCAAATTAGTGCCAAAAAAACTTCACAACTTCACACATTACTAATAAATCTGAGAATGGACATTTTTACAGAAATTTTAGCAGCATAACAGCCTACAAAATGACATTTCCAGATTTGTATAGCCTTTACACAACAGCTCACAAATGTAGGACAAAACTATGCTCAATCGGGCTCCCGAAATTAACAAACAATGCCCGAAAACACCACAAAAACACTCATAAACTATCTCAGAAGTTTAATCACGACCCAATACATATATTTAGCTCTATTTTAACATCTTAAAGTCTGAAATACAGTAGCAACCCAAACTGATATGAAACACTCAACTGAAAACACCAAACTCAAACCAAAAACAACCCCGAAAACCCACAAATTGGCACTATTCAGCACAAAGGAAAACTCTGTATGAGAATGCACATGGAATAGCTTCAAACTCCCATCCTTAGCCTTCCTAGAAACTTGAAAACTCCCATTCTTGGGTCTCCTTCTCCATAGGTTTGGCAGCCTCTGAAGAACAACAAGAAAATTAGCAAAAATCAAGTTCTAGAATGAGCCCCAAAATGCCTCCAAAACTTCTTAAAAGAGGGCATAACCGTAACTCATGTCCAAGAGAGGTTAATGAAACATATTTTAATAATAATTTTCATTTATTAGTCCAACGATTTCCAAAGATTAACCCCCTTTTTCTGAAACTTCACTTTCTTGGGCCTGCTTGCCTTAGCAAAGATTTTCTTTTTTTAATTATTTGAAAAGGGGACATGACAAGTCCTCCCCTCCCAAAAATTTCTTGTCCTCAAGCAATGGCTGAACAATAAACCAATCAATCCACCTGGATTCCAAATGTAGTCATGAACTATACTACTACCAATTAACACAGGCTCCTGCAATATCCTCTTCAATATGACCAAGAGGAATCCATAATCAAACTGACAATTATAGCTCAACCAAACTCCAAAATCACCACTACCACAGTCAAAAACCCATGAGACACAAACTCTTAGAACATCAAAACCCAAGTAAAGTGGACAAATCAAACTACCAACATAGTAAATATCATCAACGCATCCCACTGGCCTATATGGAATGTACAATCCAACTCTGCAACAATGGTGAACCCTCTCAAATGAAACTGTACCAAGTATGGAGAATCCACACATTGTACAACTCCTGCAGTCAACACAACTCTGCAAATCATCGGCCACTATCTCATAACCATAACTCCCATGCACTGTTGATGGTGAAAAGACATTACAAGATAAAGAGTAAGAAATGGAATCCAAACCAAATTTGTCTGCCATCAACTCCTTAGCACAAGGATCAAATGCTAACTGATGTACATACCCTGCAATATAATGTTGATAAAAAAAACCAACCTTAGTCAATAGCTCACCATGAAGAAGTGATACAACCCACTGTGACTGATCACCAGCTAAGTCAGGAGATGTCATAGCCAAAGGAGTAGAATCAATAACAACACCTGCTGAAGCATCACTCCAAAACTCCTACTCTAAGTCATGTATTATCAACCTGTCAACTGTAGGACCTATCACCATGTCATGCCCATCACAACTCTCATCCCGAGGCATCAAACTATCCCATAACTGATGATAAGCACTAGGAACCAAAGTACATCTTTGTATCATCATCTCATCAACATGGTCATCAAAGGTAGATTGATGAGCATACCTCACAGTGTAATGCCGATAGAATGCACCAATCTTAGTCAGTGGCTCAGACTGCAATCCAGATGTAACTAACTGCAATCGATCCTTAACCAAGTTGGAACTGACTACTACCTCTGAAGAAATTGCCAAGGGAGTAGTATTACTAGCAGGAACCATGCCAACTATTAGCTCACCAACATCACACATGGTCTTTGATACAACATCTCTAGTCTTCGTGCCATTAGTACTAGAGGTCACCACCATGTCAGGAACACCACAAAAATCTACTACAACACCCAACTCAATTGAACCTGACTCTAGTGGGAATGAACCTGATATGCCAATGTTAGTATCAAGGATGGATGCATCCCCATCTCTACTATCTCTAACAATCTCGGCCATGGACATCCTCGGATCACCAAATACCACATCTTGTGACTGTATAGAATCAGGTAAAGACTGTAGTCACTCTAACTCCATGGTAACCTTAGCCAAATGAAACTGTGACTCCTTGAAAGCCAACTGTGTACTCTCAAGAATCTTAGAAGTCACCTCAAGCTGCTCAATAAGCTCACTCACCTCATCTTCCTTGGCCGACAATGCATCATATGCTATACTACCCCATTCCATAAGATAATCTCTATCGGCTACCAACTGCATATAATTCTGTCTCAAAATCTGAATAGCCTCCCATAAAGAGTGGAACTCTGTCAAGGAAAGATAAGTGCCTTCCTGCTCATCACTAGTAGGAGAACCCCATCCATAAACTGCTAACAACTGACGAGTAGCATCAAAATGCTGGCAAGTGATAGCAATGTCTTGGTCACTAACTCTTAATTGATTAGACACATGATGACACTGGCTTGACTGTCTCCTACAAACCTCCTCTAATGCACTGTCTAAAGGAGTATCCTCAAAGTCACTAGTCTCTAGAGTATTACAATCCATACCTTGTGAATCAAATCTAAAGCTCATATCAACATACGGAGTATCAAAAACATTAGCACTGCTGTCCAACTCCTCTGTACCCAAGGAAACTAAGTCTTCAAAACTGCCCACTACATCCTCTTGGATGTCATCAATGCCAATATGATCCTGGGACTCATCTGTACACACTGCCAAATATGAAATATCATCAACACATTCCAGCAAGTATGGTCGATTGGATATATGAACAAAGCCCAACACCGATGTATAAAAACTAATACCAACATCGGATAAGCTCCTGGCACAAGAAAAGACAACACCATGCAATCTGCTAATCAAATCCATGGTAGCACCCAAACAATCACTGCTACCAAAAAGTGTTAAAAATTTACAGTCAACTGAACCCCAAATGCCAATATAACAATCTCGAGTCCATATCTGTAAACTAGAATTAGCTGGTAACTCAAGCAAAATCCTGACTTGAGTAATATGACCAATACCAACTAACTCCACATACCTGTCATGATGAGATAATGTAGTGTCAATACTGTCTTCACTCACCTTTAGTTGGCGGCATAAATCAGGTGAAGTACTACTAGCCTCAACCTCATGTGACAAAGCATCTAACTGTGCCTGGTACTCTCTCTCAGAAAAGTCATGAATGCTCAATGTCTGCTCATCTACACCAGGTATCTCACCATCATGCACAACAACATCCTCATAATCATCATCCTTGAGGTCAAATCTATCTATCACTCTTTAACTAAAATCATCAAATGTAGTTACCTGATCATGACCTTGAGTAGTCATTCCATGATACCACCAATCATAGGCTGCATCTTCCAAGTGTAGACTTGCAATTTGAACAACATCACTCTCCTTCATGGGGTTAAGTGTGAAGAAGGTCTGTAATTTTTGTAGCCATGCTCTAGCTGAAATTTTATTTGTTCCATCAAAAGTAGGTGCTATAAACTTGCTTATTTTATTTTTGAGCTCTCTTCCACTTATTTCATGCTCCCTTCTGTACTCTTTCTTAGGCATCAAAGTGTTCATCATATCCACATATTCTCTAAAAGGAACTAAACTATGAAAGTCATCATCTAAGCCATTATAAGTAGCTCTTAATGTAATCAAGTTACCTGTAACCTCTTCCATAGGATTAATGGCTGGATTTGGTACTGGTGGCTCATCTGCAGGCAAGAAAATAGTTTTGGTTGATTTAGATGATGTGGATTTCAGATTTCTTGGCTCCTCTAAAGTGCTCCCTTTCTCATTAATAGATGTAACTCCTTTTAGTTTTTCTGTCAATATTCGCAAAGCCTCTCTAGTTTCTGCCAAACTATCCACTGTTTGCTTTTGAGTATTTTGGATGTCTTGGAAGAATTTCTTTGCCATCTCATCTGGATCAGCCATACTTTTCCCTTCCTTGGATTTTGTACTTTTACTTTCAACTGGAGGTTTGATAAAAATTTCTTTATTCTTTTCTCGCTGCAAATATCTTTTTTCTCTTTCACTTAGTTGCATGAAACCATAAATTTTGACATGCAACTGATTAGAAGCAACATGCAACCACCAAATTCACCAAGAACTAACATGCATATGATTAGAAGTAGAATGCAACCATAAATTTTGACATGCAAGATTTGGGTAGTTATCAAAATTGACATGCAAGATCTGGGTAGTTGTCAAAACTAACATGCAAGATCTGGGTAGTTGTCAAAACTGAAATGCAAGATTTGGGTAGTTGTCAAAACTGACATGCAAACTTCTACAACCACCAAATTCACCAAGAAATAACATGAAAATAATTAGAAGTAGAATGCAACCATAAATTTTGACATGCAGCTGATGAGAAGCAACATGCAATCATAAATTATGACATGCAAGTTCTGGGTAGTTGTCAAAACTAACATGCAAGATCTGGGTAGTTGTCAAAACTGACATGAAAACTTCTACAAACCCTCAGGCTGGCAAGATCATGGCTCTGATACCACTGCAATTTCCCTTTACTAATTTTACATGGCATTTCCAGCCTCAAATCAGATCTTTAAAATCAAATAACCAATATTACAAAGATCAACCAATTTCCCAATAAAACCCAAATCGGGTATGTCCAAATTAGTGCCAAAAAAACTTCACAACTTCACACATTACTAATAAATCTGAGAATGGAAATTTTTACAAAAATTTCAGCAGCATAACAGCCTACAAAATGGCATTTCTAGATTTGTATAGCCTTTACACAACAGCTCACAAATGTAGGACAAAACTATGCTCAATCGGGCTCCCGAAATTAACAAACAATGCTCGAAAACACCACAAAAAAACTCATAAACTATCTCAGAAGTTTAATCATGACCCAATACATATATTCAGCTCTATTTTAACATCTTAAAGTCTAAAATATAACAGCAACCCAAACTGATATGAAACACTCAACTGAAAACACCAAACTCAAACCAAAAATAACCCCGAAAACCCACAAATCGACACTATTCAGCACAAAGGCAAACTCTGTATGATCATGCACATGAAATGGCCTCAAACTCCCATCCTTAGCCTTCCTAGAAACCTAAAAACTCCTGTTCTTGGGTCTCCTTCTCCACAAGTTTGGCAGCCTCTGAAGAACAACAAGAAAATTAGCAAAAATCAAGTTATGGAATGAGCCCCAAAATGCCTCCAAAACCTCTTAAAAGAGGGCATAACCATAACTCATGTCCAAGAGAGGTTAATGAAACATATTTTAATAATAATTTTCATTTATTAGTCCAACGGTTTCCAAAGATTAACCCCCTTTTTCCGAAACTTCACTTTCTTGGGCCTGCCTGCCTTAGCAAAGATTTTCTTTTTTTAATTATTTGAAAAGGGGACATGAAAGGGGGGGTGTGAATCAATTATATAGTAATCTAAAAATTAAACCTCTTAAAAAATTCTTAATCATTCAACTAGATCAAATAACAACCATAAAGAAATGTGCATACACAATTACACCAAATATGTTGACTAGGAAAACCCTTTATCAGAGGGAAAAACCTAGTGGGAATGATGCCCACAAAATAATGTACTAATCTAAATATTCCTTGTTAGAGGATGGACCCTATGAGGAGTCTGTTACAACACTTAGTACAAAGATTCCCCATTAGGAGACTTTGAATCTTTGTTAGGAGATTCCAACCCTGTTAGGAGTTGTGGAAGGCAACTGAACCCACTGTCTAAATAATTTCAAGATTAGACCAAAGAACCCATTGTCCAATTGATCTTGGTACTATTCCTTTCAAAATAATAGATGTGTACCAGTATTTTACTTCTTCCTCTGTCTAGTATGTTAGACTACTTCACGTTCAGGTCATGCAAGTAGATCTAGAACTACATATCCATCAATAGTAACCCTTAAGGTCAATTACATGCATTAGTAGACTGCTCTGCTCCTCTACTTCGTAATTCAAAAGTCCTCTTTGTTTCTCAATCACAATCATGATAATTAAAACTTGGAAAATAAATTTCCTTTATACCACACTCAATATTAATTCCTTGAGTTGGATCCATACTTTATTATAAATTAATTAAATGAAATACACATCAAATTAATGTTGTCAGCCTACAGTTATACATAAAATTTCACACGTGCGACTTCCATAGCCACACACTTGCTAATACCATTAGTAGTTAGTGTGCTACCCTTAGTTAACTACACAACCCTTAAATCCAAATACAATGCTCTCTATTGGTCATACAATAGAAACTATTTTTCCACTGCTCTATTTTCTTATGGTTCTCTATAAATTATCAATATCTTCCATATATTGTCGATTCAGGTTCTGTGCACTTGCCCACATGTCAAATACATGTTGTAGTATATGCTAGTAATTACACATAGGTAGATACACAATGTGATGTCTATAATACATAAGTCTCAGACAATTGCTATGGCTATCTTATATGATCTTATTGCTATGTTGTCATCAATGACAAATAATGTTCTACAATGCTCCCCTATAGCATCAGTATCAGCATCAAAATTCATGCTAGCACAATGAAAATAACAAGGGAAAATGAAAATTTGATGCAAAAAAAAAGAGGAATGAGATGAATCAAAACTAGAGAAAGAAGGAAGCAAAACGCAGTTGTGGAACCAGTGAAGCTAAGGTCACCCAACCTAATGGATCAGGTGATCACACTACTTCTAACTAAGAAAATAAGGTATCTAAGGAAATTCACTTTTGAATGCTACATTATATACTAGTTTCTAACATAATATGTGTTAATAGTCCATATTTGTATGAATTAAGATGCACAAGGACAAATTTGAGGCAAGATCTAAGAAAATAGATTGTATGCATAATTGATGTCAAGTCTTAGTATTAGTATCTAGAGAGACCAATAATCACTATGAAAACTAGGCTCCCAACTAGACTAAGTTGATATGTTGACTGAGATAAGTGTGGAAATGGTAATGATGACCGAGTGGTGGTTTTGACCAAGTGATGAAAGGAAGGTATTGTATTAACCAAGTTTTATATTGAAGTTGAGACAATTGTATTGAACCCACCATAGTATGAAGCATTTATTGAAGACCTATTTGATCATTTGAAGCTATATCAAAAATTTTGAAGATCAATTTTACTTATCAAGTGATTAGAGAACCTATAGAGTGATTTATCTAGAAGTTTGTGTGATTCCATAACATGCCATTGAAAAATCATGAAGAGAAGTAAGTAAAGTTTGTGAACCGAGTTTAGTTATTCTATGAAGTCTATGAATTATTTTTGAAATCCTAGTTTAAAATGGCATCATCTACATCTAGTAGTGGAAATGAATTTTTGAAAGAAAACAATGCATAGATTGTAAGGAATGATCAATACTCCCCACCAAAATTCAAGGCATATTTAGAAGTTGCGATGGTTGGAGACACAACAAGTGCATTGTCGTCCATTCCTCCCAGATTTATCATGGTGCATGATGTGTAGTAATGCTATATGTACAAGATAGGGGAGATTGAAAATTTTGAACTTAGAAGTACCTATGACAAATATTGTGAGAATGGAGTAAAGAAAGTGGAGAGTATAATTGTTGCTGAGAAAGGGCTTACCCATTCCCTATTGGAAACTACAATTGGAACAATTGTTATGTTTTCATTGATGTCAAACCTTTTTGGTGAGATATATTTCTATCTAATCTTAGTGTCAAATCTATTTGATTGATGAAGAGGATTTGAGAGTTTGTCATAACAAAAGTATCTAGAGGAAAGGTTGAGTTATGGAGAGGAAACTACAAATGGACACTAGATTAGCTAGACTTTGAAGAGATAAAGCGATTTTTTAATCATATTAAAAGTATAGAAGATAGTAATATTCAAGCCTTGAATAAGTGATCAAAGATAGACCAAATGCATAAGCTTGACTAAGCAATAGAGTAGAAGATTAAGGAACTTAAACTATATGCCTAGTGATGCGAGTGTCAACTGAGCCATAGTATCTACTGTTGACAATTGGCTAATAGTGATATGTAATTTTTTTCATTTATGGCAACACATGATGTACATGTTAATAGGAAACTTCAAAAATAAAGATACTTAGTGTTTGGTAATCAAAAAATTGTCTAAGTATAGAATTTGGTTTACAAAAATGCATTATTTTGTTTATAACATGTCGTGGACATCATATTATGACTAGCAAAGTTACATGGAGATAATATACATGTTGGTGATGACATGTATAACCTCAAAAGTTTGTAAAAAATATAAAAAATAGAGATAATTATGTTTTGATGAAGTAGGATAGTGGAATCAAAGGAAAGAATTGTTTTGTTCACAAAAGAATTACTTGTCCAATTAGGGCCAACATCCCAGATGTTTACTCTAACTTGGAAAAGTGAATTGTGGTCTTAGTTGACCTAGCAGTAACTTGTGTAAAGGCATGCTATTTATGAAAAGGACTTCTTCCAATAAGAAGTGTGCTTGCAAGTGCTATCTTGTAAGATTGTGTAATTATGAATTGTGAATTATGATGAGCGAACTTTTGTGAAAGTGACATATGTGAAGTTTAATATGAGCTATTTGGTGATCTGAGATTGAGTTTAAGATTAGAGATTAGTCAAGGAAGGAAGATAACAATAAATTACTTTTTTGAGAAGTGAGCTCTTCTTGTAGTTGAAATTTCATGTTTGGGTAGTGGGCTCTTCTTGCATACATTATACCACAACTCCTAACAGGGTTGGAATCTCCTAATTGGGATTCAATGTCTCCTAATAGGGACTGCTTATACTAAATTTTCTCATTGAATCCTAATAGGGTCCATCCTCTAACAAGGAACTTATATATCAATATATTATCTAGTGGGTATCATCCCCATTTGGGTTTTCCCTTGGCCAGGGTTTCCTTAGTTAACAAAATATGGTGTTATGAGTTATCTTTGTGCATTATTATTATTAATATTCAGCATTACTCTATTGATTTGTTATGCATGGTTTAAAGTAAGTAATAATATCTAGTTGGTGACTAAAGTTTGTGGATTACTGATTCACCCCACCTTCTCAATAATTCCTATTTCTAACAATTAGTATCAGAGCATAGTTACTTTGGAGAGGCTTAACAACTTAAGTAAGATCCCTATTGATATGGAATAGTTGACGAAGAACCTTGAAGGATCTCTTGAACAAATTGATCTCCTTACTGAAGAAAGAGATAAGCTAAAGAACATATATGAAGACTCCAAAGTATACATTGGTCAATTGACAGAAAAGATTGATCATCTCAAATGTAAGCCTAAATCTACTAAATCTGGAACTAGTGATGATGACTATTCAAAGTTAAAGAAAGAATACAAGATCTTGAAGCATGAGTTGAAGATTACAAATCTAAAGTTGACTTTGAGAAATGATCCTAGAAAAGTTGAATCTGATTTGAAGAATAAAAATGAAGATCTGAGAGCAAGTCTTGCAAAGAAAACATCTAAGTTTGAAACATTGAAAGAAGATCATGAAGAACTCCATAAGTACGATACTATTGTGAAAGTTAAATTGACACAATATAAACAAAAATTTGAAAAACTTTATTCTAGCAAAGAAAAACATGATGATTCAATATTAATATAGAGACCTACTTATGATAAGACTGGTCTTGGTTACCTAATTAACATGTCTACAAAGAAACCTAAGTTTAAAACAGATCCAAAAGAAAAAGATAAATCTGATGATAAGATTGAATCTAGTCAATCTTCTAAGGAACCTAAAGAAGTTGAGAAAAATAAGAAAGTTGAAATCTTGGATGAACCAAAGCAAGTGGATACCTCTAAGATAACTAGGTATGAATTTAGAGGTAAGTAATTTTTATGTAATAAAATAGGTCATATGAAAAGAGATTATACCAATAAGTCATTTAATCATGTTAAGAACTTTTATTGTCATAATTGTCATGGTATGGGTCATAAAGCAATTGATTGTAGGAAACCTAAGTATAATAATGATAGATGAAATAGTAGAATGTCTAGAAATACTAACCCTATAGATAGAAGAAGATCTAATGAAAGTGTTGGATAATGTTGTCCTTGATGTCACACAAATGTCATATCAGTCATTAGTCTCAAGTTCACTAAGCCCAGTCAGTCTACAATGCCAACTGAGCTCACTCTGTCATCAAAGAAAATGTGGAAGACAGTGTTAACCGAGCTAACTCAGTCAACAAAGGAAAGGTGAAAGATAGTATTCACCGAGCTCACTTGGTCAATGAAGGAAATATGGAAGTCAGTGTCAACCAAGCTTCACTCAGTCTCCAAAGGGTAGTTTCCACCGAGCTCACTCGGTCATCAAAGGAATCATGGAGAAGTTAGTATTAACCGAGCTTCACTTAGTCTCCAAAGCATAGTTTCCACTGAGCTCACTCGGTTATCTCAGGAGACTCAGTACTTATCGAGTTCTCCCGGTGATTGAAGGATTGTCATGAAGTTCACTGTATTAATCGAGCTCAGTCGGTTAACACAGGAATTCTTTTCTAAACAAAGTTTACCGTGCAGGGTTGGCCAGTATAGGGATTTGCAAATTAATTACTTCTAGCTGACTATTGTAATTGTTTTTTTAGTCAGTAATTCGAGTCGACTAAGATAATCTAAAAGGTATATATGCTCATTCAAGTTATGAATTAAAGTGTGTGAGATTGTGAAAAAGAAGTTATGAATGTGAATTATAGTATGAAATGAAAAGGCGAATGTTGAACAAACTTTGATGAAGGATCAGATGTGTTGAAGGAGCTGTAAAGTTGCATTTGATCAGTAAGGATCCAGTCAAGCATAACAGAGATCTGTAATCAGTAAAGATAATTTGTACATTATATCAGGTCACTTCATTGTTGCTTTCTAACCATTGTAACAGTGAATTCAAAATCTCTTAATAGAGTTGGTTTAACAACCATTCAATAAATCCTCTAACAAGGTGACAGTTTAGTTGAATTGTTCTAAAGACCTCTAGCAAGGCCACTCCTAACAGGGTGATTAAATCCTTTAATAGGGTCACACCTAATAGTGTGTTTTTCTAACCTTTAACAGGGTTGGCTCCTAATAGGGCTCACTTCAGAAGAGTGAAAAATAGTATCTAGTTACATTGGTGGTTTTTTCCATATTGGGTTTCCATGTTAAAACTGGTGTCTCTTATGTTCTTAATTGCTGAATTGCTTTGTGCATGATAACATATAAATTCTTAATATTTATCACTTATTGCATTATCAAGTTTCAACATTTTATATTAATTAGATCAAGGGTATATTTAGACATCTTAGGGACTGTGGAAATTTTTGTAGTAACTGATTCACCCCCTCCCCCTCTCAGTTACTCTATTCTCATTTCCAACAATTGGTATCAAAGCTTTTGGTGCTTGCAAGAAAAAATTTTAAGGATCCAAGCCAAAGATCAAGATGTCTTACAAAAGAGAAATTCCAAAACTCAACAAAGATAACTTCTCCACATGGCAAGGATTGATGAGACTTCATCTAGCTACTATTGGTGATACTGGACTGAAATACCTTGAAGAAAAATATGAAGAACCTTCTGGCACATTGTTTGTCAATGACATTATTGAAAAGAAGACTCACAACAATATGATGATAGACATAGAATCTGCTCTTAGTTATGAAGAATTTGATGACATTAAGGACTGCAAAACTGCCTTTGAGATGTGAAACAAGCTAAAAGAGATCTATGGAGGAGATGATAATGTGAGAAGAGCAAAAACAGAAAGTCTAAGAGGACAATTTGATCAAATGAGGATGAGAGAGGATGAAAACATTGCAAAGTATGTTGAAAGAGTTAAAGCATATGTGAGTGCAATCAGAGCATCTAGAGGTGATATCAAAGGAGAAATAGTTATAAACAAAGTTCTCAGAACCTTGCTTCCCATTTATTCAATTAGAGTTTTTGCAATTCAAGAAAAAGGTGTGAAGCAAATCATCAGATAAATCTTGAGGCCATAGTTGGAAGACTAACTGCATTTGAACTAGATAACTTTGACAACTATGTTCCAACCTCCAAGAACATTGAATTAGCATTTCAAGCCAAGCTCTCACTCAAGGAGAAAAACAAAAAGGAGGAGGAATCTCAGTCAGAAAGTGAAAATGAATCAAGCCAAAGTTCAGACAGTGACCTCGAAGTAATTGAAGCTTTACTAGCAAAGAAATATTCTAGAGGCAGAGGAAAATACAAAGGTAAAGTTCCTCTAATATGTTTTTCTTGTGAAGAAATTGGTCATATTGCAGCAAGGTGTCCAAACAAGAAAAACAATGATGAAAAGAAAGATTACAAATGGAATGGCAAGAAAGACTTCAAATCATCCAAAAACAAAGGTAAGAAATCATGCTTCATGGCTGAAAATTCTAAAGATTCTGATAATAGTGAGGATGAAATTGTTTATATTGCCCTTAAAGATGATTCTGACAGTGATGAAGAAGATAAAATGGCACTTATTTCTCATATAAGTAAGAATGATACATGGATTATAGATAGTGGTTTCTCACATCATATGATTGGTGATAAAACTAAGTTTGATCAGTTTGAAGACTATGATGGTAGCAATGTAAGGTTTGGTAATAATGAACCTCATTTCATAAAAGGAAAAGGAAGAATCTGTCTAACCAAAGAACTTGTATGTAATAATGCCTATTGGGTTGAAGGTCTTAAACATAATTTTCTAAGTGTGACACAGTTACTCAATACTAGATTCAAGGTGGAATTCAAGCATGGAAAGGCAAGATTGTTGAATGAGCAAGGAAAGCTGATAGGATTTGGCACCCAAACTAAAGGTATTTTTTTCTATCTAGAACTTGGTGAATGCTCATGTTTTATTGCTCAAATTGAAGAAATTTGGTTATGGCATAAAAGGTTGTGTCATGTCAATTTTGATAATCTGGTAAAAATAAGCAAATTCAAGAAAGTAAGAGGCATTCCTAACATTAAGAAACCTGAGATTGGTCTATGCAAGAATTGTCAGATTGGTAAAATGGGAAAGATGAGTTTTAAAAGTAAGAACTATCAATTTGAAGATATATTAGAAATTGTGCATACTGATTTATGTGGACCCATTGGAGTAGAAAGCTATACTGGAGAAAAGTTTTTCATTCTTTTTGTTGATGACTACTCAAGAATGATGACTGTCATGTATCTAAGGAATAAATCAGAAGCATTTGAGAAATTCAAATGGTATTTGGCAAGAGTAGAAAAAGAAATGGGAAAAAGACTAAAATTCTTAAGGTCAGATAGAGGTGGTGAATTCATCTCACATGAATTCAACAACTTCTGCATTGAAAAAGGTATTAAAAGACAGGTCTCAGCACCAGGAACTCCTGAACAAAATGGAATAGCTGAAAGAAGAAACAGATCCATCATGGATTGTGTAAAAATTCTGATGATAGAAAAGAACATTGCTATCAAATATAGGAAGGAAGCTATGAGCATTGTAGTTCATACCTTAAACCGAGTACAGTTGAAGAAGGACTCATTCAAAACTCCCTATGAATTATGGTATGGCTACAAACCCAATGTAAGTTATCTGAAAGCATTTGGAAGCAAATGTTATATTTTAAAAAAATCTAGAAAAGGAAAATTTGATGTAAAAGGTGATGAAGGAATATTTTTAGGATATTCTTGCAAAAGCAAAGCATATAGATGTTTAAATCTATCCACTCACAAAGTCATAGAAAGTGCACATGTGAAAGTTGATGAGTTTGTTGACAAATCTGAAGAAGAAAGCAAAAAGGTACTTGAAGATTATAGAAGATTTGTTTACATTGAACCAGATACTATACCAAGCATACCATTCACTCAAGAATCCTCAACTCTTGAGTCATCATTAACCAAGTTGCAAAAAGTTCAAATCGTGCCACAACAACATTCAAACATTACCGAGCATGTGTCTACCGAGTCTGAAGCACCCAAGCCAATTCTTACCGAGCCATAATAGCCTGAACATGAAATTAAAGCACAAGGAGATAGCAATGAAACTCATTCAAGAGGCAAAGAATCTGTATTAGCTAAATATGTTAGAAGACATCATGCACCAGATCATATCATTGGAGACAAGTCTGAAGGAACCTTGACAAGAAGCAAGCTGAAAAATACTTGTTTACTTGCTGATTTTGAACTTAGAAGCATTAAAGATGCATTGACAAATGATAGTTGGATTGAGGCAATGAATGAGGAAATAGAATAGATAGAGAAGAACAAGACATGGACTCTTATACCCAGGCCTAAACATAAGAATGTAATTGGAACCAAGTAGGTATTCAGAAACAAGTTGACTAAAGATGGTAAGGTATCTAGAAACAAAGCCAGATTCGTATGCAAAGGATACTCTCAAGAAGAAGGCATAGATTATGGAGAAACCTTTTCTCCTATTGCAAGATTAGAAGGAGTCATAACCTTACTTGCATATGCTACTCACAAAGGATTCAAATTTTATCAGATGGATGTCAAGTCAGCATTCCTCAATGGAATACTGGATGAAGAGGTTTACATTGAACAACCTGAAGGTTTTGTTGATCCAGATAAAAAGAACATGGTCTGCAAATTACACAAGGTATTGTATGGTCTGAAACAAGCCCCTAGAGCATGGTATGAAAGATTGCATAACTATCTTATTCAGATTGGTTTTCAAAGAACTAATGGTAATAATAGCTTGTATAAAAAGGAAGGACCAGATAATAAGATTGTCTTGGCAGAAATATTTGTAGATGATACTATTTTCACAGGGCATGATGATCTTTGCAAAGAATTTTTAGAACAAATGAACAAGGAATTTGAAATGTCTATGTTTGGTGAAATAAAATTCTTTGTTGGTCTTCAAATTCAACAAAATAAGAATGGCATCTACATCACTCAATCAAAATACATCAAGGAGATATTGAAAAAGTTTGGTATGGAGGACTGTAAACCTGTTGGAACTCCTATGTGTACTGGATTGAAACTTACCAAAGATGATGAATCCAAAGAGGTAGATCAAACATTGTATAGATCTATGATTGGAAAATTGCAATACGTAGTTCATACTAGGCTAGATATTGCCCTTGTAGTTGGTATTGTTGCAAAATTTTCAGCAAAGCTAAGAGAAACTCACCTGATGGCAATCAAAAGAATAATGAGATATTTGAAAGGAACTGAAGATTATGGCTAATGGTACAAATTTGGAGGTAATTTGGATTTGAAAATGTTTACTGATGCTGATTGGGCAGGAAACCTTGATGAAATAAAAAGAACAAGTGGAGGAGCATTCTTTCTTGGAAAAAGATTGGTTTCTTGGACAAGCAAAAAGAAGAATTGTACATCCCAATCTACAGCAGAGGCAGAGTATGTTGCTGCAGTAGTAAACTATTCAAATATTGTTTGGTTTAAGTAGTTATTGCAAGGAATGAAGATGGAAATCAAAGAACCAGTTGTCATGTTCTGTGACAATACTAGTGCAATCAACATATCTAAGAATCCAATGATGCATTCCAAGACCAAGCATATTGCAATAAAATATCATTTTGTCAGAGAATTGGTGCAAGACAAGGAGATCAGATTGGAATATGTCCATACAAACGAACAAATTGCTGACATATTCACAAAGCCTTTACCTAAGGATGTATTTTTGTATCTCAGAGGTAAGTTAGGGGTCATTCCCCTATCTAAAGTCCACTAAAAATAAGTTCTAGTGATGCATCAACGCATACAAGATTGAAGATCTATCTATTGATGCAGTTTTATTAGAAATCATTGCATATGAATCAGTACTAAAGGTACATTAGAATTCACTTAACTTCTTTTGTCTTTGGCATGTGTTGTCAAAGAGGGAGAGATTTAATGTCATATCCTTTTGAAGTTTTCCATGAAGTCCCTTAATAGAGGGAGATTATTGAAGGAGGGAGAAGTCTGTTATCTTGTTGGACTTGTTTTCAAAATTTCATTCTGTTATGACATGTTGTGTTGCCATCAATGTCAAAGAGGGATATTGTTGGATAATGTTGTCCTTGATGTCACACAAATGTCATATCAGTCATTAGTCTCAAGTTCACTGAGCCCAGTCAGTCTGCAATGCCAACTGATCTCACTCGGTCATCGAAGGAAATGTGGAAGACAGTGTTAACCGAGCTAACTTGGTCAGCAAAGGAAAGGTGAAAGATAGTATTCATCGAGCTCACTCGGTCAATGAAGGAAATATGGAAGTCAGTGTCAACTAAGCTTCACTCGGTCTCCAAAGGGTAGTTTCCACCGAGCTCACTTGGTCATCAAAGGAATCATGGAGAATTCAGTATTAATCGAGCTTCACTCGATCTCCAAAGCATAGTTTCCACCGAGCTCACTTGGTTATCTCAGGAAACTCAGTACTTATCAAGTTCTCTTGGCAATTGAAGGATTGTCACGAAGTTTGCTGTATTAACTAAGCTCAACCAGTTAACACAAGAATTATTTTTTGAGCAAAGTTTACTGTGCAGGGTCGACCAGTATAGGGATTTGCAAATTAATTACTTCTAGCCGACTGTTGTAATTGTTTGTTTAGTCAGTAATTTGAGCCGACTAAGATAATCTGAAAGGTATATATGGTCATTCAAGTTATGAATTAAAGTGTGTGAGATTGTGAAAAAGAAGTTATGAATGTGAATTATAGTATGAAATGAAAAGGTGAATGTTGAACAAAGTCTGATGAAGGATCAGATGTGTTGGAGCTGTAAAGTTGCATTTGATCAGTAAGGATCCAGTCAAGCATAACAGAGATCTATAATCAGTAAAGATAATTTGTACATTATATTAGGTCACTTCATTGTTTCTTTCTAACTATTGTAACAGTGAATTCAAAATCTCTTAACATAGTTGGTTTAACAGCCATTCAATAAATCCTCTAACAAGGTGACAGTTTAGTTGAATTGTTCTAAAGACCTCTAGCAAGGCCACTCCTAACAGGGTGATTAAATCCTTTAACAAGGTCACACCTAATAGTGTGTTTTTGTAACCTTTAACAGGGTTGGCTCCTAATAGGGCTCACTTCAGAAGAGTGAAAAATAGTATCTAGTTACATTGGTGGTTTTTCCCATATTGGGTTTCCACGTTAAAACTAGTGTCTCTTGTGTTCTTAATTGCTGAATTGCTTTGTGCATGATAACATATCAGTTCTTAATATTTATCACTTACTCCATTATCAAGTTTCAGCATTTTATATTAATCAGATCAAGGGTATATTCATACATCTTAGGGACTGTGGAGAGTTTTTTAGTAACTGATTCACCCCCTCCCCCTCTCAGTTACTCCATTCTCATTTCCAACAGAAAGAACATCAAGAGAAGGAAGATCTTATGAAGACAGAAGATAGATCATGTGTTATAAGTGTAACAACTTAGGACACATTGCTCAAAATCATCATGCACCTGATGATCAGTAGAATCCTAGAAGAACAACACCTATATGTCAGTTATGCAACAACTTCAGAAACATAGAAAAGTACTACAAATGGGCAAAAACTTTACAGATAGAGGAACAATGGAAGAAACTTTGGGAACATAAGGAATGATAGAAGGAACCATCAAAGGAACTCTAGAGCTAGCAGAGACAATGAAGAACAAAGAAACATTGTAAGTGAACTTTGAGAACAACTTAATGAAGCATTTGTAAAAGGAACTGATATCTCAAAAGAAAACTTAGATGATGATGAGATAGGAAGATCAAAGTTAGTTATTGAGTTTGATTCAATTAAGTTGAATTATGTTTGTTCACAACATTAGAATTTGAGAACTTCATTCAGAGGCCAAATTAGAGGTAGCAAAGTTGGGAAAAGGTGTATCCAATTATGTTTAGATGGTACATAAGCTTGCTTGTAATTTGGAGCTCATCTAAACAAGTTATAATGGAATTCAGAGTTACTAGTATTATAGTAAAGGTTGATTCTGTAATAGAATATGAAAAGTATGTTTTTGCAAAAAAATTTGTGAGGCAAAGTCTTGAGGATGTTTTTCATGATGGAAGGAGGCTATAGTAAACCTCAGGTGACATTTGAAGATCAGATAGATGAACTTGAATAGTTAATTGATTATAGAATGCAAGTAACAACTTTTTTGTATTTGTGAAGTATGTAATTTATGCAAGTTCAAGTTGATGAATAAATGGAGTATAGAATTTATTTTTCACTTCATTGTGAACACATCTAAAGTGACTTGTCAAAGTGATTTTGAAGCAAACCATATTTTTGGAAAGAGGTCTTTTATCAATTTTTTGCAATTTTTTTTAGTAAAAGATATTGTTTGATAAGATCATGGATATGTCAATAGTACACAGTGTTGAGAATGAAGATAGACCTAATTTTAAGATTGTTTCTATAAAACCTAATGAAGGAAACCCTAGCTCATTATTGTCTATCACTCTAAACAACACAGTTTATCTTGAAGATGTAGAAAGTTATTTGAATTGAAAGTTTGAGTTGATTGGTAGTGAATTCATGAATAAAGATATGAAACTAGTTTTTAACCATGACATGATAGTGAATCCTAGATTTGAAACTCTAAGGGATGAGTTAGACATAGATGAATAGATTCAAATCATATTGAGTAGGATACGTGATGGAAAACTGTGGATGCAAGATAATGTAGTAGACATTTTTGTTGATCTTATTCTTGAGGCAACTAGCCTTAGTAAACAAGGCAATGTACCTATAGGTGAGAAATTGGTAAAGAAGAAAGTTGAAAGCTATAATAAGTTAGTGTACAATGGTAAGGCTACGGTGATCAGCACCATCAAGCAAGATGATGTTAGATTTCTTAGTAGAACTATTGCTTATTCAATTTGTGCAAGTTCTAAGACAAATGAACTTTCAATAGGATTTATATATGTAACATATAAGATATGTGTTGAGAAAGAACAAGTGAATCTAAGTGAAATAATGAGAATGCAACTCTTGGAAAACTTAGAAAATGTTAAGAGAACAAAGAATGGAATGTTTAGATTCCAGTCATTGATCAATCAAATATTCTTTCATGTACTTAAGAAATTTCCCTACTTGTCAGTCACATATATAATGATTAGTGACATATGCACTATGGAAAGGATTTCAAAGGTATGCAGAAGGCACCCTACATACAAGATATTAGATAGTGGAAAGCTAATAATGAGGACATTTTAGAATGAGATGAAATAGAGATTTAGAATTGCACCTGCAATTGTGGATAGATTCAAGGAACACATTTGTATATTAGTTAATACATATCATATATATTCAAGTAGCAAAACCTTGGGAGACATTTCTTGATCCCTTGAGCTATGAATTGAATGATGATGTAGCAATTGGTTACATTGATTTGTTGTTAAATTCAAATAGAGAGAAATCATAATATAGATTTGGCACATATGATGAGATCACTTAGCATGCTCATCGAGCCACCTTAGAGAAGGCATCACATAAGAAGGTTGAATCAATAATGAAGAAGGCACCATAAAAGAGGTTGGAATGATAGAGAGTGAATTTGAGGTTGTAAGATAGACAATGAAGCAAGGTGTACTGAACATACAACCTTTTTTAGTATTAGTTGCTAAGACATCTTCATAACAGAGAATTCCATATGCAATAGTATTTGATGTTTAGCCCAGTGAATAGAAGAGAAAAAATTGAGAGATTAGTTGAAGTAGTGTCTATAAAGATAAAGAGAGTCAAATAGCTGACCAAAAGATTGGGAAAGAGATAGAAAACATTGTTGACAATTGACTCTAGTGATGAAGAGGATGAGGAATAGGACACCAAGCAAGCAGAAAAGGTAACTCCACCTAAGTAAGTAGCAGGCAAAGCTTAGAAACCTTGGAAGCTGAAGATTGAGAAGATAAACACAACTATTGCAAAAGAAGGTAATTTTGTCTATATGAACAAGTTTTATGATTTGTATAGAAATTTTGAGAAGGATTAGATAGATATATCTACTATAGATATATTGTTTCAAATAGTATGAAATTGAAGGACCTTGAGAGCATTATTAACAAGAAAGTCTATGAGAGATTCATTGAGAAGAAGGCTCCTACAAGGGAAGAAGACCTTTAACTTTAGAAGTCTATGCTAAGAACAATTTGCAAGACTAATGATGAAGATGAAATAAAAAGGACTATTGAATAAGCTCGCTCCATACGTAAGGAATAAATTGAGGCCATTTTTATTCATGATTGGTGAGAAGGATAAGTTGAGAAGAAAGATTATAGCAAAAATTAACCAAATGATGTTAGAGTCACAAGCAACATCTCCTCTAGCTCCTAGAACCTTAGAAGTGTTAGTAAGTGGTAACACTGTGCAGATTGATCAAACCAATGTTACCATTAGCATTAATGATACCAATCCATTTGGTGGTTCCAAACCAAATGAACTAGCCACTGAAGATATTGAGGATAAGTTGAGAAAAATTGAGGAAGAGAAGAGGCTATTAGAAGCAAAAAAGAAGGAAATATAAGAAGCCAAGCAGAAATTGCTTGAGGAAGATAGGAAAAGAAAGGAAGATGAAGATAAGAGAAGGATTTTAAAAGAAGAGAGGAAAAAGAAAATAGTGGAAGAATAAAAGAAAAGATTGGAAGAGAAGAGATAAACAGAGGAAAGAAAAAATAAAGAATAAGAAGAGAGAATAACTAAAGAAGAAAAAAAGAAATAGATGGAGGATGAGACTAAACCATCTAGTTCATCTACTTTGATCTCTCTTTCTAGTTTATCTACTAATGATGATGATCAAACATATCTAATCTCATCCTTGACTAGGCTAATTGATAAGAATAGAAAAGTGAAGAGTTTACAAAGGACATTAATGGAAGTGACAGACAAACTTCACAACACATTAGCAGTTCATCACACTAAGTTAGATCCTAAAAAAGGAGAACAAGTAGTGCTAAAATCCTTTGATGAAGAGTTTACATATCTCTTGAATGTTGCAGAGATAAAGGTTCAAATTTCCTATGATGCTAACTTTTTTAGCACCATTTTCCAAAATATCAAGAATGACTTAATCAATCTTGATACTCGTATAAAAGAACTTCAGAGATGCCAGTAGGAAGGGAAAACTTTGTATGTTAAGTGTACCTTATCATAGAAGCTAACTAAAGACTAGGACAGTCAGATAGAGATAAATATGAGTAAGCTAGAGGCTTTTTCCAGCCAAATCCAACATTCATCTTGTAAAGTAGATGATTTTGAGAGTCAAGGTGCCAGTATTCACAGTGACATTAGGAAACATGAATTTTGGAAAGAACAAATCTTGAAGAGAACATCTGATTTCAAAGAATCCATTGCTCTAAAATTATCTTTTTTTGAAAAGCAGTTAGAGGAATGTGTCAAGGCCAAGGACACATATTCAAACCTTTTGTATTCAAACATTAATGCAGTTGAGATTGCATCATATGCTTTATGTGCAATTCTCACATTAGTTGAGTCTACCAAAGAGACATGGACCAAAGGTATGGATAGTCTAAAGGCTATTTTTGATGATTGTATGAAGATAATATTAGCATAAGGAAGGACAACAATTTTGACAGTTTTTGGACAATATCTTGACATTTTGACCTTTTTCATTGATGTCAAAGGGGAAGAGATACATGTGAAAATTGTATACATATCAAAAGGAGAGATTTTTGGGAGAGATAAAATGTGAATAAAGTTAGTAAATATATTACAAGGGGGAGCATATATGTAAAGTTGAAAAAATTGTAATAGATGTAATGTTTATATGTTGTTTATGTTAAGTTTTTTGTCACTTAGCCAGTTTTCCCTATTTTGTTTCCATAAATGCCAAAGGGGGAAATTGTTGACAATTGACTAATAGTGATATGTAATTGTTGTCATTTATGGCAACACATGATGTACATGTTAATAGGAAACCTCAAAAATAAGGTACTTAGTGTTTGGTAATTAGAAAATTGTCTAAGTATAGAATTTGGTTTACAACAATGTATTGTTTTGTTTATAAAAATCGGATGTCATATTATGACTAGTGAAGTTACATGGAGATAATATACATGTTGATGATGCATATAACCTCAAAAGTTTGTATGGACTATACAGAGATAATCATGTTTTCATCAAGTAGGACAATGAAATTAAAGGAAAGAATTGTTTTGTTTACAAAATAATGACTTGTCCAATTAGGGCCGACATCCTAGATGTTTAATAAAACTTGGAAAAGTGAATTGTTGTCTTAGCTGACCCAATAATAATTTTTATAAAGGCATGGTATTTATGCAAAGGACTTCTTGCAATAAGAAGCGTACTTGCAAGTGCTATCTTGTAAGATTATGTAATTGTGAATTACAAATTATGATGAGAAAAATTTTGTGAAAGCGATATATGTGAAGTTTTATATGAGATATTTGGTGATCCAAGATCAAGTTGAAGATTAGAGATCAGTCAAGGAAGGAAGATAATGGTAAATTACTTGTTTGAGCAGTGACCTCTTCTTGTAGTTGAAATTGCATGTTTGGGCAGTGGGCTTTTCTTGCATACATTATACCACAACTCCTAATAGGGTTGGAATCTCCTAAAAGGGATTCAAAGTCTCTTAACAAGGACTAATTATACTAAATTTTTTCATTGACTCCTAATAGAGTCCATCCTCTAACAAGGAACTTATATATCGATATATTATTTAGTGGGTATCATCCTCACTGGGGTTTTCCCTTGGCCAAGGCTTCCCTATTTAACAAAATATGGTGTTATGGTTTATCTTTGTGCATTATTACTGCTACTATTTAGCATTACTTTATTTCTTTTTTATGCATGGTTTAAAGGAAGTAATAATATCTAGTTGGTGAATAAAGTTTGTAGATTATAGATTCACCTCCCCTCAAGTAATCCCTATTTTTAATATGTGCCAAGTAGAAATAGCATTGACTGAGCATCAATAATTGATCAAGTGATAATTTATGTGCCACAAAGAAATTTAGTAGCATCCAAGTAGCCTAGTGATGATTAAGTGATAGAACATAGTGTTAGCTGACAAACAATATTTTAACAGTTTATGAGAAATCATAATTTCTAGCTGATTAAGTTGATTTCTTGAAATATAGAAAGCATGTTGAAGAAAAGGATAGATGACCTGGAGCATTTAAATTAAGGGAAATAATGTTTGTGCAATTCTATGCAAGGATTTAAGGAGAAGTTTGGAGAAGTTTCTAGCAAATAAAAGAGGAGAGAGAATGTTGGAAGGATTCAATGAATCTAACCTAACCCTAAGATCTATGGTGGTGTTTAAGTGGTAAAAGATCAAAAAATACCTTATTAAGGAGGTACAAGGGCTAAATTTAAAATAGGTTGAAGGTTGGAGAAGTTGCTGATACTATTGACTGCAAAACTTAAGAAGAAGGATGAGAAGAGTTGAGAAGAGAAGAAGTATGATTGCTTGAAGGGTTGCCAAGTGAATTAGAGACTGAGATGACAACGAAGGCTAGACAATGAATTAGCTTGTGATCTAAACTAAGATTTGCATTTTCAAAGTGAGTTTTACTTGACAAATCAAAACTTGTTGTTACTTTCTAACCATTGTATCAAGATTTGAAATACTTTAATCAAGGTTGACCTAACAATCATATGTAACTCCTTTAATCAAGGTGGCATTCTAATGGAATGTTCTAAAGTCCTCTAACAAGGCCGCTTTTAATAGGGTGATTAAATATTTGACAAGGTCACATTTAACATGTATTTTGTAACTTTTAATAGGGTTGGCTCCTAATAGAGCTCACTTCAGAAGAGTGAAAAGATTAATGACATGTTAGTGGTGGTCTTTCCCAAATTGGGTTTCAATGTTAAATCCTAGTGTCAAACTCGTGTGGATGTTATTTGTAGTGATTTAGTGTTAGTGTTTACATTATGGAAGTATGTTATGCTTAGGACATTAGATTGCTAGTTGATGGTACTGAAAGACAACTATAGAGACTAAGCTAATGAATGTTAAATCTGAATTAGTTTAAGTGTTTATTTGTTCAATTGGTACATCTAGACCTTGGATAACTAATTCACCCCCCTCTTGATTGTTCTAAACATTCTAACAATTAGTATCAGAGTATTGGTGGTTGTAGAGAAAAGTTTGAAGGTGCTTAAAAGCTAAAGATCAAGATGTACAAAAAGGAGGTGTCGAGATTGAACAGAGAGAATTTTCCTGCATGGAAAAGATTGATGAGGCTACACATAGCTATAATTGGTGATGTTTCACTAAAGTTTGTGGAAAATGCATATGTGCAGATAAAAATAGTTTCTTTGACTGCTCAACAACTAACATAGAAGCAAGAACACAATTAGGTAATGTTGAAGATTATATCAGCCCTAAGATATGATGAGTTTGATGGCATAAGAGATTGCAAGAATGGAAAGGAAATGTGGGATAAACTAAAGACCATATATGAAGGAGATGATAATGTCATGAGAGCTAAATGAGAAATCTTGAGAGGAAAATTTGATGAAATGAGAATGACAAAAGGTGAGAATATATTTCAATACTATGCAAGAATCAAGGAGGTTGTCAATGCTATTAGAGGTGCTATCAGAAACATTATGGATGAAACAATAATAAGTAAGGTATTTAGAACTTTACTTCCTATTTATGCTATTAGGGTTTCTACAATATAAGAACTAAGATGTACCCTAGGTAATGCCCTAATCCTAGAAGGTGTGAATTGCAAGCTTACTTCTTTTGATATGTCTAATTTTGATAATTACACTCCTACTACTGTTAAATATGCTTTTAAATCAAAATAGGTTCTTAGCAAGAAAGGAAAAGGAAAACATGTGAAAAGTGATAGTGACACTTTTTGATGATGAAATTGATGAACTTGAAGTTTTGATGGCTAGAAGACTTCAAAGAGGCAAAGGAAAATACAAACATAAAATTCCTGTAATATGTTTTTCATGTAACAAAGTTTGTCATATTTTTGCAAGATGTCTTGATAGAGAAGACAAGGATGAAAGAAAGGAAATAAAGTATAAAGGAAGAAGAGATGACTAAGACAATAAGACAAACATGGACTACAAAGATAAAGGTAAGAAATATTATTACATTGATGAAGAAGAAACTAATATTGAATCTGAAAGTAATGATGAAGAAGTAGTCTATTGCTATGAAAGAAGATTTTGATGAAGATGAGAAAAATCCATTAATATTTTATGTGAATAAAAGTGATATATGGATAATCAATAGTGATTGTTCAAATCACATGATTGGTGATAGAAGAAATTTGAGAACATTGGACCATACAAAGGTAGCTATGTTAAAATTGGCAATGATGTACCATGTTTTGTGAAAGGTAAAGGATCAATACAATTGACTGATGGGATCAAATGTGAAAATGTGTATTAGGTTGAAGGACTTAACTATAATCTGTTGAGTGTTTCATAACTAACAAAATCAAGATACAAAGTTGAATTCCATCATAGAAAGGCCAAGATATTTGATGCTGATGGTAAATTGGTTAGAAGTGGTGACCAAACAAGAGGTAACTTGTTCTACCTAGATTTATCTAATGAGACATGTTGGTTTGCATAATATGAAGATATTTGGTTATGGACCAAGAGGTTATGTCATCTAAATTTTTAAAATTTGGTTAGCATTAGTAAGATGAAAAGAGTAAGAGTTTTTCCAAAATTGAAGAAACTTGATAATGCTATGTGTAGGCAATGCAATTAGAAAAAATTACAAAGTCTAGTTTCAAGAGAAAGGCATATTCATCCAATGATGCTTTGGAATTGGTTCATAATGACTCATGTGGATGTATTGGTATTCAAAGCTATTGTGGAGACAAATAATTCATTCTATTTGTAGATGACTACTCTAGAATGATGATGATAATGTTTCTTAAAGAAAAATCTAATGCTTTTCAGTTATTTAAGTGGTGTTTGGCCATAGTTTAAAAGGAGACAAGAACAAGTTTTAAATGTTTGATATTTGATAGAGGTGGTGAATTCATTTCCAATGAGTTCAACATATTCTATAATGACAAAGGAATCAAAAGACAGATGTTAGCACCTACAACCCATCCTCAAAATGGAATAGCTGAAAGAAGAAAAAGATCAATCATGGATTGTGCTAGAAGACTGATGATGGAGAAGAATGTATCATAGAAATATTAGAGAGAAGCTATAAGTAAAATAGTTTATACTTTGAATAGAATGCAAGTAAAGAAAGGTACAAATGTTACACCTTTTGAATTACGGTATCAGTATGCTCTTAATGTAAATTATTTCAAAGTTTTTGTAAGAAAATGTTACATACTAAAAGATAATAGAAATAGAAAACTTGATGCTAAAAGTGATCAAGGCATATTTATAGCTTATTCCACTAAAAGAAAAGTTTATAAGTGATTAAACTCTAACACTAAAAAAGTTGTGGAAAGTACAAATGTGAAAGTTGATGAGTATGCATAAAAGAATGAATTTGAATGAAAGAAAGAACTTGAAGTCTATTATACATTCATATATGTGAATTATAGTGTGCCCAATACCCCACCTGAACTAATGTACAAAGATACAAATCAAAAACAAACTAGGAATGTCAATCAACAATCTGTGGGTGTCGAGCATCAAAAAAATGATGTCAATTCACAAATAGAAGGAATTGAATATTAGGAAGACAATGCCGAGCATGCAGAACATGAACCATAACTTGAACAAGAAAGAGAAAACAAGCTTGAAATTATTTTTCAAGATGAATATGTAGAAGGAGAAAGAAGAAAAGAACCTATATTAACAAAATATGGGAGAATACATCATGCTCCTAAGAAAATGATTGGAGATAAATAATTAGGTGTTACTAAAAGGAAAAGACTTAGAAGTGATACATGCTTACTTTGTAAGTTTGAGCCCAAATATGTAAAAGATGCTTTAGTGAATGAGGATTGGATACATGTAATGAACAAGGAAATTGAGAAAATTGAAAAGAATAAAACATGGACACTAGTACCTAGACCTAAATACAAAAATGTTATCAGAGAAAAGTGGGCATTTAGGAACAAGTTAAATGCAAATGGTGAAGTCACAAGGAAAAAGGATAGAATGGTATGCAAAGTATATACATGGGAAGAAGGTATTGACCATGGGAATATATTTTCCCCCATTGCAAGACTAGAAGGATTCAAAACACTACCTACATATTTTTCTTATAAAATATTTAAGGTATATCAGATAGATGCCAAATCTACATTTCTAAATGGGATACTCAAAGAAGAAGTATACATAGAGTAGCTAGAAAGTTTTGTAGACCTTAGCAAGAAGCATATGGTCTACAAGATACATAAGGCTCTACATTGTTTGAAACAAGACCCTAAAGCATGGTATGAAAGACTGCATAACAATTTGGTGAAGATTGGATTTTCAAGAACAAATGATAACAATAATTTGTATTTGAAGACTATTGAGAAAAATGAGGTATTTTTATTTGAAATTTTTGTTGATGATATCGTATTTGGAGGCAAGGAAGCATTATGTAAATGATTTTTTGAAGAAATGAAGAAGGAGTTTAAAATGCCAATGTTTGGTGAGATCAAAGTCTTTGTTGGATTAAAAGTATATCAAATGAAGCAAGGCATATTCATTACTCAATCCAAATATATCAAAGAAATTATAAGAACTTTTGGAATGGAAGATTCAAGACCAGTTAGTACACCTATGGTAATAGGACACAAGTTGTCTAAGAATGATGTTTCTATTGATGCAAACCAGACATTATATAGATCAATGATTGAAAAACTACAATATGTTGTTCACAATAGACCTGATATTATATTAGCAATTAGGATAGTTGTAAGATTTTATGAAATTCCTAAGGAGAATCTTATGATGGTAGTGAAAAGGATACAAAGATATCTTAAAGGAATATAAGACTATGGATTATATTACAAGAAGAATGACAAGTTTGTACTGAAGGTATTTATTGACTCTTATTGCATAGGAAATGTTGATGACAGAAAGAGAACAAGTGGAGGTGAATTATTTATGCGGAAGAGACTAATATCTTGGAAAAAGAAGAAGCAAAACAACATGTATCAATCAAAAAAATAAGGTAAATATGTGGTAGTAGCAATAAATTGTTCAAATATCATATGGATCAAGCAATTATTAAAACATATGAAGGAAGATATCATAGATCCAGTTGTTATTTATTGTGATAATACTAGTGCTATCAACATATCAAATAATCTTGTAATACTCATAAAGACAAAGCATATTTCTATCAAGTATCATTTCTTGAGAGAGCTAGTTAAAGATGAAGAAGTGAAATTAGAGTATGTGAACACTAAAGAGAAAATAGCTTATATATCCATTAAATCTTTACCTAAAGATGTTTATGAATATCTTAGAGGTGAAATATGGATGATTCCCCTAGAAAAATCTACTTAATAAAATATGGTTATTCACATTAAATGTGTTGACCAAACTATCTTACAAATTGATGCAAATAATCCTACTTTAGGAATTGCCTAAGGTAGTAATGAGGAAGAAGGACATAGTTTTGTATCAGTCATACAAAGATGATAGATGAAGAATTTGGTATTGACATGAAGCTATATACATGATAAATACGCATGAATTAAATATTCTTTGGCATTGTTGTGAAAGAGGGAGACATGATTGTTGGAGAAATATTGTGAACTAGTTACCATAAGAAAGAGGAAGAGATTAGACCATGAAGGTAAAAGAAGAAGATCTTACATAACAAAGGATATATATCAAAGAGGGAGTTCATATCTTATGTGAGTTATACATGAATGATAATAAGAATAAAACCAACACATTGAGGGCATTTTCTCAAGATATTACTGTAGACACCTAAATTTGATTACACTATTTTAGTAATCCTATTTAGTTATCTAAAAAGGCAGTATTAATTAAATTTCTATTTAATTAATCCTTTGTCATCCCCTAGTTGATTAATTTAATTAATCATCTATAGTCCTAATTGATAAATCAAATAATCTATTATTTATCAATTAAATCCTATTCTTCTATCTAATTCCAAAAATCTCCATTTATTAAATAAATCTATTTGATAAATGAAATCCTCAAATTCAAAAACCCCTAACCTATCTCTAATCCTCCATTTAGCCTAATCCACCCCATCCACCCATGCTAACCAAGCTTAGCCACTAACTCACCCACCCTCATTAATGCCATCCACTTGCACATCTCTAACATCCCTAATCTAATCCTAAACCCAAGCCTAATCCACCCCCTAATGTTGTCACATTCCTTAAACAAGTTTAAAAATTTCCTAAACCAAACCAAAGTCTTCCCTCAAAAAACCCAACCACTAAGGCATGAGTGCTCTTACAAAACATAAAGACTCTTACAAGCCCACTCATGACTCTTACACCCATCTTCCACACTCTTCCCTCTTCCACACTCATTCCTCTTACATCCCTCTTACATACTCAACCCCACTCATCATGACTTTAACCAACCCTTTACCCTACCCTCTCACACTCATCCTCCTTATGACAAGTGTCACCTTCCCATTGGTGCTAAACAAGCACAATCCATGTGCTCCCCTTTGAGTGCATCTTAGCCCTCCTTAAGCCTTCATCCATCCTTGCATCTAAGCCCTCCATCCCTCTACCCCTTAGCCTATAAATTGAATCCCATCCCAAGCCATTTCATCAACAATCTTTGAGCTAAAGTTACCATGCTATTTTGAGAACCAAAGCCATCAACCATACCCTTATAATGCCAAATTGAGAGCTCACAAAGCTACCAATTTGCCATTACCCATCTCCATTGAAGCAACTTTTGAGCATCTTGAGCATACATCCACAGCAAAAGGACACATCTACAGAATCAAGAAAGCATGGAGTGTTTTCTCTCGTGAGGTTTGCACTTCTTATTTTCTTTCTTAGTCTAAGCATATATGTGAATTTAGTTTTTGGTTTGTGAATGTTTACTTTATTTGTTAATGTTCTTTGCATACTGATTCTGGTTCTACATTTTGGCACGCCCGGTGGGACCCCACTATGGGTCATTTAATCATCTATTTTCATCTATATGTCATTTTTCTAACCATCTAATGTTTGCTGTTGTTTGAGTGTGTTGTGAGGGTGTTTTGCTTATTTTTGCAGGTTAAAGAACGCACTTAGGAAGAAGAAATACCATCTAAAAAAAAAAAAAAAAAAATTTCGCATTTTCAGCTTTTTTTGGCGCAGTTTTGGCGTCTGCAACCTATTCTGTCTGCGAAAATCGACTTCTGCAAAAATCCGCGTCTACGAAAATCGACATCTGCGAAAATCCGCGTCTGCGCAAATCGACATCTGCGAAAATTCGCGTCTGCGAAAATCGACGTCTGCAAAAATCCGCGTCTGCAAAAATCGACATCGCTGTTTTGTCCTCTTCGTATTTTGGCACCTCTGTAGTTCAGCGTCTTTGTATTTTGGCAGACTGTGTTCTCTGCTTGCTTATGTTCCATTTCTGCTATATTATTTCTGCACTTTGTAGCTAAAATTTTTTTAAAAAAAAAAAAAAAAAAAAAAAAAGAGTATAAATCAAAATTTGACTTTTAGTGGTTCCGTAGGATTTAGACCATTTTAAGCATTTTTACGCGTAGAAAAAACAACAAAAAAAGTTAAAATTTTTTTTCCCATAGTTAAGCTCTCATTTTTGAAGATTTTGGCTAACTAACTAAATTGCTTTTTTTGTCTCATTGCAGGTTGGAGCACATATGGAACCACTAACCATGTTTCTTGCAGGTTTTCATGTTGCTAAAAAATGAACTTGATTGTTTAACCATTTGTCTTTGAATGCATGTTGCTAAAAAAAAATGAACTTGAATGGTTAAACACATTTTTCATTGAATGAATGTTGCTCAAAAACACACTCTTGAATGTCATGGATTAAAATCAACTTTCTTTGGAATGCATGCTTAAAACAAAAAAATCCAATCTTGAATGCCAAGGATCAATTAACCATTACAAATCTCTTTTTCACATGCAATCTAGGTAAAGTTGGATTTTTGGACATTTAAGAAACTTTGTTAAGTTAAAATACAAATTTACAAAAATCAATTTGAGTAGTTCCTTGGACTCACCTCTTTTCTAATCACCCATCAAATATTAACCATTGGTTGCAATCTCAGCGCCATTTATGGGGATGGGTCTACTTGAAAAAGGTGTTAAATGTTCCACAATCTAACTCACTCACTTGGTCTTTGAACGTTTGCTTTAACTTTATCAAAATTCTTAAATGGTCAAAACTCTAGATTAAATCGATCACACTTCAAGTTTGGGCACTAAAATTGAACAAAAACTGACGTAGAGAGCCTCCGGGCGCGCGCTTGAAATCGAATCTCACACACTTTTGTTTTGGGCTTAAAACAAACTCACACTCAATCTTGAATGCCTTAAAGAAAATTAATCGATACTTGACGTGGAGGGCCTCCGAGCGCGCGAGTTTGCTTTTGTTGACCCTAACTCTTCTTATTGTGTGCATTCTTCGATCGATTTACTTTTGTTGGCGCTTCAAGTTGGAATTGAACCTTGTCTCTTAAACATGAGTGCTTGCAAAGTCTAGATTAGCACACATAAGAGTCAGTTGGTAAAAGAACAAGCGTGTTTTTTAGCCCAAGGTCATCCGAGTCTTCTCTCCCCTTGTCGTCTTTCGAGACCATCTTGGGTGCATAAGATTAGGATCCAAAACCTTGTTTCTTTTTTAGGAGGCCTGCTTGGGGATTTCATCACCCCTTGGACGACCTCAACTCCAGCGTTCCGACGGAGTATAAGAATCGGGAGGTGAATCGAAAGACACCTCTCTTGGGATCAAGATTTTGTCATTCGGGCTAAGCCTCAAGGAACTTTATACCCTTGAGAAGTGAAAGAGGAGAAGTGGGTTACCGCTCCTCTCGGCTGTGTGACATCCTTTTGGTCTCATCTACGGATTTGGGCCTCACATACCTTGCGTATATCAAGGACTCCCTAGCTAAACCAATTGTTTGCCTTGCAGAAAACCATCTAGGATGTTAATGTGTTTGGAGTGACTGATCGAAACATTTGTAGAAGATACACACTCCTTGGCGCAAGTACCACATTCTGAGAACCACAAACTTCTATCTGGGTGTTCCTATCTATTGCTTGTTTTTATTTTACTTGTTGAATGAATGTTTGCCAAACTTGGTCAATCCTAGCTTAGGGCACACTTAGCGTAGTCACTGCCTATTTTGGAAGTTGAACAAGTTGAAGCAAAACAACTGAGATTTTTTCCAAAGCCAAGCAGATTCAAGAATTTATGTCGGAACAACCCAAACCCAAACCCAAATAGAAGTTTCACAAGGTCAAACTCAAGCCATCTCTAGCATACCAAGAACTTTCAGCCAAGAGAAAAGCAATAACACCAAGCCCACAAATTTCCAAACTCCACAAAGCAGAGGACAAAGCTACCGACGAAGCACTTCAAGAGGCCTGGTTAGAGCGCACCATCAAATTTAGCCAACATCCAGGAGTTAATCCTGCTTATGCCTTACCAACTAGGCATGATTTCTATGATTAGACACCCTTGTTTCTCCACATCTTCTTGGATAAGCTTCACTCTAGAGTCATCTTTGTAGAAAAGCCAGCCATCTTAGCTTATCCCCTTAAGCATTATTAGCTCATCCATCTCATTTAGAATCATACCATCTAGCTAGTAATCGAAAATCTGCACATCTAAACTTTCAAAATTGTTGTCACCTTGCTAAAAGTTTGCCATTCCTAAAATCTTCCAAATCCACCAATCTCACCAAGGTTATCCCTTTGACGGAGCTTTGTCTAGGGTAATCTAGCTTTGTCACTTGTTATCCCTCATCACCTTGAGCTAAAGGTTGGGATTTGCAAGTGGTCAATCTTGTGTTCTTCCTAAAGGATCATCAGTCTATCCTTAAGTTGACACAATCACCAGCAAGCTTGCACATAGGAAAGCAGGCCTTTTGTACTTTGACAACATATCTTTGAAGTTAGAATCCCCAACCCAATCCTCTTTAGGTTTTGTCATATAGCTTTCCCTCAACCTAGGAAATCATTTGCATAGAAAAGCCTTCCCCCTTTTGCATCCATCAGCATTATTGCATCTCATCCCTAGGAGCATTTTTCATGCCACCCGTCACTCGCTTAGCCAAGAAGAAAGAAACAATGGAGCCCTATCATTTAGATCGAACAGCCTCACCCCCCTTGAGCACTCAGCCATCCTTCAGCCCAGAGCCAGCTATGCCATCACCTACTGACATTGAAGCTTTCATGAACCAACCAGGAAATGCAGTATTGGTAAACGCCATTATAGACAAAAACAAAGAGACAATCATGGCTAATTTTCGAAGGGACAATGTAGGAACCTTTGACTTTGGAAGACCCCCTCCATTATCAGATCCATCTCACCCATTGTTTGGGCAGCTGCCACCACCCATAGGCTCTTATGATCCAAATTATCCTCAATTTATTCCAAAAGAAGAGCCTCCAACCAATCCATATGACCCAACAGACCCAAACATACCATCATCCACCCAAGTTGAAATCTCCATGCCGCAAGCCAACCCAGCCACCACCACTCCATCCTTGGTTCATACCTCTCCACTCCAAACCCCCTTTACCCAAAACATCTCACCGTTCACCCCCTTCACTATTGCTGCTGCTCCCACACCTAGCCTTCCAAATCCACCCATCTCCCAAATTAGTGCTAGCATCTTTGGCCAACCTCAGCAATATACAACAGGGATGCCACCCATGGGACCAAGTAATCAACCTTTCATCGCCCCCAGCTTGTTCACCATAGCCCAAAGCACAATCCCATCATTTCCATTAGGTCTTGGGAGCTCAATAACACCAGCCACAAATCCACAAGCTACTACCTTCACTCCACAAAGCTATCAAATCCCACAAGCTACTGCCAATCTTCTACCAAGCTCCCAAGTGACCCCAGCTCCCGCCACCACTATACCAAGCTTCCAAATCTAGCCACCAAGCTATCAAACCCCATCAATTCCATTCCCAAGCTTTCAATTCCCACCACCAACTAATCCATTACCTCCAATTACCAACTACTTTTCAATGCCACTTCTAGGAGGTAATCCACCACCCCATCCAACCACCAATTATTTACAGATGCCATCCCAAATGGGGGCACAACCCACATACATTGGTCAAACCCCACAAGCCCTCCGATCCTTTCCCCAAGCCTCACAACCACCTTATACCTTACCTCCACAAAGCAATCCATTTATCCCACAGCCAGCTTATGTTCCTCAATCCCAACCTCAAATCCCATATCAACAGCAAGCCTCGCAGCACATGCAGCAACATGCGCCACCTCCCCCTCAACAACCCGTCATCCACCATGTAGCTGCCCAAACAATGTATAATCCCTATCAGAAAATCCCTCATAGCCATCCACATTCAGTGGCCCCATCCAGCACATACCTACCTCAAGGCACTCCTACATTGGGGGCACCCCAACAATCACCTATCAATTCAGAGTGGGAGCAAATGAAGACAACTCTGAAAGCCATCCAAGAAGGGAATGATCCAAAGACATTCAAGTTTGAGAATGTGTGTCCTTACCCATTTGACAGAGCCATTACCACGACACCATTTCCCAAACACTTTGAGGTACCTAAATTTGACAAGTTCAGAGGAAAAGGAGACCCTGTCACACATATCAAAGAATTTTACATGCATTGCCAGGACGTGGCATACAATGATGTCTTCCTCTTGCACCTTTTTCCCAAAAGCTTGGCTGGACCAGCTCTTGAATGGTTTTATAGAATCCCCTATGGCACAATTAAGAACTTTGCTGAATTATCTGAGGCATTTGTAGCCCAATATGCCCATCTTGTTGAAACAGAGCTATCAATAGTTGATCTTGTCCACACCAAGCAAAAAGGTGGAGAAAGCCTTGCCGAATACCTGCAAAGATGGCAAACCCTTACCACCCGCATATCTTGCACCTTGCCAGAACGCCATGTGGTGAAAATGTTTATTGATAATGCACATCCCAGCTTGGCTCACCACATGACCATGAACTGTTTGCAGACCTATAAGGATATCAAAGAGAAAGGAATGATCCTTGAGCAAGGACTCATCAAAGATGGTGTGGTAAAGATTTACAAAGAGGCCAACCAAAATCAATCACATTCCAATGACAAGTCTAGGTATTGGAACAAAAACAAGCATGTTGCAACAGATGGGGTTACTGACACCAGACATGTGAATATCATTGGTCCTTCTCGAAACCAGTCTAACCCACCATATCAAACAAACAACCAACAAGCTACCAATTACCAACAACGAAATAACCAAAGCTATCAAAACCACAATACAAGACCCAACTTTCAAGGGTCTAACAATCAAGCTAATGCCATCAATGTAGCTGCAGGGCAAAAGCCCAGATTCCAACCTGCACCTAGAAACTATACACCCCTTGGTGAGCCATTGGATGTTATTTTTGAGAAATTGGCTAAGGAAAACCTTATCAAATTTCCTCCTACCCAGCAAATTGATCCAAGCCAATCCAAAGCTGCATGGTACAAGGACAATGAGTATTGCAAGTTCCATAGGGTAAATGATCACACCACCCTTAGATGCATGAAACTGAAAGACTATGTGCAAGACCTCATTGATCACAAGGAAATCACTGTTGGTGCCCAAAACTCTCCCAATGCAAGCTTACAAATTTATCAAAATGCTTTTCCTCCACACAACAACCAAAATCTTGGAAAAGCACCTATCCAAAACAACACCAACAACCGCAAGCCAAACCAACAGCATGGGAAGAACAATGACCACACTTCATCCTATATAGACTATGGTAGCCTTATAGGTTGTATATCTGAGAAAGAGCCTTCAGTCAATGTTATCAATATCCAAGGACCAGACAATGAGTGTGCGGTCACCACTCGAAGAGCGCAATTTAACATCGCAGGCCCACCAATTTCATCAACACCATCAGCTCCATCAAAAAGCCGGTACAATATCTTGGAACACCTTGGGAACATGCCAGCCCAAATATCCATTTTAGACCTTCTCCGCACTAGTCCTGTGTACAAAGACATCCTTGACAGTGCTCTCATAGAATCTCGTGTCCCTTCTGATATCAATGCTACTGATTTTCGTAATCCTTTTGGACACCTTTCATCCTCATGTGCCCTATCTTTCAAACCCACCGACATACCCGCGGTTGAGCCAGATCACACCCTTCCACTTCACATAGCCATCATGGTATCCAATTTTGCCGTGAAAAGAGTAATGATAGATAATGGATCAGCCTTGAACATTTGCACCCTAAAATTCATAAAACAAGCTGGGTATACTGAGGCAGATATGATCAGTGAGGTTATCACCATCAAAGCTTATGACAACTTGGAAAGGACCACAGAAGGGACTATTTTGCTACCAATCAAGGTTGGGCCAGTCATTCAAGAGACAGTTTTCTATGTTGTTGATCTAAACCTACCATTTAACATCCTCCTCGGTCGCCCATGGATTCATGCTATGAAGGCCGTTCCATCCACCTACCATTAGTGCATCAAATTTCCGCATCAAGGCACTGAGGTAACCATCCATGCCGATCCAGAACCCTTTGCTTACTGCAATGCAGTTGAAGCTTCATATACAAACCATTGCCCTGGAATAGACATTGGCACAGCCATCGCTAGGTCATCCCACACTTGTAACGACGCAAAAACCATCCTTGCCTCTACCCTATCTACTGTAAAGATCAACAACAAAGGATGTGGAGAATATAGTCTATCAGATGCATTTGCTGTCGGAGAAATCCCACTTGATCCACATACCCATGGACGGCCAACATATCACAAAGCTAAGGAGATTCCACCTCCTCGATACAAACAGTTTGGCCCAACCACCTTTGTGTCCTCAAAAACCCCTCTTCATGAGGAGCTCACTCCAGATATCAACAATTGGCTACATAAGGATGCACCTCCAAGAAATCAAGCATGCCTTGATCACTTCAGCCAAAAGTATCCCCAACAACATAAGCTCGTCACTGAAAAATGGAACTATCAAGGAGGTGGACTAGGACCAGAAGAAAGGGGCATGCAATGTCCCATCGAAGCACATGATTGGGAAATAAAGTCAGGTCTTGGCTTTGGCATACCCACAACTGGGGGCACCAACGAGAATGGTCACGCTTTTTCGAACATCCACCGTGACCTTGTTGAAATTGAAGACATTCCTGAGGAAGTTGAAAAGAGATCCTACGACGATATCCCAGACCAAATCTTCCTAGGAGACTCTGTTCTCCAAGAACTATCCATCCATCTCATTGACCTACCACTTGCTCATCCACAACTCATAGATTGGGACCAACCAAGTGTCATACATATTGATGAGTTTGCATCAGAGGAAGCGCTTCTAAGATTCATGGGAGCCAAAACTCCTCATAAGAAGACAAAGCCAAATTCTGCCTACATCTACAAGCTAGATCCCAAGGGGTATTTTGGAGAAAATCCCCAACCTAGTTTCAATACACCCAAAACTGGAACTAAGGTAAATCTGGGACTAGCTAAGGCAGTGAAGAGAACCCCTCAGCAAGAAAATCCAGAGCCACAAGTAGAACATGAGGATTTAGTATTGCCTCCTCAAGATAATCGACCAGAGGTGTCTTCTATTCTAATAGAGGATACTAGAGAAGTCAACGTTGGTTCTTTAGAGATCCCTAGAATTGTTCACATTGCTACATCCTTATCACAAGACCAAGCTGACCTCCTCTTTGAGGTTTTACGAGAGAACATTGGCCAATTTGCATGGTCATATCAGGACATGCCAGGACTCGATCCAAAGCTTGTAGTTCATCATCTTGCAGTTGATCCAAAGATCAAACCCGTCAGACAAAAGCTTAGAAAAATGCACCCCAAGGTGGCATTACTAGTCAAAGCTGAACTAGAAAGAATGTTAGCTGCTAAGGTTATCCGACCTATCGACTACTCAGAATGGATCTCCAACATGGTCCCTGTCACTAAGCCTTCCGGTGACATCAGAATCTGCACTGATTTTAGAGATCTTAACAAAGCTTGTCCAAAGGATGATTTTCCCTTGCCCAACATAGATATGATTGTAGATCTCACAGCTAGACATGAAATTCTATCCCTTATGGATGGATTTTCTGGGTATAATCAGATCAAGATTGCAGAAGAGGACCAGCATAAGACAGCATTCACTACCCCTTGGGGAACCTTTTGCTACACCATGATGCCTTTTGGCCTAAAGAATGCTGGGGCTACCTATCAAAGAGCTATGACAACCATTTTCCATGATCTTATCCATAGCATTTTGGAGGATTATGTGGACGATATCCTAGTCAAATCTCACACCTTCATGGATCATCTTGCTGACCTGGAGAAAGTCTTTGATAGGTTGGCCCAATATCATCTCATGCTAAATCCCAAGAAGTGTGTCTTTGGGGTCACATCTGGCAAGCTTCTAGGCTTCATAGTTTCTAAACGAGGTATAGAGATCGACCCCAAAAAGGTCAAGGCTATCTTAAACATGCCTCCTCCCCAGACACTGCGACAGCTTCGCTCTCTTCAGGGAAAACTTCAATCTGTCCGGCGCTTCATCTCCCAACTTGCAGATAAGTGTACACCATTTTCACACTTGCTAAAGAAGAATGAGAACTTCAAGTGGGATCTTTTATGTCAGCGCAGCTTCGATCAGCTCAAGCAGTATCTCACCAATCCCCCTATCTTGGTTCCACCAGTTCTTGGTCGTCCCTTGATCTTGTATATATCAGCAACACCTACTGCTCTAGGGGCACTTCTAGCACAACATGATGATTATAGTAGAGAGAGAGCCATCTACTATATCAGTAGAACCCTAGTTGGTTATGAAATCAATTACACTCCTATGGAAAAAGCTTGTTTGGTAGTTGTTTTCTCAACTCAAAAGCTTCGCCACTACATGCTAAGTCATACCATCCAACTAGTCTCCAAGATTGACCCTCTCAAGTATATGCTCTCCAGAACAGCACTTACAGGCCGTTTGGCCAAATGGGTTATGCTACTAAGTGAGTTTGACATCCAGTATGTGGACAGAAAGGCAATCAAAGGGCAAGCTATAGCAGATCACCTAGCTTATGTACCTCTAGTAGATGCATATCCTTTGCTCACAGAATTTCCAGATGAGCATATTTGCCTAATTGAAGAATAGCCCCCATGGAAGCTTTATTTTGATGGCTCATACACCTCTCATGGATCAGGGGCAGGAATATTATTAGTTACACCTCAAGGAGATTACATTCCAAAAGCCTTCAAGCTACAATTCCCTAGCACCAACAATATAACAGAATATGAAGCTCTTGTAGTAGGATTAAAGATAGCTGCAGAATGGAATATCACTGAGTTACAAGTCTTTGGTGATTACCAACTCATCATCAAACAAGTCTTAAATGAATATCAAACCAAAGATGAAAAGCTATTACCCTACAAAGAGCTAGTTGATCAGCTGACCCAACATTTTTCAAAGCTTCAGTTTACACAAGTGCCTCGAATGCAGAACAAGGCAGCAGATGCCATGGCCACTATCGGCTCGCTCTTGGAAATTCCCCAAGAAGCTACACAGTATGAGTTTTTAGTTGAGCAACTCCTCACACCTGCCTATGCGAATGAGGATTCAAACCGTGTTTGTATCTTGGTTGGTCCCCAATCCCCTTGGTACCATGAAATTCACGCTTACCTTAACGATGGTATCATATCCCCTCACCTCACACGTACCCAACGCTAGAACCTCATCCGAAAATCATCCCGCTATGTTATCATAGCCAATACCCTATATCGTCGAGGTTATCACGATACTCTCTCTCGATGTTTAGATGAAAATGAGGCCGCGATGGCATTAAAAGAAGTATATTTCGGACTTTGCGGTGCCCACACGAGTGGTATTGTCCTAGCACGACAAATCCTTAGAGCAGGCTACTATTGGCCTACCATTGAAGAAGACTCTTGTGACTTTGTCAGAAAGTGTCTCCCATGTCAGCAGCATGCAAATCTTGTGCACGCGCCAGCACAAGATCTACAACCTATTGCACCACCTTGGCCTTTCGCTTGTTGGGGCCTTGATCTAGTTGGAACTATCACCCCTCTCTCATCTGATGGACATAAATGGATAATAACAGCTACAGACTATTTCACTAAGTGGGTGGAAGCAGTCCCCCTAGTCTCAGCTACAGGAGTTCAAGTCTCCAAGTTCATCTTGTACCACATTGTTTGCCGCTTCGGCATCCCATCCACCATCTTCACTGACCATGGAGGTAATTTTGAAAATCTCAACATGGAAGAATTATGCACTTCCCTCCGCATCCATCACCACTTTTCTAGCCCATATTTCCCACAAGGTAACAGCCAGGCAGAGGCAACTAATAAAACCCTCCTCAAAATCCTAAAGAAAGTTGTCAATGATTCCGGCCGTGATTGGCACCTTCAAATAAATCCGGCTCTATGGGCCTATCGAACTTCCTTCCGTACATCCACAGGCACAACTCCATACTCCCTAGTCTATGGTGCTGAAGCGGTATTACCTATAGAAGTTGAACTTCCCTCACTACGCATATCTTTGCGAGGGCAAATCTCAGATGAAGAGTACAGAGTAGCTCGACTCACCCAGCTAGATCTCTTAGACGAGAAGAGACAACAAGCCTATGACCATCTCATAGTCTATCAAACTCGTCTCAAAAGGAATTTCAACAAGAAGGTGCTCCCACGACACTTTCAGCCAGGTGACATGGTCCTCAAAGAAAATATGAAAGTCCAAGCAGATCGAGAAAAGAAAGGCAAGTTTGAACCTACATGGCTTGGTCCCTATGTGGTTACTGCCTCCTTTGGCTCCGGAGCCTATCAATTATCTACACCAGAAGGAGAACTCTTGAATGATCCCACTAACATCATTCATCTCAAGAAGTTCTATGCTTGAAGATCCTTGGTATACCCAGCTTTTGAAAAATACAAGAAAAAAAATAGTAAAGAGAAATAAGCGTCCAATGGTGAAAACTTGGCAATTCAAGCACCTTGGATAGGTACCTTGGTGAAAACCTGGTAATTCAGGCGCCCTGTGTGCTAAAGACTAATCCATTATCTATCACTATCTTATCCCTCATCCATCCACCCACCATCCCATAAAACACCTACTTGTTCCCTTGGTGTTCCAATCAAATATCCAAAATCTGATGGAGCTTGTCAATACCTCATGTACAACTTGTAAATCTTGTACCAAAGCTTGTATTATACCTTGTAAATCTTGTACCATACCTTGTATATATTCGAATCTTGTCCAAAGCTTGTACCATATTCCAGCTTGTAAATAATCTTGTATCCTAGCCTGTATCCTATCACATGCACACATAGAATCCCATTTTCCTTAAGCTTTTCACAAACCATCTACCTATCCACCTATCAACTATTATAGACACCCCATCCTTCAACAAACATTTCCATCTCACAAAAAACCAAAACATGAACAAACTTGTACATTTGTAACATATCTTGGTCTGTCAGCTTATACATCCTCTTTAGCTTAGTATCATTGTATCTATCCGGCTTTCATGTTAGTTCATCCTTGGTCAACACCTTGCACACATTGCACACCTTGGTTAGATATTCCAATGCATCCTTTAGCTAGATCTCCTATCACCAAAGTATTATCCTTCTTAGTTCAGCTTGCCAGACACATCACTCATCCAGATCCATCAGCTTAGGTGCTCTCTGATAGATTTTTGTAGGATATAGCTTTCCTCATGTCTGATCTTGGTCCGTTAGTACCTCGTCCTACCCATCTCGTTGGCAAACAATTCTCTTTTGGATTTTCACTTTCTTTTGATTTGGGATCTTCCCTTTTGGGTCTTGAAATATCTTTTCCAAGCAATCTCCTTGTTCCCTCCTCAAGGTTGCCATGATCTTCCATATCATGGTATGCTGCGAATGGGGCAATTAGAGCGTAAGGTCTTGATCAAGTCTTTTGCTTGTTTTCTTTTTCTGCTTGTGGGTTACCTAGTGTTGTTTCCACGCTGCTTCCTCTGGGATTCATGTGTGATACTGGGGCAATCCTTGTGTGTTTGTTTTGAGTCAGTTCATCAGTCCTCTAGACGGTTGGTGAAAAGGCCTTGATGTTCTTGGTAACCTTGGCAATTAACCAACAGTCCTATAGCAAATCTAGTGCTCAACTACATGGTGGTACTTCTCTTTGAAGTATCCCCCCGCTCAAAAAGCTTCAATGGATTCCTTTTATAGCGCTCCGCTCCTCCATCTCCCCCCTCAATCCTGGAAAGTCTTAAGCTTGCTTTACTATTGTGCCTCTGATTTCCCTTTATCATTCTCCCGTAGTGAGAGTTTGAGCTAATTCAGCCCCTTCTCTTCGCCAACCTGCATCTCAGCTCGTCTCAATTTCTTGTACTTTTCAAGAAGTCATCGAGCCTCATTTCTCTCCCCACCGCCTTCTTGAGGGGGCATCATCTAAGTCTAGTCTCTCCTCTTCTTATCCGAGACTGGGGCAACCTTGTTGCTAAAACATCTTCTTTGTGTCGTCTTCATTCGAACTTCTTTGAAATAGTGTTGTCTCAACACTATGTCAAAGAGGGGCAAAATGTAGACACCTAAATTTGATTACACTATTTTAGTAATCCTATTTAGTTATCTAAAAAGGCAGTATTAATTAAATTTCTATTTAATTAATCCTTTGTCATCCCCTAGTTGATTAATTTAATTAATCATCTATAGTCCTAATTGATAAATCAAATAATCTATTATTTATCAATTAAATCCTATTCTTCTATCTAATTCCAAAAATCCCCATTTATTAAATAAATCTATTTGATAAATGAAATCCTCAAATTCAAAAACCCCTAACCTATCTCTAATCCTCCATTTAGCCTAATCCACCCCATCCACCCATGCTAACCAAGCTTAGCCACTAACTCACCCACCCTCATTAATGCCATCCACTTGCACATCTCTAACATCCCTAATCTAATCCTAAACCCAAGCCTAATCCACCCCCTAATGTTGTCACATTCCTTAAACAAGTTTAAAACTTTCCTAAACCAAACCAAAGTCTTCCCTCAAAAAACCCAACCACTAAGTCATGAGTGCTCTTACAAAACATAAAGACTCTTACAAGCCCACTCATGACTCTTACACCCATCTTCCACACTCTTCCCTCTTCCACACTCATTCCTCTTACATCCCTCTTACATACTCAACCCCACTCATCATGACTTTAACCAACCCTTTACCCTACCCTCTCACACTCATCCTCCTTGTGACAAGTGTCACCTTCTCATTGGTGCTAAACAAGCACAATCCATGTGCTCCCCTTTGAGTGCATCTTAGCCCTCCTTAAGCCTTCATCCATCCTTGCATCTAAGCCCTCCATCCCTCTACCCTTTAGCCTATAAATTGAATCCCATCCCAAGCCATTTCATCAACAATCTTTGAGATAAAGTTACCATGCTATTTTGAGAACCAAAGCCATCAACCATACCCTTATAATGCCAAATTGAGAGCTCACAAAGCTACCAATTTGCCATTACCCATCTCCATTGAAGCAACTTTTGAGCATCTTGAGCATACATCCACAGCAAAAGGACACATCTACAGAATCAAGAAAGCATGGAGTGTTTTCTCTCGTGAGGTTTGCACTTCTTATTTTCTTTCTTAGTCTAAGCATATATGTGAATTTAGTTTTTGGTTTGTGAATGTTTACTTTATTTGTTAATGTTATTTGCATACTGATTCTGGTTCTACAAGTACATGTTCTGGATTGCATAGTAACTAGAGGTGTTGCCATCAATGCCAAAGAGGGAGATTATTGGAAACTACAATTGAAAAAATTGTTATATTTTCATTGATGTCAAACCTCATTGGTAAGATAGTTTTCTATCTGATATGAGTGTCATATCTATTTAAATGATGAAGATAATTTGAGAAGTTGATCATAACAAAAGTATCTAGAGGAAAGGTTGAGTTATGAAGAGGAAACTACAAATGGACACTTGATTAATTGGAATTTGATAAGATAAATTGATTATTTAATCATGTTTCAAGTGGAGAAGACAATAATACTAAAGCCTTGAAGAAGTGATCAAAGATAGAGACCAAATGCATAGACTTAACCAAGCAACAAAGTAGAAGATTAAGGAACTTGAAGTATATGTCAAGTGATGCAAGTGTTGATCGAGCATCAGTAATTTATTGAGTGACAGTATATGTGCTAAATAAAAAAATTTGGTAGCAATTGAGTAACCCAATGATATCCAGGTGATAGAACATAGTGTTGACTGAGGAACAACATATTAACAGTTTATCAGAGATCATAATTTCTAGTCAACTAACTTAATTTCTTGGAATATGGAAAGCATGTTGAAGATAAAGATGGATGACCTAGAATATTAAAATCAAGATAAACCATGTTTTCACATTTCTATGTAATGATTGAATGAGAAGTTTGAAGAATTTTATAGAACAAAAAATAGGAGATGAAATGTTGGAAGGTTTTGATGAATCTAACCTTACCCTAAGATCTATAGTGGTGTTTAAGAAAAAAAGGATTTGAACTACCTATTTAAAGAGTTAAAAGAGATAACTCTAAAATAGGTTGAAGGTTGGAGCAGTTGCTGATACTATTGATTGGTGAACTTAAGAAAAAGGATGATAAGAGTTGAGAAGAGAAGAAATGTGATTTCTTGAAGTGCTTCCTAGCAAGTCAAAGATTAATATGAGAATGAAGGCTAGATAGTGAATCATCTTGTGAGCTAAACTGGGATCTGTATTTACAAAGTGATTTTTACTTGATGGATCAAAACTTTCTATTACTTTCAAACCATTATATTAGTATTTGAAACCCTTTAATCAAGGTTGACTTAACAATCATATGTAAATCCTTTAATCAAGGTGACATCCTAGTGGAATGTTCTAAAGTCTTCTAACAAGGCCACTTTTAACAAGATGATTAAATCCTTTAATAAGGCCACATTTAACAGTGTGTTTTGTAACCTTTAACAAGGTTGGATCCTAACAGAGTTCGCTTTAGAAGAGTGAAAAAATTAGTGACATGTTACTAGTGGTTTTTGCCAAATTGGGTTTTCAGTGTTAAATCCTACTGTTAAACTTCTGTAGATGTTATTTGTAGTGATTTACTATTAATGTTTACATTCAAAAAGTCTTTTATATATAGGAAAGTGGACTACTAGTTGATGTTACTTAAAGTTGGCTATAAAGACCGAGCTAATGAATGTTACTATCTAAAGTAGTTAACTATTTATTTGTTTAATTGGCACATCTAGACCTTAGATAATTGATTCACCCCCCCAATTATTCTAAATATTCTAATATGCCTTAGTTTTTCCCAATTTTTTCAAAGTTGAGTGGATAAATATTTTTTTGAGAAGGGTACACACATGAAAATGTGGCTGAAGAATGGGTCAGTAAAAAACAAAAGACAATATATCATCGAGTGATAGGGTACCCTACCCTAAATTGTATTAAAACCATGTGATGCTTAACTAGGAACATTGTTGAAGAATAAACTAAGGCCAAATGGAATGACCAAGGTGTTAGAAATAGGGATTATTGGTGGGGTGAATTAGTAATCTACAAACTTTAGTTGCCAATTGGATATTATTTCTTACTTTAAACCACTCATAACAAAGAAATAAATTAATGTTGATTAGTAATAGTAACAATGCACAAAGATAACTCATAACACCATATTTTATTAACTGAGGAAACCTTGGCCAAGGGAAAACCCTGGTGGGGATGATACCCACTACATAATATATTGATAAATAATTTCCTTGTTAGAGGATGGACCTTATTAGGAGTCAATGAGAACATTTGGTATAAGGAGTCCCTGTTAGGAGACTTTGAATCCCTGTTAGGAGATTCCAACCCTATTAGGAGTTGTAGTACAATGAATGAAAGATGAACCCATTGCCCAAACATGCACTTCCAATTACAAGAAGAGCTCACTACCCAAATAAGTAATTAGATTGAATATAAGTACTATAACTTCTTCCTTGAATGATCTCTAATCTTTAGCTCAATCTTGGATCACCAAATAGCTCATATAAAAATTCGCATATATTGCTTTCACAAAAGTTCACATACAATTTCTCAACATAACAATTACAATGCTTACTTTACACTTCTTATCACAAAACGTCATTTGTATAAATACCATGCCTTTACAAAAAATATTTCTAGGTTGGCTAGGACCACAATCCACTTTTCCAACATAGTGTAAACATCTAGGATGTCGGCCCTAATTGGACAAGAAATTAATTTGTAGAAAAAACAATTTTTTCCTTCAATTCCACTATCCTGTTTCACTTCAAACATGATTATCTCTATTTTTTATAGTTTGTACTGACTTTCAAGGTTATAAACATCATCATCAACATGTATACTATCTCCAAGTAACTTTTCTAGCCATAAAATGACGTTAGCAACAAGTTATAAACAAAACAATACACTGTTGTAAACCAAATGCTATACTTAGATAATTTTTTGATTACCAAACACTAAGTATCTTTATTTTTGAGGTTTCCTATGAACACATACATCATGTGTTGCCATAAATGACAACAATTACATATCACTATTAGCCATTTGTCAACACAAGGAATGTTTTTAGATGACATCAGTGATCTTGTTATTGAATTTTCAATCCTTGTGATTGTACACAAATACTATTAGTCAAGTTGACTGAATAGTGTGTGATGAATTTTAGTAGAATTAGGATATAAGATTATGAAGAAGGATCATAGTTATGACCTTGCCAATCTTCAAGTGATTTAGCTAGTTGAGAATCTTGGAGCCATCAAGAAGGCTAAAAATACTTCATGTAAGTTTGGATCACTCCTAATGTGTATATTATTCAATGTCTAAAATTCATTCCCTACTATTGGAGAAGTTGTATGGGATAATAAAAAACTATTAAGTGAGAAAATTAACAATTTCATTGAACAATTGGGAGAAAATTTTGAAACTATTTTGAATGGATACTTTGATGAGTTTAAAGGTAAAATAAAGAACACAATGAGGATCCCCAAGTTAGTTGTTGATGAATATTATGATGACATTGTTGGAAATATAAGAGGAGTAATTGAGAGGGGAGGGGTGTATCAATTACCACTAAAATAAATCCCAGATCTCTTAGATGTCAATACATAACATAAACTTCACTAAAATTATTGATGCTTGGTTAATACATAGGCACTTGGTTTATGTTGGTAAATGTTATAACTTGGAAAACACTAAGATAGAAACAATAACTTAAAAAATGAAAAACTTGAGATATTATCTATGATTAGCCTTATTTAACTTAGTTTCATACACATGAAAGAAATAGCATGAACAAAAGTGACACCAAGATTTTACGTAGAAACCCAATTTGAGAAAAACCACCAATTGCAACTAGTGACTGATTTTCACTCTTTTGAAGTGAGCCCTATTAGGAGCCAACCTTGTTAAAGGTTAAAAAACACACTATTAGGTGTGACCTTGTTAGAGGATTTAATCATCCTTTTAGGAGTGGCCTTGTTAGAGGACTTTAGACACTTCAATCTAGAAATTCCACCTTTCTAGAGGATTTATAAATAGTTGTTAAGAAAACTTTGTTAAGAGATTTAGATCACTACTATAATGGTTAGAGAGTAACAATGAGATGACCTGATATCTGATGCAACTGAATTTTTGATTACAGATCTCAATTCTAGCTTGTATACTTGGGTCTTTTATGATCAAATGTATCTTTGCAACTCAACAAGGATATTCTTCTTATCCTTCTAATTCACTTCCTCTAAGCATCTTCAAATCTTCTATTCCTTGCACACATTCAATCCTTAACTTGACCTTAGCTTCAAATCTTCTATTCCTTGCACATATTCAATCCTCAACTTGACCTTATATTTATATCTTACACATTGTCATGTTGGCTTGAATACAACTTAGAATACTTAATATTCATCTCCTCAGTCAGCTAGAACCAACAAACAAATCAATTAAAGTTAATATGCCAAAAAAACAAAATCCTTGATTAGCCAAACCTTCTTGGTAGATACTAACTTAGAAATTATTTTCCTGTGTTAGCCAAGTGAACTCAGTTAACACTACATATTCAAAAAGTTCCTTTGGTAACCAAGTGATCTCAGCTAATACTAGTTCCATCCAACTTTTCCTTCATTAACTGATTGAGCTCAGTTTGTACTCAACTTCTATGATCTTCCCTTTTTTGCTTAAGTGAACCTGGTAGATATTGTCTTCTAAACTTGGCAAACTCTGGAATGCTTGACAGACATAAGAAACTATCTTCAATGCTCGAGTGAGCTTGACACACACTAACTGGTAAAGATATAAAATTTTGTGTAACATCAAAGACAATACACAATTAACCAATTGTTTTCAACAATCTCTCTCTTTGGCATTGATGGTAACACAATATGTCATAATAAAATGAAATTTTAGAGTAGGAATAAAGTAAGGAACATATCCTTCATTTCATTCTAATTCTTATCCATGAGAACTCCCTCCATTAGTGTGAACTCCCTTTGCCTTTAGTTTCTTCCTCTATCAGCAAATCCTCCTTCTTTGATATCAAACCAAGTTCATCTTCTTTCTTTGATATCTTCAAATAATTTTTTTGTGATATGACAAAAAACTCTTCCTCTTTGACATCTCATGCCAAAGATAATATTAAAATAATATTAGTGTACCTTATGTACTGATTCATATGAAATGTTCCCTTTTCAATACTACATCAACTGACTGATCTTCAACATGCTCTAGTTGATGCATCACTAAACTTCATTTAGTGAGCTTCAGATAAGGGAATGACCCCTAACTTTTTTATTATTTACAAAAATGCATCTTTAGGTAATTGCTTAGTGAATATGTCTGCAATTTGTTCTTTAGTATTCACATATTCCAATCTTACCTCTTTATCTTGTACCAATTCTCTTAAAAAGTGATATTTTATAGCAATGTGCTTGGCTTTGGTATGCATCACAAGATTCTTTGATATATTAATTGCACTAGTGTTATCATAGAATATAACCACCGGATCCTTGATTTATATCTTCATACCTGCTAATAGTTGTTTGAACCAAACAACATTGGAATAATTAACTACTACTGCCACATATTCTACCTCTGTCATGGACTAAGAAATACAATTATGCTTCTTGCTTGTTCAAGACACTAGTCTTTTACCAAGAAAGAATGCTTCAGCACTGGTGCTCTTTCTATCATCAACACTTCCTGTCCAACCAAAATTTGTGAAGGCTTTCAAATCTATATTGCCTCCTTTCTTGTATCATAATCTATAGTCTTTAGTACCCTTTAGACATGTCATGATTCTCTTAATTTCCATCAAGTGATTTTCTTTGGTATTTGTTGAGAATCTTGCCACCATACCAATTGCTAATGTAATATTAGGCCTTATGTGCACTACATATTGCAATTTTCCAATAATTGATTTGTATGTGATTTTACCTACCTCTTTGGAATCATCATTCTTGGAAAGCTTATGTCCAGTAGACATAGGTATTCTAATTGGTCTTGAATCTTCCATTCCAAACTTCTTTAGTATCTCCTTGATATATTTGGATTGAGTAATGTAGATACCATTTTTCTTCTACTAGATTTGCAACCCAACAAAGAATTTTATCTCTCTAGACATAGACGTCTCAAATTATTTACTCATTTCTTCTAAAAATCACTTGCACAAGTGATCATTTCCTATAAATAAAGTATCATCCACAAAGATTTCAACCAACACAATTTTCTTGTTTGGTCTTTCTTTGATATACAAACTATTGTTATCATTTGTTCTTAGAAAACCAATATTTATCAATTAGTAATGAATTCTTTCATACCAAGCTCTAGGAGCTTGATTGAGACCATACAATGCTTTGCATAAGTTACAGACCATATCCCTTTTTCTAGGATCCACAAAATCTTCAAGTTGTTCTATTTAAACTTCCTCTTCAATAATTCCATTCAAGAATGCAAAATTTACATCCATTTGATAAACTTTAAATCCTTTATGTGTAGCATAAGAAAGTAAAGTTTTAACACCTTCCAATCTAGCAACAAGAGAAAAAGTTTCACCATAATCAATACCTTCTTCTTGAAAAAACCTTTGCATACTAACTTTGATTTATTTTTTGAAACCTCTCCATCTTCATTCAACTTATTTCTAAAACCCACTTTGTGCCAATTACATTTTTATCCTTGGGTATAGGAACAAGAGTCCAAGACTTATTCCTCTCTATCTATTTTATTTCTTCATTCATAGCTTCAATCAAACTTTCATTATCTAAAGTATCTTTCACTGATCTAGGTTCAAATTCAACAAGAAAACATGTACCTTTCAATTTATTTCTTGTCATTGTTCTATCTGACTTGTATCCAATGATCTGATTAGGTGTATGGTGCCTTTTGACATATCTTACTAACATAGGTACTTTGTATTTAGAATTTGTTCCACTAACCTTGCCATGATCTTTTGTATTAAGCTCGAGTCCCACTATCTATGACTCATGTCCATCAAACTCAGTTTCCTTTCGCAACAACTCAGTAGCTTCTAATTGCAACTTAGGTCTTTCAGACTATGACTTGGGTTGCATTGGTTGAAACTTGGTAGCTTTTGGAGATTTTGGGGACTTCGGAGGTAAAGTTTTTTGACTTTCAATTTGATTTGGTAAAGTATTAGGTTCATAGTAGACAAACTTTTGGTAGTCCTCAAGTTCTTCGCTACTCTCTTCTTCACTCTTTTCTAAAAACTCATGAATTATTACTGGTGCAGTTTCTATGATTTTATGAGATGATAAATTCAAACATTCATATGCTTTTCTTCTATAGGAGTACCCTAATAATATGCCTTCATCACCTTTGACATCAAATTTACCTTTTCTAGATTCCTTCAGGATATAACATTTTCTACCAAATACTTTCAAGTAACTTACATTAGGTTTGTAGCCCTACCATAGTTCATAAGGAGTTTGATTTGAGTCTTTCTTCAACCATACTCTATTCAAGGTATGTACTATAGTACTAATTGTTTCCTTCCATTACTTGATTGCAATACTTGTCTCTTAATTCCTATTTCAATGCAGAATTTTTTGAACTCATTGGAAATGAATTCACCACCTCTGTCTAATATTAAACAATTGAGCTTCTTTCTAATTTCTTTCTCTACTCTTGCCAGATACCACATAAATTTTTGAAATGCTTCAGACTTTTCTTTTAGATACATTACATTCATCATTCTAGAGTAATCATCAACAAAAGGAATAAAATAATTATCTCCATTATAACTCTCTATTCCAATAGGTCCACATAAGTTTGTATGAACTAGCTCTAAAACTTCTTTAGAATTATTGTCCTTTCTTTTGAAAATTTTCTTACCCATCTTACCAATTTGACAATTTTTACATAGGCCCATATTAGGTTTTCTCAAACTAGAAATACCTCTTACTCTTTTTTTCTTGCTTATCTTGATTAGATTATCAAAGTTCACATGAAATAACCTTTTATGTCACAACCAAATTTCTTCTACTTGAGAAATAAAATACGAACTTTCACTAAGATCTAGGTAGAATAGGTTACCTTTGTTTTGTTTTCCATACCTAGCCAGCTTTCCTTTTCTATCTAGTAGCTTGGCCTTCCCATTCATGAATTCTACCTTGAATCCAATGTTATTCAACTATACCACACTCAGTAGATTATGCTTTAGTCCTTCAACCCAATAAGCATTATCACATCTACGTTCATTGGTTAGTGAAATACAACCTTTTCCCTTTATGCAACATGATTCATTGTTTCCAAATCTCACACTTCCACCATCATAATGTTCCATATGTTGATTTTTTTTTTTCACTAGTCATATGGTGTGAGAAACCACTATCAATAATCCATGTATCATTTTTGCTAACATGAGAAATAAGTGTCATTTTATCTCTTTCATCATCAGATTCATCTTTTATAGCAATATAAAACATTTCTTCATCTTCACTGCTATCTAAATCCTTAGCCATAAAACAAGATTTCTTACTTTTGTCCCTGTAATCCTTAAAGTTATTGAAATCCTTCTTGCCTTTGTACTTGTTGTGCTTCTTTTCATCTTTTTCTTCTTTGTTTGGGAATCTTGTAGCAATGTGTCCAATTTCTTCATAAGAGAAACAAATTAAAGGAATTTTACCTTTATACTTTCCTTTGCCTTTGGGATACCTTCTTGTAAACAATGCTTCAATGGCTTCAAGATCGCTGTCAGAACTATCTTCCTCTTCACTTCCATATTCTTTTCTTTTAGATCTTTTAGATTTCTTCTTGAGTGATACCTTGGATTCGAATGCAGGCTCAAGATTGCTAAAACTAGGATATCATAGTTATCTAGTTCAAATGCAATCAATCTTCCAACTAGAGCATTAGAAGTTATCTTGTTATTTGGATCACATGTCATCTCTTGAATAGAAGACACTATGATTGCATAGATAGGAAGAAGGGTTCTAGGTACCTTGCTTACCACTGTTACATCTTGAATTTAATTTCCCTATTAGGAGTGGCCTTGTTAGAGGACTTTAGACACTTCAATTTAGAAATTCAACCTTGTTAGAGGATTTACAAATAGTTGTTAATATTGAGAATAGATTGAAAATAGTACAAGAGGGAGATTTTTGAGAATAGATTGAAGAAGATTTTCTAAAGAAGTATGATCAATATGTTTCAATCATTATTTTGTGACTAATGTCAAACTTTCTATTGGCTGGTAAGACAACTACTTATATGATTTAAGTTCTATCACTTATTTGATTGATGAAGAGGATTTGATCAAAAGATGTAACAATAACACCTAGAGGAAAGGTTAAATTGTGATTATGTAAAGAAGTACAATAATTAGTTAAGATAGTGACAACATGCTTTAGTGATAATATACTTAAGGTTACAAAAGCTAGTTACACTAAGAAAGTTCAAAGAACAAGTATAATAAATGACATGCTCAACAATACCTTCTTTTTGTCTAAGAACTGCCCCTAAAGTAGTGTTAGATGCATCAGTATGAATGTGGAAGGGTAGTTTCAAATTAGGTCCTCTAAGAATAGGTGGTGTTGTCAAAACATCCTTCAATTTCTGGAATGTTGTTTCATAGTCTTTTGTCCACTCAAATTCAGCTTACTAAAATATTTGATGAATCTCATGTAGTATCCAACATGTCCAAGAAAACTTCTAACATCTATTTTGTTGGTTGGTGTTGGTAAATTATTAATGATAGAAATCTTTGCAGGATCCACTTGAATTCCAAAAGAGGAAAGGTAGTTCCCAAGAAGAACTCCTTCTTCCATCATGAAATAACACTTCTCACTATTAAGAGAAAGATTGTATTCTTGACACCTTTTAAACATCTTCTCTAAGTTAGCATGATCTTGTTCAAATGTGTCACCATAAGTGGTGAAATCATCCATATAAATCTCAACACAATCAGTAGCTATGTCAAAAAATATGCTAAGTACTACTTGCTAAAAAGTTGCAAGTGCATTACATAATCCAAATGGCAAGACAGAGTAAGAAAATATTCCCCATGGATAGGTGAATGCTATCTTATCTTGATCTTCTGGAGAGATCTAGATTTGATTATAGCCACTAAAACCATCTAGAAATGAGAAATATCTTTTTCCTACTAAGTTATCTAGTACTTGATCAATGAATGGTAGAGGGAAGTGATCCTTTTTAGTGGCTTTATTAAGCTCCCAGTAGTCTACACATACTCTCCATTTACCCCCCTTTTTTGGAACAATAACTAAAGGTGAAATCCACTAGCTATTAGAAATAGGATAAATAAATCTAGCATTAAGAAGTTTTTGTAACTCTACTTTGACTATATCTTTTAGTGTTGGATTTACCCTACTCTGGGGTTGTCTCACTAGCTTATATTCTGAGTTGATAAATATCCTATGTGTACAAAGACTAGGATCTAAACCCTTCATGTCAGTATAGTCCCATGCAAAGGCTTGTTGACTATCTTGCAATAGTTTAATGGTACTTGTCATCTAAGATGTAGTAAGGTCATTATTGATATTTAGCTCTTTTCCTACAACAATCTCTGCTTTCTTTACCTTGTCCATAATTAAAATCTCTACTATTTATGGAGATTTAATTTCATGGGGTAATAATGTATGAAGGTAATTAGGTGCTATAGAATATTGAGGTGCATCACATTTAGGCAATATAGTTTGCAAGAAGCCCAAAGGATTTTCAGAAGTAGAGTCCTCAAAATCATAATGATTAGTAAGGATTGCTACCAATATATCATCTTCTTCCTGAGATACAAAAAATTGGTTTCTTTTTAGCATCATGAGTTTTTGAACATAATTAACTTTTGGAGGATCATCACCAAGGTTTGGCCAAGAAACTTGGTCAAGCTCTAGTTGAGGTTGTGCAGGAGAGTACAGAGTTAGCTTTTTAGTGTTTTTACCATCTGATATTGTCATTTTTTCCTAATTTACATGCAATGCATGCATCTGCAGTAGCCAACCATGGTCTTCCTAAGATTAATGGATATCCTCCAAGGATGCCTCTTGGTGACAACACAACAAACTCTGAAGGAAAATCTAAGGAATCCAGGGTTACAATAATATCTTCTATCATACCATCAGGTTTGATAGTTGAATTGTTAGCTAACTAAAGTATTGTAGGAGTATCCCTTAATCCAATAATCCTAAGTCTTAACAAGACTTCTCTAGTCATGAAATTAATTGATGCTTCTAAATCAATCAAAAAATTCTGAATTTGGATGCCATTTATATGTATGGTAACAATAGAAATTCCTAGATCAAAATATTTAGGCATTAGAGTTTTGCTCAACATTAAATTAGAAAGTTGTCCCAACACATGAATAGTAGGAGGATCCTTTTTATTTCTAGTAGATTGCTTGGTACATGCTTCCATTAAAGTTTTATTATAAAGGGGAACCTCCTTAAGTGCATCCAATAAGGGAATCTATATAGTCATTTTCTTAAGTTGGTCTAGGAGATCAGTTGCTATAGGATTTGGTTTAGATGGAGCTACAGGCGCTAACCTTTGTGGAAATGGAGGAGTATGTGCTTGTACAGATGAGGAAATTAGAACATCAATTGGTGGACTTTCTAGAACATTTTTAGTATTAGTGACCTCAATTATTATAGGTCCTTTAGGTGTAGGGAATTTGGTTCCAGACCTAAGATCAATATCATTGATCTACAAAGAATAAGCCTACTTCTTATTGTTGGGATTTGGTGTTGGTTGAGCAAGAAGTTGTGGTTTCTTTTGCAAGATAGCATTGGCTACAGGAGGCAGAGGCATGAGAGATTGTTACTGAGGTGGAGACATCAAGGCTTGCTACTAAGGTGATTGGCTAGGCCCCTACTGAGGTGGTTACTGCCAATTCCCTTGATACAAAGGTTGTTGATTAAGGCCCCACTAAGGATACTAGTTATTTTGTTGAGGCCATTGAGTATTCTACTAGGGATACTAAAGTGGTTGATGGTAGGCTTGATTATACTGAGGTTTCTAGTTGGACCAATTATTGTTCCAATTCTATCCTTGAGGGACAAAATTTGGGAAAATATTTCCTTACCACTAATTACTATTATAACCAAAATTATTCAGAGGGTCTTGAGGCATACCTTATCTTTGAGCCCATCGCCATCTTTGAGCAACATAAATAATTTCTCCTATATTCTCATCAATTTCTTTACACTTAGTGGGCATTGGTTGTGCATTCACTGCTGCAATGATATTACATGTGTAGTTCTTCTTCCTTTCTCTACAACAAGTGTAAAATTTAGTTAGCATAGCATCAACTTCATCCTTTTTCCTTTGGGCTTGCATGGTATCCAATTGAGTGGCAACATCATTAATGATATCTTGCTTGAAGTTAGTCAGTAGATTAGATAACTCCATTTTGTATTCTCTTGACCCACCATTGGTCTTATGTGGTAGGCTCCTTAGTCCTTTACCTTTCTTCACAGTAGCCCTTGAATAGTTTTGACATATCTCCTTGATGTCATTCCAAGTTTTTTGTGTAACATCTCCACCAGCCATTAAGTCCAGGGCTTCCATGCTTTCTTCTTGCACCCCTCTCAGAAAAAGATGCTTTTTGGATTCTTCATTTAGGTTATGCTGTATATTTCACTACACATTAAACAAGAATCTGAAAACATAGTCCTCTAAGGTTTCACTCTCCTTTTGTGACATTTTAAAAATTTCATCTCCCTTCATATCTTGACCTCTGTAATGTTCTTTATATTTTTGAAGAAAAAATTTACTTATTTCAGTCCAATTTGCTATAGCATTTGCACCCAACCCCATGAACCATCGAAGAGCAGCCTCCTTCATAGTAGAGGGAAACAATTTCAACTTATGGGCATCAGTTGTGTAGTCATAGCTCCTATACAAAATGCCAAATTCAAAGAGAAAAGTTTTAGGGCCTTCTGTAATAAAGCCATCAAATTTTGGAAGTGCAACAATAGGTATGTTTTTCAAATTTTGGTTCCCTTGCTGAGGTGGGATAGGAAAAGGAAAGGCAGGCACAACCATTCTTGGAGGAAGAGGTGGTGTTTGATAGATAACAATGGCTAATGGATTATCTTGATATTCAGGCTCATCAAAAAGTTCATTTAGATGGAGTGATTCTTTTGATTTAGCATCAATGTTAGCAAATGGATTTTCAAAGGGTTTGTCTTTTTCATTCTCTCCTTGATGTTCATCTAGTTCAGCTTGAACATCATGGAATGGTTCTTCTTGATTATCATGAGGAAGGAATCTCCCTAAGTGGTCTCTTCTTCTATGCATAACATGCTTCTTTAGTACTACACTTCATTCTACAAGGAATAGAAATACAACTAGAAAGACTAATTTGAATTAACACCATCCCCGACAATGACACCAAAAATTCTTGGCACTTAACCCAATATTGGACATCTCAAGTGGTTCTTATCCAACTCATTTGGAATCATTTAATTTATCAACCAAGGACATAAACTTGAAATGGTTGTTATATTGTGGTGACTGATCAGGAAAGTACTGTACATACTTCATAAATAGTGGGGGAAATTTTTTTTTTTTGGGAAGTAGCCGACATGGTAGCTGACATATTATGGCCGACATATGGCCGACATGTTATAAACCTAAAGTGGTTTAATACTTGTATAAAAAGGGCTTAGGGTTGGGTATTTTTTATGTGTGGTGATACGGAATTGGTTTTTGCAGCGATATTGAGCTGTAAGGGATTACAGATTGTAATCAGGTTGTAATCACTGGATTGTAATAAGATCGGACTTGCTGTTTGGTGGACGTAGCCCAGGGATTGGGTGAACCACATTAAATCTTGGTGCCTTGTGTTCATTTCTGTGTGTTCTATTATTTTCTGTTATTGGTTATATTTTCATGTAGTTTTTTATTTCTGTCCGTGGTTTATCCTAACAAGTGGTATCAGAGCAAGGTTGTCTTTCAGTTATCCTCTGCAGGAAAGTCTCACGGTTAAGTGGGAGTCTCACAGTTGAGTGGGAGCGATGGCAAATGAGGGTAAGTTGAGGGTTGACATGTTTAATGGGCAGAACTTCTAGTTATGGAAGATGCAAAAGGAAGACTATTTATATCAGAAGGATTTATGGAAGCTGTTGGAAGGAAAAGCCAAGAATCAGGGAACTATGTCAGAGGCTGAATGGGATCTTTTGGACAGAAAGGCACTCAGAAGCATTCAGTTATGCTTGGCACCATCGGTGGCATTTAATATTACAAAAGCAAAGATGACAGAAGATTTGATGAAAACCCTAGTGACACTATATGAAAAGCCCTCCGCTTCAAATAAGGTATTTCTCATGAAGCGTTTATTTAATATGAAAATGGCAGAATGTGGATTTGTTGCAGATCATTTAAATGAGTTTAATAATATTACTAGTCAATTATCTTCTGTGGGTATCAATTTTGATGAAGAAATTAGGGCTCTCTTGATTTTGTGTTCTTTGCCTGAAAGCTGGAATGGCTTGGTAATGGCGGTGAGTAATTCTGTTCCTGGATCTAGTACCTTAAAATATGATGATGTGATCGGTGTTATTTTAAGTGAGGAAACTCATAGAAAATCTTCAGGTGGATCTACATCAGGAAGTGCTTTAAATGCACAAAGCAGGGGCAGAACGACTAAAAGAGGAAGTAACTCTAGAAATCATGGGAAATCAAGAGGAAAGTCAAAGGGGAGGAGGTCTCAATCAAGAGGACCAAATGATTGCTGGTACTATTGGAAACCAGGGCACAAAAAGAAAGATTGTTGGACTTGAAAGAAAAATGAAGGAGATAAATCAGATGGAGACAAAGAGGCAAATGTGGTAAGTAACAAATCCGAAGAGGATGCTTTGCTTCTATCTTTAGAGAGTGTTGATGATTCATGGGTTTTAGATTCTTGTGCTTCTTTTCATGCTACACCTCATAGAGGTTATTTCATTGATTATGTCCAAGAGGATTTTGGGCTTGTTTATTTGGGGGATAATGAACCCTGTCAAATTGTTGGAAAGGGAAAACTTAAGATTAAGTTGCAGAATGGGAATCATTGGCTACTACATGAGGTAAGACATGTTCCAAAACTAAGTAGAAATTTAATTTCAGTAGGGCAACTCGGTGATGAGGGTTGTGTAGTTACTTTTAATGATAAAAATTGGAAGGTTTCAAAAGGTTCCCTTGTAGTAGCAAAAGGTGTGAAAGTAGGCACCTTATATCTTTGTACAGGTCATATTGTTCCTTATACTTTAATTGTTTTAGAGAAAAATGAATATTCAGGAACAATTACTGCAGTTGAGCAGGGAGAACAAATAGCTGCTGTAGATTCTGATACAGCGCTGTGGCACAATAGACTTGGGCACATGAGTGAGAAAGGTATGAAAGTACTTCATTCAAGGAAAGTTTTACCAGGTCTAAAATGTGTGAATATGGATTTCTGTGAAAGTTGTGTGTATGGAAAACAAAAGAGAGTGAGTTTTGTAAAGACAAGGAAGGAAACCAAAAAGGAGAAATTAGAGCTTGTGCATACAGATGTATGGGGACCAACTCAGGTATCTTCCCTTGGTGGCTCTCATTATTATGTTACATTTATTGATGACGCAACTAGAAAAGTATGGGTTTATTTCCTTAGACAAAAATCTGATGTATTTCAAACTTTTAAGAAATGGAAATGCTTGGTTGAAAATGAGATTGGTAAGAAATTAAAATGTCTCAGATCTGATAATGGTGGTGAGTATTGCAGTCATGAATTTGAAGATTATTGCTCCACTAATGGTATTCGTAGACAAAAAACTATTCCAAGGAATCCACAGGAAAATGGAGTGGCTGAACGCATGAACATGACTATAATGGAGCGTGCAAGGAGCATGAGGTTGCATGCTGGGTTGCCCTTACACATGTGGGTGGAGGCTGTCAATACTATAGTATATTTGATTAATAGAGGTCCCTCTACTCCTTTGGCCTGTGGTATTCCAGAGGAAGCATGGACTGGTAAGAAGGTGAGTTATTCTTTTCTCAAAACCTTCGGTTGTGAAGCTTTTTCTCATATAGACTCTGAAAATAGAACCAAGCTAGAAGCTAAATCAAAGAAATGTGTCTTTGTTGGATATGGCATTAATGAATTTGGCTATAGGCTTTGGGATTTTGAAAATCATAAAATTATAAGAAGCCGGGATGTCATAATCAATGAAAAAGTGTTGTACAAAGATCTGTTGTAGCAACATGAGAAGAAAGAAGATGATTATGTAGTGCTGGATGATACTCCAAAAGTTGATGTTCCAGCCATTCCTCATGATGTGCAAGAACTGCAACAACAAATACCACACACACTAGAGAATGTTAGACGGTCAACAAGGCCAATTAGACCTCCACAAAGGTTTTCTCCCTCTTTGTATTCTATTTTACTTACTGATGCTAGTGAACCTGAAAATTATGATGAAGTTGTGTAGGTGGATACTAAGATTCAGTGGGAGTCTGCAATGAAAGATGAAATGGACTCTTTGCTGAAAAATAAGACATGGGATTTGTGCAAGTTGCCTGTAGGTAAAAAGGCTTTTCAGAATAAATGGGTTTATAGGTTGAAAGAAGAGGAAGGAGGTAAGAAAAGATTTAAGGCCAGGTTAGTTGTAAAAGGATTTGCACAGAAAAAGGGAATTGATTTTGATGAGATATTTTCTCCTGTTGTTAAAATGACTTCTATTCATACTATTTTAAGTCTTGTGGCTACTGAAGATTTGCATTTAGAGAAAATGGATGTTAAAACAACCTTTCTTCATGGTGATTTGGATGAAGAAATATATATGGCTCAGCCACAGGGTTTTGAGGTGAAAGGTAAGAAGAACTTAGTGTGCAAATTGAAGAAAAGTTTATATGGCTTGAAGCAAGCACCTCGGAAATGGTATCTGAAATTTGACAGTTTTATGCATGAGCATGGATATAATAGGTGTCATTCAAATTATTGTGTTTATTTTAAGAGGTTGGATGATGATAGCTACATTATTTTATGTTTATATGTTGATGATATGCTTATAGCTAGGTCTAACATGGATCATATTAAGGGGCTGAAATGCCAATTAGCACATGCATTTGCTATTAAGGATTTGGGGGCAGCAAAACAAATCCTTGGTATGAAGATTTGCAGAGATAGGAAGAACAAAACATTGATGCTATCTCAAGCTGATTATGTTGAGAAGGTGTTGCAACGTTTCTCTATGGAGAATGCTAAAGCTGTCAGCACACCTTTACCTGGTCATTTGAAATTGAGTAAGGAGATGTGTCCCAAGATACAGGAAGAGGAGGATAATATGTCCAAGGTACCCTATGCTTCAGCTGTAGGAAGTTTGATGTATGCTATGGTATGTACTAGGCCAGATATTGCACATGCAGTGGGAGTCATTAGCAGGTATATGAGTCATCCAGGATTTGAGCATTGGAATGCTGTCAAGTGGATTCTCAAATATTTGAGAGGAACATCCAATAAGTGTTTACACTTTGGGGGCTCTACTACTGATTTACAGGGCTATGTTGACTCAGATTTGGCTAGGGATATTGATACCAGGCGGAGTACTACAGGTTATGTCTTTACTGTTGGTTGGGCAGCCGTGAGCTGGGTTTCTAGGCTACAGAAGATTAATGCTCTCTCCACTACAAAGGCAGAGTATGTTGCTGCTACAGAGGTAGCCAAAGAGATGATATGGCTTCAGTTCTTCTTGGAAGAATTGGGACATCCTCATAAGGATAATTATTTGTTCACAGATAGTCAGAGTGCCATTCATCTTGCTAAGAATTCAGCTCTGCATTCTAAGACCAAACATATATAGTTGTGGTACCATTTCATTCGGTTAGTTTTGGAGGATGGACAGTTAAAGTTGGAGAAGATACATACCAATGAAAATCCAGTAGATATGTTGACAAATGTTGTAACAAGGGAGAAGCTGAACTCCTCTTCAGCTTCAGTTGGTCTTTTAGACTAAATGTGAATAAAAGAACAGTAGAGTCTAGGGTGGTTTGATCCAGTGGGAGCCCCATGCAGTAGTTGTATTGCTACAGGATCAGTCTCCAAGTGGGATATTGTTGTTTAGTGTGGATCCTGATCAGTCCCCAAGTCGAAGATTGTTATATTGTGGTGACTGATCAAGAAAGTACTGTACATACTTCATAAATAGTGGGGTTTGGGGCATCGCCCCGTTTTTTTTTTTTTTTTGGGAAGTAGCCGACATATTATGGCCAACATATGGCTGACATGTTATAACCCTAAAGCGGTTTAATACTTGTATAAAAAGGGCTTAGGGTTGGGTATTTTTTATGTGTGGTGATACAAAATTAGTTCTTGCGGCAGTATTGAGCTGTAAGGGATTACAGATTGTAATCAGGTTGTAATCACTGGATTATAATAAGATCGGACTTGCTATTTGGTGGACGTAGCCCAGGGATTGGGTGAACCACGTTAAATCTTGGTACCTTGTGTTCATTTCTGTGTGTTCTATTATTTTTTGTTATTGGTTATATTTTCATGTAGTTTTTTATTTCTGTCTGTGGTTTATCCTAACAATGGTGTTCAAAAAATATATGCTTCAAACTTATCTTAACTTAAGAACTACTCTATGGAAATTCAAGTGCTTAATCTATAGAAAATTTATGCTAAAGTTGAGATCCAAATTTATTTTTAATAAAGCATGAAAATACAGTTGAAAATTATAGGAATAGTCCACTAATTTGGTTATTAGTGGTTGCAAGAACAACATAGTCTACTTGGGTTCTACGAACTGAATATAAATCCTATACTAACTAATTAGTTCACTCCCTATGTGGCCCCCCACAAAGAAGTGAAGTATAATAACTCAGAGATGGAAACCTAAAATAATATTTTTATTCATAACAAAAAAACATATATACTAATGAACAACAAGATTATATTTAGTACTTGAAACTTAGCAACTTCTTCTTTGTATTGAAAAATGACTAACTAAAACTTAGCACCATTGGAACTTAGACTTCTAGTTATTTAAAACATAGACTAGGAACACAATTCCTAAATTCGAGACTCATAAACTACCAAAACAAATGATGTACATTAATTCTGGAACCAAATAGAACAATAATTTAGGAGCTGATGACCCCTTAATTTCCTTCGCTCAAGGTTGGGCTATTAACGCGAGCAACTACTTTGACTCCTACTTGGTTGACTTGGATTTGTGTTTATATCTACAAAATATTAGTACCTCCAAAAAAATAACATACATCGAGACTTATTCAAAACATGTTATCTAAATTAGTTTTCCCTATGTTACATTGCTGTAGGAGAACTACCAAACCTAGCTAAGGAAGAAAAAGCATCATTCTCACTATTTTGTAATTAAATGACATATATTTTCAAAACATATTCATTTTAATCCTAAAAAGTAATTTTGTTTGAAATCATCATAAACATCGTATTCTTGAACATCAAAGTCTTTTAGAGAGTTTGCAAATTAAAGTGAAAATGAAATGACAAAATAGACCATATTTTGATCTCATCAAGCGCTTGTGGATCATTGGATGAATTGTGTAGATGACTATGATCTCTAAATTAGGGACTATTGTAGGATGAATCTATAGCTTGAAAAACATGTGCTTAACCTAGAAATTCCTCTCAAGGCATGGAATAAGAATATAAAAGGGATAAGATATATGAGAGTCCCATTATGAATGCAAAAATTGGGTGAGAGGAGAATAATGATATTCATCACAGGGATCAACATGCTATCAAGTTAACAAGGGAATGGGTTAGGAAAACTTCTTCTTTAGATCTAGTTCCTCAAGCCCCAACCCTATAGGCCATAGGTCAACCCAAGAATGGAAAAGGAACAAAATTCATGGTTCCTACATACCTTGAGAAATCACTAGTGAGGCGAAAAATGGTGCATCAACATGAATGAGAAGTAGAGTACTTTCAAATAGAAAGGGTAAAGTAAAAGAAGATAAAGAGGGTCACTTAATTGAGTGACCAACAAGAGAAAGCCTAAGCAGAGTCAACCACATAAGAAGAGGTTCAAATAGAGAAAGAAGAGGCTAAACCCAAATGAGAAGGGGTACAAGTATAACAAGACCCTTAAGCCCTTACAAAAGCCTCCCTATCAGTGTTGAAAAGAGATAGAACTAAGATGATGGTGGTAGGTGAGAAGAAAAGGAATTTTAAGAAGAAAAATTTGTCACCTCAAGTTATAGAAACCATTCCTCAAGTACAAGATAAGGAAGAGGGGGAACAAATTGAACATGTGCCACTTAATAAGAGGACTCACTCAGTGAGGATTACATAAGAAGAAAGAAGGAGGAGTTTGAATCAAACATCACCTTCTATTTTTTGAGAGCTCATATATATAGAGGCATCAAAAGAAGAACAAGAAGGATGGATCATAGAGATGGGAGGAGAAGAAGCTGATGTATTTGACATTTTGGACTTCAATTTCATGCCAACAAGAACCAAAATGGTAGGAGAGAAGATACAAGATATCCCTTAGAATGAGTTGTTGGGAGAAGATTGGGAACAATTACCTCCTCTTCCAAAAGGGCCTCTTGGTACACCTCCTCCACCATCACAAGATCCTCCATTCATGCCTCTTTAGTTGGAGAAAGAATCAATTTCCCTACCTCCTTGGATAATCAAGCCTGAAAGTTAGACCTTAAAAGAAGGGGAGTATGCCCAATTACATACTAATGAAATATCAAAAGAGGGATAGATTGCTAAGGAAGGAGAAAAATTTCATCCCATAACTAAGACTAGGTCTTCTACCTAGTCTAAAACAAAAGTTCAATCAGTGGTCCTCCCTCATTAAGAAAAGACCCTAGAATGAAGTGATAAAGGAAAATGGCTAGTTTTGGAACACACATCTTTTGTGAAATACATGTCACCTATTGGAAAGACTCCAACATGGCTAAAAATGGAGGTTTTGATCTAACAAAAAAGACTTATGGAGTTCACCGAAGAGGAGGGAATGATAGAATTGATAAAAGCAGACAAGATGCCAAAACCACCCAAGGGTGATGCTAAAACACTGGATTTTATCATGAAGAACCAAAATGAAAATATTTTGGCACACATTTCCATTCCACCTTCTCATGTTAATGCTGAATAATTGACTCCAAAGGATTATCAAATGAAGGAGATAGTGTTGGGTAAGTCCATAGTGGACACTGCTAAGGTTTTAATCACCATAGGCCTTAAACAAGTATTCTCACACCTAGATAAAGGTGAGTCAAAGATCTTGGTTTTGAGGAAGTAGAACACATTGTTAAGGGGATACCTAAATGATATAGTGTTTCCAATATATCTTAATCATCTAAAGATTGCACTAGGAGCTACTTTGGAGAGAAAAGAGACTAGAAAAGTCATAGGATAAAGTGATTCAATTTTGGACATTTGCAAAATGTGGCATCACAATTTTGAAGATAGAGCACTACATATCATAGAAGGTAATTTGAACCTTCTACACAACATACATAATAATTTTTCCAAATTGGTTACAATTATAAACCAAAATTTTGGGTTAATGGATGAAGTACGTACCTAGCATAACAATCTGCAAGTGTTAAAGGCTATTAAAGGGCATAGGTATTGGATGTTGATGGAAATATATATATATATTGCCAAAGAATTGGATAAAGTATATGATTGGATTGACAAGGTATCAGAAGAAAATAAAGTTATGGAAGGATTATATGAAGATATCCAAGAAATTAAAAATAAAGCTCAAGTGCAATATTTGGAAGCATACACGTATTATATTACTACTAGCCTAGATATTTTTGAGGATGAGCCAGGAACTCAACTGTCTTTGGTACAAGTAGTAGTGCCAAAATTCAAAGCATTAGTTGAGGCCTCTTCATTCAAAGATGATGTTAGATGGATCTTTAAAATAAAAGAAGCATTACTAGATCTAGATTCCAAATTGGAAGATTTTGCAATTAGTAGAATAGAGAAAAGTAATTACTACCAGGTGTGTGTAATAAGTATGAGTCATTGGATTTACTAGAAGCTAAGGAAATAACAAAAATAATTGAAAAGTTCAAAAAAAAAAAAATCCAAACATCATTTTGGTCTAAAGGGAACAAAACCCAGATGCTACATTTTGAATTTTGACACTTAGTAAAATTTTGGTATTATATGATCTTGTCACAAGGTGTGCTTTTTTAGAGGTGCTCTTTTTAGAATGTGCACTTTTTCAAAGATACAATTTTCACAAGGTGTGCTAAACTAAGATGTGTACTGACAATTTTGAAGATTAATTAGCTATTGGAAATATAATAGGGAAACTGAACTTTGAGGTGTGGGGGGGGGGGGGGGGGGGGGGGGGTGAATCAACACTTAAAACTTCAACCTTAAAATCATTCACCACACATCCATCTCACAATCCATGCATGTAAATTGAAATACCAAATTAAGCATATATATCCATAACTTTGAAAGTAAATAAATATTAAACACATGTATGACACAAGATATTTGGTTACCCAAAAACCCTCCAAGGAGAAGGTAAAACTGGGGTGGGGATGACACCCACAAATCTTCACTACTGCAGTAATAAAGTGAATCCAATGAAGGTTACAATGTTTGATCATGAAACATGATCTACCTTATGAAAGGTTTACCTTGTTAAGGGCTTACAAAATTGTTAGGTCTTACCCTCTTAAAGGATTTCACCACCCTATTAGAAGTTTGCTTGGTAAAAGAACTTTAACTTAAAATGAAGTAAGCACCCTATTAAAGGATTTACAATAGCCTATTAAGACTACTCTATTCAATAATTTAACTGATTCACCTATTAGAATGTCTCAGCAATGATCCTTTGGTTAACACTCTATTTCTAGATAATAGATAACCTCTTTTCTGATGTGTACTTGATCCTCATTAATTATTTGTCTCTCTTTTGTCTTCTAATTCCTTTCCTCTATTCTCCTCTAACTAATTTTGCAATGTATCTCAATTCACAACTCCTTAACCACCATGAATGCTTTGTTTGCACATGAAAAATTCTCTCTTTTATACTTTCACACACATAAAATTTTTATGGTTTGTCCTCCTTAGGAAGACCTAGGTGACTTAGGGTTAGGTATGAATCAACGATAGTGATTCATCCATATTGCCACTTAAATCTTCCCTTTTTCTAATTGGATGCATGTACTGGATAGGGATTCACAATAGAGATTCATCCTTATCATCTAGGATCACAAAACAATCCTCAAGTTAGCTCCAAAATAGTTTATGTAGTAGTTTGTGTCATTACAAACAACTATGTCAAAAATTTATTACTCAGCACTTGAAGTCCCTGATGCTCGACATTAACTGCAACTTCAATTTTGTAACTTGGCCTCTAAATGACTCAACATCCATTGATCACTTGACATCTGAATGACTTGACACTTACTATCTTCTTGGCACTTGAGTGACTTGAAACTTGCTATATATCTCTTGCTCGACATATATTATCTGAAAACTTATGCTCGACATGTATTACTTGTTTGACATGAACTAAGTAAATGACTTAAGTATATTATCACTCATATGTCAAAACCAATCTAAGATTAACAATCTCCCTTGTAGACATGAGTGGAAAAATACTTGGTCATGGATGAATAACCTTAGCCTTTCAAGCATAACTTAGATAATATCCATTTACATACAAAATTTCAAAACTTCAAAATTTTGAAAAACTTATGACTCATCAGTCATACCTCAAAATCTCAAAATTCAATAACTCCCCTTGAGTTGATTATTCCATTCTAAACTAAAAACTAAATACTCCTTCCAAGTAGATTTAGCATATGCTAACTCGTTGACTCTATTTGATCTTCAAACTTATCTCTCCTTGTCATGCATTCTCCCCATTTATTTATTCTCCCCCTTGTGACACTTATGTCAAGGGTTGTAAACTTATAGTGTGTTTGTTAAAGAAAATTTTATGGACCTCAAGTATTATCTTTAGAGATGCATCCTAATTACCACAACCTACCTCCAATCATTTGATTTGGATGGCTAACTCAGTAGCAAGATGAACTAAGCCTTCAAGTGTAGAAAGATGGGGATCTTTCTACATTAATGTCTCTGCAAAGGATAGTTCTTTGTCAAGTATTTCCATGTGAGGGGTCAACATAGATTGGATGCTGATCAGTGTACCTCAAATATTTACATCTTGAGCATGCAAAGCTACTAGCTGATCTTGGGAATTAATCAAAATTTTGAAGTGTTGTTGACTCTGAGCTAAAGAATGAGGTAGAGTTGTACTTGTTACCTTCATATCTCCCTCCAAATTATCAATATGGCACTGCACTTCTTGTGTGAACAAATTTGTATCACACAACTTGGTGTAAAGTGAGAAAATATTCTCCAAGACTTTCTTTACACTATTAATCTTGGTTTCTAATTCAACCTGACTAAGTGCAATAGCACTTGATATCTTTTCATTGACTTTTCTTTGAAATTTTCTCTTAGACTAGTCAAGTAATTTTACATTGGAATCTAGGTTTGCATCATTGATCTTTTCTACAATGTAAACTAAGTGCTCCATGATAGGCTTGTCTTCTTTAGGTGTTGGCAAGATGAATGCATCAAGAAATAAATACTTGATGTCTTGCAATGCTTGCTTCTACTTATGTTATCTTCTGAGCAGTTCTTGATGCTTTTTCTTTGTAGGTACATCCTATAGTATGCTCATTTGTTCAATAGTGATTGTTGCAAGATCAAACTTTGGTAAAATAATCACTGCATCCAAGTTGACATCACCAAATGATGTAACTTCATCTAACTTGGATGTACTAGGACTAGGCCTTGATGACTACAATGGTGTAGCTTCTACACTTTGCTTGTGAAGTGATTGACTTGGAGGAGTAGTAGTTGCTGGCAATGTAACCAGTGTTTGTATTGCTAATTGCTCCTTATGATTAGTAGTCAAGTCTGACACTTCAGTCCTCTCCTCTTCTTTCCTTTCAATTGCACCTTGAGATTGTGTTCCAATCTGTGCATCTATAGCAACTTCTAGTACTAACACAATGTGCACCAATTTTCATATGTTTGTCATGGATGTCTCTTTTATTTGATACACCACAATTGGTAATGTAGGTTATATCATAGTAATTTGAGGGATTTTTGATATGTCTTGTGTTTCCACCTCTGCATATTTCTTCTCTACATTCTTAAGTTCATCTACACTCACCAATATAATTGTGCCTTAGTGTTTTTGTCTAGAAATATCTTTTGCATGTCCTCCTTTGTTAGGGGATTGATGTTCTAAGTCACATTTTCAGAAACATCCTTGATCTTTATAGTTTTAGTGTCTACTTTTATCACATGTTGTGGACTAGCACTCAACATTTGTATACCTGGCATACTCTATTCTGTTTGCTACTCATCTCTAGTTGTTGTTTGTGTATCTGTATTTGTCTTAATGCCTTCCACATGTGCATATTTCTCAGTATCAACTATAGTAACCTCAGTTACTTCTTGTTCACTTTTTCCATCACCTACCTCAATAAGTGTCTGCTCAATTGCCTTAGGTGTTGTCAGCCCATAAATTACCTTCCATTTTTGAGTACTCTACTAAACAACATCTTCAATTTTATTTTGCAAGATATGGAATGTTTGATACTTTGGAGAATTTCTTTTTGTGTACTTCTTGATGGCCTTTGTCATCCCAGATTTATCTAAATCTAGAATCACTCTTGCAAGTGTAGTTTCTCTTATATTTCTCTCTATTGTGAGACTATGTTTCCATATTTTCTCAAATCTATCATATAAATTATTTGGTAGAGAGTTGAAAATCTCAATTGAAGTCATCTTGAATGTTACCATCATGACATATACTGACTCTTCTACCTTATCCATATCTAACTTTCCAAGCTTATCAAATTCAATATGTGAAAATCCACTCAAATATGCATTATTCTTTATATTTCACATAGATTATCCAAATCAAAAGAAGGAAAGTGACTTACCACTTTGAATTGGCTATTATCATTATATTCTATCCTCTCCTCATCTTATTTGGTTAGATCAATGTACTTTCTCCTTGGTCTCTTTTCAGAATCATCATCTTGTATAACTTTCTTGGCCTTCATTTCTTTTATCTTTGCTACTTATTGAGATTTCTTAGTAGTAGCTCTTGTGCTGGTTCTGTTACTTTGAAATATAGGTTTAGGTTTTACAACCTTCTTTTTTTTGCTAACTACCAGAGCTTTAGCTTTCCTCTTCTTCTTCTTTGTGGCTATAGATGCTTCACTGACTTCTTCTCCCTTGACACCTTCTTTAAGCTCAGCTTCCTCTTCACCTTGATATTCTCCTTGACCTTGGGTTAGAGCCAATAGTGCTTGAGTAGGAACATCTTCTTCTTCATCACCTTTATTGTCTTCCTCTTCTTCATCTTCCTTTGCTCCTTCACCAAATATTTCTTTAAGATTATTAATAATTTTGTTCTTCTTTCTTATTATTGATGTTGTCTTCAAGTCCATAGTTATCTTTGATTTTGCAACATCATAATTACTAAAGGAAGTATCCTTAGTATCTACTTCTTCTACAAGAAAAGTTGTAATTAATGTAGATGTCTCATCCACATTAATCTCATATCCTAGAGGTCTTAACCATCTTATACTTGGAACTACAAACTGTACATATGTAAAATTAGTATCAACTAAAAAGAAAACATCTTAAAATGTTTCTCAACTAGTGAAATTGGAATCCCATATCTTTTTTTCATAGACTTCTTAAAGTCCTCAAAGTAACTAGTCATAATAGACTCAATATTCTCTCCCATTTTCTCAATGAATTCACCTATTTGTCTTCCATGCAACTTTACCAAAAGAAGGAAATGTGTTCTACAAATAGAAAAATATACATACAAGTATTGATCTAAAATTTCATTGTCCACTCTTGGTTTTCCTTATGGCTCCCAAGTTTTTTGATAATTGTTGCAACTGTAGCTTGGCAAGGTCATAAGAATGACCCTTCTTCACTATCTTGTAGCCTGCATCAACACCAATATAAGGTACACTATTCAACTTGCTTGATTGAAAGAATTTGTGTGTAATAATCCTTACTATAAAAGAAATCAAGAGATCTATGATGGTATCAATTGTCATTCCTCTCTTATTCCACATTGCCCCTATGTTTTTCTCAATCACCTCTTTTTCTTTAGTTATTATGGGCTTGGACCTGTCTAGGGTTGGATACCTTATTATCCTCTGCACAATATTCTTAGTAATCTTTATAGGGCCATCTTATAACCATATATAATTGTCATGAATTCTTCTCAAAACAATTTTAATCTATTATGTCTTTAAAACATTTGAAAATTCTAGGGCACGAGTTAACCCTTTTCTTTCTACAATTTTGTATTCCTCCTTCAGTACTCCATTCTCACATAGTTATATATATATATATATATATATATATATATGTATGTATGTATGTATGTATATATATATATATATATATATATATATATATATATATATAATTTCTATATCACCTATGCTACCCACCTTGCATGCATAACAATATTTTGCATCTTGAATCATTAAGACTTGTGGTGGTATCATGGATAATGCACCAGACAGGTCTTATTTATAAGAAATGTCGAGAATTTCCTCAAAATTTGGTTTTCTAATCTCATTGTTGATTAATTGAACATTTAAAACTTCCTTTCCATCTTTGACCTTAGTAGTAGAAGCACTATATGCCATATTTATTACCTAGGGTTTGCGCAAATTCAAAACAACGTAGCTCAACACATGATAAATACATTCAAAAATCTAATGAATGGTGTTAAATGGTGGTTGAATTCACTCTACAAACACTTGGGATGATCTCTTCAATTTTCCTTTAGCTCTCTGTGCTCTCTCTAGTTTCAAATGATGTCAAATGAGTCAAAAATTGATCATACAGACCTTCAAACTTTGCAATTAATGCTAAGTGCTTATATAGTTGTAAGCTCAAACTTGAATAGAAATTTCAACTCACTCAACTTCCATGTAGTTTCCTTTATGCTCAACAACCACTATGAGCTTGGTCAACACTATCACTTAGAATAACTTAACATTAACTAGATTTAACTTGACAACCATAGTTAAAATTTTCATGCTCGATAATTACATTCTTAGCTCTCTCACTATCATCTTGATGATGGATCATTGAGTATGATCTGAAACATTGATGATAAACAATCTCACATGATCTCACCCAAAAGCTTGAACATAGTAACATGAAAACTGACAAAACTTCAAAATTTATTCTAGATTCTAAACAACACTTTGCATCTTTCTTCATGAAAATATAATCTTTTTATAACTAAATCCTTAGAACTGATGTATAGTAAATCTTTTAAATATCAGTCCCACACAACCTCTTGATTTCTTAATTGGAGGTGGTGTCATCACCTGACCCATTTGGTGAAGTGATCCCATCTGAACTTGATCTACTACAATCTTCCTTTATCTTCCATGACTTTTTCATCTCATCTCTAACATTCTCAACATTTGCCTTTCCTTTTCCTTTGTTGAATTCACTACTAGGTTCCTTTGACCTTGTTGGACAATTCCTACTTTTGTGACCTGTCTTTAAGAAACTAAAACATGTAGTTTGACTCAACCATCTTTTCTAGTCACATTTGAAATGTGTTCTTATATAGTTTTCAGCAACATGTCCATACTCTTGACAACAGTGACAACTATACCTAGTATTATAATCTCAATTATAAGAGTTTCCATTGTGCTTTACCTTTGTCTACTTGTTGGATGACCATTTAGGATTAGATCTACATTCATATGCTCTATGTCCATACTTCTAATAGTTATAGTAGTAACCTTCAAATCTTTGTGTGCTTATGGTCTTGGTTTTGCATTTGTGCACCTGATTTCCTTGTTTTTTGCATTTGTGGTAGTGACCCATGAACTTCTTCTTAAGATTTTGATTTTTAGTCTTGCTCTTACAAACATTGGTAGTATGAACTATCTTACCACAATTATGACAAGTAGGTTTGGAGTTCTTACCTTTTTCATTCCTTTATTCACCACTTTTAGGTGATTCTCCTTCTTTAGTACTAGTGTAACCTAATTGAGTAGTATCACTATTGGATCTAGGAGATCTCATCAATTGCTCAAAATACTTGATGGCTTCACTAGTTTTTGGAAATGTTTAGAAAATTCTTTTTCTCTCTTCAAATCATTTCTCAATTTTTCATTATGAAATTTTAGTGTTGTAATCTCAATATCTTTTCCATTCAATTCATGATTTGTAATCATAATTTGATACAATGTTTCCAATTGCATGTGAACAATCCTATTTACCTCTGATTTTTTCTCTTCCATTCTATTGCTTAGTATCCTTTTGTCATATTCAATCATGAATTTGTCTTGTTCATCTTTATTATTTTTCTTGGTCACCTCATATAGAAATATTAATTGGACTTCTTGTTCTGTCCTAAGATTTATGACCTCTTCTGTTAGGGCTCCATTCTTTTCCATCAGATCTGCAACTATTGCATCAAATTCACTTATGTTTCCATCTACAAATAATTTAGTAGTATCAATCTCTTGGTAATGTGTGTCATTCTCTTCAATAGCTATCTCTTTCCTTCTTTTCAATGATCGCTTTAACTCATCTCTTGCTTCATTCAATTGATATAGGGCAAGCTATATTTTAATCTCCTGGTTCTCAATAGTCTTTCCCAACTTGTAGACTTCCATTTCCAAGATCTTTCCTCAAAGATGAAAATATTTACTTTATAGAGAACTAAGCTCTAATACCAATTTTTAGAAATACAATTGGGAAAGTAAACTCTGAGATGCGGGGTGGGGGGTGGGGGGGGTGTTGTGAATTGGCTCTTAAAACTTCAACCTTAACATCATTCACCATAAATCCATCTCACAATCTATGCATGTAAACTAAAATACCAAATCAAGAATATACATCCATAAATTTGAAAGGAAATAAAAATTCTACACATGTATGACACAAGATATTTGGTTACCCAAAAACCCTCCAAGGAGAAGGTAAAACCAAGGTGGGGATGACAGCCACAAATCTTCACTACTATAGTAATAAAGTGTATCTAATGAAGGTTACAATGTTTGATCATGAAAAATGATCTACCCTATGGGATGTCTACCTTGTTAAGAGCATACAAAATTGTTGGATCTTACCTTGTTAAAGGATTTCAACACCTTGTTAGAAGTGTGCTTGGTAAAAGGACTTTAACTCATAATGAAGTAAGCACCCTATTAAAGGATTTACAACAACTTGTTAAGACTACTTTGTTAAGACATTTAACTAATTCACCTATTAGAATGTCTCAATAATGATCCTTCGATTAGCACTCTATTACTAGATAATAGGTCACCTCTTTTCTAATGTGTCCTTGATCCTCAATGGTTAGATGTCTCTTTGTTGTCTTCTAATTCCTTTTCTCTATTCTCATCTAATTAATTCTATAATGTATCTCAATTCAAAAGTCCTTAGCCACCATGAATTCTCTATTTACACATGAAAACTTCTCTCTTTTCTTCTTCCACACACATAAAAAGTTTAAGGTTTGTACTCTTTAAGAAGACCTACGTGACCTAGGGTTACGTATGAATCAACAATTTTGATTCACCCATATTACCACTTACTCCTTCCTTTTTTTTGATTGGCTACATGTACTACATAGGGATTCACAATAAGGATTCATCCTCATCATCTAGGATCACAAAAAAATCCTCAAGTTGGCTCCAAAATAGTTTACATAGTATTTTGTGCCATTACAAACAACTATGTGAAAACTATATTACTTGACACTTGAAGTCTCTAATGCTTAGCATCAATTGTAACTTCAATGTTGTAACTAGGCCTCTGAATGACTTGACACATATTAGTTATTTGACACTTATTTTATATCTTTTGCTCAACATATACTATCTAACAACTTATGATCGGCATGTATTACTTGTTCAGCATGAGCTAAGTAAATGACTTAAGTAAATTATCACTCATATGTCAAAACCAACTTAAGATAAACAATAGTGCATTAATAGTTAATTACTAGTTGCTATTTTAAAGCATTTCATACGTTAGAAACACATTTTGACAACAGTTCAACTTCTAGAAACATCTATAGAAGGCCAAGCTTGCATTTTTAGAAGTCCCAATGAATCTCAAATCATCTCATGGCTTCTCTATTCTTATTGTAGGACTATAAAATAGGTTAAAACCTAGCATACTATGAGAAACCACAAACTCAATCAACATATGATAAACCATTCTAATCTACCATGAAAACCAATGAAAGTAAAAGAATTAAAACAAGTAAAACCCCCTTTTTAATTGTAGTTCACATGTTCTTCTTTCTTCTACATTGTTGATGTAGCTCCAATTACCTATAATGCACATACAATTGAAAGAAAATGAAAAATGATGTGATGAATGCTACTGAGAATACTAGAAGCATAGTTTGGGTGTAATTTGAGAGAATATGGTTGTTAAGGTTAATGGGTTGAAGATCAAAAATGAGTGAAAGAGGTGAGACATGAATGAGGAGATGGACATTTATCAATTTGAGTATGCAACTTGGCACAATATTCCTTAGAATATATATGAAAAATATGATACAATATACAACATATATGATTCTATGATGCATATAAGTCAACATGGCTAAAATTTGAAGAGAATCTATGACAAGCTTATGAAACATCAAAGCCACTTGTAGATAGGAATCTATGATGAATGTGGCTTATTATAGTCATGCGTAAGGAATAATATATGCCAAATATGACACATATTAGCCCAGTATAGAGAGAGGATCTATTACACATTGTCAAAATGTGTCAGGATTGGATATAATATTTGAATTAAAAATTCATAATTTCAAATAGATTGGAATTAGTTCATTAGAAATTAGAAATGGGAAAAAATAGGACTTCAAAAATTGAGAATTCTCATAGTTTGGAAAGATGAACCAATTAATTAATTGAGAATATTGGTTAATAGGAAGAATTTGTAAAGTGGGATGAAAATGATTTGAAATTACATAGGAGTAGATAATGGATTAACTAATCCTATAGGACAAATTAGTAAATGATTATCCAATTTGATGAAATAAATGTGGGATTAACCCTTTGATGAAATGTGATGATTATACAAATCAACTAGGATGATGGTGGGTATATCAAAGCCATGATAAATTCAATTGGATGATTAGGATTTATAAAATTTTAAGGACATATGACATGGATTAAGGACATGTGATATTTAACAAACATTGTAAATGCCATAGGATCAAATTTGAATGATAAGATTGATCATAATAACATCAATGAACATTATCAATGTTATTAAATTGATTGGATAAAGTCATGATTTGACACTAAGATACTAAACTATGTCAATTATAGAGTGATAATAATGACATATTTTGACCTAGCTCTGAAGTACATGGTGGCTCTAATGTCTGATTCGATAGGTTTGATAGATTGACAAGAATGCGACAATGCCTAGGGTTGAAAAAAATGATGATTTATTTGAGATATTTGATATGTTTTGGGTTGATTAGGGTTAATTTGGGGTTGTTTTGGGTTAATTTGGGATGATTTCAATGATATTGAAATGATTTAGGGTTGATTGGATGAGATTGTGATGATGTTCAAATGATTTAGAGTTGATTATGAAAAGTTTAGATAAATTACAAAGTGGTCCTGAAATGATCTGCAATTGGTTTGAAAGGGGAGTGTGAATGATGATAGAATATGTCAAAATATGCTTGAATGCTAATCAAATTAGCCAAAAGATTGGACTTAGTGAAATGAGAAAATGGGATGTGTTAGTATGAAAATGTGATTAAATAGTAGGCATAAACCATTTTTGAGCATCTACACTTATCTTCTTCTTTTATTATTTTAAGTCATGTAAAGGCTCATGCACTCATTAAATTGATATAGAAAAGGGTGGATAATTGTTGATAATCATTTTTTTGTCACTGATGTCAAACCTGCTACTTGTTTGTAAGACAATTGCTTAGTTGATTTGAGTACTATCATTTGTTTGATTGATGAAGAGGATCTGATCTAATGAGGTAACAATAGCACCTAGAGGAAATGTTGAGTTATGATATGGAAAAGGAGTACAAGGATCAGTTAAGATAGTGATGTTATAGTGCATTGATAATCTACTGAAGGTTTCAAAGGACTGATACACTGATTAAGGTTAGAAGAACAAGTTAAATGAAGTATGTATGCCAAGCTTAAAAATCTACATAGTAGGTGCCAAGAAAATTTAGTGTAAGATGAGAAAAAAGTTGGAGCTGAGAAAAGTAAAATTCCAATGTATGCTAATTGATACAATATAAGCCAAGTAAATTTTAGTTGATATCGAGCACCAGTAAACTTTAGTTCATGCCGAGTGTTTTGATAGTGGATGTTGAGAAACATAGTATGTGTCAAGCATCAGAAGAAAGTTAATCTCGAGTGTCAACATTATGAGAAAGATCATGAATTCAATAAATCTGAGTTGACAAGTTTGATTTCTTAGATTCTGTGAATTGTGTAGAAGATAAGCTTGATGAGCTAGTGGCACAAAATTCAAGATGAACCATTTTGAGGTGAATTCAAAGAGGATTGAAGGAGAAGTTTCTAGAAGGGGATAAAATGAAAAAATGGGTAGATTCATTGGATCCAACCTAACCTTAAAATGGATGATGGAGGTTGAATGAAAAAATATCTAAATTTTCTGTTTATAGAGATAGATGGTTAGAAGCAAGGGTTGTCATGTGCAAGAACCTAAGGAAGACAAGGAGTCTAGGGTATTATTTCATTTACTAACCTAAGAGAAGAGACTACTATTGTCAAGAAAAGTAAGAAGGCTTAAGGGTATGGATGCTTGAACAGTGAACAAGCTATTAGAGCTAAAGTGTATGAAAGCAAAGAAAAATAGAGGATTGAAACATAGATCTATAATCTACAAAATGGAGTTGTAAGTTGTTATCAAATCAAGCCTTACTATTACTTTCTAATCATTTTATTAGTCTAGAGTAAACCCTTTGGATTAAGGTTAACCTAATAGTCATTTGTAAATCCTTTAATTTGGTGACATTTCAAGTGAATGATCTAAAGTCCTCTAACAAGGCTCACTTCTAACAAGGTTATTGAAATCCTCTTACGAGGTCATAATTAACAATATGAATTGTAACCTTTAATAGGGTTGGGATTTCATAGGGCATCACTTTAGAAGAGTGAGAATGAGTAGCATGTTACTAGTGGTTTTTCCCAAATTGAGTTTATGAGTTAAATCATTTTGTCAAATGTGTTATTGAATTTGTTATGTTTCATGTTTACATTTTTGCAAAGTTGATTTGACAATTACCTACAATTTTTAAATAATTGTATGATCTAATGGATGTATGCATGATGAAAATGTTTTATGGATATGGGTTCACTAAGTTGTGAACAGTTTTATTTTGTACATCTAGACCTTGGATAATTGTTTCATGCCCTAACTTAGTTATTCTAAAGAAATTCCAACAATTGTTATCAAAGCCATTTGCTTAAGAGGACTAGTTTGAAGGTACTAGAAACAAAAAAATCAAGATGTCAAAAAGAGAGACACTCAAGCTTAATAGAGATAACTTTCCTACATGGAAAATTCTAATGAAGCTACACCTAGGAGGTCTTGGAGATCATGTACTATCTACCAATGCTAATGAGCATGTTGATCTTGTTGGAGCCCTAGCTGATGAAGATCTGAAAAAAGAAGAAAGAACATAACTAGTCAATGTTGGAGATTTCCTTTGGCCTAAGTTATGCTGATTTTGATGATATCAAGGGTTGTGAAAATGCAAAGAAAATGTGGGATGCTCTACACACCATCTATGGAGGTGATGCAAATGTTCTAGGTGCCAAATTTGAAAGTCTTAGAGATAAGTTCAATGATATGAGAATGTAATAAGGTGAAAATATTGCTCAATGTTGCTCTAGGACAAAGGATGTTGTTAATTCTATAAGGGGATCTACTAGTAAGATAGATGATGAGACTGTACTAAGAAAAGTTTTGACAACACTATTTCTCATTTATGCTATTAGAGTTTCTACAATACAAGAACTGAGATGTGTACGAGGTTCTAATTTAACTCTTGAATCTCTACTAGGTAGGCTCATTGCTTTTGAGATATCTAATTTTGATAATCTCAAATCTAACAATGTTGAATCTACTTTCAAAGCTAAGCTATCATTGAAGAATCCTAATGAAAAGAAGAAGAAAAAGGTAAAATATGTGTCTAGTGATAGTGAATCAGATGAGGAAGTTTTAGAACAACTTGAAAGACTACTAGCAAGGAGATTTTATAGAGGTAAAGGAAAATTCAAAGGTAAGTTACCTATCATATGTTTCAATTGCAATGAGGTTGGTCACATTGCTACTAGATGTCCAGAGGAGAAGAATTACAAAGGTGGAGACAAGTACAAAAAGTAGAAGAGATGAAGACAACAAAGATTACAAAGATAAAGGCAAGAAGTCTTGCTACATTGCTAAAGAGAAAACTAAAGATGGATTTGATGATCATGATGATGAAGTAGTGTGTGTTGCAATGAAGGATGATTTTGATGAGGATCAGGCAACTGCACTAGTGTCTTGTGTGAACAAGAATGATAGATGGATCATTGATAGTGGGTGTTCAGATCACATGACTGGAGATAAAAGTAAGTTCATTACCGTGAATTATTATGATGAAAATAGTGCAAGGTTTGGTAATGATACACCCTATCTAATAAAAGGAAAAAGTCCTATCAAGCTCATATAAAATATTTTATGTGACAATGTTTATTATGTTTAAGGACTTAACTATAATTTGTTGAGTGTGTTGCAACTGAATAGTTCAGGTTGTAAGGTTGAGTTTGAAAATAAGATTGCTAAGATATATGATATTGATGGAAAATTAATTGGAAAAGGTGATCAAACTAGATATAATCTATTCTACTTTGATATAGAGGATGTTACTTATTTAGTTCTAGAATTTGATGATGTGTGGCTATGGCACAAGAGGTTATGTTAATTGTGATAAATTGGTTAGTATCAATAACATGAAAAGAGTCAAAGGTTTTCCTAAGCTGAAGAAACCTAACAATATAATTTGCAAACAATGGTAGTTAAAAAAAATGACAAAGTCAAGTTTTAAGAGTAAGAATCATACCTTTGAAGGAATATTAGAGATTGTTCATATTGACTTGTGTAGACTAATCAATGTGCAAAGCTACAAAGGAGATAAGTATATTATGCTATTTGTTGATGATTATTCTAGAATCATGATAGTTATATTTTTGAAACAAAAATTTGATGCTTTCCAAATGTTTAAACGGTGCTTCACAAGAGTTGAGAAGGAAATAGGTAAAAGTCTAAAATGTTTGAGATATGAAAGAGGAGGAGAATTTACATCAAATTAGTTTGACATGTTTTCTAATCATAGAGGAATCAAAAGACAAACATCTGCTCCTAGGACCCCTCCACAAAATGAAATTTCTAAAAGGAGAAATAGATCTATAATGGACTATGTTAGGACACTCATGATGGACAAAAATGTTTCTTTAAAATATTAGATAGAGGCTATAAGTATAGTTGTCTATACCTTGAACTATGTACAAGTCAAGAAAGGTACTCATTCAACACCTTTTGAACTATGGTATGGATACTCACCCAATGTAAAATATTTTAAGGTATTTGGAAGCAAGTGTTATATTGTCAAGGATTTCAAGAATGGTTAATTTTATGCGAAATGTGAAGAAGGTATATTCCTTGGCTATTCCACAAGAAGTAAAGTTATAAGTATTTAAATAGCAATGCTAACAAAGTTGTGGGAAGTGCAAATATAAAATTTGATGAATATACAAAAGTACATGAGGCTGAACCTATGAAGGAACTAGACAAATACAAATCATTTGTATACTTTTATGAAGGTATGCCTACTGATGGAGATGTTGTAAATCAAGTTGCAAATCAATAGAAAGTTTCAATGACTGTCGAGTCACATACTATGAATTTCAAGTTGCATTTAGGAACTGATCTACATTTAGGTGCCAAGTTATAGAATGAAGTTGAGGCACATTGTGATTTTGAGATTAGTGTACATGAAAGATATGTTGAACTACCTGATAGAGATTTACATAGTGATTTAGAAGTTATGAGACCAATTAAGGAAAATAGAGTAGAACCAAGATTTCTAAAGTATGTCAAGAGACATCACCCTACTGCACAAATCGTTGAAGATAAAGATGCAAGGCTAATGACAAGGAAAAAGTTGAAAATTGATACATGTTTTCTTAGCATGCAAGAACCAAAAATAGTAAAAGATTCCTTAGAAGATGTGGACTGGAGTAAAGCCATGAAAGAAGAGATTGAAAAAATTGAGAAAAATAAGACATGGACTCTAGTTCCTAGACTAGAAGATAAAAATGTGATTGGTACCAAATGAATGTACAAAAAAAAGTTAGATGAAAATGGTGAAGTCACAAGGAACAAGGCAAGATTAGCTTGTAAAGGATATGCACAAGAAGAAGGGATATAATATGGAGAAACACTCACTCCTATTGCAAGATTGGAAGAAGTAAGAACTCTGCTTGCTTACTCTTCATACAAAGGTTTCAAAGTGCATCAAATGGATGTTAAGTCTACATTTTTGATGGTATTTTGGAGGGAGAGGTTTAAATAGAACAACCAAAAGGATTTTTTGATACCAACAATTAAAAAATGGTATGTAGACTACACAAAGATTGATGTGGTTTGAAGCAAGCACCAAGAGCATGGTATGAAAGGCTTAATAATTATCTTGTGAAGATTGGATTTGAGAGGAATGATGATAGCAAAAATTTGTACTTGAAGACAAAGAAAGGCAAAGCTATTTTACTATCTAAATTTTTTTTTATGATATTATATTTGGAGGTCATTATACTTTATGTAAGGCTTTTAAAAATGAAATGAAGAAAGAATTTGAAATGTCTATGTTTTGAGAGATCAAGTTATTTGTGGGTTTGCAAATACATTAGATGGAATATGGTATATGTTGGATCCTAATTTAACAGTTTTGGAAATAACCAAGAAACCAGACCAATACATCTAAGGTTAGCAAATTTCTATGATGGATGCACTTGACTGCAATCTTGGGCCAACTATAAGGATAAATCCTTCTTCTTTTTCAGGCTCTATTAGACCTAGGTGGGTGGACCTTAGACTATTTATATGTTATCAATGTGCTAGTACCTGATACAGCCATGATCATAAAACTTGTAATACATAGCTTTGAACCACTTTGAACCTTAGTTCAAAGTAGTTCAAAGTGGTTCAATTGTTTAGGTGACTCGTGTTGCAGGTTCAATGCAAGCTAAGTTTAGATTCTGGGTTCAAAATGTAGAAGTGTTAATCCAGGAAGGTTCAAAGCTTAGCTCCAACCCATGATTCATGGTCAGAGCAGAAATTCAGACATCATAGTGTGAAGATGTTCCTTGGCCAAAGAATGAAATAATATCATAGTGAATCTTCAAGTGAGTCAAAGGTTTAGTGGTTTAGAAAGACAACCTACTAGTTCAACTTAGGGAAAATGTCACATTCAAGGTTCAAAATGCAAACTCATTAGTTTAGAGAAGTTTGGAATTCATATTCAGCTTTCAAGCTCAACCCCAATTTAATGGTTCAAGGGTCTCTTTATGGGAATGGAATTGATGATTGTAGTACATGAAGACAACATTCAAATTTGAAAATGAGAATACAAGATGTGCATGTGAACCACTCAATGGGATGCTTAAATTCATCAAAGTTGCATGCAAGACACTAGAATTGTCCAAGAACCCGAATCATGGAACATCAGCACCAAAGTGTTTGACTTCCACACAAGAAGCAAAGGGAACATACTTTGAATATATATATTTCCAAATGATTGGGTTATTTCAAGGGTAAATTTTCTTGCCAAACGTTTAACAGAGTACCCATGGCATGAGCAAAGCATTTGCGAGCCAGCTTATGTAGATGGAAATGCATATGTCATGGATGAAAAGAGGCTCAAGTACTTGTGCATGATAATCTTGAGAAACCCGATATGATTCTAGGAAATAGTTGAAGAAGGAATCATGAGAACGGTTATGCATTCAAATCATCGAAAATAATTGGTTTTATTGCAAATTCTTCTCAACTAGTAGTAGACCAGATTGATGGGATTTGGATTTTAGTGGCAGTATCACAGTTACACAAAGATGAGTTTTGCTAGCAATTTAGAATCATGCTTTCTCATCCCTATGACTATGGTAGTGAATGAATCATTTTTAGGTCAATCTAGATGCTATGGAAAGATCTTTATATTGCCGCATAGGTTGTACTTACTCTGGCTGCGGGGTATATAACTTCTAAGTGCGAAATGACTAGAGTGATGGTTGATCTTGGAGAAGTGTTTAAAGTTTGTTAAATTTTTAATGGTCGATGGTACAACCTCAACAACTCTTTTTTTGGTGAGCTAATGAAACAATCACAACAGTATTCAAAGTGAAACTTGAGTGTGCCATGAATACTCGAATATGGTTAGAATTTCATCAATTGCCAAATTATATTAGAGACGTCTATAGGTTTTGGAATTAGTCAATTAAATTCTTATCACTGGTATGCTGATAGCTACATGTTAATGGTTTGATAAAGTTGATGATTTCACTCAGTAAAGAGCGACAGAGGCATTAAAAGCTACAGTCCCCCCTTCACATCATAAGATCATCTTGAATGGATGTTAATATAGGTTATGTGGCTTAGGTTTTCATCAAGTTTGTGAAGTGTCACCTTGGTGTTACTTGCAATTTATAATACTTTTTCTTCCCCACAAATTTATGTGAAGACACAAAAGACATGTTCAAAATGGTGTCCAATGATCAATGGCTAGGAATTTTAATTCAGCAAGTCAAATTTTCTGACAGTCACATAGACCCTCAAAGAGTGACCCGTAACTTTTGACTCAAGCATTATTTTCAAAATCGCTTCAGTGAGAATGTGAAGAACTAGGATTGTGACAACATATCCAAAATTTAGCAAGTTAAAATGGTGGAATAATTAGTTATGCCCCCCATAATCAGACCTATTTTTTTTTCTGTCAGAATCATTTCCAATCCGCCCAGCATCATGAATATCTTGTTTAAAATTAGATCATTCAAATGACAGGTGGCATATGTAAACTCTCTCACCTAATGCAGATATATGACAGGTGTCTAAATAAAAATTTGGAAAGGAGAAAATAAAATTATAATGTTTTATTAAACATTATAATCACCAGGATTATTAAAAATTCAGAGTTACAAACATATCTCCCGCATAATCTTTCCAGGTGTCCTTAGGCCTCTATTTAGAATATGAAAGATTATGTTTTATACTATAACTTTAATGACATATGTCATTAGAAATTGCTATCTAATATTCAATTGGGAACCAAGCATTACAACTATGGGAGATTGGAAATATTAAAAAGTTAAAAGAAGATCAACCACCATCCAAGAATCAATTATTTGAATTGACAGATGTCATCGGAAAAGGAAGATTACAGAAATTGAAAGAAGATTTCCAGAATTCTATAAAAGGAGAAAGACAAAACATAAGAAGGGTTCCATTCTATTTTTTTGCAAGACTGAGACTGTAGACTAAGGGCTGCAACAGTGTAACAAAAAATGCTGAGACTGTGGGAGAGTCAATCTTTATTTTCCTTTCTGAAACTTTGTATTAGTAGGGATAGGGAATTTTGATTTTAAGTATGATGAAGGAAGATCTTGTTTGTTTTCAAATAACGATACTGATGCAATATGTATTGAAATCTGTGTATTTTTACACATGTTAGGGAAGGGAGGTTTGAGAGAATATTGTTTACTAAAACTTTGATTTTGTGCAAAGTTCTCTCCACTGACTGTTATCTTGGTATAAATTTTAGTTTTCCTTAAATGCATTTGGTCTCACTATTTCCTGAACATATTTGATTTTAAGATCCCTTTTATGTTTTGATTCTCTGCTTTCTCAAGATTTTTATTCGTTATGTAATACAGTGAGCAAATAGACCTTGTGCTATTTGCTATTATTTTCTTTTCAATTGTTTTAGTTTTCCACATCTATGCTATATCTACGAATAGATGTTTGAAATCCTTTTGTGCTTTCTGGTCAAAAGCATCCATACTTAATTTATTGAATATCTCACATGAGGGGCTATACCCAATAAAATTCAGAGGAAGGTTATCAATCCAATGATAACTTGTCCAACTGTTGGTGCTAGTTAGTCCTCTCACTTGGGCATTCGGGGTTGTATTTGCATGCACTTTCTTGGAGGACAATCTATACACTAACATAGTGTAAAGGCATACAACTGAATCTGGAAAATAGATAAAATCTCTTAATCTTCTATGTTTATGCAAGCATTCATGGGTGAAATAGCTAATAACAAAGCACATGAACCTGATAAACCAAGTGAGGGAAAACTCTTCTAATTCTTAAACACAAAAGGAAAGATATTCGATTAAGATTTGTATCTCAGCATAACCCAGGTATGCAACAACAGAGAACATGTATCCTTCAAGTTGACCAATCCCTTATCCATTGGGCATCAAATAAACCTTAACATGCAAATGGATACCTAAAGTATACTCATATATTCAAGCATATGATCTATCTATTTGACTTGAAAATAAACATCAATCTTCATAACAACTCTCGTGATTATGATAATATCCTTCTAGTGTAACCTATAACCCTATTAGTATAAACAAGCATTTACTTGGATCTTTGTTCCAATAGTAAGTTTATTCAGACATACAACATGAAAGGATTGCAACTAAGTCCAAGCTCTTCATTCTCAAACACAAAACATTACAGATAATAGAAGAAGGACATGAGAATCAAAATGAAACTAAGAAAGGTGAAACTCTTGTATTAATTTCATTGAAAACAATACATCATCTGCATATCAAAATTCAAAAAATACACAAAGAATGACTATGTAATATGAAAAGGCCTCAAAAGGAATACAATATGATGTTCATTACAAGATAACACTGAGAAAATTGGTATCACAACTATAAGAAAACTCAGGAAATTGAAACCAGACTGGTCTCACAATCCTCCTAAAATCTTCAAAGAATTGGAACCCTTACAATGAGTAGAAAAGGAAGATATATAGGAGAGAAGATCTTTCAAGAAATTTAATCTAGAATTGACATAAATCCCATTGAAAAAATTTTCAATCTGGAATTACTAAAACTAAAATTCCTCATCTACTTGCAATTGAAAACCATAAATGATCCCAAAATATTTGATATATATCACCTAAAAATATACAAATATCTCATGGAGAAATATCAAGAAATCATTACAATCTGTACTGGGCTTGAAATCTGATCTAAACATGTCACTCCTGCCTCTGCTGAGTAATTTCTTCATTTGCAACCTACTACATTTAAAATCATAAGATCAACTTGAAAATTGTTGATGAAGTCAAAAATGATGAAATCATGGTTATATCTTATTGCAATTTCATTTGCAACATTAAATTTGCACATTTCATTGTGAAGCCCCTGAAATTAGAAAACCTCCTTCAGTTGCTATCGGCTAACACCTACTCAAAATTTGACTTCAAAAATGGAAAATTCACTCTCTTTCAATTTCGACGGTATATTACACTTCACATTTTGGACAAAAATAGCCCCTCTATGACCATTTTGAAAATCTCGCCTCCATGACTGAACAAAACCATTAAAACTAAAAATTTAAAAAGTTATATAGTGAAAACTATATAAAACTTATAAATATTTCAAATCTTTCCATTTGAAAATTTGAGTATTAAAATCAATTAGGATTTTGATTTTTAAATCATTTTTCTTTCTTGCCTTTGCCATGTGTCAATCCCAGATTTGCTAAGCGGGCCCCACTTTGTCTTTCCATTTGAGCATATGAAATTTGAAAATATTATGGGTCTACGATATTACGATGAAATAATAACATCGCAAACCATTCACTTGGAATTCCCCATCATATGCTGAGTGTATTAATTTTGACCTTTGCATTGCAAATCCATATATTTGAAATCATCCTTTAAATTAATATATGATTAATATATTAATCATTTTAACTCTCCCTTTATCCATATCTTTGTGACATCGCAAGCCATCAAACTGAGCCCCCCTGACCACACAACAAAGCCAAGCTTATAGTATCTCCCAGCTAAAATATTTGCATTACGACCCTACAATATGGGCCTTGTTGTAGCATCACATCATCCTTATGCTTATGTCCCGATAATATGGCTCCATCATATTATCACGACCCTCTTTGCTTTACCTTGCGATCATACAAAAAACTTGAATTTGTAACATCTTACCTTGATTTTAGTTGCCTCCCAACATCATGACCACATCGTAACATTGTGCACCTCCAATTTAACATCTTTGATCTCACGATTGGGCTCAATCCGCCATGTGGCACTTCTCCTCTAGGTGTTGAAAGTCAAAATTTGACTAGCATCTCTTGTCTTGGCTGCATGGGCCCCTCCACATGAGCTTTGTGCTATCTTGAGTGTCCACTTGAGACACTGCTATTACCGTAAAGATTTGTATTAAAAGGCTTGTAATGCACTTCCCATTGCGCATATGGGATAACTCCTCTCTCACCTGTGTCAATTAAAAAACCTCAAACCATGGGTAGCTTGCTATATTTTCTATCTTTAGATCACCTTCCTTTATCGCTGGGCTCCCCCTTCAAGTTGCAAATTCCATCTGAAGTGGATGCTCATTCTAAATGTGGAGCTCTGACTTTTGTCTTTTTTTTTCTTGGAGCTTTGGATATGGATGTAAAGTTGCTTTGTCTTGTAGCATGAATTCCTTCTAAAGCTTTCATGGGCTCTCTAAGATGGGGCTCTGCCTTGACATGGATCTCCCAAAACTACTAAAAAATCATGGATACCTCTACTTTTGGAGCCGTGGGAGCCTCAAAGCCTACTGATTGCTTCCTTGTGATTGCAACTTCCTACACATTGCATGGACGTAAACCTGCCACACTCTTCTACTACCTCCCATCCATGTAGGCCTGCCCTTTTGTTATGTTCCCTTCCCTCATGGTGGTCATTTCCCTATGTGGAAGTCTTTCCTCCATTGCATGAGGCCCTTGCCATCTTTGGATGTGGAAGGGAGTGGGAGCCTTGCAATTAAAACATGGAGCCATTATAAAGAAGTAGCCCCCTATCCACATGAACCTCTACTTCTTCTATGTGGGGAAAAGACTCTCAAAACAAACTTCCTGTGCTACGGCTTCCATGTGGAGACATGGGCCCTGATCATACGTAGACTACCCCTATAGATGTGGGATGCCCCATTTTCTACATTCTCCTTTTATTTTTCCTGTGGCTTTATTTTCTATGGCACCTTTGATGTGCCTCAGCATAGACCTCCACATGGATGGGCATGCACATAGCATTGGATCTGTTGTAATGATTAACTGTGCTTCACAATTTTTATACCTTGTCTCCCTTTGGCATGGATGCTCTCTCTGATGAAGAAGTAAAGAAAGTAATATCCATATTTATAATCATGACAATAATAATCCATTGCCTTTATCAATTGTAACCTGAGAAATTTCAATCCATACATAACTTCATCCATCTGATGGAATTAGTCGGGCCCCAAAGTGGGTTCGACTAAAAAAATTTCATTTTCGAGCAATTGATCTAGTAAAGTGATCCATTAACTCTTTTGAACTGACTGGAACCTGATTTGATCACAAATTGATCATTGAAAACTTATTCTAATCATTTTTGCACCATTCTGAAATCTCTGTCAGGAGGCCTATTGCTTGGCTTTAAAACTAACATAAACACCTAGTCGGGCTCTGAAACTCAAGATCTCTCTTCTCTCTGACCTATTCAATAGACCTACCAGATCTCATTACATGAAGAAATTAGAGTCAAAATATATTGACCTCTGAACATGGCTAGTTAAAATCACTTGCAACTAAACATGTCAGAAATCTAAAAATTGTGTTTGGTTTTGGCCTTGAAAACTAGGCAAACGAGTACTTGAGATTCTGGAATCTAGGGCATTAGTACTTTGTCATAAGGAGAATATAATTCTATGATTTGGGCTCATGAAAAATCATAGGGTGCATTTGGCAAAGGTCTGAAGTTGGCTACCTGGATTTATAGGACAATGAATATCAGTAAAATAGTGTTTTTGCAAATGAAATGACCTTAGAAAAGTGTGCAGACAGATTCGTTATGACTTGAGAACTGGCACACTTGTAGTATTTTCAGAGTGGAATATAGGGGAATAAACCATTTGATCTCACCAATCATAGGCTCAAAGATATGACATCCTGAACAGGGCTCTTGATTAATTTGCACCTTTGATTACTAGTGAAACCTTATAAATTGCAAATGGAATCGCATTTGAAAGCTGATCAAATAGATTCATCATAAGCTCAAATCTAGAGCATACAAAATCTTTGACCTCTAGAATATGATGCAAAAGGAATTTTCTTATTTGGGTCAACTTGGTCAAAAGTTATAGCTTGTCAAATAGGGCTACTCAAAAATATGAACAAAATGTAGATTTACAACAAATGCAACTGACCAACTTTGACAGGTTCGAAACCTAGTCAAAGGGATTTGAAATGATTTGAAACTTGGAACATAGGTTCTCTATTATGCATACTAAACATCCTCAAAGTGGTGAAGCATGAAACATAATCAAAAACTAGATATTCAAATGCAAACATGCCCTTCGATCACCTTTTGACACTTGGCAGAAAATGCAGAATTGAAAACAACTCAAAATGGGACCTCATAGAATGGTTCAAAATGTCAGTTTATCAACATGAAATACATGGATAGGCTGAATGAAAGGTGTTAGAAACATAAAATTCCACTTAGGCATTAGAACAATAGCCAGGTACGCATGCATGAAAAGTGTTCATAGGGGGCAAAACTTGGACTAGGTACTCAAAATGGAAAAGCAATTTTGAGCACCAACAATATATACATCACTCAGTCAGAGTATGTAAATGAGATACTATTTCTTTTTAGATTGGAGGATTCCAAGCCAGTAAGCACACCTATGGTGACAGGACATAACTTGTCAAAGAATGATGATTCAACTAAGGTGAATCAAACATTGTATAGGTTTGTGATTGGAAAATTATAATTTGTAATACACAATAGAACTGATATTGCTTTATCTATTGGGATAGTTGCAAGATTCTCTGCTAATCCCATGGAGAATCATTCAATGGCTGTTAAGAAAATAATGAGATATCTGAAAGGAACAGAAGACTATGGTCTATACTATAAGAAAATGAGAAATTTAAATTGAGAGCCTACACTAATGCTAATTGGGCTAGAAATATTGATGATAGAAAGAGCACTAGTGGAGGAGTACTTTTGTTAGGAAAAAGGTTGGTTACATGGACTAACAAGAAGAAAAATTGCATATCTCAATCTAATGTTGAAGTTGAATATGTTGCTATTACAATAAATTGTACAAACATTGTATGGATCAAATAACTACTCAAAGGTATGAAGGAGGAAACCACTAAACCTATGATACTATATAATGATAACAAAAGAGCTATAAATATATCAAAGAATCATGTGATGTATACAAAGACTAAGCACATTGTAATCAAGTATCATTACTTGAGAGAGTTAGTTCAAGATAAAGAGGTGAAGATGGAATATGTTAACACAAAAGAGAGAATAGTTGATATCTTCACAAAAGCATTACCTAAGGATGCTCATGAGTATCTAATAGGTAAACTAGGGGTGATACCCATATCAAAGGCTATTTAATAAGCATGAGAAGTGGCCTACATCAAACAATATGATTGACATATGTTACACATTGATGCAGTGGATCTTACTTTAGGAGCTGCCTAAAATAATCAAAGAGGTAGAATTGCATATTAGTCACAAGCTAGGTGATGGAGGGAGAAACTAAAAATGTTCATATCTGCATATTAAGATGACAAGTTTTTGGAATTATTTTCAAAGACCAATAAATCATAAAGATAAAAAATAAAGGGAGATAGATAGAAATAAAGGGAGCAACAAAAATCTAGAAAGGGAGAAAGAAGATAAAGAAGAAACATGAAATACCTAGTTGAGGGAGATTGTTGAAAATAGATTGATACAAGTATAAAAATGTGTTTCAATCATTTTTTTGTCACTAATGTCAAACCTACTACTTGTTGGTAAGACAATTTCTTAGATGATTTGAGTATTATCATTTGTTTGATTGATGAAGACGATTTGATCAAATGAGGTAACAATAGAACCTAGAGGAAAGGTTGAGTTATGATATGGAAAAAGAGTACAATGATTAGTTAAGATAGTGATATTATAGTGCATTGATAATCTATTTAAGTTTGCAAAGGATGGATACACTGATTAAGTTTAGAAGAACAAGTTAAACAAAGTATGTCTACCAAGTTTAACAATCTACATAGTAGGTGCTGAACAATTTTAGTGTAAGCCTAGAAGAAAATCAATTAGAGTTAAGAGAAGAAAAATTCCAGTGTATGTCAAGTAATAAAGTGTAAGATGAGTAAAGTTTAGTTGAAGTTGAACAATAGTAAACTTTAGTTCATGCTGAGTATTTTGATAGTGAATGTCAAATAATGCAATATGTGTCAAGCATCAGAAGCAAGTTAATGTCGAGTTTTAGCATTATGAGAAAGATCATGAATTTTATGAATTTGAGCCAACAAGTTTGATTTCTTGGATTGTGTAAACTTTGTGGAAGATAAGCTTGATGAGCTGGTGGCATAGAATTCAAGATGAACTATTTTGAGGTGAATTCAAAAAGGATTGAATGAGAAGTTTCTAGGTGGGTAGGTTCATTGAATCCTACCTAATCCAACATAACCCTAAAATAGGCAATGGAGATTGAATGACAAAAGATTTGAATTTTCTATATATAGATTGTTAATCAGAAGCAAGGGTTGTCATGTGTGAGAACCTAAGGATGAAAAAGACTCTAGGGTATTGCTTCATTCAGTGAGCTAAGAGAAAAGACTACTATTAGAAAGCAAAGCAAGAAGACTTAAGGGAATGGATGGTTGAAGGGTGAAGAAGCTATCAGAGTTGAAGTGTGTGAAAGCCAAGCAAAATCAAGGACTAAAATAGAGATTTGTAATATGTAAAATGGAGTTGTAGGATGTTATCAGATCAAGCCTTATTGTTACTTTCTAATCATTGTATTAGTCTAGGGAAAACTCTTTGGATTCAGATTGACCTAATAGTCATTTTTAAATCCTTTAATTGGGTGACATTCCAAGTGAATGATCTAAAGTCCTCTAAAAAGGCTCACTCCTAATAGGGTGATTGAAATCCTCTAACCAAGTCACATTTAATTGCATGCATTATAACCTTTAATAGGGTTGGCCTTTCATAGGACATCACTTCAAATGAGTAGCATGTTACTAGTGATTTTTTGCAAATTGGGTTTCCATGTTAAATCATTGTGTCAAATGTGTTATAGAATCTATTATGTTTCATTTTTACATATCTGCAAAGTTGATTTGACAATAACCTATAAGTTCAAATAATTGTATGATCTAATGGATGCATGCATGATGAAAATGTTTTATGGATATGGGTGTTGGAAGAATTAATGTTGATGATATTCCTATGGGGGAGTATTTTAGAAAGATGATTAGATCATTATTTGATGATATGTTATTGTGTTTTTCATTAATGTCAACATAATAGTTTTCTATGGTATTTGACTAAAGAACAATGGTAAAGATCAAGTTGGTACAGATAAATCATTTAGTATTTTCATTAGTGAGGTTAAAGGGAGAAAAATATATTAAGTTTGGAAGAAGTTATGCAAGTTTTGTTGAAGACTATTATGAGATAGAGTTTACAAAAGCATGTTTTGGTAAACTTATTATATCTTTAGCAGAGACATTGTTATTCTGGGAAGAAAGGTTATAGGCATATAGAAGACATGTTGGAGATGACTTGGCTAAGCTTGACTGTCATAATATTACATGTACAAAATGTTATTCAAGTTATAAGGTGACAGATTGATGTTATTGCTAAGTATAACATGTTCTTAATGAGGTCTTATGATAATTAAATGAGAAGGTGTATTAGTTGACTTAGGAATTTGTTTTATGGACTCAATATAAAGGAAGCACATTTTACTTTATTATGTATGAATAATTACATGATACACAAAGAGCATAATAGAAGAGAAACAAGTTGATATCTGAGGATAAGCAGAGCAGAGGGAAGTTGGAGAAAACTTTGTTGCCAAGGTTTTATTTTAAGATCCAAGGTTTGGCATTTGGATCTGAGGTTTGTGAACTAGTCTACAAGGTTTGATAGTGATTGGTCCAATTGAGGAGATAGAGGAAAGAGGATAAAGCACAATACAAACAATTATTCTACAAGGAATACTTGAGATATCAGTTGGATAGTGAAGTTCAGTGGTCTTACCCCAGAAGCTATTTGGACAGTGGGTCCTTTTGCCTTCTACAACTCCAAAGAGGGGCTCTTATGTACTAAATGTGTTTATAGACTCCTAATAGGTTCCATCCTCTAACAAGGAATATATATATCAGTATATCTTTGTGGGCATTATTCCCATCAGGGTTGTCCCTCTGATCAAGGGTTTTCATAGTTAACAAATCTAGTGTATTTGTGTATGTGCATCTTGTTATAGCTGTTATTTACTTTGATTAAATGGTTAAAAATAATTAAGATTGATAAATTTTTTAATTGGATAACTGATTCACCCCCCCTAGTTATCTTGGTGGACTATTATTTCTAACAATTGGCATCAGAGCATCAGGTCCTTGAAGGATAAGCTTAACAACTTTGGGAGATATGTGGTGAGTTATTTCTAAAAAGATAGTCCTAAGTCTAATGGAGGAAATTTTGACACCTAGAAGATAGAGCTTCTTGGTGAGAGATCAGAATTATGTATAGAATTGAGCTTTGAGTTTCTAGATAGAAGCACAAGGTCTAGATCTAAAGAAGACATGGAGATAAAAGAAGGTATTAATCTTCTTATGAAAAGATAGAAAGAAGGTATGGAGACTTTTTCTTGTTGGACATGTAAAGAGTTTGGTCATTTTTCATCTACATTCCTTACGAGAGTAAGAAAAACTAGAAAGATTTCACTTTTTAATGAAGATGAAGAATTTAAATCTAGTATGGAAAGATTCTTGAATGATTTTGATGATAAGGATAATGATCTTAAATTGGTTATGAAAAGGGAAGTAGTAGAAGAGATAGCTTTAGTGACTATTTTTGATCCAAACGATAACCATGAAAATGTCGAAGTTATCATTAGCAATGATTTTTTGAATGGGAATCAGATTGAAGAGAAAAGATTTGATCCTAGAGTAGAAGAAAAAGTTGAGTTCATGATTACTAAACATAATGGCATTAAAAAAAGAAGAGACATGTCAGTAACAAAAGAAGAAAGAGCTATGTTAGCTGAGAATGATGTATCCAAAATATTTTGAAGAGAAGATGTGAATACAAAAATTTACACTATGAATAGAGTGTAGGTTAGGAAAGATACAAACAAGACCCCTTATGAACTATGGTTTGGTCACTCACCTACAGTTAAGTATTTCATAATTTTTGGCACCAAATGTTATATCAAAAGAGATGATGATGTTGGTAAATTTGATGCAAGAAGTGATGAAGGTATGTTTCTTGGTTATTCATTGAAAAGAAGATGTTATAGATGTTATAATTTGAGAACTAAGACTATTTTTGAAAGTGCAAGTGTAAGAGTTGATGGGAAATTCAGGATATAAGAAATCATAGTTGACTACAATTTTGATGATGAGAATGTTGTTGTTACTAAACGAAGGAATAATGGAGTATTCTTTGAGACTAACAATGATTTTTTAGAATTAAGGTGAGAAAAGGTAGGAACAAAGTTCAAAACCTAGAATTGAGCTAAGAGTTGAGATAACAACTCCTACTTATGGTAAGAATATGACAAAGAATCATCCACCATAGTAGATCATCGACAATAGAGATTAAGGTGTGTTGACAAGAAGTAAAATCAATGAAGAACTATGTCTAATATCTCAAATAGAATCAAAGAATGTAGATGAGGCATGCTTATGTAGGAGCATCCAGAGGTATAAGGGCAATCCAGTGTCACCCAAAAAAATGTACTTAGACTTAGTTTCTATTTCATGTGTTTTCATTTTTGGATACCCATTTGGGTCAAATAAAGGTTCCAACTCTCATAGTTTCACTATCAGTTCTCTAGAATAGAGTATTTAATCACCTTGGGATACGTGTAAATGCCAAAAAAATAGGAGTATATAATTGAGCCAACATTTTGGTGAACAAGAAGGTGTAAATTAGCCATATAAATGTAATTGCAATTTAGAGCATTCCAGAAAAAGAATCAGGTCAAAAGGCCCCACGGTTTGAAAGTTATCGCAATTTTTCAGTTTTTGGAGACATCCTAAGAATGCTTCAAAGTCAAGTTAGGGGCATTAAATGGCCTTGAAAAGGGGGAAAAAATGGGGGATGAGCAAATCTGGTCCATAGGGCTATAGAGCACTTCGAGAGCTTTCTAGAAATGTAAACGGTTCGTCAATCAGAGCTATGGTTCAAAAGTTATGCTTCCCAGAAGTTCGGTTACCATTTTTGGATTCTTCTAATTTTGTGCCAACTTCTAATGCAACTTCTAGAGCCTTCTATTTTGTTGGTGGATTCTTATTAGCACTTTCTAGAATGTATTCCTAATCCTCAACCCTCTGGGGTCTATTCAAGAACATTTCTAGCTTTGTAAAAGGCAGTTAGGAGTGAAGTTTGAAAGAAGGTACTGGGAGAAGAAATTATCTCTAGTTTTATGCTATTGTAGGCCCTTAGGGCATGTTTTGAAGTCTATTTTCTCTGTACTGAATGTAATAGCATATTTACATAGTTAATACAATTTTCCCTTTCCTATTATGTCCATTCTGTGCTTGGGTCGTGTCCCCATCAAGTGGTATCAGAGCTAGTTTTCTTGAGTGTGTAGACAGAGCACCGACTGTGAGGCAGTTTGCACTAGGACTGTGTGGTTGTGGGTTTGAGTTAAGAAGATGCCTCAATGAAGAGAGAGTGGTGGAAGGGCTGGAGCTATTAATCCTAAGGAGGTTAGAGCCCTCTAAAGGCAGGTACAAGCATTGCAAGAGGAGCTCCATAGAGGAACAAATGTTACTACAGGTGATGAAAGTGAGGACGACAATGAAGAAGAAGAAATTGGACCAGAAGGGAAATTTGATGGGGAAGTTCTAAATCAGGTAGAGGAAAGGCTTTTTAGGGCCATTACTAAGTTTGGGAAAACACCTACAATTGATGTGGGTGTATTTTTCAAGAAATCTGAAACCAGATGAGTTGATCGACTGGATCAATTAATTGGAAGAGTACTTTGAGTATTAGGATATCAAGGATCTAGATAGGGTTAAGTTTGCAAAGGCCAAACTGAAAGGCCATGCAAAAATCTGGGGGCAAGAGGTTCAATTAGAAATAAATAGAAGAGGAAAGGAGAAGATCACAAGGTGGGATCGTATGGTGGACAAATTGAAGAAGCAATTTATTCCTGTTGACTACGAGCTTGATTTGTTTAAGAAGATGCATGGGTTAAAGAAAGCAAGAAAATTAGTCCAAGAATATACAGAGGAGTTTTACCGACTTTTGATTAGAGTAGGACATGTAGAAGCAAATAAGGAGAAGGTTGCTCGTTATATCAATGGGTCGTGACCTATCATCCAAGGGGAATTAAGTCTGGTAAGAATGACCAGTGTTGAAGAGGCATACCAGTTTGCCCTATGAGTTGAAGAGAAGCTAAATAAAAAGTTTGAAGGGAGACAAAGAGGGCACAGTCAAGGAGGAAGGGGTAGTGGTAGGTCATCTGGAGGCCAAAATGAAACCCAAAAGAAAAATGAAGATGTGGGTACTAGCAAGAACCAGACGAATGAGGATTTCAACCGCTCCCGAGATCAAGACTTTGAAAATTAGAGAGGAAGAGGTAGAGGATGTGGACAAGGAAGAGGAGGCTTTTGTGGTACCTATTTCCATTGCAATGAAGAAGGTCATCGAGCCTTCAAATGTCCTCAATGACAAGGGAGGACAGATAGGAGAGCTGAGGGTGATGCTAGGGTTGCTCATGTGGATGAGGATGCACAATCATCACATTCAAAGGATGTAGAAAGAGGAGATACTTTAGTAAATGAAAGGGTCCTACTAAGTGGTGAGATTGAACCAGGACAAAGGAGGAGTTTATTCCATACTAGGTGCAAGTGTAAGGATAAATATTGTGATGTGATCATTGATGGTGGTAGCCTTGATAACTTGGTATCAAAGGAGATGGTCTCTAAGCTGAAGCTGGAGAGGGAGAAACACCCCCAACCCTATTGGATTGCTTGGGTGAAGGATGATCATAAGGTCCTAGTAAGTGAACAATGTTTAGTGAAATTCAAAATTGGAAGTTACCATGATGAAGTTCTCTGTGATGTTATCCCAATGGATGTTTTCCATCTACTGTTAGGTAGACCATGGTAGTTTGATAGGCATACACTACATGATGATCATGCAAACACATACTCTCTAACAAAGGATGGAGTTCACCACAAACTGAAGCCCATGAAAAAGGAAGGCAAAATGGTATGTAGCAGTGCTAGGATTTATCTTGTTGATGGAAGGAAGTTTTTAGATGGCATGAAACATCAGTGTATGTGCTATGCTTTGATTCTTAGGAAAGATAAAGAAGGTAGTAGTGAAATAACACTTGAAGTTTCAGATTTACTATGTGAGTTTGGAGATATTATCTCTGATTATGTTCCAGAAGGATTGCCACTAGTAAGGCAAACCGGTCATCTGATAGATTTAATCCCAGGAGCTAGTTTTCCTAACAAGGCTGCTCATAGGATGAATCCTACTGAAATTGAGGACCTAAATATATAGGTTCAGGAGCTATTAAGGAAGGGTTTGATTCAGGAGAGCCTAAGTCCATGTGCAGTACCTATAGTACTAGCACCAAAGAAGGATGGAGAGTGGAGGATGTGTACAAACTCTCAAGCTATAAATAGGATAACCATCAAGTATTGATTTCCTTTGCCAAGAATGGATGATCTTATGGACTGCTTGAGTGGAGCTTAGTACTTCACAAATATATATCTCAAGAGTGGTTATCACTAGATATGGATTTGAGAAGGAGATGAGTGGAAAATAGCCTTCAAGACCAAGGAGGGTCTTTATGAGTGGTTAGTCATTCCCTTTGGATTGACAAACGCCCAAAGCACCTTCATACGACTTACGATTGAGGTACTTAAGAAGTTTTTGGAAAAAAAATTTATTTTCTATTTCGATGATATTTTAATTTTCAGCAAGACTTTGGAAGAACATTTATTGCATATTCATAGTGTACTTGAAAGGTTAAGGGAAGAGAAACTATTAATAAATCTGAAGAAGTGTATCTTTGTGAAAAGGGAGTTAGTCTACTTGGGATTTGTTATATCACTTGAAGGTCTTAAAATGGATCTAGAGAAGGTAAAAGCCATCTTGGAATGGCCTACTCCAAGGTCTTCTACTGAGGTAAGATCATTTCATGGTCTAGTTAGTTTTTACAGCAAGTTCATTAAGAATTTTAGTGGCATATGTGCACCCCTGAATGACACAATAAGAGGGGATAGAAAAGAGTTCAAATGGACTACAACAACTACAAAAAGTTTTGAAGTGTTGAAAAAGAAGGTGATAAAACAACCTGTGTTGGCACTTCCAGATTTTAGAAAGGTGTTCCAGGTGGATTGTGATGCTAGTGGCAGCGCTATTGGGGCTGTATTAAGCCAAGAAGGTAAGCCTATTGCATATTTTAGTGAAAAATTGAATGATGCGAAAAAGAAGTATTATTTTTATGATCAAGAGTTCTATGCAATAGTTCAGGCCTTAAAGAAATGGAGGCATTATTTTTTGCCAAAGGAATTAGTTTTGTATAGTGATCATCAAGCATTACAGTACCTAAATAGCCAAGGTAAATTGAATCAGAGGCATATGAAGTGGGTAGAGTTCTTGCAGAGCTATACATTTGTGTCAAAGCGTAGAAGTGGAAAATCTAATAGGGTTGCATATGCACTAAGTAGGAGACAATTCTTGCTTATAGTAATGTAGGTTGAAGTAGTTGGGTTTGATGAACTCAAGAATCTATACCCTGAGGATCCTAATTTTGCTGAAGCATAGAAAGCTTGTAAAGAGCCTGTTGTTGTGGATGGAACTAAGTGGTTAGACTATCTGATTCAGGATAGTGTTATTCAAGGGTAGTCAATTATGCATTCCAAGGAGTTCCATGAGGAAAAATTTGATTAAGGAGAAACACAGTGGAGGGATGGCAGGACATTTTGGTCAAAACAAGACCATTGCCATTCTTAGAGAACATTATTTTTGGCCTCAGATTTCACAGGATGTGAAGAAGTTTGTACAGAATTGTCAAATTTGTCAAGTTGCCAAGGCATTTAGTCACAATACTGGACTATATCAGCCATTGCCTATTCCATTAAAGCCATGGGAGGACATAAGTATGGATTTTTTTCTTGGATTGCCAAGGACACAAAGGGGTAATGACTCAGTATTTGTGGTGGTTGATAGGTTCTCTAAAATGGCACATTTCATTCCATGCCACAAAACTCATGATGTTGTCCATATTGCAGACTTATTTTTTAGAGAGGTGGTAAGACTACATGGTCTCCCAAGGAGTATAGTTTCTGACAGAGATACTAAATTTGTGGGGTATTTCTGGAGAACATTGTGGAAGAAGTTGAGAATAGACTTGAAATTCAATTCCACACATCACCCGCAGACTGATGGCCAAACAAAAGTGGTAAACAGAAGTCTAGGTAATTTGCTAAGATGTTTAGTTGGGGATAAGCCTAAGGGGTGTGATTTGATTCTACCACAAGCAGAGTTTGCTTACAATAACTCTATAACTAGGAGTACTGGTAGATCACCATTCCAAATTGTATATGGAAGTAGCCCAAGGACTGCACCAGAATTGAGGAAGATAGAGCAAGGGGAGAGGACAAGTGCTGAAGCTGAAGAATTTTCTGAACATATCAAGCGTCTACATGGGGAGGTTCAAGCACACATTACCAAGATGAATCAAGAGTATAAATCTAGGGCTGATCAAAGGAGAAGACATAAGGAATTCCAAGTAGGGGATCTAGTCATGGTACATTTACAAAAAGAAAGAATCCCATCTGGTACTTACAACAAGCTGAAAATGAAGAAATTTGGCCCTTGCAAAATTTTGAAGAAATATGACTTAGGAAATGCATATGAGGTGGAGTTGCCAGATGGTATTCACATTTCTCCTATTTTCAACATTGTAGACTTAACAAAGTATCATGATGATGGTGCAGACAAGGAGCCGATGTTAGAGCCATGTCCAATTCCTGCTTCTAAGAAGGAAGAGATAGAAGACATTCTAGATCATCATGTGGGCAAGAGTACTAGAAATAGGCAGTATGAGGAGTATCTGGTCAAGTGGAAAGGATGACCGATCGAGGACTCAACTTGGATATCAACAACTAAGGTTTCCCATTTGGGATTTCCTCTACCCATCATAAAGTGATAGGGTCACTTTTCAATCTACCCTGGGTGTTTGATGCAGGAGCATCCAGATGTATAAGGGAAATCCTATTTCACCCAAAAAATGTACATAGACTTAGTTTCTATTTCATGTGTTTTCATTTCTGGATATCCATTTGGGTCAAATAAAGGTTCCAACTCTCATAGTTCCACTATCAGTGTTCTAGGATAGAGTATTTAATCACCTTGGGATACGTGTAAATGCCAAAAAAATAGGAGTATGTAATTGAGTCATAATTTTGGTGAACAAGAAGGTATAAATTGGCCAAATGAATGTAATTGTAATTTAGAGCATTTCAGAAAAAGAATTAGGTCAAAAGGCCCCACGATTTGAAAGTTATTGTAGTTTTTCAATTTCTAGAGATATCCTAAGAATAATTCAAAGTCAAGTTAGGGGCATTAAATGACCTTAAAAAGGGCCAAAAAATGGGGGATGAGCAAAGCTGATCCATTCAGCTATAGAGCACTTTGAGAGCTTTCCAGAAATGTAAACAGTTCGTCAATCGGAGCTACAGTTTAAAAGTTATGCCTCCCGAAAGTTTGATTACCATTTTTGGATTCTTCTAATTTTGTGCCAACTTCTAATGTGACTTCTAGAGCCTTCTATTTGGTCAGTGGATTCCTACTAGCACTTTCTAGAATGTATTCCTAATCCTCAACCCTGTGGCATCTATTTAAGAACATTTCTGGCATTGTAAAAGGCAGTTAGGAGTGGAGTTTGAGAGAAAGTACTAGAAGAAGAAATTATCTTTAGTTTTATGCTATTGTAAGCCCTTATTGCATGTTTTGAAGTCTATTTTCTCTGTACTAAATATAATAGCATATTTACACAGTTAATACAATTTTCCATTTCCTATTGTGTCCATTCTGTGCTTGGGTCGTGTCCCCATCAAGTGGTATCAGAGCTAGTTTTTCTGAGTGTGTAGACAAAGCACTGACTGTGAGACAGTTTGCACCAAGAGTGTGTGGTTGTGGGTTTGAGTTAAGAAGATGCCTCCATGAAGAGAGTGTGGTGGAAGGGCCAAAGCTATTAATCTTGAGGAGGTTAGAGCCCTCCAAAGGCAGGTACAAGCATTGCAAGAGGAGCTCCATAGAAGAACAAATGTTACTGCAGGTGACGAAAGTGAGGACGATAATGAAGAAGAAGAAATTGGACCAAAAGGGGAATTTGACAGGGAAGTTCTAAATTAGGCAGAAGAAAGTCTTTTTAGGGCCATTACTAAGTTTAGGAAAAGACCTACAATTGATGTGGGTGTATTTTCAGGAAATTTGAAACCAGATGAGTTGATCAACTAGATCAATGAACTAGAAGAGTACTTTGAGTATGAGGATATCAGGGATCTAGATAGGGTTAAGTTTGCAAAGGCCAAATTGAAAGGCCATGCCAAAATCTGGTGGCAAGAGGTTCAATTGGAAAGAAACAGAAGAGGAAAGGAGAATATCACAAGGTGGGATCATACGGTGGACAAATTGAAGAAGCAATTCATTCTTGTTGACTACTAGCTTGATTTGTTTAAGAAGATGTATGGGTTATAGCAAGCAGGAAAATTAGTCCAAGAATATACAGAGGAGTTTTACTGCCTTTTGATTAGAGCAAGGCATGTAGAAAAAAATAAGGAGAATGTTTCTCGTTCTATCAATGAGTTACGACCTAGTATCTAGGAGGAATTAAGTCTGGTAAGAATGACCAGTGTTGAAGAGGCATACTAGTTTTCCCTACGAGTTGAAGAGAAACTATATAAAAAGTTTGAAGGGAGCTAAAGAGGGTCAGGTCAAGGAGGAAGGGGTAGTGGTAGGTCATTTGGAGGTCGAAATGAAACCCAAAAGAAAAATGAAGATGTGGGTACTAGCAGGAACCAGAGGAATGAGAGTTTCAACCGCTCTCGAGATCAAGACTTTAGAAATTAGAGAGGAAGAGGTAGAGTATGTGGACAAGGAAGAGGAGGCTTCTGTGGTACCTATTTCCATTGCAATGAAGAAGGTCATCGAGCCTTTGAATATCCTCAACAATAATGAAGGACAGATAGGAGAGCTAAGGGTCAGGCTAGGGTTGCTCATGTGGATGAGGATGCACAATCATCACATTTAGAAGATGCAAAAAAAGGAGAGACTTTAGTAAATGAAAGGGTCCTGCTAAGTGGTGAGATTGAACCAGGACAAAGGAGGAGTTTATTCCATACTAGGTGCAAGTGTGAGGATAAATATTGTGATGTGATCATTGATGGTGGTACCACTGATAACTTGGTATCAAAGGAGATGTTCTCTAAGCTGAAGCTCAAGAGGGAGAAACACCCCCAGCCCTATCGAATTTCTTGGGTGAAGGATGATCATAAGGTCCTAGTAAGTGAACAATGTTTAGTGAAATTCAAAATTGGGAGTTACCATGATGAAGTTCTCTGTGATGTTATTCCAATGGATGTTTGCCATCTATTGTTGGGTAGACAATGGTAGTTTGAGAAGCATGCAACACATGATGGTCATGCAAACACATACTTCTAACAAAGGATGGAGTTTGCCACAAACTAAAGCCCATGAAAAAGGATGGCAAAAAGGTATGTAGCAGTGCTAGGATTTTTCTTGTTGATGGAAGGAAGATTTTAGATGGCATGAAACATTAGCGTATGTGCTATGCTTTGATTCCTAGGAAAGATAAAGAAGGTAGTAGTGAAATACCACTTGAAGTTTCAAATTTACTAGGTGAGTTTGGAGATATTATCTCTGATAATGTTCTAGAAGGATTGCCACCTGTAAGGCAAATCAGTCATCAAATAGATTTAATCCCAGGAGCTAGTTTTCCTAACAAGGCTGCTCATAGGATGACTCCTACTGAAACTAAGGACCTAAATAGACAAGTTCAAGAGCTATTAAGGAAGGGCTTGATTTGGGAGAGCTTGAGTCCATGTGTAGTACCTGCAGTACTAGCACCAAAGAAGGATGGAGAGTGGAGGATGTGTATAGACTCTCGAGCTATAAATAGGATAACCATCAATTATCAATTTCCTTTTCCAAGAATGGATGATCTTATGGACTTCTTGAGTGGAGCTCAGTACTTCACAAAGATAGATCTCAAGAGTGGTTATCACCAGATACAGATTCGAGAAGGGGATGAGTGGAAAACAACCTTCAAGACCAAGAAGGGTCTTTATGAGTGGTTAGTCATGCCCTTTGGATTAACAAATGCCCCAAGCACCTTCGTGTGGCTTATGAATGAGGTACTTGAGAAGTTTTTGGAAAAATTTGTTATTGTCTATTTGGATGATATTTTAATTTTCAGCAAGACTTTGGAAGAACATTTAATGCATATTCGTAGTGTACTTGAAAGGTTAAGGGAAGAGAAACTGTTAATTAATCTGAAGAAGTGTATCTTTTCAAAAAGGGAGTTAGTCTACCTGGGATTTGTTATATCACCTGAAGGTCTTAAAATGGATCCAAAGAAGGTAAAAGCCATCTTGGAATGGCCTAATCCAAGGTCTGCTACTGAGGTAAGATCATTTCATGGTCTGGTTAGTTTTTACAGCAAGTTCATTAAAAATTTCAGTGGCATATGTGCACCCCTGACTGACACAATAAGAGGGGATAGAAAAGAGTTCAAATGGACTACAACAACTGCAAAAAGTTTTGAAGTGTTGAAAACGAAGGTGATAGAACAACCTGTGTTGGCACTTCCATATTTTAGAAAGGTGTTCCGGGTGGATTGTGATGCTAGTGGCAGCACTATTGGGGCTGTATTAAGCCAAGAAGGTAAGCCTATTGCAGATTTTAGTGAAAAATTGAATGATGTGAAAAAGAAGTATTCTGTTTATGATCAAGAGTTCTATGTAATAGTTCAGGCCTTAAAGAAATGGAGGCATTATTTTTTGCCAAATGAATTTGTTTTGTATACTGATCATCAAGCATTGCAGTACCTAAATAGCCAAGATAAATTGAATTAGAGGCATATGAAGTAGGTAGAGTTCTTGCAGAGCTATACATTTGTGTGGAAGCATAGAAGTGGAAAATCTAACAGGGTTGCAGATGCACTAAGTAGGAGATAGTTGTTGCTTATAGTAATGCAGGTTGAAGTAGTTGGGTTTGCTGAACTCAAGAATCTATACCCTGAGGATCCTAATTTTGCTGAAGCATAGAAAGCTTGTAAAGAGCCTGTTGTTGTGGATGGAACTAAGTGGTTAGACTATCTGATTCAGGATGGTGTTATTCAAGGATAGTCAATTATGCATTCCAAGGAGTTCCATGAGGAAAAATTTGATTAAGGAGAAACACAGTGGAGGGATGGCAGGACATTTTGGTCAAAACAAGACCATTGCCATTCTTAGAGAACATTATTTTTGGCCTCAGATTTCACAGGATGTGAAGAAGTTTGTACAGAATTGTCAAATTTGTCAAGTTTCCAAGGCATTTAGTCACAATACTGGACTATATCAGCCATTGCCTATTCCATTAAAGCCATGGGAGGACATAAGTATGGATTTTTTTCTTGGATTGCCAAGGACACAAAGGGGTAATGACTCAGTATTTGTGGTGGTTGATAGGTTCTCTAAAATGGCACATTTCTTTCCATGCCACAAAACTCATGATGTTGTCCATATTGCAGACTTATTTTTTAGAGAGGTGGTAAGACTACATGGTCTCCCAAGGAGTATAGTTTCTGACAGAGATACTAAATTTGTGGGGTATTTCTGGAGAACATTGTGGAAGAAGTTGAGAATAGACTTGAAATTCAATTCCACACATCACCTGCAGACTAATGGCCAAACAAAAGTGGTAAACAGAAGTCTAGGTAATTTGCTAAGATGTTTAGTTGGGGATAAGCCTAAGGGGTGTGATTTGATTCTACCACAAGCAGAGTTTGCTTACAATAACTCTATAACTAGGAGTACTGGTAGATCACCATTCCAAATTGTATATGGAAGTAGCCCAAGGACTGCACTAGAATTGAGGAAGATAGAGCAAGGGGAGAGGACAAGTGCTGAAGCTGAAGAATTTTTTGAACATATCAAGCGTCTACATGGGGAGGTTCAAGCACACATTACCAAGATGAATCAAGAGTATAAAGCTAGGGATGATCAAAGGAGAAGACATAAGGAATTCCAAGTAGGGGATTAGTCATGGTACATTTATGAAAAGAAAGATTCCTATTCGGTACTTACAGCAAGCTAAAAATGAAGAAATTTGGCCCCTGCAAAATTTTGAAGAAATATGACTTAGGAAATGCATATGAGGTGGAGTTGCCAGATGTTATTCACATTTCTCCTATTTTTAACATTGTAGACTTAACAGAGTATCATGATGATGGTGTAGATGAGGAGCCGATGTTAGAGCCATGTCCAATTCTTGCTTCTAAGAAGGAGGAGATAGAAGACATTGTAGATCAGCGTGTGGGAAAGAGTACTAGAAATAGGCAGTATGAAGAGTATCTAGTCAAGTGGAAAGGATGGCTAATGGAGGACTCAACTTGGATATCAGCAGTTGAGGTTTCCCATTTGGGATTTCCTCTACCCTTCATAAAGTGACAGGGTCACTTTTCAATCTACCCTAGGTGTTTGATGCAGGAGCATCTAGAGGTATAAGGGAAATCCTATTTCACCCAAAAAAAATTACTTAGACTTAGTTTTTGTTTCATGTGTTTTCATTTCTAGATACCCATTTGGGTCAAATAAAGGTTCCAACTCTCATAGTTCCATTATTAGTGTTCTAGGATAGAGTATTTAATCACCTTGGGATACATGTAAATGCTAAAAAAATAGGAGTATGTAATTGAGCCATCATTTTGGTGAACAAGAAGGTTTAAATTTTCTAGATTAATGTAATTGTAATTTAGAGCATTCCAAAAAAAGAATCAGGTCAAAAGGCCCCATGGTTTGAAAGTTATCGCAGTTTTTCAATTTCTGGAGACATCCTAAGAATGCTTCAAAGTCAGGTTAGGGGCATTAAATGACCTCAAAAAGGGCCAAAAAATGGGATATGAGCAAAGCTTGTCCATAGGGCTATAGATTACTTTGAGAGCTTTTCAAAAATGTAAACAGATCGCCAATCGAAGCTACAGTTCAAAAGTTATGCCTCTCGAAAGTTTTGTTACCATTTTTGGATTCTTCTAATTTTTTGCTGACTTCTAATGTGACTTCTAGAGCCTTCTATTTGGTCAGTGGAAGCCTACTAGCACTTTCTAGAATGTATTCCTAATCCTCAACCCTTCAAGGTCTATTTAAGAACATTTTTGGCATTGTAAAAGGCAGTTAGGAGTGGAGTTTGAGAGAAGGTACTGGGAGAAGAAATTATCTCCAGTTTTATGCTATTGTAAGCCCTTAGGGCATGTTTTGAAGTCTATTTTTTCTGTACTGAATGTAATAGCATATTTACACAGTTAATACAATTTTCCCTTTCCTATTGTGTCCATTTTGTTCTTGGGTCGTGTCCCATCACACGCAAAGATGACTATTGAAAGCAAGCCATGAAAGAAGAATTGGGTCAAATAGTGAAGAATGAAACATAAGAATTGGTCCCTAGACTAGTTGTAAGGCCCACACTCATACCCTATTTTAAACCGTAATGAATGAGTATATTTAGGAGTTAATTAGGTCATGATTGACATTTTTGTCACTAACAATGATTCATGAAATCCTATTAGAGACTGATGTAGATTTTTATTATTATAAGGTTGATACCATATCCAATAACATTAGGTTGATAACATAAGACCCCATGAAAATGAGACTCAATATGTTCAAGCTAAGAACTTGGTCATGAGATTCAAGGTGTGATTTGCTAGACAATTAGGGGAGATGAATTAACATTCGTAAGAAATAGCAATGAATATAGATCAAATGATAACAAAACATAATGGTTGCACTCATAGATTGGTTTTAAAATATGATGACATAATTTGGAAACATTCAATGGCATGGGAAATAAACCCTAGGGGCACACACACTTCATAATGAGATAAAATGGACATTGTTAGAAATATTACCTCAGTTAATTGATTTGTAAGGATACTAGTTAACAAGTCTGCACAATAGTGATTTTCACTTATGACATATATACTAAGATCCATTTTTCATGTTTTAATGATATGACTTTCATGTTTTATTGTTATGATAGATAAGGATTGTGAGAGTATTTACAACAATAAATTTTTTATAATTAGAAATATTAATGTTATAAATATCTTAATATTTCAATGTTTTGAATATTCTATGGAAACGATTAGATGACAATTAATTGAACATGTTAATGCAATTAAGCGATCTTGGATTATTCTGCACTTATTTGCATGTATTTCTATATTATTTCATTGGGCTATTGACATTAATTTGAGTGTGTAGGAAAGTTGAACCATGGAGATTATTCAAGGAAATAAGGTTCAAACCTATGTGAACATAGTAAACCCAAGGTGAATCTTTGAAAGATTCAAAACCTCGTTGTATTGTGTTTATTTTGTAATGTGATTGTGCATTGGTGTTATAAGTTATATATTGTGATTATTTAGAGACATGTCATCGTGATGTGTAAGTGTTTTAATGTGAGTGTGTCATTTGACACTTGTGTTGTCTATGTGTAAATGACATTTCATATAGGGTTTTGGGCATGAAGTCACTTAACTTGAATTTAATCCCCATTATGAAATTAAGTTAACCCACCTTGGAGAGTGTTAGGATGAGTCACCTTCATGATGGAATTTAAATCTCAATTTGGTAGGAACTTTAGAGAGTCTAAAAGTGGTTCTCAAGTGTTATTTTGGTGAAAATAAGTCTCTCACATGGTAGTAGTATAGGTTGGGGGTCTAAATGTAACCATAAGTTGGTCTAGAGGGACCTAGGAGACCCTCTAAACTAGTAATTTTCAAGCCAATTCGAAAATCTGAGTGTCACATGACTTCTTCCCTCATCCCACCACTTGGTTAAGGTCCTATTGGTAGAAAGGTACAAGGGTGTAAGAGGGGTAGGTGGGGATGGAAGTGGAGGTCTTTTTAGGGAGCTTGTGCCAAACTTAGTGTTTTTTCACCCGCTCTCTAATTATAGAGACACTTAGGGTTTGGAGGAAAAAAAAAAAAAAAAACTTGGAAGCAAAAAAAAGGGAAGCTCTTCATCACCATTTTCATAACCCTAGCTTGGAAGGAGGTTAGTTCTTCATGCCATGTTTTCTCTGATCTCATGAAAGTTAGAGATGGAAATTGTAAGAGTTTTTCTTGTAGGATCTATGTGTTTGATATGGTGCATGTTGTAAATGTTTGTGCATGTAGTGAGCATGTTGAATCTATTTGCATTTGGTTTTTTCTTCTTGGATTGTGATTGTGGATTGAATTTTGTGATGAGTGTGAAGGCTTCACTCACCCTTGGGATGGAAGAGAAGCCTTCGAGTGAAGGGGTTAGTTGGGCTTTTCATTGAAGTTGAGAAATCCTTCTCTTGGAGAGGGGGTAGTTTTCATGGATTATGGGCTCCATTGAAGCCATATGCCTTTCTATTGTTCTATGGAAGGTATAAGTGAGGATATGTGAAGGGGAGTAAGTGTTGATAGCTTTGTTGTGGCATGTGATATTGATAGCCTTGTTGAGGCATGTGTTATTGATAGCCTTGTTGTGGCATGTTTCTTGGAAGCATTATTGAAATATTGCAATTGCAAGATTTGTTGTTTCAAAAGGATATGGCATTCTCCTCCTTGAAGAGCCCACCTTCACCCAATGTTTATGATTCCATCTGTGAATCATTGTGTAAGCCTTGGATGTGATTTGTAAATGTGTTGTTAAATGGTGGTATTCATGCTAGTTCTATTATTATGATGTTGTTTGAGTGTATCTTGGTTGAGCCTTGTTTTTCCTTGTACAAGGGTGGCCTCCTTGAGGCCTAGGTTGGGAGATGAGCCTCCATGGTTCTATATTACTTATTTTTTGCAAGTCTATGATGCATTTGGATACTTGGAAGTCATGTGGATTTCCTTGCATGAGGGAAGGAAATACCTTTGTGATTGGATTGATAATGGGAATACAAACTCCATCTTGATGTGTGTTTTCTATTGTGATCTTAAGAACTTGGTGTTGTTCATATTCATTTGGAAATAGAGATATTGAGAACCATTTGTGTAGAGAAAAGGGTCTTCACATTTATGTAACCTTTCTATGGTGATTCACCACCTTTTTGTGTATCCTGTGAGTTATTGTAGAAAGTATGTGTTGGTGTTGGAGGGAAAGATGTCATGTTTAAAAGTTCTTGATAAATTTATTATTTATGTAGATTTTCCAAAAAAAATCTATATCATGGTAAAATTTGCAAATGAAGGGAGATTAATCTCAATGAATCTTGTTGTAATTTCAACTTCCTTGCATAATGGATGTATGGTTATATTCAAATTCAATCAAGTATAAGAGGTGATTTTAGAATTATTTCCATTGTTTTAGATTGAATAGCAAACATGTAATGGGATACAATAATGAATTGGAATTTAAATGCTTGACATTCATATGTGTTATACAATTAATTCTTATGAGTTCTCAACAACTGCACCATGATATTTTGGATGAAAACAACTTAAAAGTTGATCTTAAATCTTATATTTTGTATATCAAATACTAATTGTTGCCTATTCTAGCATATACATAGTTAAATAAACACACAAAAAGACTTGATAATGGTAAGATAACATAGAAAGGGAGTAGATGATGGTTGAACTCAAACAAAAAAAAATTCAGCCTGTAGGTGCATATTTAGCATTCTGGAAAATGTATGGTAGCACCCAAAAAGCTTGATCTCAAATATAGTCTAATAAAAAAAATCAGCCCACAATAAAATACTAATATCCTTAAATATGACCTTGACAAAAAATGGGCACCCATCATATCAAAAGTGAGGAGGGCAGCAATAAATTTTATTTTGTAAGGGAAAAAGGACCCTACAACACTTATGGCACCATACCTCATTTAACTTCCCATGTCTTGGCGCATGTGTAAGGGAAGGAATGCTGACCAAGTCACTAGAGTCAAATCATGGAGTGCCTCCCCAAATTAGAAATAGGCACTACATTTCTTGTAAGAGGAGGTAAGTCTATGTTACATGGATAAACAAACTACTTTTTCCTTCCTTGTCCTTTAATTTGACATGGGGTCAATTTCTCCTATCCTTGGCACCCAACTTGGAAATAAATTAAGGCATCCAACTTGATGTCTTAGCTTTGGAAGGAGTGTGGGGTTCTAGGGAAAGAAGGGAGTAGGTGTCTAGGGGTAGTTAGAAATGATGGGTGTTATGTTTAATTTATTCTTTTATTTATTTTTATATTTGAAGGGGTAAGAGCTTAGTAAGATGTTAAGTAAGATTAATATCTTGTGTGGATTAGGATTAGTGCATGGGGTAAGTAAATGTAGAGTATTAGGGTGGAATTAGAAGTAATATGTGGTGGATTAAGAAAATGTAAATGTTAGTAGTTACTATATATAAATGTTTCATTCAAGGTGATATGTTAGGCAAAGAACATATATTGTTATCAATTGTTATCTATCATATAAACTAAAAATAAATTAAATAAATGTATACATATAATATTTTAATAAATAATATATGTCATTAATATATGAACCTTCCATGGCTAATAAAACTTGGGTTAAATTTATAGATGGATATGGCAAATGAAATTATGAGACATATGTAGGCTTAGTTTAGTTCTCTAGGAGGGTTACTACACATAATATTAATTATTTCTTAAAGGAATTAACATATAAAATAATAATAATAATTAATTACTAATAAATCAGTTCATAAATGCGTATTCAAATTGTGTAGTGCATAAGTCACACACCATCTAATTGTACAACTTAAGGAACTATATGAACAAGTATATGGAACTCAGTTTTTTTTTAAAAATCATTCTATAAATAATAATGACCAAGAAAATAATAATAATAATAATATAATTAAATAAATAATTGGAAATAGATAAATTTAATTGAATATGTATATATATGTATATTGTGAACAATTTAGTTAAATAACCCACTGGAGAGGGATAAGGACAGAATGAAGGTACAATTTAGAAAATGTAAGGTTTATCAGGTAAAATCTACTAGGTGGGGAAATAGTCTAGAAAGAGATCAATATATAATTGTTAGCAATCAAGCTAGCAAGTATGAAAAGTTTAAAAAAAAAAGGATGAGTATTTAAAATTTGAGGTTGTTATGAACTAAGGATTCGTATAACTTATATCCTTGATGTTATGAAGTAAGAGTGGTGGGCTAGTAAGGGTGAATAAGGATACATTAAGAAGTCGATAGAAGAATATTGTGAAGTAATCTTAAGGATAGCAATAGATTGTAGAACAAAATTGATTGAAAGATAGTTAATGTTAATAATCCTAGAAGTAGAGATAGTTAGGATAAATTATATTAAGATACATGTATAAGGCCTATATTTTAGTGGACCCTAGTTATTACTATCTAGGAATCTTACTCAAGCTCCTTGTATTTATATGCAAATATTAAATAAGATAAATATGCATATATCTAGGGGGTCATGGTTGCATGTGTGCAGTTGGAAATTACATTGATAAAAAACTCAACCAAGAATTTAGATACATACCTAGATATAATCCTTCTTAAGTCAGAGATCCTTAGTTATCTGCAATGTTCCACAACTATTATTATGGTGTATGATCTTAAGTAGATTACGACTAAGAACTTAAAATTGTGAAGCATTAGAAATAGATGATAATCCTACCATTACCTAGCTGAAATTGATGAAATTAGTAAGTTAGTAGAATGATTGTTAATGTATGAAATTGTTTTCTCTAGGAATAGCTTCAAAGATACCATACGAGACTTATCCATTGTCATGATTGTATTTGATGTAAGAGTCAGGTTATTCAATGGTGTATTGACAAGTTCCATGCTATCTTGATTGAAATATATAAATATATGCATTTGATGATTTCAATTCTTGGAAGGTGGTCAATCAGTGGTCGTTGAGTCTTCGAAACTCGATAGCTACACTTTTAGTCGAGATAGCCGTATTTATAAGAAAATTGTAACCTAATGCCAGTAGGATCATCTTATCTGATTAACTTTGTCATTGAAAATCTTTGATGAATAACTTAAATGTTGTCAAAAAAAAAAATTATTTGTGTTTTTTCCTTGTAAGTTTGGGCATGACACTAGCAGATAAGAATGTGATAGGAACAAAATGGTTATTTAGGAACAAGTTGAATAAACAAGGTGAAGTTATAAGGAACAAAGAAAGATTGGTATGTAAAGGTTACTCATAGCAAGAAGGAATAGAATATGAAGAAACCATGCTCTTGTGGCAAGAATTCAAGCAGTAAGGTTATTCTTAGCCTATGTAGCACATTAGAAATTCAAACTATATCAAATGTATGTCAAATCAGCATTTTTGAATGGAGAACTTGAAGGAGAGGTAGACATAGAACAACCTAAAGGTTTTCCTTTAATAGATGGCAAGGACATTGTATGCGGATTAAAGAAAGCATTGTATGGCTTAAAATAAGACCCAATACCTAGTATGTAAGGTTGGATAAGCATTTGAGAAAAAATAGATTTAGCAAAGGTATGGAAGACATTAATCTATACTAGAAAGAAATAGATGATGGATTGATGATTTTGGTAATATTTGTTGATGATATCATATTCTAAGGAGATGATAATGAAAGTGACAAGTTTGTAGAATAAATGAAGAAGGAATTTGAAATTAGTATGGTAGGGGAAATGAAATACTTCCTAGGATTACAAATTGTGTAGGATAAAGAAGGAATACTTATTTCTCAGACTAAGAATTTGAAAGATCTATTGAAAAGGTTTGGTTTGGAAACATGTAAACTAGTTGGAACACCTATGATAATTGGACACAAGTTATCTACAAAGGATGAGACACCTACTATTGAGTACAAGAAGTATAGATCTATGATTAGAGGATTGCAATATCTAACTCACACAAAGCTGGATATAGCGAATGCAGTTGGAATTGTTGCAAGACTTCAAGATAACCCTAGAGAAGCACATTATATAGTAGTTAAAAGGAAATTTAGATATTTGAAGGGAACACTAGAGTTTAGATTTTGGTTTGATAGATCTAATGATTTCACTTTATATGCTTATATTGATGTTGATAAGACTAGTAGTATGGATGCTAGAAAGAGCACCAGTGGTGGAGTATTTTTCTTGGAGGAAGATTAGTCTCTTGGTTAAGCAAGAAGTAGGACTATATCTCACAAAGTATAGCTAAGGTAGAATATGTTGTAGTAGTAAACAATTGTAATCAAGTTTTTTGGATGAAGCAGATGTTGAAGGATATAAGGATAGAATTTAGTGAACCTATTGTCATACATTGTGATAACACACACATAATGAATATGTCTAAGAATCTAGTGTTGCATTCTAAGTCTGAGCACATATCTACCAAATATCACATGTTGAGAGAGAAAGTTGTAGAAAAGGAAATCAGATTGGAGTATCAAAGCACCAAAGAGAAAATTGCAGATATTTTCAGCAAGCCTCTTCCCAAAGAGACTTTTGAGTATTTGCGAGGTATGCTAGGGGTTATGCCCCTAACTACATCAGAGTAGATGATGCAAGAGTGCATCAGTCTAGTGATACAAAGCACTATTGTTTTTTTGGACTAAATGTTGATGATTCCTATATGGGGGAGTATCTATGATGGACAGAGTCATCTAGAAATCTTGATAGATGTTGTTTTTAATAGTACCTTTGGACACTTGAATAGGTCAAAGACAATTGTTGCAATGATGTATGGTTGTTGAAACCTTTGACATTGATATTAATAAGGGAGAGATTACAACATGAAAAACATTTTGATATAGAGCACATTGAGGTCTATCAATGGGGAGAAGTGTGTATGGTTGATAAAGAGGATTTGAAAAGAAAGGACAACAATCTTTAACAATTGGTATTCTTAGAACTATATGTTTCTCATCTATGTTGCCATCAATGCCAAAGGGGGAGATTGTTCGAAGCATGAATGCTAATGATATTCATATGGAGGATTATTGTAGAAACATGATTAGATCATTATTTTGATGATATGTTACTATGTTTGTCATTGATGTCAACATAGCACTTGAAAAAAGAACAACGGTAAAGATCAAGTTGGTATAGATAGATCATTGATTATTTTTACTAGCAAGGTTAAAAGGAGATACTAATAAGTGTCTAGTATATGAAACTAACCTTAAGAGAAGAGTATATTAAGTCTGGAAAAAGTTATACAAGTTTTGGTGAAGACTATTTTGAGATAAAGTTTATATAAGTATGTTCTGGTAAACTTGTTATATCTCTTAACAAATTTGTTATTCTGAGAAGAAAGTTTAAAGGCATGTAGAAGACATGTTGGAGATTATGTAGCTAAGATTTCTCATCATAATATTACATGTATGAAAAGTTATTCAAGTTACAAGGAGACAGATTGATGTTATTGCTAAGTATAACATGTTCTTATTGAGGTCCTATAATAATTAATTGAGAAGGTGTATTAGTTGACTCAGGGAATTGTTTTGTGGACTTGGTATAAAGAAAGGACATTTTCCTTTATTATGTATGAATGATTTCATGATGCATGAAGAGCAGAATAGAAGAGAAACAAGTTGATATGAGGATAAGAAGAGTAGAGCAAAGTTGGAGAAAACTTTGTTGCTAACATTTTACTTTAAGGTTTGAGGTTTGATATTTGTATTTGAGGTTTATGACTTGTTCTACAAGGTCTGAGAGTGATTGTTCTAGTTGACATGATAGAGGAAAGAGGGTAAAGCACATTGAAAACAATTATTCTGCTTGGAATAGTTGAGAGATAAGTTAGACAGTGAATTTCAATGTTCTTGCCCTAGAAGCTATCTGGACAGTGGGTCCTTCTACCTTCTACAACTCCTAATAGGGTCGGCACAACTCCCAATAGGGTTGACACAACTCCCAGTAGGGTTGGAATCTGCTAATAGGGATTCAAAGTCTCCTAACATGGACTCTTATGTATTTAATGTGTTTATACACTCCTAACAGGGACTCTTATGTATTTAATGTGTTTATACACTCCTAACAGGGTCCATCCTCTTGTATATATGAAATGTGGTCCCCAGATCCTCACATACAATTCAACACGGTCATTATCTGAAAGATCATCCTGGAATGAATATGAGATTATTCATCTGAGTAATCTAACAATTTGACTTGTTGCCTTCTAACTAGAAGGATTTTGTCTTTGCTCTTAGAATGAGAAGTAAGAAACCAAACTTTTAGTACAAAGGATTTTACAAGAACTATATGTGAATGCAATTAATCTATATGAAATGCATTTTAATCTAAGAAAAAAAGAAAGATATTATGCTAAATGGATGCATATTAAACTAACATGAGATTCAAATGTAAGATATTTAAGCTAGCAAATGAGTAAATGTTCCAACATAGATTCAATACACAATTAATTCAACCTCTATCTGTAATGAGGAATTAAAGGCCTCTTAAATAGAATTCCCAAAATCAATCAATAGTCAAGATCAAATAGAACCGACAGTCAAGATTGGAAATGAGATTTAGTTGGAATGGAAACTTCCTTGTACTAATGGAGTTAACTAGTTCGAATCTGGGTGTGATGAAGAGTTAACTGAGTCTCATCTAAGTGTGAGGAAGAGTTAACAAAGTTAATTCCATTTCGAGTTCTAGTTCACACAAAATTTCCATTTCTAAACTAAAGAGAAGATTTGGAGAGAATATTTAATTTAATAAAATAGGATATCAAATTTAATAACTAAAATGAGGACATTATTAAATTAAATACATTTATTTCCTTTATACATTAGCTAAAGAAGTAATTTAATTTAATTAAAGTATGAACACTTATAATTAAATTAAATTTAATCAATAGTTTTAATGTAGCTAATTTGAGTTGATACTTAGGAATTAAATAAAAAAATTAATTAATGTAGATTAGGGTTTTCTACATTTGACACTTAGGTCAAGTAGAGATAATGAGAATCAAAATTGCCTAGTAAAATAGGACTTAGGAATAACTAAATAGATTGAAATTGGTTAACATGAAAATGTGCCAATTTTGGGGTATTATATTTGCCCCTCTTTGAATGAATGTGTGAGAAATGCGTTCGATTCAAAGAAATCAAAAGTATGATGCATAGATCAAGAAATGAGATTGGTTCCAAAATTGGTGACATGAATACCAATTGATAAGCTTTTAAAGGTTATCTCCAGAAAAAAGCTTAACCTTAGGGGATTCACATAGAACACCTAGATACCTGTTAGCATGCATATGGACCCTAGTTTTTGACTTTTTGTTTTAGGTTTTGAACTCCTTTGAAGTACTTTGAACTTGGTTCAAAGTAGTTCAAAATGGTTTGATAGTTCAAAATGGTTTGATTTGTTCATTTTTAGTTCACAATTTCAAAGGCCTAGTTCAAAAGGTTCAAGGATGGGAATGCTAAGGCAAAGTTCAGAGTTCATGCTCAATTTTTGAAGATAATATTGATTCAGAGGTTCACATTTTCAAGTTTGAAATAAAATTCAATGCTTCACTCATTTAGGTTTATATTGACCCCATCATTGATCAAGAACTCAAAGTTCATATGTTCAAAGTGCCCATCGATGTTCAGTTTTCAACTTCAAGGTTCCAAAATGCATAGCCACTTCCAAAAGAGATACTCATGAGGTGGTCTAGTTTTACATATGTGTAACTACAATTTTGTTTCATATCTTAGCTTTGCAACTCGTTACTAATTTCACCCCACAAACTCTTCATTGTGGCCTTGGAAGTAGATGGGTGGGGTAGATATTGATGAAGGTGGTATCATAGTGAGGTTGGTTCATATGACCAAATGATAGAAAGCTTGATCATCCAAAGGCCATTGAAGAAATTTGAATAATGATCATATCTCATATTCTTCCTTTTCTATTTTGGGGTGTTCTATATGTATTGGGTAGGAGCAGCATTATATCTTTCAGTGCAAGAAGAGTTCAACAAAATGTCTGCTACATAATGGAGTATGAACAAAGGCAATGTCCAAATTGAAAAATAAGAACACATGTGACTTCAACCATGCTTACATCGAGTTCTCTTCTGAAATATGTGCTTCGACATATGGAGAAAGCTATGGGTTGTTTGCAACATATGTAACATCCATACTACATATCCGACAATTCCATGGGAGCTAGTGTTTAAGAGAACACATTTTGTCAAGTAATGTGCAATGCTTGAAGAGATGTTAGAAAGAGATAATGCTGCAAACTAGTAAGCATAGGCAGTATGGAAGCCTTGAGTCCATGGAAGTATGAAGGAGTCACCACAATCATATGCCCAAACAAACCTTTGTGCTTGCATGATTAGTTGAACACCAGCCAATTAAGAAGAAGCCACAACACAAATAGTTCTAAAGGATAGCATATTCAAATCTAAGGAGTGACATAGATGTTAAGAGCCTATGGGTCTATCTGTAGTTGCACATATGCATGTGGGTGGAGAATTGATCAGATTGTGCATCAACATATCTTCATTTACTTCAACATCTTATATATTGATGACACCCTAAGTGAAAGACATTATGTAGAAAATGAATAGGAATGATGTTGTGATGTGCAAATTAGAAAAGTAAGCCAAAGTATAGCTCGAAGCCTTTTGTGTCTAAGTTATCAAAGTTACTTGGGATCAATATAGTGAAAGCAGTTGATTGCATTGGAGTTAGTGAATCCTTACTTGAGAAGGTGGATATTTCTCTTGGAGGAGGCATGATTTTCACTTTTTATAAAACCCAAGGACTTAAGGTTGGGTCCTCATGCATTGAAGAAGCTAAGGAATATAAGTCTTTTGCATCTATTCTGAAGAAACTAGTAGCTACTCGAAGTAAGATTCTATTTATGCAAAATCTGCCTTGACCACAAGAGTATGTTGAGTTTCTTTGAAGATGTCAGCAATGTGGTTGATATTCAAATGACTAAGAATTTTGATGGTTCTATAAAAGGTTTTTCTGATGTTACATTTGCAATAGTAGTAGTAGTTGTAAAGGATTTGGAGAAAAATGGCAAGATCTTTCATAATCGAAATGTTAAATTAGATTTGGCAAAAAATTTCAGTAACTCATATAATTAAATTAACAATCTCCATTTAAAACTCTCCCAATGGTATGTAATGATAGGTGTCGTAAATGAAGACTTGGAAAGAATTGAATAATGTTATAATGTTTCAATAGAAATTATATTTTCTTTGGTTAGTAACATTACTTAAAGATCATATAAAGACAGAAAAAGCCAATGAAAATCTGACAACGAGAAAAAGCCAATTTCAAGATTCAATTTTGACAACTGAAGATGATTTGATCTTATAGAGATAAAAGTTGAGGAGTCATCAGAATGGAAAAGGGATAGAAACTTTGATAAAGATGATCAAGGAAAACCCATGGTGAAAAGATAAAAGTTTTCTTGGGCATATGAAAAGAACCAACCAACAAGAATCAATTACCTGAAACAGAACAAGAACTGGCATCAGAAAGGATAAAAGTTGACAGAAAATGAGTTCAGGGGGTTCCATTCTTCCTTTTTTTTAGATTGTAGACTATGGGCTGCAAAAGGGGGAAGATTCTGCAAGTTATTCCATTTTACTTAAGAGGCAGAGCATGGGCTATTTCTCTTTTCCAGAACTATGTGTCTAAGTTAGAGATAGGATTTTGATGGTTGATGTAATATTGTGAAAGAAGTTTTTGTCTTTCTTAAAAATACTGATTTGGCTGTAATGTGTAAAAGGGTCTTTGTAGTCTTTTATATTCAGAGAAGGGAGACTGGAGGTAATTATATCAAAATTGTGATTATGGTGTATCTTCCTTCCACTGATCATGATCTTGGAATAATTTTTAGTTTTCTCTGAAATATGTGCTAATGTCACTATTTTCTTGTTGCACCATCTTTTCAAAACATCTTTTAAAGCTCTAAATTTTTAATCCTCTCAAGAGGATGGAGGATATATTTTCATTTACAGTATGTAATGCAGTGTACAAAAAATTAACTTTGTGTAATCTTCTATATTTTGTTTCCTTTCTTTTCAATTATTAAGTCTACATGTCTACTCTATGTTTATAGGTAGATGCTTGACATCCTTTCATGCTTTCTAGTTAAAAGCATCCACATTTGATTCATTGGATATCTTATATGGGGAGCTATACTCGATAAAAATCCAAAGGAAAGTTATCAATCCCATGATAACCTATCCAACTATTGGTGTTAGTTTTTCCTTTCACTTGGGCATTCAGGGTTGGATTTGCACGCATTTCTTCAAAGGACAATCTGTTCACTAATAGATTTTTGGTGACTCCATTGGGGATAGAAAGTGAAGATCAGTATTAACATTTGTTTCCTCAATTTTTTGATTATCTCCATGTGCAGGAGATTGGTGACTCTATTTCAAAGACCATGCCGACCATAAAAGTCATGAGGAAATTAAGGCCAAACCCTTCTAGAACTTTATCAAATGGATGATAAAGTATTGCGTGAGTTTTTGGACAACTTTAAAGAAAGCATTTCTTGAGGTGTCTGGAACAATATACCCATCGAAGATGATGACCTACCTTGGCTATTATGGAAAAACCTCTATGCTAAGTATCATAAATTGAAAGATTTGGGAATACACAAGAGAAAAGTTTAGCAACTTAAAGAAGAATTGGATCTTGGCGACGAGGAAGCCCAAGTGATTCCATCTCATTTTATATCATGCAATTATTCAGTCTTTAGCAAAGAAGAAATCTAGCCAGAGTTACTCCAGTCTCATGCTGATCCAATTTTACAAAAAGAGAATATTTGTGACAACACTGGAGTAAGGGTAAGTGATAATGGTGAAATCTTGTCCCAAGATCTTTCTTTATCTCATACAAAAATTTTTACATTAGAAAGTCATGGTGATTGTTCTTTTCCTAAAGATTTTGTTGAGATACTTTCTAAAAATGATTCTCTAAATGCCAAAAAAGAATGTGAAGGTATTAATCCTTTGAAAGAGAATGTTGAAAGAGATTCTATTCTTGAATCTTTCTATTCTGAGGATTTTACAGTAGCAAATCCTGTAGATGATGCTAATTTTAATGGAGGTGTATTCAAATCTTTTTCTCCACATCCTGAGAGCTTCAGTTTTAACTATGTTGACAGTCTCCCTATTTCAAAAGTGTCTATTGATGAGAAAGTAAACAACTTGCCTCCAGATTTCCAATTTCTCACCTTTGATGTTGATCATTTTTCTTTGGAAAATCTTCTTGATGAAAAGATTCAGAATAACATGCAGTCTATCATGAAGAAAGAAGATGATTCCTTATGCTTACAAACTAGTGACCAGCCCTTAATTTTTCCATTTGATGATGAAATATGTAATTATGACAAGGTGAAAGTGCATGAAGAAAAGCTTCTTTCTCATTATGAAGATACTAAAATTAGCACTGAGTTTGTAAACTGTCTAGCTAAAACATCACTTGGTCAACAAGAAGAAGTCATTGCCAAATTCTTGTTATGTCTTCAGCTGGAAGACCTCTCTCAAGCCAGCCCTCTTGATGGTCATTCATTCTTTCATAGAGATGAGACAAAGATACCTCCAGATGAAGATACCTTTGCTGAATTTCTTGATGAGATAGAAAAATATGAAGTTGACCTTCAATCCAACAGTGATTTGACAGATGTGTTAAAGAATGCAATTCTCAATGAAGAAGAAGAAATCATAGGTACATTTTCATCATCACTCAAGATGGATCATTTCTTCGATGATGCCTCAAGTACTTTTTCAAATTAGTTTTAGAATGAAGTATTTATTGGCAATTTTCCTTTTCATCCATCTATACATGATGTTGCTGATTTGGGTAATGCTAAGATATGTGATGGCACTCTAAGAAAGAAAGGGGATGGAATTTATGGTGTGTTGCATAAAATTGTAACCAAGATTATGCAAACCTCAAACTATGATTCAGAACAAATGGAGTGTATGTTCGGTATGCTCTTAGGAACACAACAGTGGATGAATCTCTTGAATGTGTGAATGCAAATGGAATATGTGCCTAGTCTAGATGATATGAAAAATCAAAAATGACAAAATGATGATGCAATGATAAGAAATTCTAATGGTACCTAATGGATCCCTGGTGTGTCTGTGGTGTCTATATGTCTCCTTGTCGTATCAAATGCTTGAGACAAGGTGTCTATTTAAAGTGGATGGAGGAAGCATCTAGAACATGCTTAGAGACCACTAAGAGATAAGGATAAGGATTAACAACTAAGCACAGGAGATAAGGATAGGAATTGACAACTAAGCATCTTATCTCACATTCTAGATAGATAGATAAGACTGACATGTGTGTAGAAGATTCCTAAGGTGTAGACAACATGTGCTTAAAAAGAAATGCAAACTCATATGAATGCACGTACTTCTAGGCAGTTTGAATAAAGATTAGGATAAAAATTAAATTAAATTAAATAAAATTTAATTTAGATCTAGAAGAAATTAATAGGATATGGAGGATTTTAAATAAATAAAATTTATTTAAAAAAGAAATACGTGGAGAATCATGTGTTAATTTAAATTAACACATTAAGGCTAGGAAGTATTTAAATTAAATTTAAATACTTAGGCAAAAATGAACTTATTTAATTAAAATAATTTAATTAAATAAGTAGAAGAATGTGACTATTATTAATTAAATTAATAAAGTCATTCAGGACAATTTTTAGTGTATACATTTTGCCCCTCTTTGATGTGATGTCGGCATGGCATCATATCAAAGAAAATACAGGTTGCCCCAGAGAAGAGAGGAGAATTGAGGATGCCCCCTCATGAAAATTGCACAAGAAATACAAATTTGGGCAATTTTCGTGAAAAGGTCTTGGAACGGAAAGAAGGGAAGGAAAGAAGAAAAAATAGGATGATGGAAAATGATAATCTAAATGCAACTTAACTACATGAATGCAAGAGATTCAATTGTGTTCATATGGAGAGCAAACCGTATTTTAATATTGCAAGAGGAGTTATGCACCAAATGCTATAGAAGCATAGATGATAAGATTCCTTTGGGTATATTAGACTCTTAACACAATGGATGTAGGTTTTAGAGTCATGAGGGAACAAATGACATATACACACTGGAGAGGTCTGGGCACACCCAAAGTCTTTTGAAGGAGCTTGGTGGAAAGTGTGCTAACCCGTTGCCCCCAGTGAGCAATGCATTAACATAACTTAAAACTCACATAGATGTATTAAAGAATCATGAAAATAGATCATATTGCAAAATAACACGTGTAATCAGGATAAGCCATTCAAATGATACCAAGATATGGAAGATTGAGGCACACTTGGGAAGGCTATCACTGACACACAAAGATAAAATTAACAAAAGGACATTATGACCAAGTAGTCATTCAATTCACCATGCTTGCCATAAACCTAAAAAAGTTGTTAAATTTGTTAAGCCTGTGTAGGAAGGATTCATCCTGTAAGGCAAAAAAATTGATTGATTGATTGAATTGAAATGAGATATTTATAGTTGGTTGCTGGCAATGACAGTAAAAGGAATGATGTTCTCAAATCATTGAGTCTAAATGTGAATTTGTGTAAGCTTGTTTGCAATCACTATTTAATGAGGTTGGTTTTGTGGGTGGAAGCTCAGTGTGGTGAGAATGTGGATAAGAAGTGACTGAAAGAAAAGAATATGATGAGAGTAGAGGATAAATGAATTGATTGAATAGATTGGGAGACTTGGATTGAATTTGATATGAATGAATAGATAGAATGGATAGAAATGAATTGTGAATGAATAGAAGTAAATGAATGTGGAATAGAATGGATTGAGACCAATGACAAGGGAGAGCCACGGTATTTGTAAATGGATAAGAAGGTTGGGTAGATATATGAATGGAGGAATAATATGGATGACCAACGAATTATAGTGTCAGATACTAGGGAACCTAGAACCATATTTCAAAGGAGTGACCAAAAATGCCCAATTCCAAGGGTATGAAAATGGAAGGAAATAATGGTGGAGAAGGATTGCATGAAAATGGACGGATGGTATGAAAGGTCGCATATGGAGGAAGAAAAGGGATGTGTTCTTCTTAAACATGTATGAGCATTTTTGTTATGGTATTGATTATGAGTATGGGTATGAAAGTGGAATGAAGGAAGGCATGAAAAAGGGATAATGATATGAAGGTTATGAAGGAGGGATAATGATATGAAGGATATGCGTGATAATAAATGGATGAAATGAAAGGAGATAACCAAGATCAAGGGTATATGAAAGAAGGGATAGACATGCGTAGGATTATGGATGGAAAAGATACGAATGAACATGAAAAGATGATGGAAATATGTATGCATATGAATGGAAAATGGATGCATGAACGTGAATGTGAAAAGGACTATAGAATAGGGATTACATGTCAAGATCAAACATATGGAAGAATGTAGGAAGTATATAGGATAATGTATGGATGGATGAGAGGAAAGGGAAAGTCACGATCAAGTATGGGAAAGGTATATAGACATATGGATAATGCAGAAGGAATATGGAAAGTGCAAGTCAAGATCAAAGATGGGAATGGACAATAGATGGAATATAGAAGATAGGTAAGGAAGAACAATATAGATGGAACTTGCCCCTAGTGTAGAGTGCAAGTGGAAAAAGGGAAGTTAATGGATAGGTAAGTGAAAGTGGAAAACATGAAGGGAGGACTCAAGCATCTAGGTATATGGATGTATCCCTTGATATTTATTTATTATTATTTTTATTTATTTTCAAGGAATTATTGGTATTTTCACGTAGATGTTGATAGGGTAAGGAAAAGAATGCTAAAGTGAATTGGGGAATAGAAGACAATGACCTATGAAAAAGGTTGGATTAAGGGAGTTGAGTAGGTAGGAGGAAAACATGGTAGATGGATACTAGATTGGAAGATTTGTGAAGGAAGTGGAAAGATCTTCATTGGCACACACCTTGAAGGGTGGTGGAAAGGAGTAAATTGTGAAGGATGTGTAGGAGAAAGTGGGAATTTTGGGATATAGGGACCCAAAATGGATGAAGGTGATGATAGAGTTGGGATGGCAGATTTGGGTGTATAAGGACCCAAAATGGATTTGGAAAATGGAGGTTGAGAGAATTTATGAAGGAGGGAGACCTTTGGATTACCAGAATTGGATGTCATTTGGAATCCTTCTTTGAGATTCATTGCTACATTAAGTAACTTGGGTATCCACATAATTTTTGCACTTTTGATTTTTAGCCTTTGTGGCTTTTTGATTGCATTTTGGATCTAATTTTTCTTTTCTTGGTCATGTCGCTTAGATGGGACATGTTGATCCTTGCGTTCTTGTGGATTTGTGACTTTGTTTTCTTTTTCTTTGGCATCCAATTTACTTCCATTGGCCATGGTATGGGTGCATGAAGGTAAATATGATGAAGAGCTTATGGAAGGTGAACATTGGAAGGAATTCAAGGATGTGCGCCTTTGTTGATCTTTATTAGGACTATGAGGGGATAAATTGGAAAATGTGGATAAGGTAGAAGGATGTATATAAGGACCTAATATGGAAGGGAGGGAAGAAGAGTTTGATGATGGAATATAAGGACCGAGAATAGATGGACTATAAGAACCTAGAATGGATGGACTATAAGGACCTAAAATGGACTTGGAAGATGAAGGAGAAAGAGTTTTAGGTGTGGAAGGAAGAATTTTGGAATTGGAAAAAGTGGAAGGTGTACCAACACCTTGCAGAATTATTTTTTTAAGGGGATACTTAGTATTCTCAATGCAAGATGCGAGTCTAGGTGTATAGGGTTCATGAGGAGATTGGATAGGTGTAGGATGATGTGAAGGAGTAGGGTTATGAGGGGAATCATGAGGAATAATAGGAACATGAGATGGAGAGGGATCGTGAAATATGGATGAAGGGGTGCATTGATCTTGACTTGGAAGAGGATCATTGAGTGGAACGAGTGGATTGTGAGATGGAATAAGTTCATGAGATGGAATGGAGGGAGTGGAACTATGAGATGGAGTACTTTGATCTTGACATGAAAGAATATCACGTAGCTCAAGTAGTGGATCATGAAATGGACTAGAATCATATGAGGACGTGGAAGGAATGGAATCATGTGGTGAAAGAAGATCATATAGCATGGTAAGTGGATCATCACATGTGAGCGTGGAGGAAATGGAATCATGAGATGGAGTAGTTTGATCTTGACATGGAGGAGTATTAGTGAATGGAGTGGAAGAAACTTCTTCATGAAGTGGAGGATATATGGAGGCTAATGCTGGAGATGGAATGGAATCAGCAATGTTCGTGGTAGGTGCAATGTCTTGATCTTGATTAGGAGAGGAATCAAAGGACGGACTAGGAGGGATGGATAAATGTCAAGGGATAGTGGAATGAAGGGATGGAGAAGTGCTCAGATCTAGAGGAAAAACATCATGCTTTGAAGAAAGGTCTTGAGATGGAACTGGAGATGAGGCTTTAGATGATTGGCTTACATTATGCTGAATATTTAATCTAGCCAAAAGTGATGTGAAATACCCCTAAGGACGTGAGGATGACATTTTTGGAGGCTTAGGAGATGATATTGTCAGAGTACTAGGGGATGATATAATTATAGGATCAGGATTTTGTGGAGGTGGAATTATGGGTAAAGGATTTGGATTAGATTCATGGTAAGGGGTATTACATGGAGGATTAGGATTGGATGGGACATGAGAACTACTGCCTTTGAGATATGAGAGACAATTCTTCATTTCCTCCATTTTCTTGGTAAGATTTTTTATGTCTGAGGCATTGTGTGGGCCATGAATGGAATTGTATGGAGGGATATGAGAGCTAGAAAATGAAGGACACATAGCAAAGAAAATGACCTTTTCCTGCGGACTTAGTTTGTCCAAGAGTGTATTCTTTAGTTCCTCAATTTTTATGGTGAGGTCATTTATGATGGAGGAATTGTATTGGCTATGGATGGAATTGTCTACAGATGAAGGATAAGGAGATAGATTTCCCTTGTCAAAGGTAGGAGAATGATAAACATGAGATAGATCAGAATTGAAGTGTTGAGAAGGAATTTGATATGGAGGAAGTACGAGACCATGTTGTCGTGCAATATTGGCAATCATTGAAATAAGAAGATTTAGATCCATGGATGCAAGATGAAAAGTGATGAATAGATTTGAAGAGGGAATATGAACTTGAAACCTAGGAGCTTTGTGTTGATTAAACTTTGATTTGATTTGATTTGAATTTGATTGCACTTGATATTGATTTGATTTGATTGAATTTGAATTGATTTTATATTGATTTGGTTTGAATTTGGAAGGATGAGGGTTCGATTTGATTTGATAAGAACCCTATGATAGTGCAAACAAAGTGAATGTTTGATTTGAATGAAAGTCCAATGATAAGACAATTCTCCTATGTTTGAAGTAGAATATGTGATGTCAAATTGAAATGAGTTTGACTTGGATGACTGAATTGGACAAGGGATTGGATTAGAAGAATGTGAATTTGAAAGATCGAATTAAGAATGCATGATGAACTGAATATGAATGATGATGAATTATGACTAGGATGAAGATTAGGAATGTGATTGAATGACCAAGGATGTCTTGGATGGAAGGAATATGTGACGTGAAATGATTTGGAATGATGATTAAGAAAAGGCATTTTTTTGTGTTTTTGAAATGTTTTTTTATTTTTTTTTGGATTTTGGAACTTTTAGGTTTAAAATGTAAAAACAAACAATGAAATATGTACAATGCAAATGTGTTTCAAACACACCAAACACACCAACAGTCCTATAAGGTTTGACTAGGATGTACAAGGCTCAACTAGGGGGCGTCCTCGATATACACTAGGTACGTGAGGCCCAATTCTATAGATGAAAGGAAATACTGCCACACAGCTGGGGGGAGACGGTAACCCAAATCTTCTCCTTCACTTCCCAAAGGTATAAAGTTTTTTGGGGCTTAGCCAAGAGTGACAATATTACGCTTCCAAGAAAGGTGTCTTTCGATTCACCTCCCAATTTTTATACTCCGCCAGAACACTGGAGTTGAGGTCGTCCCAAGGGGTGATGAAATCCCCAAGCAGGCCTCCTAGAAAAATAAAAACAAGTCCACTTATTTTTTGTGCACCCAAGATCACCCAAAGGCGCGAGGGGAGAGAATACGTAAGTGGACTTAGGTCTAAAAGACACTTGTTCGTTACCAAAGAAATTTTAAGTTTTCTAATCTAATTGAAGACACACACAATTAAAATGAACAATATTCGTTCAATGTTGCAAAAATCAGGCACACGAAAGGCAAAAAAAATTTTTAGTTTTTTTTGAATATTTTGCTAAAAGGAAAATAAAAATAAAGATCTAAATGTACAAAATAAATTTGAAAGTAAAGCAAATTTTGAAGGAAATAAAAAAAAAGAAAATTTTTTTTTTTTAGTTTTTTTTTGAATATTTAGCTAAAAGGAAAATAAAAATAAAGATCTACATGCCTTTATGCACAAAAAATAAATTTGATTCTAAAAGGCCTATTTGAAGGAAACAAAAAGCAATTTTTTTAAAAAAATTTTAATTATTTTTTATTTTTTATTTTTTTATTTTTTTTTATTTTTAAATTTTTTTTTTAAAAATTATTATTATTATTTTTATTATTTCAAACAAGCTGGAGGAGCGGTAGCTGAGGGTGGATTTGGGTGCCGGCGGAGTTGTGCATGGGGCTTAGTTCGGGAGAGGGAGCCTAAGAAACGACAGCGAGCGGGGGCGACACCAACAGGCCATGGCCGCAGGAGAAGAACAGCACTGCGGGGGGGGGGGGGGGTGAGAAGAGCGGCCGTTAGAAGAAAATATGTGGGGGTTTGCACAGCAGCGACCAGCGGGTGTAAGATGCGGGCGGAGCGGCCGGATTGAAGGCAGAAGTGAGCGGAGCAGGTTGCAGGATGAGCGGAGTGCTGATGTCGGTGCTGGCAGAGGAACTCGGGAGAGCGGCACTGAGGTGGTTTCACGGGTGGCGAGGAGGTGATTTCGCTGCCGGTGGCAGGAAGCGTAGAAAGCGGGCAAAAAAACCTCATCAAATTTCCTCCTACCCAGCAAATTGACCCAAGCCAATCCAAAGCTGCATGGTACAAGGACAATAAGTACTACAAATTTCATAGGGTAAAAGGTCACACTACCCTCAGATGCATGAAACTGAAAGACTATGTGCAGGACCTCATTGATCGGAAGGAAATCACTGTTAGTGCCCAAACCTCTCCCAATGCAGGCTTACAGATCTATCAAAATGCTTTTCCTCCTCACAAAAATAAAAGTCCTGGAAAAGCACCTATCCTGGAAACCAACAACCACAACACCAACAACCGTAAACCAAACCAACAGCATGGGAAGAACAATGACCACACTTCATCCTATATAGACTATGGTAGCCTTATAGGTTGTATATCCAAGAAAGAGCCTTCTGTCAATGTTATCAATATCCAAGGACCAAACAATGAGTGTGTAGTCACCACTTGAAGAGCCCAATTTAACATCGTAGGCCTACTCATTTCACCAGCACCATCAGCTCCATCAAAAAGCCAGTACAATATCTTAGAACACCTTGGGAACATGCCAACCCAAATCTCCATTTTAGACCTTCTTCGCACTAGTCCTGTGTACAAGAACGTCCTTGACAGTGCTCTCATAGAATCTCGTGTCCCTTCTGATATTAATGCTACTAATTTTCATAATCTTGTTGGACACCTTTCATCCTCATGTGCCCTATCATTCAAACCCACCGACATACCCATGGTCGAGCCAAATCACACCCTTCTGCTTCGCATAGCCATCATGGTATGAATCTCTTGAATGTGTGAATGCAAATGGAATATGTGCCTAGTCTAGATGATATGAAAAATCAAAAATGACAAAATGATGATGCAATGATAAGCAATTCTAATAGTACCTAATGGATCCCTGGTGTGTCTACGGTGTCTATATGTCTCCTTGTCGTATCAAATGCTTGAGACAAGGTGTCTATTTAAAGTGGATGGAGGAAGCATCTAGAACATGCTTAGAGACCACTAAGAGATAAGGATAAGGATTAACAACTAAGCACAGGAGATAAGGATAGGAATTGACAACTAAGCATCTTATCTCACATTTTAGATAGATAGATAAGACTGACATGTGTGTAGAAGATTCCTAAGGTGTAGACAACATGTGCTTAAAAAGAAATGCAAACTCATATGAATGCACGTACTTCTAGGTAGTTTGAATAAAGATTAGGATAAAAATTAAATTTAATTAAATTTAATTTAATTTAGATCTAGAAGAAATTAATAGGACATGGAGGATTTTAAATAAATAAAATTTATTTAAAAAAGAAATACGTGGAGAATCATGTGTTAATTTAAATTAACACATTAAGGCTAGGAAGTATTTAAATTAAATTTAAATACTTAGGCAAAAATGAACTTATTTAATTAAAATAATTTAATTAAATAAGTAGAAGAATGTGACTATTATTAATTAAATTAATAAAGTCATTCAGGACAATTTTTAGTGTATACATATGGTATATTTGATGACAATTGGTTCCTTGAAAGAAATGAAGAAGACATTTATCTAAGGTCTAATCCTATGCTAAAGGAGGCATCATCATGGCTGCAAACTGATCATGACCATACACAGGAGTTGAATCTACATGACAATATTTTTGAGGGTTACACATCATCTTTTGCTGAGGCTTTTTCATTTCATATTTTTTAGTTTGAAGTGGAGTCTAACCCAGACAATGTGAAGGATCAATTCTTAAGTGGAGATGAATATTATGATGAGTTATGGCTCTTTAGAAAAGAATGTTGGATCAGCATATGCATGCACGCTATCAGTTTGAAGTTTGGTATTGAAGGAATCATCATTGAGCAATGGTTTGGAGCTGGTCCATTGAGGTATGCTTTTCTGATTCATAAAGGCTTCTATTTCTCTCAACTGGTAAATGGATTCACTTAACTTCTTCTTTCTTCTGATCTTTATGGTAGGTTCTTTCCTACCTTTGTAAATATTGTAAATAAATTTTTTTTGTGCGTAGTGGTAGTTGGAATAATGAGCAAGCCTCTTGCTTGCTGGTAGTTCAGGTGTTGGTTGTTGATTTTGTTTGCTGGTTTTTCCTTGCTCCCCTCTTCCCTCTCTGCAAGTAGCTCTTGGTCTTCTTTCTTTCTAACTCTATCTGCCCAATGTTAAGGCACTGTTCTTTCCCCAGAGATTGCTAGAGTTCTCTGATTTTGTATCAAAATCAGTCCTGCAGTTAGAGCCCATATTAGCATGCATATGGACCCAGGTTTTTAAATTTTTGTTTCAAGTTTTGAAATCCTTTGAAGTACTTCAAACTTGGTTCAAAGTAGTTGAAAATGGTTCTATTTTTTCATTTTTAGTTCACAATTTCAAAGGCCTAGTTCAAAAGGTTCAAGGATGGGAATGCTAAGGTGAAGTTCAGAGTTCATGCTTAGTTTTTGAAGATAATATTGATTCAAAGGTTCACATTTTAAGGTTTGAAATACAATTCAATGCTTCACTCATTCAAGTTTATATTGACCCCATCATTTATCAAGACCTCAAAATTCATATGTTCAAAGTGCCCACCGATGTTTAGTTTTCAACTTCAGGGTTCCAGCATGCATAGCCACTTCCAAAAGAGATACTCGTGAGGTTGTCTAGTTTTACATATGTGTAACTACAATTGTGTTTCATATCTTAGCTTTGCAGCTCATTACTAAGCTTGCCCCACAAACTCTTCATTGTGGCCTTGGAAGTAGCTGGGGTCGGGGGGGTGGTTGGTAGATATTGATGAAGGTGGTATCATAGTAAGGTTGGTTCATATGACCAAATGGAAAAAAGCTTGATCATCCAAAGGCCATTGAAGCGATTCGAATAATGATCATATCTCATATTCTTCCTTTTATATTTTGGGGTGTTCTATATGTATTGGGTAGGAGCAGCATTATATCTTTCGGCACAGGTGGAGTTCAAAAAAATGTCTACTACATAATGGAGTATGAATAGAGGCAGTGTCCAAATTGAAAAATAAGAACACATGTGACTTTAGCCATGCCTAAATCGAGTTCTCTTCTGTAATATGTGCTTCAACATATGGAGAAAGCTGCGGGCTGTTTGCAATGTATGTAACATCCATACTACAGACCTGACAATTCCATGGGAACCATTGTTTAAGAGAACATATTTTTTCAAGTAATGTGCAATGCTTGAAAAGATGTTAGAAAGAGATAATGTTGTAGACTAGTAAGCATAGGTGGTATGGAAGCTGCGGGTCCCATGGAAGTATGAAGGAATCACCACAATCATATGCCCAAACAAACCTTTGTGCTTACATGATCAGTTGAACACCAGACAATTGAGAAGAAGCCATGGCACAAATGGTTCTGAAGGATGGCATATTCAAATCTAAGGAGTGAAAGAGATGTTAAGAGCCTGTGAGTCTGTTTGTAGTTGCACATATGCATGTGGGTGAAGAATTGATCAGATTACGCATCAGCATATCTTCATTCACTTCAACATCTTATATATTGATGAAACCCTAAGTGAAAGACATTATGTAGAAAATGAATAGGAATGACGTTGTGATGTGCAAATTAGAAAAGTAAGCCAAAGTATAGCTTGAAGCCTTTTGTGTCTAAGTTATCAAAGTTACTTGGGATCAATATAGTGAAAGTAGTTGATTGCATTGGAGTTAGTGAATCCTTACTTGAGAAGGTGGATATTTCTCTTGGAGGAGGCATGATTTTCAATTTTTATAAAACCCAAGGACTTAAGGTTGGATCCTCACCCATTGAAGAAGCTAAGGAAGATAAGTCTTTTGCATCTATTTCAAAGACACCAGTAGCTACTCAAAGTAAGATTCTATTTATGGGAAATTTTCCTTGACCACAAGATTGTGTTGAGTTTCTTTGAAGATGTCATCAATGTGATTGATATTCAAATGACTAAGAATTTCAATGGTTCTATGAAAGGTTTTTTTGATGTTACATTTGCAATAGCAGCAATAGCTATAAAGGATTTGGAGAAAAATAGTGACATCTTTCATAATCAGAATGTTAAATTAGATTTGGCAGAAAACTTCAGAAACTCATATAATTAAATTAACAATCTCCTTTTAAAACTCACCCAATGGTATGTAATGACAGGTGTCATAAACAAAGACTTGGAAAGAATTGAATAATGTTATAATGTTTCAATAGACATTATATTGTCTTTGGTTAATAACATTACTTAAAGATCATATAAAGACATAAAAAGCCAATGAAAATCTGACAGCGAGAAAAAGCCAATTTCAAGATTCAGTTTTGATAACTAAAGATGGTTTGATCTTACAGAGATAAAAGTTAAGGAGTCATCAGAATGGAAAAGGAACAAAAACTTTGATAAAGATGATCAAGGAAAACCATGGTGAAAAGATAAAAGTTTTCTTGGAAATATGAAAAGAACCAACAAACAAGAATCAGTTACCCAAAATAGAACAAGAACCGACATTAGAAAGGATAAAGGTGACAGCAAATGAGTTTAGGGGGTTCCACTCTTCCTTTTTTTTAGATTGTAGACTATGGGCTTATTGGTAAACAGATTTGTCCTCTCTTGTTGCTTATGAAGATTCGACTCTTAATGCCTGAATAATGAACAATATCTATTTACAATAGTTGAAAAGTCATTCTTTGATTATTGGCTTCTCTCTGAATTGGTAGGTGCAACTCCCTGTGTGAATGATGTTAAAGGAATTGTGTTTTATTCCTTAAGCTAATATGGGGTATACTCTTAACTCGAGAGAAGAAGAGGAAAACCAAATAAAGCCTAACTAGAACTTAATTTAGGCATGAAAGACGTCTAAATACTGAAACATATTCACATATCCACACTTCTTATGAATCCATAAATCTATTCACATATGACTATAATAATTTGAAATTCAAATCTAAACTATGATTGATAAATCGAGAAAACTAAAGGAATCCTTTCGTCAAATGAATTATAGCAATACTTATTACATTCATTTGTATTCTAGAAAATAAGGGATATGAAACTCTATTCTTGCTTAGTTCTCTGGAATATAGAAAGGAAATACTCACTAATTGAAAAATCTACTAGAATGGAAAATGATTGAAACAAAATACCATTCAATTGTCTCTATAACAAAATAGTACTTCACACCAAAATTTTGTTGACCTTTGATTATTCATTGAATTTCACACATATAGGATCTGAGAGATGACCATTACAATGGGAATATTAATTGGTTCATCTTCTCTTGATGACAAATGGCAAGATGCCAATTTATCATATCAAAATATTAACAAAGATTTCAAAAATTACAACAGAAAATGAAAAGGGGGTAATCTGAATCACTTGGACTTATTCCCCTTTTCTGTTTTCATCCTATATGTTTTAGCAGCTACCAGGATGGGAATCAACTCTTCATGATTGGGTACTTGCACATTGGTGAATCTCAAAAGCCACCTTGAATGCCCTAGAGCTAGTTCTTTTACTTCATTTAGCTGACTTGCCACTTCTTCAGCAGCCACGTGCACACATCTACCAAGTGTTTATATTTTTATTACCCTATTTTGACCACTTGAAGCTATCCCAGATAGGTTACTTAAATATGTGGATAAATTATTCTTCATCACTTATATATTGATAAAGGATTTCCCTTGTCCACTAGTTTGTGACTCAGTGTGCAATCCTTGCATAAGCTCAAATGCTCTGTCCTAGGTCTTCTTCACTTTGTCCCATGTTTCTTTGAGTCCTTTCTTAGCCTCTTGAATCATTTCTAGCTTGAACTGCATAATCTGGAGCCATTCATTTAGAGGTTCATTTCCCTTCTTAAGAATCTTTGCTTCAATTGCATCCTTTGCTTTCATCTGAATAACCATCATTAGGAAAGAAATACATTCTATACAACTCGCTCTTTCTCTAGCCAAGGTATTACTGTTAGACATAATATTATCCTTTTCAATTTCTAGTTGGAGGATAATATTCCCAATTTGATCGATTAGGGAAACTACATCTACATTGAGTTTCTCGATCCATTCCTTTCCAATCTGACCAAATGCCTATCTTTTTGGAGTTGTGATATGAAGGTTTGTACCTCTTCTGCTGAAGGATTTTTAGTGGTGCATCGCTTTATCATGGGTCTGAATTTCTCTCTTCAGGGCCTAGTTAGGATGGCCTTCCCTTCCACTTTCAAACAGGTAGTGGAGATAGCACTAGTTGCTGAGGATACTCGAGGTAGGTAGGAGTCACGAGATCAGCCTCAGAATCGAAACTCCTTCTAGCAAAAACTCCCTTGGAAAGGGAATCAGAATTATACAGCAGGGTCCTCTAGGGGCCAACAGTCTCAGAAACCAAAACCCTAGCAGCAGCAACAACAGAAACCTTCTCATGGTTATCAGGGCTCTAGGCCCAAGCAGTGGTAGTCACAGGGTCCTAGGCAGGAGCAGAAAGTACAGGCCCCACAGTCTCAGTCAGTGAAGACTCAGCAGTCTTCTAGGGGAGGTTTCAGCGGATCTAGCAGATCAGGAGGCCCACAGCAGTCTGGGTCACAGGGTGTACGATCTTATTCTCACGGACCATGCTACACTTGTGGTGGCATGGGTCATATAGCTAGGGAGTGTCCGCAGGGACAGGCATCCAGTGGTCAGAGCAGGGCTTTTTCAGAGCCAACAGTTGGTGACATGGGTAGATCCCATAGAGTTTTTGCAGTGGTTGACAACCGCCAGGCTGAGCATCAGACAACAGTTATCGAGGCTACAAGTATTATACAGGGCCATATGGTTGCAGTTTTATTTGATTCTAGGGCTACTGACTCTTTTATATCTCCATTTGTGGTGGAGCATTGCGGGCTAGTGGCAGTTAGACAGGATGTTAGTTGGGAGGTAGAGTTAGCCTCGGGAGCTAGAGTGTTAGTTAGTTCCATGGTGCGAAGTTGTCAGATGCAGATTGGAGTCATGTCCACTAGGACTAATCTACGCATTACCCCTCTGGGTTCTTACGATGTTGTTCTTGGCATGGATTGGCTTTATGCCCACAGTGCCAAGATGGATTATCGACAGAAGAGGGTGGAATGTGTGGATAATGATGGTATCTCTAGGGAGATCTTCGGAGTGAAGAGGCTAGTGTCCCTTCATATGATTTCTGCTATGCAACTTAGATAGTGCATGCAAAAGGGTTGTCAGTTGTTTACTATCAGTATCAGTGACCAAGAGGAAGATTCAAAAAGGGAGCCATCCCTTGATGATCTTCCAATCCTTCAGGAGTTTGCGGATGTGTTTCCTTCAGAGCTTCCTGGTATGCCTCCACTGCGAGCAGTGGATTTCCACATAGACCTAGTGCCAAGAGCTGAGCCAGTTTCAAGAGCACCATACAAAATGACTACTCATGAGCTTAGCGAGCTAAAGACTCAGTTGGAGGAACTCTTGGAGAAGGGGCATATTCGACCTAGTGTGTCACCTTGGGGTGCACCGGTGATTTTCGTCAAGAAGAAGGATGGATCACTTAGGTTGTGTATCGATTATCGACAATTGAACAAGGTGACCATCAAGAATCGATACCCTCTTCCCAGAATTGATGACCTCTTTGATCAGTTGCCGGGTGCCCGAGTATTTTCAAAGATTGACCTAAAGTCGGGTTACCATCAGTTGAGGATTGTGGATAGTGATATCCCCAAAATAGCTTTTCGTACTAGATATGGCCACTACGAGTTCACCATGGTACCTTTTGGCCTTACGAATGCTCCAGCTATATTCATGAGCCTCATGAATGGAGTATTTCGTACCTTTTTGGATAAGTTTGTGGTGGTGTTTCTTGATGACATTCTGATTTATTCTCATGATGAGAGAGAGCATGAAGAGCACCTGAGACAGGTATTGCAGAGGCTGAGAGAGAATCAGTTGTTTGGCAGCTTGTCGAAGTGTGCATTCTTCAGACCTGAGATACACTATTTGGGTCATGTCATATCGGGTGATGGTGTCTCAGTAGACCCATCAAAGATCAGGGCTATCATGGATTGGCCAACACCCACCAGTGTTACCGAAGTGAGGAGCTTTATGGGGCTAGCAAGTTATTACCGACACTTCATTTTAGGATTCTCTAGATTGGCACACCCCATCACTTCTCTTCAAAGAAAGGGGAAGAAATATGAGTGGATAGAGAAGTGTGGTAGAGCCTTTGAAGAGCTCAAGAGAGCCCTCATGAGTGCACCAATTCTTGCAGTACCAGATCCTGTTGCAGATTTTGTGGTGTGCACCGATGCATCTTTAGATGGTTTAGGAGCAGTCCTTATGCAAGAAGGACAACCTATTTCCTTTGAGTCTAGGAAGTTGAAGACTCATGAACTCAATTATCCTACTCATGACCTAGAACTAGCGGCAATGGTTCATGCCTTGGTGAGATGGCGACATTTCCTTCTGGGTCATAGATTCGAGCTTCATTCTGATCACCAAAGCTTGCAGTACATATTTTCTCAGCCAAACCTTAATGCTAGGAAAAGAAGGTGGATGGAGTTCCTATGTGAGTATGATTTTGATGTTCATTACATCAAGGGAAAGTAGAATGTGGTTGCAGATGCCTTAAGCAGAAGGTGCCATGAACTTTCAGCTGTGACTACTTGCACTGACTTGAGGGAGCGGGTTTCGTAGCACTTGCCAGTTGATGAGCTTTATGCAAAAGTAAGTCAGTTAGTACATTCTCAGAGACCCTTGGAAGGGAAGTTTGCAGAGTATTCTTTGGATTCCGATGGACTTTTGTGGCATAGGGGATGTATGTATGTACCTTCCATTGGGAGTTTGCACGAGCTCATTGTACTTGAGGCTCACAGAGCACCTTATGCAGCGCACCTCGATGTTAAGAAGTTACATGCAGACTTGACACAGTTGTATCATTGGCCAGGCATGAGAGGGGAGATTGCTAGCATAGTTGCGAGATGCCTCAAGTTCCAGAGGGTGAAGGCGGAGCACCGTCATCCTAGCGGGCTTCTCCAACCACATGAGATTGCAGTGTGGAAATGGGACACTATATCTATGGATTTTATTATTGGTCTTCCTATGTCATCTCGTCGCCATGATGCCATTTTGGTGATAGTCGACACATTGAGCAAGGTTGCCCATTTCTCACCCGTGCGTACTACATTTACAACATGAGGCATAGCTCAGGTGTTCTTGCGGGACATTGTTAGACTTCATGGTGTTCCCCGTAAGATCATATCTGATAGAGACTCTTTGTTCACTTCTTCATTTTGGAGAGAGTTGCAGTCGGCTTTGGGAACTAGGCTCAATTTTAGTACAATGTACCATCCTCAGACCGATGGCCAGACCGAGTGAGTGAATCAAGTTTTGGAGGACATGCTACGTATGTATGTGATGGACCATCAGGTCAAATGGGAGGCATACCTTCATCTTGTCAAGTTTTCCTATAAAAATGGGCATCATTCTTCCATAGGTATGCCACCATATGAGGCTTTGTATGGGAGACCGTGCAGGACACCCTTGAGTTGGGATAGGATTGAGGATCGAGTATCTATTGGGCCCCAGTTAGTGAAGGAGATGGAGCAGCAGGTGACCCTGATTAGACAATGCTTGAGAGAGGCACAGGATAGGCAGAAGAAGTATGCAGATGCGAAGAGGACAGATTTAGAGTATCAGGTTGGTGATAGAGTGTTCTTGAGGGTACGACCACACAAGAGTCTGACTCAATTCGGAAAGGGCTCTAAGTTGGCACCCCGATTTGTTGGGCCGTTTGAGATCCTTGAGAGGATAGGACCTATTGCATACCATTTAGCTTTGCCACCTAGCCTGTCACGCATCCACGATGTATTTCATATTTCAGTACTTAGAGGATACATTTATGATGAGTCTCATATTATAGATTGGGATGCTTTACAGGTGGAGTCAGACGGACAGCTGGCACTGGAGCCTATCCGCATTATTGCCCGACGGACCCTAGCACTTCGAGGCCGAGAGCTGGACCAGGTTAGGGTCCAATGGAATTGTTACGATGAGGTCATGGCTTCATGGGAGGATGCAGCACAGATGTGATCTCAGTACCCGTACCTTTTTGATGAATACCAGGAGGAAGTTCATGCCTAGTGGGGGAGGATGTGAGGCCTCGCCCCGACCCATCGTAGCATAGTGATGCATTACCCTTATTTTGTTATTAACGACTCGAGATGTCAAGACAGTAACTGATGCTTAGAACATATTTTATTATTTCATGTTGTGTGATGTCATTTTTAGATATATTTGATGATTGTCATTTAATGTTCATGTATATGTATATTGACGAAATCAGTAAAATGTAGGATTAACACAGTGAGTTGGAATCTTTATGATTAAGGATATAAGTAGGATGCAAGAAACCCTGATTTATGTATGTTTCAATTTATGTAAATTTATGATACGTATATATGTACATGTGATTTTTGGGACTACTGATGTGTGCAATGAGTGTGCAGATATGTTAGTCGAGGAAACCGACGGAGGAACAAAACTGATCTCTATGTGCTAATTTTTGGAAACCTTGTTGTTCGTAATTCATGTATTGTGCTGTGAGATGTATGTATGTATCTCTCTATGTTCAGTAAATGTTGATGTTCGTAACTATGTTTTGGTTAATGTCACTTGACACTCGTAAATTGTTTATGTGCTTCAATGTGTTGTTTAGGGTTAGTCATCCCTAATTCGGATTAGTGCTTAAATTTCATGATAGAGTAGTTAGATGGACCTATTTTATTCCTAGCTTTGTTTGGCTCTAAACCTTTTTCTAAGGCTTCAAAACATGGAATAATTATACCCAAGGGGTATGGGTATGGGTTAGGGGTCTTCTCCAACCTCTAAGCCCCTTTTGTTGACTTTTGAGGTCACTCAAAAGTCCCCTTTTTGCCTTTGTGCGAAAATTGCAAGTGGTTGTCATGAGTTGTCTTACCCCACTTCCTTTTAAGGTTTAACCATGGTGTAGGTTGAGTTAGGAGCTTCTAGAGTGGCTAGTGGGTGGATATAGTTATGACTCCTTTTGGGTGGTTGAGTGGGAGGCTTATTTAGAGGCCTTCCTTGGTCTAGTGTTTTGGGTGGCCCAATCTCTACATTTAGAGAGGATTTTCTTGAAGTTGGAAGGAAGGAGGGATAATCTACTAAAACTGGTTCATTTCCATTACCTCTTGTGAAGGTAGGAAACTCCCATCTCCCTTATTTAGTTTTTATGTTTTGTTTCATGTTCTTGTTACCTTGTTGTTGTTTTACTGTTGTATGGTTGTGGGTATGTTGGGAAGATTTGCAAACCATGTTTTTTTGGTTGTTTTCCTTTCTTGTTTATGTTTGAAATTTTGAGTTTTCCTTGCATGGATGTTTTGGTATTACTCACCCTAGGAGAGGGTAGAAGTGACCAATTTTGGGAGAGGTCTGTTTAGTTGGACTCCAACCTGTGTAGAGTCTCTTCTCGGGATGAGAAGAGGGATAAAGGGTAGGGTGTTATGGGCCCCTACCCATCAGCACAAACCTGGTATGAGTATGGCAAGTTTGAATGGAAGAACAGAAGTTCTTGGTTATTAGCCCCGATTGGGCATCTGAATAGGTGTTGTGCTTGACTTCTCCAGTTGGAAGAATCCACCTCTCCCTAGTCTTGATTCACTGTGAATCTTATTGTGTAAACCATGTATGATTATGCATGCTTGATGTTCTTTTGGTTCTGCTTGGTTGTCACCTAATTAGTTATTGGTTTACTCCATGGTTCTTGAAATGAGATTCAGGAAACATTACAACCTCCTTGATTATGATCATGAAGAAAATTTGATAAAATTATTGAAAATTGGGATTGAGATCCTATTGTAAATTGTATTTTTTTTAAAACCTTATTTTATATGGCAACGAAGCCGAGTTTTCTTCCTGATTCTTTCCCAGCTAAGCCCTTGAATCAGGTTGATAATAAAATAAGTGATTGAGTAAATTTTGCTTCTCTTAAAATTTTTGTATTCTATGTTGTCATATGAATGTGTATCAAAGATAAGATGGAACAATGATATCCAATTATGCAAGATTCAACTTATAAATGTATGGTATTTCCTTGAGTTTGGTATGATTTAGTTTATGTAAGGTTGTGTTGAAAGTGAATTTGCAAGAACATGAAGGAAAGAATTATGTCAAGATATCCAACTTAAATTTGAAAGCACAATAGAGGAAAGAATGTGGTGTGTTTTGATACTCCCATCATAAATGAATAGAGCATTATCATTTTGATCTCCTTATTGTTTCAATTGCCTTAAGACTAGTTTCATCACTATGTTATTTCATTTTTGCTCCATTAGTTATAATAGATAGTTAAACGAATATGTAGATGATTTTTCATGTAATGTAGGTATCATTGAAATACATGGCATTTGAGGTTCATGAAAGTTATTAAGCAGGAATTCATAAGAAATTTACGTAGATTTTGATGATCTTGCACTAGTTGATTTATTGAGCATAATGCATAAAAAGGTGGTAGATTAATATCATTATGAATTAAAACACCAATTCTATAAGACTATATAGTAAGACCTTAACCATCAAATAAGTTTCAAAATTGCATATAAAAGAGGCTTGTAGAAGCACATTTTCATTCTGGAAATTGTATGGGAAACTCAAAATTGGTTGATGCCATTACAGTCTATTAAAATATTCACATCACAATACAATAAAATAAAATCTAAAACCAAATTCTATGCATTATGGTAAAAATAATATAGTTTTAGTAGATATCCTTAATATCCTAATACTCACCTATAAAACTTTAGCATTGAATGTTTGGAGTAAGTCAAACTGTCATCCCTCATGATGATGTCACCATGTCCCATCACTATCTTCCTCCAAATTGGGCGCTTAGATTGGAGGGAAGGCGTTAAAGTTTTGAGTTTAAAAAAAAAAAATATACAAAATTTTTCAAGAGATTCTATCTTGCATCCGTCCACTTGCTATCCACTTAAATCGCTTGAGTTGAGGGAAGGTGGGGGAGTCTGTCACGCCTCCCTTGGGCAGAGCGCTATCCCAAGGACAGTGCTTGGGAAGCACTTGCCCAAGTGAGGCATAGGGTTAGTGTAGGATAGGTTAGGAAGTAAGTTAGTTATTAGTGTTAGTTGCTTTTTTTTAAGTTTAGTTTATGTGTAGTTTATTTTTCTTTACTAATTATTAATAATGTTGGTTAGTTTCTACTTTGTTATTAGCTTTAGTTAGTAGTTATAGGTTTGTTTAATTTCTAAATTAATTTAGTTTTAATTTAAGTGAAGTTAGTTAGTTTAAAATGTAACTAAGTTGTATTTAGTAGTATATATTATGTTTTTTAGTTACTTATGTTATTGATTAATTTGTAGTTACTTTTAATTAGTTAATTTTAAAAGTAATTTAAGAATGTTAGTATGTTATTAGAAATGTTGTAAAGTTTTCATTAAAATTAGTTTTGAATGTAATTAAGTTTGGTTAACAATGTTAGTAAGTCATTTAAAATTTATTTAAGTCTTAAGTTAGTTATTGTTTTGTTATTTGTTAATTATTCTAGTTAGTTGTTATTTGAATATAGTTTTGTTTAATTTTGCAGATGTAATTTAATTGATTTTACCATTAATGTTAATTTAATCTAATAACGAAGTTTCAAAATTTTAATGATGTTATCTTCCTCTTGTTTCAAAAGAGTTGTGTGTTTTTGCCCACATAGTTTGGGCATGAAAAATGCATCATTTACCTGGATGTATTTTGCATAACTATTTTGTATTTGCAAGCATGGATAAAGATCATAACTTTTTACATTATCAGAAAAATTCTCAATTCTAGGGAGTCCCAGCCACAATTGAAGAGAAGCCAACATGTATATCAAGAAAGAGGACATGTAAAATGAATTATACAAGTTAGCCCCACTGAGAGCCCTAGAAAGATGCTCATTGACCTTATATGTCCAATCAATATACTGTGTGCCTGAGAAAATAACTTACACTAAAAAGAAGTACTGCACTACAAAATTAAAAGCTTCTACCTCACCTTTGAGTCGATGCAACAAAACCAAAATGTCAACAATTTCTTGTTTGAGGTCTGTGTCAAAAAGAGTTTTAGGGACTTTACTCTTGGCTCCCCTTGGCTTTTGAAACCAAGACTACATGATCTCCTTCCTCCAAACCATCTTCTTCAAGGAGAACTTAGACATAGCTCCACTCATCATTAAATCAAAGAACTCCTCCAGTTCTAGAATCTACAAGCAATTCACCACTGCTTGTTGATCTATTGAAATCAACACTGTTTGGTCAGGCAATAGAATCTGCCTTATATCCAGGTTGTAATGATTAATGCATTCCAAAATCAACTCTAGGGCTTGTACTACTATAGGGAACCCAACTGCTTCCACTAATCCACTTCCCTGAAATTTCTCTATTATGGGATGAACTGGCTCTGCTCTTAATTTCCTTTGAAAATCTTGCATATCATAGAAACAGAGTGAAGTATCTATGATAGTCAACCAAGACTTAATTCCACCCAATCCATCAAAACCCATGAATCGTGTTGCCATTTTATTTGATGTATGATAGTAAAAACTAAAATAGTTGCAACTGACACAAGAAGCAAACTCTATAACTTTGAAAATTACTTAAAGCCACTATTCGATACAATAGTATAATAGTAAATGGCAGTTTGAAAATCTGTTACTTCCCTCTTTATAGAAAAACCCTAGATTTTCCTGTTGAATTTAATAAATTGTGCGACACGAGTAGAATTAAGGGTTAATCCATTGGATTGGTGAAAGTAAAGGTTCTAATGGATTTATCTTTATCTTTTCACTATTTTCATTGGCTCAATGCTAACTTTCATTAGTTACTAGTTTACTTTCCATTTTCAACCATCTTTCAGAAAAATAAGAACGAAATACTTCCTTGGGCAAAATATGCTTAACTCAATTCTGTTTGCAAAAACCTAATCAATCAACTAATTTTCTTATATTTATTTTCCCAAAATAATTTTCAATCAACGCACATACTTATCATGCTTGCAGGAATGATTTTTCTTGAAATGCAAAAAATGACCTTCGAGGGTAAAAAACCCACAGTGGAGAAGCAAAATTTTGGATTTTCCTCTTAAGCTTCCACTTTTACCTTTCTACCCTAAGCACTTTACTAAAAACCTTCAAGAAACATAAAAGAGGCTTCATGAGTGAAAAATGAGGCCTACTAGTAACTTTACCTTTCTATTTAGGCCTTTGTAGAAAATTTATCTCTTGGTTCGAAGTCTGCCAGAGGAGCAGCTACTTCTGAGTTTTTTGATGATGCTTATCCTAATCTTCTTAATGAGTTATGAATAATTTCAGCTAAGAAAACATGATAATTTTGAATATTTTGACCATAATATGGCTTACCTTCCCTTGTTTCAGCCTACAGATAGAATTTATGAATCGTTGTGGAGTTTCACCTTCTTGGTGCGAAAACCTACTATGGAGAAGAAGAAACTTTGTTTTCCACCAATGCCCATTGTTTTACTTCTTCTGACCTATTCACTTTATTTTAAGCCTCTGGAAAAAATAGAACTGACTTCGCAAGTGAGATTTGGGACCCATTGGCTCTCTTAATTCCTTTACATACACCTCTTCGAAAAACTAATTTTTGACTTTGGAATCTACCACGGAGAAGCTCTTTCCTGATTTTTTGCTAATCATTATTTTGATTATTTTTTGAACTTTAAAATGATTCTTTCTATGAAATCATGACATCAGCTAAATGATCTTTTCATAACATGATTCACTTTACTTCAATAAAGTTTACAAATAGCATTTTCCAGCCTTTGCGAAAATTCACCTTCGAGGTGCAAAAACCTGCTAAGGAGAAGTTAGAACCTGATTTTCTGCCAATTCAATTTTCTCTATCTCCAGACTAAATGAGCTGCAATAAATTTGAATGATGTACCACAATTCAAGAATCCCCATCCTATATGGCTCTAAATTACCCCTAAGACTCATGATGATCAAGAAATATGCACTCGAGCTATATGTGACATAAGAGAAGGGAAAAGATGAAAACCCGATGGAGAAACTCAGCATCTAAAGAGGAAAGACCTATTGACCAAACTTTGACAAAACATGACATTAGTTCACTTCCCACTTTGCAAAATTTGTATATGGTGAAAAGTGGGGCAACAATTGGCTCTGACTGGGGACTTGGGTAGAGTATGCCCAAGAAAAGGGACTTAGAATCTCTAGTTTCATAGAAGAAAATAAAAGGTGACAACACAAAAAAAACAAAACAAAAAAAGAAAGCAAGGAAAAGACACTGGAAAGGGAAGGCTAACTAAGACACACACAACACTAAGTCTAACTATGGTACATTACAAGGGTTGCCTATTTTTAATTTGTAACTTGGTATAGCTTGAGATCCTGACCATTATAAGTCAGGGATAGTACTTCACCATCTTCATATGCCAGTTTGAAAGAATTGTTCTCGAAAGCCTGTTGAATTCTGAACGGACCCTTCCATAGAGCATCAAACTTTTTATGCATTCCTTTTAGGGCCTTTCTTTTTTCCCAAAGTAGCACACTGTCTCCCACCATGAATTTCCTCGATCTTGTTCTCTTATAAAATAGTTCTTTTACTCACATTTGATGCTATGTGATATGATCAACAATTTCCATCCTTTCTTCTTCCAGTTTACTTAGATACATGATTCTCTTTTCTAGACCATCCTTATAGACATCATCTTCAATTACTATTCTAAGTTTGCTTGTGACCAATTATGGTAAAGGTAGATTAGCTTCAGTTCCATAAACCAATTCAAAATGGGATATACCAATTACCCTCTTGGGTGTCACTCTGTCTTCCCAGAGTGCCTCATGAATCTTTTTGTGCCAATTTTTCTGATTATGCAAGACCAACTTCTTAACAATATTAATTAAATTCTTATAGCTAGACTCTATCTGTCCATTCCCTTGAGGGAAATAATCAGATGAATGAATAACGGTGATCCCATACTCAAAACATAAGTCAGTAATTTCAATTGAAGAAAAATGGGATGCATTATCCATTACTAACTTAATAGGAACACCAAACCTGATCAGAATGTTCTCTTTTATAAATTCACACACTACTTTTGTAGTAGTCTTCTTCATGGCTTTGGCTTCTACCCACTTAGTGAAGTAATTAGTTATAGTTATGATATATTGATGACTAGTAGTGGATGTGGGATTGATAGGACCAATAAAATCAAGGCCCCATTGTTGAAAAGGTCCTTCAATGATAACAGGTCTTAATGGCAGGGCAACTAATTGAGGGTGACCAGAGAACATTTTACACTTTTCACAATTCACTACCCATGCATATGCATCTTTCAACATCCCAGGAAAGTAATAACATTGCCTTAGTATTTTAAAAGCTATAACTAAAGAAGAGAGTGTCCTCCATAGGCCTCATCATGAAATGCTTTCAATAGCTTTTCTTGCCATGGTTTATCTACGCACCTCAGGAATGTACCATCAATAACCTTTTTAAAAAGCTTGTCATCCCAAATCACATACTTGGTTGCTTTTAATTTAAGATCTCTTCTTTTTTTCGAATTCAAACGTTTTGGACATTCACCATATGTTAAAAGGTTAGAATTTTTTTCAAACCATGAATCATAGAGACCTATTGCTAGCACTAGTTGCTTCTCATCTGATTCTTCTAATTCTCCAATGGTTTTCTTTTCTATAATTGCTCAGCATAGAGCATTTCCTCTTATCAACTTGGTTGGTTTAATCTCAATATCATATTCCTATATCTTCTCCACCCATACTCCTCTGACATTGCAACCTACTTCCTATTGCATTAGTACACTTTTTACTGCTATGTCTAGGATAATGACAATAGAGTTTGAATGTAAGATATAGAAATGAAAATTCTTAAGTGCTCTGACTACTGCATTAGCATGCTTTTCAATTTGTGAATATTTTAGTTCATGATTTTTCAAAGGTATTCTCATAAAAACAATGGGAGCTTGTATTCCTTCATCATTCTCCTCCACAAGAATAGTTGATAATGTATGTTCTAAAGCATAACAATAAATAATAAAGTCTTGCTTGTAATTTGGATGACATAGAATAGGGGCATTAGAAACAACAATTTTTATATCTTGAAAAGCTCACTTTCCTTCCTTACTCCATTTGAAACTTGAATTTCCCTTCATCATATCTACTAAATGCTTAGTAGTTTCTATGAAATTAGGAACAAAACTTCTAAGGAAATTCACCTGGCCAAAGAAAGATTTAACTCCTATTTTGTTTATATGCAGGCTTAGTCTCTGGATGGCCTCTAATGCCTTCCCGTGACACTATATGTCCAAGTAGTTTTCCTTCAGTTACACAAAAAATTAACTTTTTTGGGATGAGAGAAATCCCATGCTCTCTACATCTTTGTAACACTCATCACAGATCCTCCATATGGTCTTTCCTTTTTTTGGAGAACACAGTGAGATCATCTAGGTATATGACTATTATTTGATATTTCATATCAACAAAGGTCTCACTCATACATCTTTGGAACATAGCCCCAACATTAATTAGTTTGAAAGGCATCCTGTGATATGCAAATGTACCCCAAGGAGTTGTGAACGTTGTTTTATGTTGATCTTTCTTTTCTACTTCAACCTGGTTATAACCTAAAAAGCCATCGAGCATAGACATCATCTTAGATCTAGTAACTATTTGTAACAAATGGTCCATGTTTGGGAGAGAAAAATTATCTTTGAGAGATGCTTGATTCAAATTACAAAAATCTACACAAATCCTTATCTCTCTATTTTTCTTCTTGATAGGTACTATGTTGGCTATCCAGGTAGAGTGGTGGATAGGATAAATGATCCTTGCTTTTAACATTTTATCAACTTCTCAAAAAATGGCATTTGCAACCTTTAGATTATAGTTTCTTTGCTTTTATCAGAAAGATATTGCATCTAGTTTGAGAGGAATCTGATGTTTCACCTCTCCTCCTCTGTAGCTCTTTAGGTCTTCATAGCTCCAAGAAAAGACATCTCTATATTCTTCGAATAATTTCTTTGCAGTTTCTCTCTCTTCAGGAGTACAACATTTTCCAATATTAATCATTTTGGAACCATGGACATCTCTAATGTTCAATCCTTCATATTCACCTGTGGTAGGTCCCTTTCCTATTCTTTTCCATTTAACATAGGCATCATGTCTATTAAACAACTTTTCCAGAGCTACAAAATAAGGGGGAATAATATTTCTTTTCATTTGAACCTCAACACTTTTGTTATGTTCATCATCCTCGCGGGACTCAAGTTCAAAACTAGCTTTGTCATTTTCAAGAAACAGCTGCAAACTCTTATCATCATTAAAGACTTGCCAGGATTCTATATTATCTGGGACAATAGATCGATATATAATTTCAATTTGATATTTTTTATCCTTCAAATTTGGATGTGGGAGTAACAAGGAAGTAAAGACTGCAAGTGAGTCAGCCTTTGTATTCATTTCTCTTGGCATAGCTCTAATGGAGAAGGCATCTAAACCTCCTATCTCATCCCACACCCTATTCCTATAATTCTTTAGTTTATGATTCTTTATTGAGTACTGTCCTTTGATTTGTCTCACAATAAGCTCTGCATTGCCTTTTGCCTTTAAGACTTTTATCCCTCTTTCTTTTGCAGTAACTATCTCCAATAGTAAAGCTTCATATTCTGTTGTATTATTTGTGTTACCAAAATTTGATTTGAAAGCTAAGGGCTTAGCTTCTCCTTCTAGGGATATCAATACTATGCTAGCTCCTGAGCTTGAGGAAGCACAACTTCCATCAAATTCGAGTGTCCAGATGTTAGAAGCCTCTTTTTTTTCATCAAGAACCTTCTCGACCTGATTCTCATTCATTTGTTTACCTAAATCTTCTTCAGTAAATAACATATAATTACCAAATTCCAATTCTTGATATAAAATTTGAGCTTTGGAATCATTTGATTTCAAGACTGTGAATTTTTCTTTTTCTTCGGGTTCTAACTTGACCTTCTTATTACCAATGGGTGTCATAGCTTGGGACCAATCTAGCTTAATTTTTCCTCCTAATTCTCGATAGAAACTTCTACTTACAAGGAGTCCATAAGTTGCAGGAATATCAATTACCAAAATGGTTAACAGGAGTTTCTTTTTTGGATATGAGGCTAGAACTACTTGTGCATCTTTAATTTGTCCAAGCAAAGGGATTTGTTTGGAATCCATAGAATAACATCTCCCATGCACTTTAGTAAGATTCAACCCCAAGGCTTTAGCTACGAAATATGGCATAAAATTATCTAATGCACCTGAGTCTATTATGCAATTACTTAGTTTACATCCATTAATATACAATGAAATATGTAAAGGTTCAGGCTTCTATCCAAGGAAGGTTGCTAAAACAATAGAATCTTCTTGATTAAACAAGCTAGATGTTAAGGTTTCATCCTAAATTTCAATAGTCACATTATGATTCAAGTCTGAGGTACCTCCTTTACATTTATCCACTAATCTCTTTAGCTCAGAAGGATGTGACTTTAAATAATCAATAGTGGAAATTTGAACCTTTGACTCTTTACAAAATTGAATGAAATTAAAAGATGTATGGTCCTTACCCATTTGTGAAGTGCATGTTTCTTGATTAGTATGTACTTTACTCATAGAGGGACTGGAGCCATCTTTGTGAGTATGAATAGAGGTTTGATTCTTCAACCTTTGTCCATGGGTAAGTATTGTGTATGAAGTTCCATTAATAGTTGCATAACACTCACCTTTTGATTCGAAATCTAATTCATATTCTAAAAATAAATTTCCAGAGAGACCATTTGAACAGGAATTAGGTTTTGAACATAGAGTTGCAATATTTAATTCATTAGTAGATAGCAATTCCATCATACGAACAGTGTCCAAACAATTCTCACTGTCATGATCTGTGGTTAAATGAAAGATGCACATATTTCCCTTTTTTGGTGCTGCTTCGATTTGCAACCTAGGTTGTGAACCTATAAGCTGTGAAAATCTACTTTCATTACTTCTTCCTGATGAGTTTTGGTAATTTTGTTGATAAGAGTTATTGAATCTGAGTAATTTCTTTTTCATTTCTATTAACTCATTAGACAACTTCTGAATCATCTCTTCTGATGATGTGGTATTACTAGAACTCCCTTTAGTTTGGAGTTCTGATTTCCATTTTCTCGCAAAAATTAGGTCACCTTCACATTCAATAGATTTCTTCTATGCATTAGCTAGATCAGAAGGGTATGCTCTTCTCAGATCATAATTGATATTTGAAGGCATAGCACTAATAAAGAAATTTTTTAAATTTCCAGGCGTGGGTCTATCAGCAATAGGAATTCAGCTATTAATCTTATTGAAGTTGGCAACGAAATCCCTCATGCTCATAGTTGGTTGCTTCTTAATTGAAGTCAACTGTGTTAGCAAGGCGTGTTCATCTTGTAGAATTTTGAATCTAGCTTCAAATTTAGTTCTCATCATGTCCCAATCCATTATTAAACCATTAGCTAAATGATAAAACCAGTCTGCTGCACTATCTGTAAGGGTATCTACAAATAGTTGTACAATAACATCTTCATGTCCCACCCCTAATATATGGGTAGCTGCAAAGAAGGCTTTAATGTGCTCATCTATAGTAATCTTCCCATCCCCTAAGAATTTAGGGAAATTCTTCCTTGAACTAGCTAGGAGTGGATGATAGGCATTTAGTGCTAATGGCCCTATTGCTATAGCCCATGGAGCAGCCATGATTATTCTAGTAGTATATGGCAAAAAAATAACAACTGGTGGTGCAGTAACTCCGTGAAGTGCTAACACCTGACAAGTGGAATGCGAAGTGTTGGTGTCTTGATTTCTAATAGGGGAAGGGGGTCTACTCCAACTTTTACCTTCGCCTTTCCACTTTGGAACTTCTAAAATAGGAAAGTCAAGCTCTGTTAGTTTATCAAAGGTGGAATCTTGCCCACCTTGTTCCTTGGTACTTCTGAGGAACCTAAATTGTTCCAAGATGCTAGGTGTATTTTAGCTCTAAGATTACTTTCTTAATTGTCTTTCTTCTCTCTAGATATCTTTCCTTTGAACAACTTTTTCTAAAGCTTTAGCTCTTCTTTCTTCTTCCTCTAATATCTGGCTAGCATTTTGATAATGTTTAGTGTTCCTTCTGTGCCTCCAAAAAAATGTGTTAAGAGATGAAATTATGTCCTCTTGGTCATCTTGAAAACCAAGGTTAGGTTGGAGCACTAGGATTATGTTTTCATGAAGTAGTACCATTTTTCCTCATGACATAGGCTTTTTGATCAAGCAACTATTCATCTCCCCAGCAAAGTCACCAAAAAATCTGTTGGTAAATAGATTTGTCCTCTCTCATTTCTTATGAAGATACGACTCTTAATGCCTGAATAATGAACAATATCTATTGACAACAGTTGAAAAGCCATTCTCTAATTATTGGCTTCTCTCTGAATTGGTAGTTATAGCTCCCTATGTGAATGATGTTCAAGGAATTGTGTTTTATTCCTTAAGCTAAGATGGGGTATTCTCTTAACTTGAGAGTAGAAGAGGCAAACCAAATTAAGCGTAACTAGAAGTTAATTCAGGTGTGAAAGACTTCTAAATACTGAAATAGATTCATGTATCCACACTTCTTATGAATCCATAAATCTATTCACATATGACTAGAATAATTTGAAATTCAAATCTAAATTATGATTGATAAATTGAGAAAACTAAAGGAATCCTTTCATCAAATGAATTATAACAATACTTATTACATTCATTTGTATTTTGGAAAATAGGGGATATGAAACTCTGTTCTTCCTTCATTCTCTAGAATATAGAAAGGAAATACTCACTAATTGCAAAATCCACTGGAACAGAAAATGATTGAAACAAAATATCATTCAATTATCTCTGCAACAAAATAGTACTTCACACCAAAATTTTGCCGACTTTTGATTAATCATTGAATTTCATACATATAGGATTTGAGAGATGACCATTACAATGGGAATATTAAGTGGTTCATCTTCTCTTGATGACAAATGGCAAGATACCAATTTATCATATCAAAATATTAACAAAGATTTCAAAAATTACAACAGAAAATGAAAAGGGGGTAATCTGAATCACTTGGACTTCTTCCCATTTTCAATTTTTGTCCTATATGTTTTAGTAGCCACCATGATGGGAATCAACTCTGCATGATTGGGTACTTGCACATTGGTGAATCTCAAAAGCCACATTCAATGCTCTAGAGCTAGTTCTTTTACTTCATTTAGTTGACTTGCCACTTCTTCAATAGCCACATGCACACATCCACCAAGTGTTTGCAATTCTGTTACCCTGTTTTGACTGCTTGAAGCTTTCTCAGATAGGTTACTTAAATATGTGGAAAAATTATTCTTCATCAGTTCTATATTGATAAAGGATTTCCCTTGTCCACTAGTTTGTGACTTAGTGTGCAATCCTCACATAAGCTCAAATGCTCTATCCTAGGTCTTCTTCACTTTGTCCCCTCTTTCTTTGAGTCCTTTCTCAACCTCTTAAATCATTTCTAGCTTGCACTGCATACTCTTGAGCCATTTATTCAGAGGTTCATTTCCCTTCTTAAGAATCTTTGCTTCAATTGCATCCTTTGCTTTCATCTGAATAACCATCATTAGGAAAGAAATATATTCTATACACCTCACTCTTTCTCTGGCCGAGATATTACTGTTAGATGTAATATTATCCTTTTCAATTTCTAGTCAGAGGATAATATTCCCAATTTGATCAATTAGGGAAACTCCATCTACATTGAGTTTCTCGATCCATTCCTTTCTAATCTAACAAAAATGCCTATCTTTTTGAAGCTGTCATATGAAGGCTTGTACCTCTTCTGCTGAAGGATTTTTTAGTGGCAGGCAAACTAGTAATAGTTTCCAATGGAAAAACTAATTGCCTAATGAATCTTCTTAACTCTTCTATTTCAACTTTCATTCTGGTCTTCGATGACTTGAGTTTCTCCAGTTGCTCTTCTATCACCTCATTACTAGATTTCCATAGGCCTACCTTTGTATCATGTCTCCCCTCTCCTAGATCAATTGAATGCAGAGTGAAGTCCTCTGGTGTCATATCTTCAATTCTCCTTGGCTTGTTTGGTTTTGCTACCTCCATAGTTAAGTGCCCTGTTTCTAGATCTTGTCCCAATATTGACAAGGTCTTCTATTTTTTAGCTTTTACTATGATAGATCTTGAGAAAACCACTTGAGATACAACATCTTTTGAAGGAACACTTTCATATTTTCTTTTTCTCTTCTTCTCCAAAGTATCCTCGAGCCAACACTCTGTATTAATCACTTTGGAGGTTGTTCCAAGTGATTCAATGATGAACATTTCTTCTTCATTGGAGTCGTTGTCACTGTAGTTATAGAAAATGGGGTCTTTGGATCTCGAGAAAGAAGCCTAGATGAACCTAGAGCTTTCTCTTCTTCTTGATTTTTCTTTGCAACTTCGTCAAACTTAGTGGATTCACTACTACTACTTTTATCATCTCCAATCTCTACTATTTGAATAAGAGAACTAGTGGGCTTTAGAAAAGGAGCACTTACAGATGGTGTAGGGATATGATGAGGGGATAAGATAGGGATGACATGAGGAGATAAGACTGGAGAAGCTTGAGGAGATGGGGGTAGAGTGGCATGTGGAGGTGAGACTGGGGCAAGAGATCCATCTTTATGTTCTTCCATTTCTTTTTCAGCTTTGGCTTGAGCTCCAATGATTGGTAGTGGTCCACCTTGATAGGTTGGGGCTATTGGAACATTCTTCTTTGAGGTTTGATCACCTCCTCCTATAGATTTAGCTAGACCTTGAGCAGGTGTAGTAGTAGCACTAGGTGTGGCACTTTGAGATGAAGCAAGAGTAGCTGCAGCTGGAGAAGCTTGAGTAGTTTTGCTCTTTGTTCAGCCTTTCTTAGCTATCCACTCAACCCACTTCCCAGTAGTCCTTTTGATAATTATTGCCATCATGACATCAAAATCTTCTTCTATGTCAACATATGGTTTAGAGCTAATGGGAGTATTCCTCAATTTTGTCAAATATGTATTACTGTACATATTTTGACCATCGTCTTCCAACCCTTCCACATTTAAATTTATACCATATGTCTTTACTTGATCAATTGAAAATCTGGTGAAGGCACGATCTCAACTCTCCAGTTCATTTTTATAGTTATCCCAATAATCCTCCATGGTTGTCACATGTTTGATTATGCTTATAAGTTGAAGCACATCTCTGGCATATCCATTCAGATCAAACATGGGCCTTACTACCTCATATTCTTCCAATTTGTATTTACTCTCAAATGCTTTGAGTATATTCTTTGCATCTAATATAGTCTCATAGTTGTATCCTTCAACTTTTATAGGGAATTCAGACCCTTTCTTCCTCAGGCTAGCGCTCAACACATTCACTTGTATTTCTTGCCTCACGATCTCCATGAGCACGATCATATCATCTGGGTACCTAGGCAGCTTTAGTGGGAATCCATTGAACATTGCAAGATACAAATAAGAAAATGATGAGAACTGAATGAAATAACTGCCAAATTGGTTGATAGTCACCATCACTTCTAGACTGAATCTCTACTCTAGACACTCTTGGAGCTCCCTTCAAATGCTCATGGTGAATGCATCATTTACCCAAATGTATTCTGCATAACTATTTTGTATTTGCAAGCATGGATAAAACTCATAACTTTTTACAATATCAGTAAAATTCTCAATTCTAGGGAGTCCCAGCCATAGTTGAAGAGAAGCCAACATGTATATCAAGAAAGAGGACATATAAAATGAATTATAAAACTTAGCCACACCGAGAGCCCTAGAAAGATGCTCACTGACATCATACACCCAGTCAATATACTATGTGTCTAAGCAAATAACTTGCACCAAAAAGAAGTACTGCTCTACAAAATTAAAAGCTTCTACCTCACCTTTGATTTGATGCAACAGAACCAAAATGTCAACAATTTTTGGTTTAAGGTCTCTACCGAAAAGAGTTTTAGGGACTTTACTTTTGGCTCCCCTTGGCTTTTGAAACCAAGACTGCATGATCTCCTTCCTCCAAACCATCTTCTTCAAGGAGAACTCAGACATAGCTCCACTCATCATTAAATCATAGAACTTTTCCCATTCTGGAATCTACATGTAATTCACCATTGCTTGTCGATCAATTGAAATCAACACTGTTTGGTTAGGCAATAGGATATGCCTTGTATCTAGGTTGTAATGATTGATGCATTCCAAAATCAACTCCAGGGCTTGTACTACTACAAGAAACACAACTACTTCCACTAATCCACTTCCCCAAAGTTTCTCCATTATGGGATGAACTGGCTCTACTCTTAATCTACTTTGAAAATCTTACATATCATAGAAATGGAGTGAAGTATCTATGATAGTCGACCATGCTGACTTAATTCCACCCAATCCATCAAAACCCATGAATCTTGTTGCCATTTTATTTGATGTATGATAGTAAAAACTCAAACAGTTGCAACTAACACAAGAAGAGAACTCTGTAACCTTGAAAATTACATAAAAGTGCTATTTGAGACAACAGTATAACAGTAAATGATAGTTTGAAAATCTTTTACTTCCCTCTTTATAGAATAACCCTAGATTTGCCTGTTGAATTTCATAAATCATGCTACACGAGAAAAATTAAGGGTTAATCCATTAGATTGGTGAAAGTAAAGGTTCTAACAGATTTATCTTTATCTTTTCACTATTTTTGTTGGCTCAATGGTAACTTTCATTAATTACTAGTTTACTTTCTATTTTCACCCATCTTTCGAAAAAATAAGAACATAATTCTTCCTTGGGAAAAATCTGCTTAACTCAATTCTGTTTGCAAAAACCTAATCAATCCATTGATTTTCTTATATTTACTTGCCCAAAATAATCTACAATCAACTCACATACTTATCATGCTTGTAGGAATGATTTTTCTTGAAATGCGGAAATTGACCTTCGAGGGTAGAAATATCGTAGTGGAGGAGAAATTTTTTTATTTTCCTCTTAAGCTTCCTCTTTTACATTTCTACCCTAAGCACTTTACTAAAAACATTTAGGAAACATAAAAGAGGCTTTGCGAGCAAAAAATGGGGCCCGCTAGTAACTTTACCTTTCTATTTAGGCCATTGTGGAAAATTTACCTCTTGGTTCGAAGTCTGCCAGAGCAGTAGCTACTTTTGAGTTTTTCGATGATGCTTGTCCTAATCATCTTAATGAGTTCTGAGTAATTTCTACTATGACAACATGATAATTTTGAATGTTTTGACCATAATATGGCTTACCTTTCCTTGTTTCAGCCTATAGATAGTATTTATGAATCACTGTAGAGTTTCACCTTCTTAGTGCGAAAACCCGCTATGGAGAAGAAGAAACTTTGTTTTCCACCAATGCCGATTGTTTTACTTCTTCTGACCTATTCACTTTATTTTAAGCCTTTGAAAAACAAAAAGTTGACTTCACAAGTGAGATATGGGACCCATTGTCTCTCTTAATTCCTTTACATACACCTCTTTGAAAAACTAATTTTTGACTTCGAAATTTGCCACAGAGAAGCTCTTTCTTGATTTTTCGTCGATCACTATTCTGGTCATTTTTTGGAGTTTAAAATGATTCTCACTATGAAATCATTACATCAGCTAAATGATCTTTTCATAACATGATTCACTTTACTTCAATAAATTTACAAATAGCATTTGCTAGCCTTTGTAGAAATTCACCTTCGGGGTGCGAAAACCTACTAAGGAGAAGTCAAAACCTGATTTTCTACCAATTCAATTTTCTCTATCTCAAGACTAAATGAGCTGCAATAAATTCAAATGATGTAGCATAATTCGAGAATCTCCATCGAGTATGGCTCTAAATTAGCCCTAAGACTCATGATGATCAAGAAATACCCACCCGGGCTATATGTGACACGAGAGAAGGGAAAAGATGAAAACCTAATGGAGACACTCAACATCTAAAGAGGAAAGACCTATTGACTAGACTTTGACAAAACATGACATTAGTTTACTTTCCACTTTGCAAAATTTTTATATGGTGAAAAGTGGGGCAACAACTGGCTCTAACTGGGGACTTGGGTAGAGTATGCCCAAGAAAAGGGACTTAGAATCTCTGGTTTCGTAGAAGAAAATAAAAGGCATCAACACAACAAAAACAAAACAAAACAAGAAAGCAAGGAAAAGTCACTGGAAAGGGAAGGCTAACTAAGACACACACAACACTAAGTCTAACTATGGTAAATTACAGGGGTTACCTATTTTCAATTTGTAACTTGGTAGAGCTTGAGATCCTGACCATTATAAGTTAGGGGTAGTACTTCACCATCTTCATAGGCTAGTTTGAAAGAATTGTTCTTGAAAGCCTGTTGAATTCTGAATGAACCCTTCCATAGAGCATCAAACTTTTTATGCATTCCTTTCGAGGCCTTTCTGTTGTCCCAAAGTAGCACATTGTCTCCTACCATGAATTTCCTTGATCTTGTTCTCTTATCAAATAATTCTTTTGCTCGCATTCGGTGTTGTGTGATATGATCAACAATTTCCATCATTTCTTCTTCTAGTTTACTTAGATACATGATTCTCTTTTCTAGACCATCCTTATAGACATCATCTTCAATTACTGTTCTAAGTTTTCTTGTGGCCAATTCCAATGGTAAAGGTAGATTAGCTTCAATTCCATAAACCAATTCAAAAGGGGATATACCAATTGCCTTCTTGGGTGTCACTCTGTCTACCCAAAGTGCCTCATGAATCATTTTGTGCCAATTTTTTTGATTATCTGAGACCAACTTCTTAACAATATTAATTAAATTCTTATTGCTAGACTCTATCTGTCCATTCCCTTGAGGGAAATAATCAGATGAATGACTAATGGTGATCCCATACTCAAAACATAAGTCAGTAATTTCAATTGAAGAAAAATAGGATACATTATCCATTACTAACTTAATAGGAACACCAAACTTGACCAGAATGTTCTCTTTTATAAATTCGCACACTACTTTTGTAGTAGTCTTCTTCATGGCTTTGGCTTCTACCCACTTAGTGAAGTAATCAGTTGTAGTTATGATGTATTGATGACTAGTAGTGGATGTGGGATTGATAGGACCAATAAAATCAAGACCCCATTGTTGAAAACGTCCTCCAATGATAACAGGTCTTAATGGTAGGGCAACTAATTGAGAGCGACTAGAGAACATTTTACACTTTTCACAGTTCGCTACCCATGCATATACATCTTCGAACATCCCAGGTGAGTAATAGCATTGCCTTAGTATTTTAAAAGCTATAATTGAAGAAGAGAAGTGTCCTCCATAGGCCTCATCATGAAATGATTTCAACAGCTTTTCTTGATGTGGTTTATCTATGCACCTCATGAATGTACCATCAATAGCCTTTTTGAAAAGCTTGTCATCCTAAATCACATACTTGGCCGCTTTTAATTTAAGATCTCTTCTTTGTTTTACATTCAAACCTTCTGGACATTCACCATATGTTAAAAGGTAAGAAATTTTTTCGAACCATGAATCATAGAGACCTACTACTGGCACCAGTTGCTTCTCATCTAATTCTTCTAATTCTCCAGTGGTTTTTTTTTTTTTGCAATTGCTCTGCATAGAGCATTTCCTCTTATCAACTTGGTAGGTTTAATCTCAATATCATATTCCTATATCTTCACCACCCACACTTCTCTGACATTACAACCTACTTCCTGTTGCATTAGTACACTTTTTACTACTATGTCTAGGACAAAGATAATAGAGTGTGAATGTAAGATATAGAAATGAAAATTCCTAAGTGCTCTGACTACTACATAAGCATGCTTTTCGATTTGTGAATATTTCAGTTTGTGATTTTTCAAAGGTATGCTCATAAAAACAATGGAGCTTGTATTCCTTCATCATTCTCTTGAACAAGAATAGTTGAAAATGTATGTTCTAAAGCTTAACAATAAATAATAAAGTCTTGCTTGTAATTTGGATGACATAGAACAGGGGCATTAGCAATAGTAGTTTTTATATCTTGAAAAGCTCACTTTCCTTTCTCACTCCATTTGAAACTTGAATTTCCCTTCATCATATCTACTATATTCTTAGTAGTTTCTACGAAATTGGGAACAAGCCTTCTAAGGAAATTTACCTGGCCAAAGAAAGATTTAACTCCTATTTTGTTTATAAGCAGGCTTAGTCTTTGGATGGCCTCTACTCTGTCAGGATCAATTTTAATGCCTTCCTGTGACACTATATGTCCAAGTAGTTTTCCTTCAATTACAAAAAAAAAATTACTTTTTTGGATTGAGAGAAATCCCATGCTCTCTGCATCTTTGTAACACTCTTCTCAGATCCTCCATATGGTCTTTCCTTTTTTTGGAGAACATAGTGAGATCATCCAGGTATATGACTATTATTTGATCTTTCATCTCAATGAAAGTCTCACTCATACATCTTTGGAACATAGCCCCAACATTGATTAGTCCAAAAGGAATCCTGTGATATGCAAATGTACCCAAGGAGTTGTGAACATTGTTTTATGTTGATCTTTGTTTTCTACTGTGACCTAGTTATAACCTAAAAAGCCATTAAGCATAGACATCATCTCATATCTAGCAACTGTTTGTAACAAATGGTCCATGTTTGGGAGATCAAAATTATCTTTGAGAGATGCCTGATTCAAATTACAAAAATCTACAAAAATCCTTATCTCTCCATTCTTCTTCCTTATAGGTACTATGTTGGCTATCCAGGTAGAGTGATGGATAGGATAAATGATCCTTTCTTTTAACATTTTATCAACTTCTCAAAAAATGGCATCTGCAACCTTCGGATTATAGTTTCTTTGCTTTTTTCAAAAAGGTATTGCATCTGGTTTGAGAGGAATCTAATGTTTCACCTCTACTCCTCTATAGCTCTTTAGGTCTTCATAGCTCCAAGCAAAGACATCTCTATATTCTTTGAATAATTTCTTTGTAGTTTCTCTCTCTTTGGGAGTACAACATTTTCCAATATTAATCATTTTGGAACCATGGACATCTCCAATGTTCAATCCTTCATATTCACCTATGGTAGGTCCCTTTCCTATTCTTTTTCACTTAACATAGGCATCATGTTTGTTAAACAACTCTTCTAGAGCTAAAAAATAAGGGGGAATAATATTGCTTTTCAGTTGAGCCTCACCAGTTTTGTTATGTTCATCGTCCTCATAGGACTCAGGTTCAAAACTAGCTTTGTCATTTTCAAGAAATAGTTTCAAACTCTTATCATCATTAAAGACTTGCCAAGATTCTATATTATCTGGGACAACAGATCGATATATAATTACAATTTGATATTTTTTATCCTTAAAATCTGGATGTGGGAGTAACAAGGAAGCAAAGACTGCAAGTGAGTCAGCCTTTGTATTCATTTCTCTTGGCATAGCTCTAATGGAGAAGGCATCTAAACCTTCTATCTCATCGCACACCCTGTTGCTATAATTCTTCAGTTTATGATTCTTTACTGAGTACTATCCTTTGATTTGTCTCACAATAAGCTCTACATCACCTTGTGCGTTTAAGACTTTTATCCCTCTTTCTTCTCAGTAACTATCCCCAATTTTAAAGCTTCATATTCTGTTGTATTGTTTGTGTTACCAAACTCTAGTTTGAAAGCTAAGGGCTCAGCTTCTCCTTCTGGGGATATCAATACTACATTAGCTCCTAAGCCTGAGGAAGCACAACTTCCATCAAATTTGAGTGTCCATATTTGAGAAGCCTCTTTGTTTTCATGAGGAACCTTCTCGACCTAATTCTAGTTCATTTTTTTACCTGAGTCTTCTTCAATAAATAACATATAATTACCAAATTCCAATTCCTGATATAAAATTTGAGCTTTGGGATCATCTAATTTAAAGATTGTGAATTTTTCTTTTTCTTCAGGTTCTAACTTGACCTTCTTATTACCAATGGGTATTGGGACCAGTCTAGCTTAATTTCTCCTCCTATGTCTCAGTAGAAACTTCTACTTAAAAGGAGTCCTTTTGTCAAATGAATTATAACAATAATTATTACATTCATTTGTATTCTAGAAAACAGAAGATATGAAACTCTATTCTTCCTTAGTTCTCTGGAATATAGAAAGGAAATACTCACTAATCACAAAATCTACTAGAACAAAAAATGATTGAAACAAAATACCATTCAATTGTCTCTCAAACAAAATAGTACTTCACACCAAAAATTTTCTGACCTTTGATTAATCATTGAATTTCATACATATAGGATTTGAGAGATGACCGTTACAATGGGAATATTAATCGGTTCATCTTCTCCTGATGAAAAATGGCAAGATGCCAATTTATCATATCAAAATATTAACAAAGATTTCAAAAATTAGAATAGAAAATGAAAAGGGGGTAATCTGAATCACTTGGACTTCTTCCCGTTTTCACTTTTCATCCTATATGTTTTAGTAGCCACCATGATGGGAATCAACTCTTCATGATTGGGTACTTGCACGTTGGTGAATCTCAAAAGCCACCTTCAATGCTCTAGAGCTAGTTCTTTTACTTCATTCAGATGACTTGCCACTTCTTCAGTAGCCATGTGCACACATCCACCAAGTGTTTGCAATTTTGTTACCCTATTTGATCGCTTGAAGCTATCTCGGATAGGTTACTTGAATATGTAGAGAAATTATTCTTCATCACTTCTATATTGATAAAGAATTTCCCTTGTCCACTAGTCTGTGACTCAGTGTGCAATCCTCGCATAAGCTCAAATGCTCTATCCTGGGTCTTCTTCACTTTATCCCCTATTTCTCTGAGTCCTTTCTCAGCCTCTTGAATCATTTCTAGCTTGAACTGCATACTCTAGAGCCATTCATTCAGAGGTTCATTTCCCTTCTTAAGAATCTTTTCTTCAATTGTATCCTTTGCTTTCATCTAAATAACCATAATCCAAAAAGAAATACATTCTATAAACCTCACTCTTTCTCTAGCCAAGATATTACTGTTAGACGTAACATTATCCTTTTCAATTTCTAGTCGAAGGATAATATTCCCAATTTGATTGATTAAGGAAACTTCATCTACATTGAGTTTCTCAATCCATTCCTTTCTAATCTAACCAAAGTGCCTATCTTTTTATTGCTGTGATATGAAGGCTTGTACCTCTTCTGCTGAAGGATTTTTAGTGGTAGGCACACCAGTAATAGTTGCCAATGGAACAACTAATTGCCTGATGAACCTTCTTAACTCTTCTATTTCAACTTTCATTTTGATCTTCGATGACTTGAGGTTCTCTAGTCACTCTTCTACCACCTCATTACTTGATTTCCATAGGCCTACATTTGTATCATGTCTCACCTCTCCCAAATCAATTGAATGCAAGGTGAAGTCCTTTGGCATCATATCTTCAATTCTCCCTACCTTGTTTGGTTTTGCTACCTCCATAGTTAAGTGCCCTATTTCTGGATCTTGTCCCAATATTGAAAAGGTCTTCTATTTTTTAGCTTTTACTATGGCAGATCTTGAGCAAACCGCTTGAGACACAACATCTTTTGAAGGAACAATTTCATGTTTTCTTTTTTGCTTCTTCTCCAAAGTATCCTCGAACCAAGAAAGAGTCTTAATCACTTTAACTAATTCAATGCTGAACATTTTCTTCTTCACTAGAGTCGTTGTCACTATAGTTACAAAAAAGGGGGTCTTTGGATCTCGAGAAAGAAGCCTAGATGAACTTGGAACTTTATCTTCTTCTTGATTTTCCTTTGTAACTTCATTAGACTTAGTGGATTCACTACTACTACTTTTATCATCTCCAATCTCTACTATTTGAATAGGAGAAATAGTGGGCTTTAGAAGAGGAGCACTTACAGATGGTGTAGGGATATGATGAGGGGATAAGACAAGGGCAACATGAGGAGATGAGACTAGAGAAGCTTGAGGAGATGGGGGTAGAATAGCATGTGGAGGTGAGACTAGGGCAAGAGATCCAACTTTCTGTTCTTCCATTTCTTTTTCAACTTCGACTTGAGCTCCAATGACTGGTAGTGATCCACCTTGATAGGTTGGGGCTATTGGAACATTCTTCTCTTGGGGTTGATCACCTCCTCATGTAGATTGAGCTGGACCTTGAGCAGGTGTAGTAGTAGCACTAGGTGTGGCACTTTGAGATGAAGTAGGAGTAGCTACAGCTGGAGAAGCTTGAGTAGTTTTGCTCTTGCTTTGGCCTTTCTTATCTGTCCACTCAACCCACTTCCTAGTCCTTTTGATAATTCTTGCCATCATGACATCAAAATCTTCTTCTATGTCAACATATGGTTTAGAGCTAATGTGAGTATTCCTCAATTTTGTCAAATATTTATTACTGTACATATTTTTACCATCGTCTTCCAACCCTTCCACATTTAAATTTATACCATATGTCTTTACTTGATCAATTGTAAATCTAGTGAAAGCATGATCTCAACTCTCCAGTTCATTTGTATAGTCTACCCAATAATCCTCCATGGTTTTCGCATGTTTGATTATGCTTCCAATTTGAAGCACATCTTTGACATATCCATTCGAATCAAACATGGGCCTTACTACCTCATATTCTTCCAATTTGTATTTACTCTCAAATGCTTTTAGTATATTGTTTGCATCTGGTCTAGTCTTACAATTGTATGCTCTGACTTTTATAGGGAATTCATAGCCTTTCTTCCTTGGTCTAGCGCTCAACATAGTCACTTGTATTACTTGCCTCATGATCGCCATGAGCATGATCATATCATTTGGGTACCTGGGTAGCTACAGTGGGAATCCATTGAACGTTGCAAGATGCAAATAAGAAAATGATGAGAACTGAATGAAATAACTGCCAAATTGGCTAATAGTCGCCATTGCTTCTAGACTAAATCTCCACTTTGGACACCCTTGGAGCTCCCTGCAAATCCTCATGGTGAATGCATCATTTACCCGAATGTATTTTGCATAACTATTCTGTATTTGCAAGCTTGGATAAAATTCATAAATTTTTACATTATCAAGAAAATTCTCAATTCTAGGGAGTCCTAGCCACAATTGAAGAGAAGCCAACATATATATCAAGAAAGAGGACATATAAAATGAATTATAAAACTTAGCCACACTGAGAGCCCTAGAAAGATCCTCACTAACCTCATAAGCCCAGTCAATATACTGTGTGTCTGAGCAAATAACTTGCACCAAAAAGAAGTACTACTCTACAAAATTTAAAGCTTCTACCTCACCTTTGAGTCGATGCAATATAACCAAAATATCAACAATTTTTGGTTTGAGGTCTGTGCAGAAAAGAGTTTTAGGGACTTTACTTTTGGCTCCTCTTGGCTTTTGAAACCAAGACTGCATGATCTCCTTCCTCCAAATCATCTTCTTCAAGGAGAACTCAGACATAGCTCCACTCATCGTTAAATTAGAGAACTCCTCTCATTTTGGAATCTGCAAGCAATTCACCACTGCTTGTCGATCAATTGAAATCAACACTATTTGGTCAGGCAATAGAATCTGCCTTGTATCTAGGTTGTAATAATTGATGCATTCCAAAATCAACTCTATGGCTTGTACTGCTATAGGGAACCTAGCTACTTCCACTAATCCACTTCCCCAAAGTTTCTCCATTATGGGATGAACTGGCTCTGCTCTTAATCTCCTTTGAAAATCTTGCATATCATAGAAATAGAGTGAAGTATCTATGATAGTCGACCATGCCAACTCAATTCCACCCAATCCATCAAAACCCATGAATCTTGTTGCCATTTTATTTGATGTATGATAGTAAAAACTCAAACAGTTGCAACTAACACAAGAAGCAAACTCTGTAACTTTGAAAATTACTTAAAAGCTCTATCCGATACAATAGTATAATAGTAAATGGTAGTTTGAAAATTTGTTACTTCCCTCTTTATAGAATAACCCTATATTTTCTCATTGAATTTCATAAATTGCACCACATGAGCATAATTAAGGGTTAATCCATTGGATTGGTGAAAGTAAAGGTTCTAAGGGATTTATCTTTATCTTTTCACTAATACTTCCTTTGGCAAAATCCTCTTAACTCAATTCTATTTGCAAAAACCTAATCAATCCACTAATGTGCTTATATTTACTTGCCCAAAATAATCTGCAATCAACTCACATACTTATCATGCTTATAGGAATGATTTTTCTTGAAATACGAAAAATGACCTTCAAGGGTAGAAAACCCACAACAGAGAAGCAGATTTTTGATTTTCCTCTTAAGCTTCTACTTTTACCTTTTTGCCCTAAGCACTTTACTAAAAACCTTTAGGAAACATAAAAGAGGCTTCATGAGCAAAAAATGGGGCCTGCTAGTAACTTTACCTTTCTATTTAGGCCTTTCCAAAAAATTTACCTCTTGGTTCGAAGTTCGCTATAGGAGTAGCTACTTCTAAGTTTTCCAATGATGCTTATCCTAATCATCTTAATGAGTTCTGAGTAATTTTTGCTATGAAAAGATGATAATTTTGAATGTTTTGACCATAATATGGCTTACCTTTCCTTTTTTCAGCATACAAATAGCATTTATGAATCACTACAGAGTTTCACCTTCTGGGTTCAAAAACCCGCTATGGAGAAGAAGAAACTTTGTTTTCTACCAATGCCCATTGTTTTACTTCTTCTACCCTATTCACTTTATTTTAAGGCTCTGGAAAACACAAAATTGACTTCACAAGTGAGAGATGGGACCCATTGGCTCTCTTAATTCCTTTACATACACCTCTTCAAAAAATTGATTTCTGACTTCAAAATCTGCCATGGAGAAGCTCTTTCTTGATTTTTTGCCGGTCACTATTTTATTTATTTTTTGAACTTTAAAATGATTCTCGCTGTGAAATCATGACATCAGTTGAATGATATTTTAATAACATTATTTTCTTTACTTCAATAAAACTTACAAATAGCATTTGCCAGCCTTTGCAAAAATTCACCTTCGGGGTGCAAAATCCTGCTAAGGAAAAGTTGAAACCTGATTTTTTGCCAATTCAATTTTCTCTATCTCCAGACTAAATGAGCTGCAATAAATTCAAATGATGTAGAACAATTCAAGAATCTCCATCGAGTATGGCTCTAAATTACCCCTAAGACTCATTATTATCAAGAAATACCCACCTAGGCTATATGTGACACGAGAGAAGGGAAAATATGAAAACCTAATGGAGAAACCCAATATCTAAAGAGGAAAGACCTATTGACCATACTTTGACAAAACATGACATTAGTTCACTTTCCACTTTACAAAATTTGTATATGGTGAAAAGTGGGGCAACGGGGTTGCAAAAGGGGGAAGATTCTGCAAGTTATTCCATTTTACTTGAGAGGCAGAGCATGGGTTGTTTCTCTTTTCTAGAACTATGTGTCTGAGTTAGAGATAGGATTTTGATGGTTGATGTAATATTGTGAAAGAGTTTTTTTCTCTTTCTTAAAAATAGTTATTTGGCTGTAATGTGTAAAAGGGTCTTTGTAGTCTTTTATATTCAGAGAAGGGAGACTGGAGGTAATTATATCAAAATTGTGACTATGGTGTATTTTCCTTCCACTGATCATGATCTTGGCATCATTTTTAGTTTTCTCTGAAAGACATGCTAATGTCACTATTTTCTTGTTGCACCATCTTTTCAAAAAATCTTTTAAAGCTTTGAATTTTTAATCCTCTCAAGAGGATGGAGGATATATTTTCATTTACAGTATGTAATGCAGTGTACAACAAATTAACTTTTTGTAATCTACTATATTTTGTTTCCTTTCTTTTCAATTATTAATTCTATGTTTCTATTCTATGTTTATGGGTAGATGCTTGATATCGTTTCGTGCTTTCTAGTTAAAAGCATCCACATTTGATTCATTGGATATCTTATACGAGGAGCTGTACCCGATAAAATTCAGAGGAAAGTTATCAATCCCATGATAACCTATCCAATTGTTGGTGTTAGTTTGTCCTTTCACTTGGGCATTCAGGGTCAAATTTGCACATATTTCTTCAAAGGAAAATCTGTTCACTAAAAATATCAAGATATATTAAGCTTTTAAAGGTTATTGCTGGAACAAAATTTAACCTTAAGGGATCCAGATAGAATACCTAGATATCGAGATATGATAAGCTTTTAAATGTTATCTCCATAATGAATTTTAACCTTAAGGGATCTAGATAGAACACCTAGATACCAAGATGTGATAATATTTTAAAGGATATCTCTAGAATTAAGCTTAACATATCTAGATAGAACACCTAGATATTGAAGTTGATAGCATAGAGATTATCAAATTTCATAGAATTATTCCCAGAACAAGACTCAATCCTCAAGAGTCAAGGTTTAGAATATCTCAATACATGTCCATTAAAAGATGAAAAGATTAATCATGATTTATAGAATTATCCCTAGAATGAGGATTTATCCTCAGGAGTCAAGGTTTACACTATCCCGATACTTGTCCACTGAATAGTGATCGAAAGCAAGAGCCTAGAATTATCCCTAGAATGAGGCTTAATTCCCTATAGTCTAGATAGAATACCTAAATACTAGTCCATAAAAGATAATGAGACCTATCAAGAGTCATAGAATCATTCCCATAATGAGGCTTTATCCTCAAGAGTCAAGGTTTAGACTGTCCTGATACCTATATTTTGAACTTTGACAAGAACTGTTATAAGATGTGATCAGCTAATCAAAATATGAGATAGATGATGTAAGATGCTAGATAGAGGGGAACAAGATGCCCCAAGTGATGAGATGCCCCTAGTAATGAGGACATGAGATTCAGATTGTGTTGAAGCCATTTTTGAAAGATTCAATGATGTAATCATCTTGCCCCCTCAGGAGTGAAATCGAAAGATGACACACCAGAAATGTGATGTAGACTAGTATGTTAAGAGATACTGAAGAAATATGAGATTTAGAAGAATGTAAAAGAGATCAAAATGATCATAAGAAAATTTGGAGTCAATTTAGAGTGATGTCAAGGTCCAAAAAACCAAGTTTGACTAGAGTTGACTTGAGTTTACTTTTCTAAAAAATTGGAGAATTTGAAGAAAGATGTGATTTGAAAAGATTCCATGATTCAAAAAGCATTAAAAAAATTGGACTACACAAGCATTCAATTGCGTTAGTCCCAAAATTTTAAAATGTGTTTTTGAGCTACCTATGTGTGTCAAATTTTGAATTCAATCCCAAAAATGGATTTAGAGCAGCCAAATTAGGCTGGGGTGATTTTCATGCCAATCAGAGCACTTTGAAAAATTAGATCAAAACCTATATAAGGGCCCAAAGGGTCATTTTCAAATCATTTGCACTTTGTCTTTTTAGGAGAAGAGAGCTCTAAGGAGAAAGATGGTGGTACCCATGCATTCACACCAATTCGAGCACTCCTGACGACACAGTCAGCCAATGAAGTATGGACATCTAGTGAGTGATCAATAATCTTGCTTCATATTTTGATTTTCACATGTGTTGACATGTTTTTCTAGCATGTTTTAGGTCTTTTGATTTGTTTTTGTGTCGGTCCTCGCATGAGGATGTCTCTCTTGGTGGGGGCCCAATCGCCCTTCGCATGAAGAAGTACCAGGTTGGTACTTCATCACTTGATATTGTGATTTTCCTCATGTAGAGGATACCCATCTTTCATGTGAGAAGCCCTAGTTTTATGATGTTTTATTGCTCATAGCTTGATCACTCTTCACATGAAAAAGTGTATCCTCACACAAAGATGTCCAATCTTGTGTGAGAACATGAATTTTTGTGCAAAAATCTAGTGTGAAATTCAAATTTTGATGTTTGAATTTTGATTTCTCATTGTAATTTTGTGTTTTCTTTCATCTTATTCATTTATCAGAGATTGATTTTTTTCCTATTGTGTTTGTGTGTACAAGTTAACTTTTTCAATGTTGGATTTAGGTCCTATTACCCACGTTACAGATCTCTATTGCAGTAGCTAGATGATGCCTACATGGCACACATTGATAAACTTAGATTATCATATCTATGCTGGATTCCACCAGTTTTGGTGAATCATGGCCTTTTGACTATACTTGTGGAGCATTTCAATTCAGAGATGAACACCTTTCATCTATCGCAAGGAGAGATGACAATCACTTCTGAGGACATCTATAGGATATTGCAGAACCCATTCCATAGACCACAGGTGGTTTGTGACATAGTACCATATATAGGGACAAAGGAACTGAGGGCCATCTTCCAAGAGGACCTCATCATGGGCATAGCCATCAACTAGGAGGAGCTAGTACATACATACGGGCCCATTCATAGGCTGCTAATAGTATTGGCTATATTTATTAGCTATTTCTTGATGCCAGACAAAGGGCAGCATGGGCTGGAGTGTGGATGGGGCTAGATGTTATAGATGATACTAGAGACACCAAAGAGATATGGGTGGGGTTAGTGCATTCTCACCCATATGTTCCACAAGATGCACAAGATAGTCTACCATGAGAGTCTTAGAAATAGGGATTACTGAGAGGGGGGGTGAATTAATAATGTACAAAATTTAGTTTCCAAATGATTATTATTACTTACTTTAAATCATGCATAACAAAGTAATGCTAAATAGTAACAATAAGAATGCACAAAGATAACTCATAACACCAAATTTTGTTAACTAGGGAAACCCTAGCCAAGGGAAAACCCTAGTGGGGGTGGTGCCCACTAGATAATATACTGATATATAATTTCCTTTTTAAAGGATGGACCCCTTTAGGATACTTTGAATCCTTGTTAGGAGATTCCAACCCTATTAGGAGTTGTGGTATAGTAGATGCAAGATGAGCCCACTACACAAACATGCACTTTCGATCACAAGAAGAGCTCACTACTCAAACAAGTAATTAGACTAGATATGAGTATTGTATCTTCTTCTTTAGTTGATCTCTAATCTTTAGCTCAATCTTAGATCACCAAATAGCTCATTTAAAACTTTTCATAGATCGCTGTCACAAAAGTTCATATATAATCACAATTACAAGATAACAATTTCAAGCACACTTCACAACTTTGCAATATTATCGCAAAATGTCCTTGGCATAAATACCATGCCTTTACACAAATTACTGCTAGGTTAGCTAAGACCATAATTTAGTTTTCCAAGTTAGAGTAAACATATAGGATGTTGGCCCTAAGTAATTATTTTGTAAACAAAACAATTCTTTCCTTCAATTTCATTGTCCTGCTTCATCAAAACATGATTAACTCTATTTTGTATAGCTTGTACAAACTTTTGAGGTTATACATGTCATCACCAACATGTATACAATCTCTATGTAGTTTTTCTAGTTATAATATGACATCTACAACAAGTTATAAATGAAACAATACACTACTGTACACCAAATTCTATACTTAGACAATTTTTTGATTACCAAACACTACGTATCTTTATTTCTAAGGTTTCCTATGAACATGTACATCATGTGTTATCATAAATGAAAATAATTACATATCATTATTAGCTAATTGTCAATAGAGAGGAGGAGCATGATGGCTAGTGTATATGTTCTCTAGATATGGGCATGGGAGCACTTGCCAGTTACGAGACCCATTGTTGCAGATGAGAGGCAACCCATGGAGCCTTATATATACCATTATAGAGGCCATTTGACTCAAATATATCTGGGGAAGAGTAAGCAGTGGAGGGATCAATTGGATGACCTAGTGGCCATAGTGTGGAGATCATGGAAAGAGACAAAAGTTTGGGATGATGTATAGGTAAAGCTCAGATATATGTTTTCCTCCTAACCACTAATTGGTTGCTCGATATCAATCATTGAGAGATTTCCCTTGACTCATGTATGGTGACAGTATAGTTGACCATAGGATATTTCATAGGAGTACTATTTGTATGCACAGTTGGCAATAGATGTAGATCAAGGGTGGTTGCCAAGATTAGACCTAGGGTGATTGATGATCAACATGTACACCATAGTAGTTGTCCAATGGGACTATCTACCAATAATAGTAGCTAGGGGGATGACTCTCGCATATTAGGCACATTTTGATAGTCATCCCTTTCCATGGTTCATAGACCTAGTAGGGATGGAAAAGGCCTACTCAGCTAGTATAGTCACTACGTACACCACCACAATAGCCCCAAAAAGAGGGACTTGGACATAGGACATGCTAGGTGTAGATTCTTCCTTGATAGATGAGAATGGACCCAGGTGCTAGTGGGAGTGGGATAGGTTAGAGGTGACCTCAAGGTGAGATGGGTTCCTTAGGAGCCATTAGAGGAGATACATAGAGGCCTCACATAGAGGAGTAGTGGCTAGCTGAGTAGCCAGCTAACCAGGGTGAGGGCAATGAGGAGATGTAGGACCAACCTACTACAAGGGCCCATGATAGAGATATCCTAGTACAAACCTAGGAGACCTTGAGGAGTGTGAGAGAACAAGTGTAGACTACATAGTGGTAGTTAGGAGATTTTCATATACAAGTATCTATTAGGGATACCTAAATAGTAGAGTAGGATTGAGAGATCCATGATTTGTAGGGGTAGTTAGAGCTAGTGGCTCATAGAGAAAAGTAGTAGTAGGAAGAGATCTAGCTATAGTTAGCTAGAGTGGCTTACTATTTTGTAGCTTATATGGTAGTAGTCCCAAATGAGGCAGAGCATGTGCCTCAATTTTCCCAGTATGCATGAGAGTCAGGGGGAGCATGATCTCTAGTGAGACTAGACATGCCTCCTCATCCTCCTCCTCCTCCACTTCCAATGTGGGGTGAGGGGGAAGGAGAGAGTTAGATCATATTTGTTATGTTTTTGGTCTGGCTATGTATTGATTGGTGTGCAAGCACCATTTTATACCATTTTTGAGATCAATAGCACTCAAGTAGTGCCCATTTTTTTGCACTAATGTACACTTTTGAGTTGATATATATATATATATATATATTTATATTTATATTTATATATACAACATTTTTTAATTGAAATACTATTTTCACTTGTCATCTTTTTGTCTTTATAGTTTGTTGTACATGAGATGTTTATGCTATGGTTTATGAATGCACATTTGATATGTTATATGGAGGTAGTGTAGATGAGATGAATAATGATAGAATGTATGAAATGCACAATGTGAATGAACTAACATCTCATGTAGTATTCCATTTTTCTTGTAGTGATATGTATCCCGTGAAGATCGATAAGATGAGCCAAAGAACCCAACACTTGTGCAACCATGAAGAAACATGACACTTTGAAGAAGCCCACAATCCCTCATCATGAAGCATGAAAGTAGATTAGTGATTGAACCATGTGTCTATGAAAATGTAGAGTAGGCAATGCAACCCTATGCTAAATGCAGTCCTAGGTCTAGTTACCAAACTTCGACAATTATCATCATTGAGCATTTAGTGAATCCCACAAATGTCATACAATTCCCACTAACATTACAATCATAGGAATATAAATAGGACATCTATTCTAGTTTTGTCAAGATTAAATGTAAGAATTTGAGGCACAAGAAGCTAGAATGACCAGAACATTTGTCCCTTTTAATGTAGCAAGGTAACATAAGCATCAGAGCATAAATGCTAGGATAACTAGAATGTTTCTGGTGTGTAAACACACTAGACATGTGAGAGATCCTTCTTATGCTAAGTAATCAGTAAGTATTTTGTCCACAATGACCCTTGCATTTGTAACTTAAGAAAAAAGTGTGCTATGTATACTCATAGTGACCTATATGTTCACTTAATAGGACGAGTATAAAGAGTTCACTCCAATAAGAAAGGAGAAGAACCAACCTCAATGAAGAGTATATAAAAGGAGTCAAGGTAAACATAGCCATCCAATATGAGATGGAGGCTCTTATAGTGGACACCTCTTTTATATGGATGCTTCAGATCATTGGAACTAAGCCACAAACGAAAAACAAACAAAAGATCATGCCCCTAGTCCTTGCTTCTCTAGTCAAAATTGAAATCATCAAGTTTCTTAAAGAGACATGATAAAGTGAAAGCTAAATGAGCAAAGAAAATCTTAGCATATCCCAAAGAAGTTTATTGTTTTGAGTTCAGTTTTTTTGTTATAGGATTGATGTCAAGTGTCAATGTTTAGAACATCTATGACAATAGTAGATAGATATAGTTAGAAAAATTGGTGACTGAAGTCAAAGAGGAATCTTCAATAAGAAGAACTTTAGTAGGAACTAAGTGATAGTAGATAGATGCAATTAGAATGACTAGTGACTGACATGAGAGATAGATCTTTCATGAGAGAAATCTTTAAAATGACATGAGTAATAGTAGGTAGATGTAATTAGAATAACTGGTAACTGACACAAGAGATTTTTTTGTGAGAGGAATCTCTAGGTGACACTAGTGATTGTAGGAAAATGCAATTAGAAAAATTGGTGACTGATGTGAAAGAAATTCCTATGACACTATAGGGTGTTGCCCCCGAGTTATGACAATATTCAATCCATGGATACATGAGTGAAAGCAATAAACTAAAGTATGAAATCAATTGTACATGATCCAGAAGATGCACTGCAAGATATAGTATTGGGAACAAGAGGCACATAATTACCAAGTTTTTACCTTCTTGGTAGAGATTCTTTTTTTGCTACCATGATGCCTATTTTCCAACTTTTCATCAATGGTACTTTTTTTGTTTTTCAACTGTTTTTGTATTTTTGTATTTTTTGATTTTTTTAGTATTACCAAGGCACCTATTGCTAGGTTTTCACCAAGATGATGATTTTTTCAAGACTTTTTGCAATTTTTAGATTTTTTTAGGGCATTTAAGTATATACATAGAGCTCTTGAAATCAGATCAGCTATAGAACTGCTTCAGGTGAAGAGTGTTGATGGGCTTTTTGAGTGCCTCTCCCTTAGTTGTAGAAAGTTGGTAAGCATAAGATCCAAACATTGCATTGACTATATAAGGACCAAGCTAGTTAAGTTTTAACTTCTCCTTTTGTATGCGTTGTTGCTGATTCTTAGAGTTTTCTCTTAGAATGAGATCAACCAATTGGATGTCGTGTGGTTGAACTTTCTTATTGTAGCTTCTAGGAATACATTGCTTATCAACTCAGAGATGATCACATGCCACTTGTCAATGTTCATCTAATAATTCTAGCTCTTGAAATCAAGATATTCTATAGTCATCATCAATAATGAGGCCTTTCATGGAGATTCGCATAGTGGGATCTCAACCTCAATTGGAAGCACAATATCCACTCCATATACTAAATCAAAGGGTGTTGTACCTATTGTAGTTCTAATATTTGTTCTGTAAGCCCATAAATTTGGATTAATTTGAAGGTGTGAGTCCCTTCTAGATTTGTTAACTATGTGATGCAAGATCTTAAGGATCATCTTGTTAGATGCTTCTTCTTGACCATTACCCTGGGGGTAATAAATAGAAGAAAAGTGTTGCATGATTCTAAACTTTTTTCACAACTCCTTATGATCCTTGTTTTAAAACTATCCTCCATTTTTAGTAATGATGGAGGAAGGTACACAATAGCTATAGATGATGTAATTCATAAAGAATAGAACTAAAATTTTTCCATTTTCTATAGAGAGAGGGACTACCTCTACCCACTTAGTGAAATAATTTGTAGTTTTAATGATGAACTTGTGTCCATTTGAAGAGGACAAGTGAATCTTGTGTGCTAAAATGTTGTCACACTTCTATGAATCATTACATGTAAGAAAACTCAAGAATGAGCCCTCACAAATCGATCCACAGCTCTCTACTCATAGAGTGCAAGAGTTTGCAATGAAGGCCCTCAGTTTGACCTATTTTTGTGCCCATGCAAGTACACCATGAGATGAGAGATTCAAAGAGGAAAAGCAAGAATGCTAGTCTCCATGATCTTCAAATATGCATGAAAATAAGATCTAATCTATGAAAGCAAAATCTAATCTATAAATGCAAGATCTAAGCTAAAAGCCCATGATGGGTGCAAGAGAGAAAAAGACAAGAAAATAGAAGTTCTCCACAAAAAGCTTTTGTATTCAAACTCCTTCAAAAAAATTGGTCTTCAAACCTGCAGCATAACGATAGCATAATCATGGGTGTCTAAAATGAGGAGAGGGCTCTCCCTTATAAAGGAAATTATGGAGGTGAGAGGCTTCTCACAACCAATATGGGATAATAGAGCTTGATCCATGTGAGACAAAATTTCACCAATGAGAAAAGAGGAGTGGTTGAGAAGAAAGTGGTGATCCATGTGAGACAAGATTCCACCAATTAGAAAAGAGGAGTGGTTGAGGAGAAAGTAGAAAGATAAATCCCACTTAGATCATTTTTTTAAGTGTAGAGAAATTAAATAAAAAGAATTTATTTTATTTCCCTTTTTCATCAAAAGACATATTTAAGTGGGATTTTTATTTAATTAAAAGGGAGCAAGTTCTTTTTAATTAAATAGAAGATATTTAATTAAATTAAAAGAGAGGTTTTCCTCTTAATTAATTAAATGTGGATGAACTGTTTAATTAAAAGAGAGGTTTTCTTTTAATTAAATGGGAATTTTATTTTATTTAATTAAAAGAGAAGATTTTCTTTTAATTAAATAAGACTTGGAATAAAATGATCAATCTTAGAAATGAAATAAATCGAATTTGATCAAGGAAATTGATTTAATAAAATATTACAAACCATTGATTCAAAAAATTTGATAAATTGATAAATTGAATAATGGGGGCCCATAGTCTAGGCGACCATTTTTGGGTGCATACAAATCTGACCCACAAGATCAAAGGCCCATTATTGGAATGGCCATAGTGTGATAGATGGAATTAGCTCCCTGGCTAGAGTGTGAATTAGATTCCCATGGAGCCGACATTGTTTGTAGGACTTGGAATATTTGATTGCCTCTTGCTCCATATTTAGCTAATAGTAACCAGCTCTAATAAGCTTATGAGCTAGTGCCAAGCCGTTAGAGTGAGATCTACAAATGCCCTCATGTACACCTATTAATGCATGTTTGGAGTCATAAGGTTCTAGACACCTAAGGAGTGTTCTGTCAAGACCTCTCCTAAACAATTCATCAACAATAATGGCATACCATGAAGCATTACAGATAAAGTGATGGTTTTTATTCCAAGTTAGATTTTCTAGGATGGTTTAGTCATGAAAGTAAGAGTATATATGGTGGTAGCAGGATGAGTTGTGTCCTACAATAGAATAGATCAACCTAGATTTAGGGGAATTATAGACAAGGTAGAGTAATGTTTCCACCAAGAACTCATGTTGAAGATCATTCTCTGGCATCTGTAACATGGAAGCAAGAGTAGCCATGGCATCAACCATTTTGTTATCTACTTGAGGAATTTGTTGAAAAGTGATATGAGGAAAGTATTTCTTTAGGTCATCCACCATGCATTTATAAGGGATCACCTTTATTTGATATATATCATTGACCTCATTGATTATGAGCTCAGAATCACCAAAGATGTTCAATTGATCCACTCTACATTTAACTAAAATCTTCACACCATTAATGAGAGCTTCATATTTTGTAATATTATTTGTACAAGGAAACAAAATCTTGTACACCTTAGGTAGTGAATACCTCTATGGTGTTATGAATAGTAGTCCTACACTAGATCCCTATTGTGTGAAGGAATTGTCAAAGAATATCACCCAAGTTTGATGTGTAATTGTTAGAATTGATTCATTAGAGAAATCAATGTTTAATGGAAGAAGGCTCTACATTGGTGCTTTTGCTAATTTAGTAGCAATCGCTTGTCTCTTGATAGCCTTTCGTTCAACATACTAGATGTCAAACTCACTTAGTATCATGACCTACTTAACTAATCTTCCTATTAGAGCTGCCTTGCTGAGTAAGTATTTCAGTGGATCAATTTTAGCAACTAGTTTTGTAGTATGGGCAAGCATGTAGTGTCTCAGCTTTTGGGAAGCAAAGACAATTTCTAGGAAAGCCTTCTCAATAACACTATAATTCCTTTCATAAGAAATCAATGTGCAACTCAAATAGTAAATAGCTCTTTCCCTATTGTCATTGTCCTCTTGAGCTAGTAAGATACCAAGAGATGTTTATGTTGTTGAGATGTATAGAATAAGAGGCATCCCATGAAGAGGAGGCATCAAGATCGATGTATTAGCAAGGTATTTCTTTATCTATGTTAGACTATGATTGTAATCTTGGCTCTAATTATATTTCACACCTTTATGTAGAGTCTTGGTAAAAGGTTGTGACCTATCCACCAGCTGTGAGATGAATCTATGAATGGATTGGAGCCTTCCTTGTAAACCCCTCATTTGACTGATATTATAAGGTGGAGGCATATCCATGATAGCTTGAACTTTCTCTAGATCAACCTTGATTCCTTTTGTAGAGACAATGTAACCAAGTAGTTTCCTAGATGTTACACCAAATACACATTTCTTGGCATTAAGTCTCAGACTAAATTTCTCCATATGATCTAGGATGGGTCCCAAATCTTGAAGATGAGTTTTGTGTTTTGTGATTTTAACAAAGGTATCATTGACATAGTCTTCCATTATTTTATGCATCATATTGTGAAAAATCATAGTAACTACCCTTTGATATATAGTACCAACATTTTTTAGACCAAATGGCATTAAATTCCAACAAAACGTTCCCCACACATAGGTGGAAGCAATCTTTTCCTAATCTTTTGGTGCGATTTTGAACTAATTATAACCAAAAAATCCATCCATGAGTTAGTACATCTCATATCCTGCTATCATATCCACTATCATATCAATGTTATCTAGTGGAAAATCATGCTTTAGACATGCTAAGTTTAGATCTCAGAAATTTGTACAAACTCTAATAGATTTATCATAGTTGGAGATTGGAACAATTTTTGAGATCCATTCAGTGTAATCAATAGTAGGGATGAAACCAACTTTCAGAAGCTTTTCCAATTTAGCTTTGACTAGTTTAACCCTTGGCACAATAGATAAGTGATGCATTGTGAGGTTAGTATCTAATCCCAACATATCTGAGTATGTCCATGCAAAGTTTGTCTTTTTCTCTTGGAAGAAGGCAATGAATTCCTCTTTTTCTTTTGGAGATAGTGACTATGCAAGAATTCTCATGTGAGGTTGTTCCTCTATTCCCAAGTTGATTGGCTACATTGGTTCTATCAACACTAATGATCTTTCTTGAAAATTACTAGGAAGTGCATCGAATATCTCATCTATAGGCACCTCATAGAGGTTTTCACCATTCGATATGTCTTTTATTTTTACTATTTTTGGTTTTGATACTACCACAATGTGGTTTTCATCATTGGACCTTTTATTTCTTTTCTTTATGATTGTATGACTAAGATATTTGATGTCATCTTTAGTCATGTTGATGCTTTGTTTGTTGATGGAATATGTTACAGGTTCAACAATGTTTAAGTAGGGAGTTCACTAGATGCATTGGAATTATAGTCTATGAGCTCGAGATAGGTGAGTGAAAGAGATGTGGTGGGTTCAATAGAATTCACAATATAGTCATAAAATGCATGGACAAACAATTAGAGACCTAGAGCGGCTTCATCTGCAAGTGTGTTTGAATACCTTTGAGTTCTCGCATCATTAATCGAAGACCCAATGATACTAGTTAGATAAGACTCATCTGACCTAATCCTAGATGATTCACCTACTTCAAGTTGATTTTTATAGACATGAACTTGATCTATGTCTTTGTTGGTAGTTTCTTTTAAGAGAGAGTCAAATTCATACTCTCGAGAGTTTGTGCTACATGGTGACAAACTATAGAATTCCCCAATAGTGATAGGGATAAACTTTTGTTCAGCCTCTATATTTTTACAAGGTACTCAATGCATAAAGCATGACTAGATTGTCCTCATTCTTGTTGGATATAGGGAGGATCAATAGTGTCACCAGAAGAATTACTATCACCATCCATGGTGTTGACATGTGGTATGAAGTCATCTAGTTCTATGAAGAACTTAGCAAGATCATAAAAAATGGGATAAGGATAAGGATCATCATCATCAACACTGTCTTCATGGTCATTAGACTTATCTTGTGACTCATGTTCATATGAACTCTCAAGTTCTGGTATAAATTTGTTAATCCCTAGATGGAAGGGAATTTTCTTGAAGCTTAGATTAGATGTATCATGATTCCTTTTAGCTATCGGTCTAACAAGATCAATTAGACCATTTTTGTTGCATCCAATAGGACTAGTCCTCTTATATCAAAAAAATTTCATGAGTTTAAGACCTAGACCATACTTTTTAGGAGTAATTTCACGAGACTATTCTATGAGGTCAACTAGAGTCTCATCTTTGTATATCCATGTAGTAATAGCTCTATTTTCAGCTTCTTCTTCAAGAGGTATAGTAGCTTTGACAAAGATACCATCGTATTTAGTTTGAGGTTTCAACACAAGTGGTTTGTTCACTTCAGATGGTCTCCCATAGTGATGAGGAGACTCGAGAAGAGACATCAAAGATAGAACTAGTTCTATGCGATATTCACCCATTCTAGTTTCTTTCAACTTGAGTGATTGCTTGATTTGCTTTAGCTTGTTATCATGATAGTCTATAGATTCTCTATTAGTAGGTACAAAGTTTTTAGTAGATTTTAGAATGTTATAGGTATAGCTAGTACTTGTAGGTATGGTGACTTTAGAGCCATGAAATGGGAACTTTACACATTGATGGTAAGTGGAAGGCATAGCTCACATCTCATGTATCCATGGTCTTCCTAGCAGAATCTTATAAGCTAAGGGAATGTCTAGGACTTGACAAGTGACATCCTTTTCTACAATACCAACCTAGAGAGTAACACAATAAGACCCAAAGATTTGCACACTATTGGTCATGTTTTTGCCTTGTCCTTTCTTGAACATGTTTTTCTATGAATTCCTGGTTCTTATATACAAATTAGGGTTTGGTCTTATCAAAATTTGATTAACCCTTAGAAAAAACCTAATTGAAAAAGTTTCATGCCCTAATCAAGTCCTTTAGGTCATTTGTTTCTACCTTGTAAAATGAGTAGGAAAAATCATTTTTGAAAAAGTATATTTTTCAGGAACCTTTTAAAGAGTTTTCAATTTTGCCTCATAATCTCCCAAAATTTTCTTTACTGTCAGATCTTTTTAAGATCTATGGTAGTTGCCATGTTTCCATAAGAACTTTCTTGCATTTTACAACACATGACATGTTGACCAAGCAAGTTGTTACATGCAGGACCCAGTTAGTAACAAAGCACAATTTCAAAAGTGAATCATTCACACCATCAAATATTTTGAAGATCAATAGTGTTCGCTATATCACGACCATAAGTTACAAGGTTTTTATCACACATGACATAGCAACTACCACAAATAAAAATAGGGTGGAACCAACCCTAAAGATGGGCGCCAAGATTTTTTTTTCCATAAATGAGCTTTGCTAGCATGATGAATGAGAGAAGTGTTAGGTGTAGTAACAGAGTTACCAAGGAAAGAACGTACTATTTTTTCTTTTCACAATGCCAAATTTCTATAGATTCATGGTGGTCACTATGTTGCCACTAGAAATTGTGAGAACTTTGTCAATCATGATATGGTGACCTCCCACAAAAGATAAACATAGTGGGGCCAAAAGTAAATACAACACCATAAATTTTGTCTATCATAAGTAAAGCATTGTCATCATTATAGAATGTCAAATGTGGTAGGCATAGTAAAGAGTGAACCATGCAATGAACATGTGTTTCTTTATGATGCAAGATTTCTTGAACAAATATGGTGGTCGCTATGTCACCCCTAAAACTTACAAGAATTTCACTAGTGCAAAATGGTGACCTCCCATGAAAATAGAACGTGATGGGACCTAGTTTCAAAAAGCAATGCTGAAAAAGACTACTTGTTATAAAGAGCTCTACCAGCATGTCAAGGTGGTATTATATCATGTGCCACCATGGATTCACACTCAAAAAAGGGTATTGCTTGATTAGTGCTATTAGATCTCTCCTAGATCGATGGTGGGTGCCATGTCACTATAGAAACTTGCTTGATCTTTAGTACACATGACATGGAGAAAAAAGGAAAGAATAGAAGGGTCCACCATAGTTTCAATAAAATAATTGTGAGATGATCATCATTTGATAAAATTTTCATCAATGATGGTCACTATTTCACAATGAGGAGTTGCTTGATGTTTATGCATAGTGACATAGCGAGAGTGTGACGTGTCTCCATGAGTGCTAGTGGGTCCAAAATAAGTTGTCATCACTATAAAGGTAACATATTTTTAGGAGATCATAAGAAGAAAGAGGAAAAGCTTACAATGTTACGATGTGGTTGGAACATCAGAGAACTCAACACTGGGTCTACAATGCTATGATGGAGCCCCTTGTCATGTGATTGGGGAGGTAAGGATAAAGAGCTATGATATTATGAGAACTATCTTGTTCATAAGATTGGTAATGTGGAGCATAAACATTAAGATATTACTATTTCATCATATTATCGTAAGATCACAAAATTAAAATGTTTCAAATGAATGCATTAGGAGATGTGGGGCCCACCCAAGAAGCAGTTCAACAAATGGTGATGTGGCACTAGCTTGGAGTTCATCATATGTTTGGAAGGGAAAATGTGAAGATGTGCAATATTACGATCATATCGTGAGGTTAGGAGCTCGAGGTCAAAGGTTTGTGATATTTAAAATTTTTGTAAGATTGTAGAGTTAAATGCAATGTATTGCGATCCTATGAAATGAGGAGCTTTTCTTAAGATCAAGAATGTTAAAATTTAAAGGTAAGATGATATACATTGTCATATAATCATAAGCTTATAGCATTGGGTGATGAAATTTCAAATGTTGAGAGGAAGATGCAGGGCTTGACCAAACAGTGATGGTCAAATCAAAACTCAACACTTGGCACATGTGGATTGGAGGGAAGGGAAAAATGAATAAAAATTAAAGGCTCAGAGATATTCAATGATCAAAATTCAAAAGTTGAAGAGCTTCAAATAAATTTAATGTTTTATATAGTTTATACTATATGGACATTTAAATGATTCATTTTGAACTCTATTCATTACCTCGAGCATGGAAATTCAAATCAGCACTAGAGGCACCATTTTCATCCAAAATCTGTAGTATGATATATTGTTGGAACCAAGAGAAGATGAACTATCCATCTTTGTAATCAATTTTTGCACAAGAGGTCACTGGTTAGAGTTATGTAAGGATTTGTCTCAAATGCCTAGTTTTTAGTTTAATTCAATTGAGATGGTTCATATCTAATTCCTAGTGAAATAGTCAACTAAGTGAATGTAAAAGGTAGTAAAATATAGTTATGGGTGAGTTTTGTCTTCTCCAAATCTATTGAACCAAGGTATTATCTACATTTCATGATGGTTTTTAGAAATTTTAGTAACAAAAGGGTTTTCATCATTAAGGAAGAAATATTTTGGGTTTGTTACAAAACAATGATGAAAACCAAATCAAATCTCATGGGTAGAAATATGAGAGAGGTTTTACAATAGCAAGGAATAGAGATTCAAGTGGACACATGTCACTTCCAGATCAGATCTAGGATTCCATTTTTCTTTGATTTCTTTCTCTTTCTCATCCATTTTAATTGTTGGTAGTTTTCACTATGAGACCACATTATTGGTTTCAATTTTTTACTATGAGACCAGGTTGTTGGTTTGTTTTACTTCCTGTCTATTGAGTAGAGCTCTAGATGTGAAGGCTACACACCCTTTCTTATGTAAGTTTTTGGGTTCATTTCATGTCTTGTTTCTCTGAGATAATAAAAATTGATGATAGATCATGTAATATATCTTGAGTTTCATTTAGTGTTACTAGTTAATGTATTCAATCTTTCCAAGGATAAATACAAAAGGGGATTTACAATGAATTATCTATGTTCTCTTATTCTATCTCCTAATTCTTCATATGCCATTAACTTTGTGATTGAATGAATAAGGTTCATTTAATTTAAGACAACTTGGATGATTTGCGTGTCATATTTGTTGTTGGTTTTATTTCAAGGAGTTAGTAAATGTTTCAATGATTTGATGGGGTTTCTAGTGTATGGAGGGGATGCTAGTAACAATGGAGTCTAGAGATTTCAATTGATAAACTTAATTGTAAGGCAATCAAGTTAGGTCATCCTACTGGTAGTGACTCTATGTTGCAATGGATAAGGCACTGATCACTAAATCAAATACAAGCTGAGATGAAGGTCATTTGCACAAATCATTTTAATCAAATCAATTCAATTTTTCATGTTTTATAATGGGCTGAAAGGAATTAACCCTCACTTAGCTTATGGGTTCATAGGTTATGATTTGTAGCTATTTTATTCCTATTTTATTGCATAAGTATTAGAAGATATAAGGGTTTCATCTACTTTTTCAAGATTCGAGTGTATGTTTTAGCACTGGTAACATATAAGTGAATATGAGTACACCCACCTAGGTTTTTTAGAGCCTAAAGTAGAAGAAGGGTCTAGCCTTATAGTTGGCCCAAGATTTGCAATCACGTACATCCATCATAGGAATTTTCTAGCCTTAGATGTATTGGTCTGATTTCCTTGTTATTTTTAAATTTGTTAAATCAGGAGCCAACATGATGGTAACTCTACTGGAGACTGTATTGAAATTGAATGGTTGACAAACCTTGGGAATTTGAGAAAAGGAGATTCAATACAACAGAAGAAGTGCATGAAAAAAGTTGTAGCAGTAAGTTGTCTGATGTGTTTTCTAGTTTTCTTACTCAAAATATCATGCACCCCAATGATTCTTTGTTTAGGACAATAGTATCTTTGAAGGTTGAATGCAAATTATATTGTTAGTAGGTTTTATCTTCAATCAATTCAATTGGGTATTGTTTTCAAAGTACTATTGTAAGTTTTAGAGTCAGGAATTGGTTTATGATGTGTATTCTCTTTTCAAGATGTTGATGATCTACAAGTTTTTCATATTGAAAGTTTGGTTTAGAATTTGCAAGTGGTAAATTATTTCAAATCATTTCTCACAAAGTGTCAGTGGTGACTCTAGTCTAAATCTTTGTACTAGTGTATGGTTTATTTTAATATCAAAGGCTTTCAGTATTTATGGGCAGATCTAGTTTTTTGGGAAAGAGGAAGTATAAGTTTCTTGATTGATAGTTTATGTGGTTACTTGTATCTACTACAGTAATTGATTCAAAAGGTGAATAACTATTGTGATTTCATTTTCCTCTTCAAGGAGGTGGCATCTCTACAAAGGTTTTATCTATGGTGTGAAGGATTTCATGTTTACATAGTGCTAATCAGTAGATCAAAAATTTCATGTAGCAAAAAATAAAGGTATTTTTAGTTTTCATGTATTTGTCTTTCATGAAAGTTGAAATGGTTGCCTCCATCTAGTGGTTTTAGCACTAAGAAAATAGAGGTAGAAGTTTAAAGTTTTAAAAGATGGATTCACTGTCTAGGTCTGAAAGTGTTTGTGAAAATATTGCTAGGCTAAAAAGGAAGATTCACAATAAGACCGTCATTCACTTAAGAAATGCAATTGGTAATACTAAGGGTCTTAGTGGATTTCAAGTTTACATGAATTTTAAATTAGTAGTTATGAATCTTGATGGGTATTGTAGACCTAAGGAGTATTCATGGCCAATGGTACTCTTAGAAGTGTTTATGCCACATTTAGTCGATTGTTCCAAAGTCAAGGCTAGAAAATATTTTTGAATTCCAAGATTTTATCATGGAGATTGAAAGTGATTTGAATGCTAATGAATCTAATCATTATAGAAATGAATATGCTGCGAATTATAATGAACAAAATGAATATATTGAACATGATGTTGAAGATGAAGAGTCTTAGCTTTATGAATTAGAGGATAGTAATCAACAATTTGATGATAGGAATAATGTGGATTCATTTGGTTATGATGATGATTGTAAAGAAGAGGAAAAATTTAACAATAGTAAGAATCTTTCTTCTAGTGATGGATATGAATGTGTTAAGATATCAGTTATGGAGGTATTGTCTAAAGAAGAATATGTATGTGATGATCAGAGTTCTAGTTTTTTAGAATGTATTACTAATGAGGTTTTTGTTATAAGTGTGTCAAGTTATCTGGATAATAATCAAAGCCAAGGAAAATAAACTAGTGATGAAGTCTTGTTAAGTGTTGATGAGATTTCAGATTTGTTGGCTCATGATTTTGAAAGGTATGCATATCTATCCAAGGATTTTTGTGCTTTGCCACATTTTTCCTTTTCATATGGTGAAGTCATTTCCCCTAAACTTGATGTGGAAGAAGATATAGTTTTAGAATATGCTATGTAAGGTTTTGGAGGTGTATGTGATGGTAGTTCATACATCAATACATGTAGAAGTTGAGAAAACCAACTTCATAGATCCTCAAGAACATTTGCATGCAAATATCCTACAATGAAGAGAAACCAAAAAACAAAAAAAGTAGAGCTTAGAAGTTCTCAAGAATATGAGAGTGAAAATTTATTCTAAGTTATGAAAACAAAATACAAAAATTCAACCTTTTAAGGTGAACAAAACCCTAAAGGAAAGAAAACTAGGTTTTCACATTATAATTAATATAAAATATTAATTATATGCACCTAAGAGAGCTAAAGCAACTAGAGTAATAAATATCTTACTCTAACACCCCCCCCCCCCCCCACCTTAAGCAAAGCTTAGGAGGAAGCTAACCTAAAAAAGCTATGAAAGTAGCAAAATGGGTCCTGGCAACAAGGCTTAATCAGGTACCTAATACAAGGAAATCTTTGTGATCTGAAAACAAAGGAGAAAACCCAGTGGGAAAAACCCCTCTCCAAAAAGAGATGAAAAAATAGCAAGAAAAAAAGGCTCAAGAGACTCTCTCAAAACCATAAACAACCCCCCCATGAGAGAGAGATGAGACATCAAAGCCCTCCCAGAATGATGAAGCTCCTGTAGAAATGACTAGAACTCCAATGTGAAAGAAACAAGGGCACAAAAAGAGGAAACCAATAAATGACAGTAAGGCCTAAGTGATGCTCAAAGGAGTAGACATGAGGATCTTGAAAAGGAAGCCCCAATGTAGGTGTGCAAACATTGTCATGAAAGAGGAGATGAATGTCCTCTATAGAATCCACAACAAGTGCTTTTGAAGGCTCGATTAGTGGAGCTGGAGGGTCCGACAGAGTTGAAGAAGAAAAGAATTTAAGAAGATGTGGTGTGGTGATCTCAAGAACAATATAAAGGTTCATGTGTCCTAACTGCACCACATGATGCTCTCACAAAAGAGAAGAAGTATGCTTTGATGATGGAGATGGTGGACCAAAGTGTGAGAAGGTGTAGAGATGGGTGGTATGATCAATTGTCCCTATAGCAATAAGGCCTCCTATTGCACTATCCTGAATGTAGACTGAATATGTAGTGAACTCAATTGTCTTCCTTAATCGACTGTGTGTAATCTGATACATCAAGAGAACGTTTGCAGAGAGAGATGGAACATACAATACATCATTGAATGTGCCATCTTGAATGCAAACTGAACCTTTCCCACAAACTATTAAAGTAGTGTTATTCCCCATGAGAATATGAGGAATCGAAGAAGCATCAATAGAGGGGAAGACCCCTTGAGAAGATGCCATATGGTGAGAAGCACCTAAATCCAGTATCCAAGGGACCTAGGAAGAGGATGAAATGGAAGCTCATAATGTGTGACCCTATCCAAAATCTAGTGAAGAGGTGGAAGAAGACTGAAAAGAAAACCCCTATGAGGTAGAGGAGGATGGGGATGAAATAGAGCTCTTTTGAAGAGGGCTTGCAAATCTAAAATCTATTTCTCATAGCCATCAAATCTCTTCTAAAAATAATGTGCCTCATCATGAGCTCCTTTTTGACAATAGGAACAAGAAGGAGTCTCAGTCTTCTTTTTCTCCTTCTTCTTAGAAGAAGATGATGGACTAGTAGAGTGCTGAGAAGAGGAATCAGTTATCTACTTTAGCTTCTACTCTTGTGTATCCTCAGAAAGTAATGGTTGTGATGGTTAACTTGTAAGTGAATCAATCTGAGTGAGCTTGGACTACTCATGAGTTAACCTATCATAGAATATCTCAAAAGAAGGCATCTGATGTTTGTTACCCAAGGCATCCATAGTGGAGTAGAAAGTGGAAAAAAAATCTAATACTCTCCTTGTAACTTTGAGAGTATCAAAAAAATACACTCATCTCTTTTGTTTCTACCACATCTCTGCAAGACTGTGCACAGAGATTTAAACTTCATCAAGAAGTACTCAATGGTGGGGAAATTGGTAGGTGTCAAAGAAGTCAACTCTACATCAAGCTATAGTTCCTAGAACTCATTCACTATGCCAAACCAAGTTTGGAATTTGGTCCAAATAGCCAGTGGAGTGGTCAAACTATCCAAGTGAAATAGTAGACTATCTGAGATGTTCAATGCAATTAGTCCCATGGCTTCATTCATTTTATTTTTGTGCTAAAGGACCTAAAAATGGCACTACAAAATAGGTTGGTTCCAATCTAGGCATGACCATAAGCCTCTTAACATGAGAAGCCTAGTCATTTGTGTCTTCTAGGTGTGATAGTTGTGCAGCGTGAGCCAGATCATAGAAGGATTTAACATTGAGAGAAAGAAAAGATGGAAGTATAAGGGTTTAATTCCAAAGAAAATTACATAATAGAAAATGCTTCCCCCACAATGAATAAAAAAATCCCCTAAAACCAAAGCAATGACTATGGAAAAACACAAAAACTAAGAAAAGAACTTGGAATTCAGATGCAAAGAAGAGGAAAATAGAACCCTTTAATTCAATACCAAATTTGGAAACTCAAAAAAACTTGAAATAAAATGAAACTAGCACCATTGTCTCCATCTCTGAGTCAAATTTTTGGTGCTTCTTTTGGATTGCAAAAATACGTCTGTATCCTCAAGTTATGAGCAAAAAACTGACTGTAGGTCCAAAAGAGTAGCTCGCTTGAAAATTACAGACACTATCTTAAATTTGATGCACATATGACCATCACCAAGACATCACCAAGAAAAAATCTAATCACTAAAAAGATGACATCAGTAGTCAAAAAATGACATCATGTGGCTAGAAAGTGAGGTCAGCCAGTGTTGTTAAAAAAGTGATGTCAGCTGATGGAATAATGATGTCAGTTGACGAATTGCTAATGTAGGTGTGACAAAAAGTGATGTTAGGGTGATGCCAAATGCTGGAGCAGTGAGTTGGAGAGGATTGCTGATTGCAGTGGCACCTAGGAGGAGAACTTGATGGCACTACTGGCTGGAGCTAGGTAGAGGTGGTGCATGGACAGTCAGCTAGTGGCGATGGGGCACTGACCGTGCCACTAGTGTTGCACTAGCTATGGTTGAGCATAGGCCAAGTGAGGGTGGTGCTCCATTGGTTGTGGGGTGGTGCTAGGGTGGCATGTGGGCAGAGTGCCCAAAAATCATACATTTTAAATTTTTTAAATTTTTTTTTGAACCCTACATCCATACAACCGTACCAGGGGGCCAAATAGTTTTTCCAAAATGCCTTGTAGCTGAAAAGAAAAAGTTTTATATATTTTTTGACTGCAAATGGCCTTTTGGATCTAATGGCGGCATCTATTTGGGCCCAAAGTGCCCCAAAAATTCACCCTTCACCCTTTTGAAGGAAAAAACTTTGAAAAAGCTGGGGTTTCTAACTCCAAATCATGTCTTCATGAATCTTCAGACAAGGAAGAAACAGGTCCACTTTGATACCATGTAGAAGTTGAGAAAACCAACTTCATAGATCCTCAAGAACACATACATGCAAATATCCTGCAATGAAGAGAAACTAGAAAATGAAAAAAGTAGAGCTTAGAAGTTCTCAAGAATATGAGAGCGAAAATGTATTCTAAGTTATGAAAACAAAATACAAAAGTTCAACCTTTTAAGGTGAATGAAACCCTAAAGGAAAGAAAACTTAGTTTGTTCATTATAATGAATATAAAATATTAATTATATGCACCTAAGAGAGCTAAAGCAACTAGAGTAATAAATAACTTACTCTAACAATACACACGATGACTTCTATGTTGAGAAGGAAGATGTAGAGATAAGGTCTATTGCTAGTTTATTTTATTCTTGTTTTCATGAGGCTAAGATACATTTTGATTATTCATATGATGAGGAAAGTAATAGTAATGAAGTAGTTCATTCTAATGAGTTATTTGAGGAAAACATTGATATGGATCAACAAATTGTGAAAATGCAATTTCATGATGATTCTTTTGATTTGGTATCTAATCATTTGTTGGAGTGTGAGGAAATTGTAGTGTATGTTTAGTCTGATTTATGGAGTACTGATATTAAAAATGAGGAGAAATCAGATTTTACATTCTCTTCATATCCAAATGCACAAGGTGAGTTACAAATTGATTCATGTAACTCGTTGAATGAAGTATAATGTGTCTATGGTTAAAGCTATCCATGAGTTAGTCAGTGATGATCAATTTTAGTTTCATATTAGTAGTTATAATCATGATGATTCATATTTTTATTGTGAGCAAGATGAAGAAACTATGTCTAGTTTTTATATGCACTATGAAAATGATGATGATAATTTTGTTTTTCCTAATGAATTGATTAAAAGTGCTAATGTGTTGGGTGAAACAAAGGAGAATGAGAGTTTTAGTTTACCTCAAGAAGATGTCAATGATAAGCATGTATATGATATAGGTAAGAACATTTGAAAGCTTTATAGTGGCCTGACACCATCGTTTGTACATAGTAGGAGTAGATTTATTGCTTTCAATAAAATTGTTTCGAAGGAAGTTTTTGTTGTCAGGTCTATGGTCTGCTTCTTCTAAAGATCTAAATTTTTACCATGCCCACAAGGGACATGCATCCATGTACATAGCCACTATTGGTCATGTTTTTACCTTATGCTTTCCTAAACATACTTTTCTATGATGCAGGAGCATCCAGAGGTATAAGGGCAATCCTGTGTCACCCAAAAAATATATACTTAGACTTAATTTCTATTTCATGTGTTTTCATTTTTGGATACCCATTTGGGTAAAATAAAGGTTCCAACTCTCACAGTTCCACTATCAGTGTGTTTGAAAATCTTGAAAAAATAGGAGCATGTAATTGGGCCATCATTTTGGTAAACTAGAAGGTGTGAATTGGCCAAATGAATGTAATCATGATTTAGAGCATTCCAGAAAAAGAATCAGGTCAATAGGCCCCACGGTTTGAAAGTTATTGCAGTTTTTTGGATTTTTGAGACCTCCTAAGAATGCTTCAAGGTCAGGTTAGGGGCATTAAATGACCTAAAAAAGGGTTGAAAATGGGGGATGAGAAAAGCTCATCCATAGGGCTATAGAGCACTTTGAGAGCTTTTTGAAAATGTAAACAGTTCGTCAATCGGAGCTACAGTTCAAAAGTTATGCCTCCCGAAAGTTCGGTTACCATTTCTGGATTCTTCTAGATTTGCACCGACTTCTAATGCAGCTTTTGGAACCTTCTATTTGGTCGGTGGATGCCTACTAGCAATTTCTAGAATGTACTCCTAGTCCTTAACCCCCTGGGGTCTATTTAAGGAGATTTCTGGCATTGTAAAAAGTAGTTCAAAGTGGAGTTTGAGAGGAGGTACTGAAAAGAGAAATTATCTCCAGATCTATGCCATTGTAAGCCCTTAGGGCATGTTTTGAAGTTTATTTTCTCTGTACTATTTGTACTAGCTTATTTTCTCAGTTAATACAATTTCCCTTTTTTGTTGTGTTCATTCTGTTGTTGAGTTGTGTCCCCATCATTCTATGAGTTCCTAGTTCTTATATACAAATTAGGGTTTAGTCTTATCAAAATTTTATTAACCCTAAGAAAAACCCTAATTGAACAAGTTTCATGCCCTAATCAATTCCTTTAGGTCATTTATTTCCACCTTATAAAATGAGCAGGAAAATTTGTTTTTGAAAAAGTATATCTTTTGGGAACATGTTAAAGAGTTTTCAATTTTTCCTCATAATCTCTTGAAATTTTCTTTACCATCAAATCTTTTTAAGATCTATAATAGTCACCATGTCACCATAAGAACTTGCATGCATTTTACCACATGCGACATGATGACCAAGCTAGCCATTACATGCAAAACCTAGTTAGTAACAAAATATAGTTTCAAAAGTGAATCATCTGCACCATCAAATCTTTTGAAGATAAATGGTGGTCGTTATCTCACAACTATAAGTTATAAGGTTTTTATCACACATGACATAGCAACCACCACAAATGAAAACATAGTGGGACCAAACCTAAAGATGGGCGTCAAGATTTTTGTCAGCCATAAATGAGCTTCACCAGCATGATGTATGTCAAAAGTGTGAGGCACGGTAAAGGAGGTACCAGGGAAAGAACATGCTATTTTTTCTTTTCATGACGTTGGATTTCTATAGATTCACGGTGGTCACTATTTCACCACTAGAAATTGTGAGAACTTCACCAATAGCGGCATGGAGACCTCTCGTGAAAGATAAACACAATACGGCCAAAAGTAAATATGGTGCTATAAATTATGTCCATCATAAGTAAAGCCTTGTCATCATTATGGAATGTCAGATGTGGTAGGCATAGTAAAGAGTGAACCATGAAATGAATGTGTGTTTCTTCATGATGTTGGATTTCTTCAACAAATATAGTGGTTTCTATGTCACCACTAGAACTTACAAGAATTTCACTAGTCATGACATGGTGACCTCCTATAAAAATAGAAGGCAATGAGACTTGGTTTCAAAAAGTGGTGCTAAAAAAGACTACTTGTTATAAAGAGCTCTACCAACATGTCAAGGTGGTATTATATCATGTACCACCATGGATTCACACTTAGAAAAGGATATTGGTTGATTGGTGCCATCAGATCTCTCCTAGATTGACAGTGGGCACCATGTCACTATAAAAACTTGATCGATCTTCAATGCACACAACATGAAAACCAAAGGAAAGAATAGAAGGGCTTGCCATAGTTTTAATAAAATAATTGTGAGATGATCATCATCCAATTGAGGTTGCATCAATGACGGTCACTATGTTGCTATGAGGAATTTCTTGATGTTTATGCATAGCAACATAGCGAGAGTATGACATGCGTCCATGAGTGCCAATGGTACCAGAATACGTTGTCACTAGTGTAAAGGTAATTTATTGTCAAGAGATTGTAGGAAGATAGAGGAAAATATTGCAATGTAACAATGTGGTCAAAATAGTGGAGAACTCAGCATTGGTCTATGATGCTATGATGGAGCCTCTTGTGATGTGATTAGGGAGGTAAGGATAAAGACTTATGATATTATGAGAATTTCCTTGTTTGTAAGATTGGGAATGAGAAGCATAAAGCTTAAGATATTACAATTTCATCATATTATCATAAGATCACAAAATCAAAATGTTTCAAAATTAGGAGATGTGGGGCCCACCTAGGAAGCAGTTCAACAAATGGTGATGTGGCATCAGCTTGGAGTTCATTGTATATTCAAAAGGGAAAATGTGAAAGTGTGAAATATTAAAATCATATCATGAGGTTGGGAGCTCAAGGTCAAAGGTTTGCGATATTAAAAAATTTCATAAGATTGTAGAGTTAAATGCAAGGTATTGCGATGCTAAAAAATGAGGATCTTGTCATAAGATTAGGAATGTTAAAATTTAAAAGTAAAATGATACACATTTTTGTATAATCATAATCTTGTACCATTGGGTGATGAAATTTCAAATGTTGAGAGGAAGATGTGGGGCCCAACCAAATGGTGACGATCAAATCAAAACTCAACGCTTGGCACATGTGGATTGGAGGGAAAGGAAAAATGAATAAAAATTAAAGGTTTAGAGATATTCAATGCTCAAAATTCAAAAGTTGAACAGATTTAAATAAATTTAATGTTTTATATAGTTTATACTATATGGACATTTAAATTTTTCATTTTGAACTTTGTTCATGACCCGAGGCTTGGACATTCAAATCAGCATCCGAGGCACCATTTTCATCCAAAATATGTAGTATGATATACTATCAAAACCAAGAGAAGATGAACTATCCATCTCTATAATCAATTTTTGTATAGGAGGTCATTGGTTAAAGTTATGCAAGGATTTGTCTCAGGTGCCCAGTTTTTAGTTTAATTCAATTGAGGTGGTTCAGATCTAATTCCCAGTGAAATGGTGAACTAAGTGAATGTAAAAGGTAGTAAAATACAGTTATGGGTGAGTTTTTTCATCTCCAAATCAACTAAACCAAGGTATCATCTGCATCTCATGATGCTTTTCAAATATTTTAGTAATAGAAGGGTTTTCATCATTAAGGAAGAGATGTTTTGGGTTTGTTACAAAATAATGATGAAAACCAAATTAGATCTCATGGGTAGAAGGATGAGAGAGGTTTTACAACAGCAAGGAATGGAGATTCAAGTGGACACATGTCACTTCTAAATCAGATCTAGGATTCCATTCTTCTTATATATCTTTCTCTTTCTCATCCATTGTAATTGTTGGTAGTTTTCCCTATGAGACCACATTGTTGGTTCCAATTTTTTATTGCAAGACTACGTTATTGGTTGGTTTTACTTCCTATCTATTGAGTAGGGCTCTAGCTCTAAAGGCCACACATCCTTTCTTGTGTAGCTTTCTAGGTTCATTTCATGTCTTGTTTCTTTGAGATAATGAAAATTGATGATAGATCATGTAATATATCTTGAGTTTCATTTAGTGTTACTAGTTAATGTATTTAGTCTTTCTAAGGATAAATACAAAAGGGGATTTACAATGAATTATTTGTGTTCTCTTATTCTATCTCCTAATTCTTCATATGTTAACTTTGTGATTGAATGAATAAGGTTCATTTAATTTAAGACAACTTGGATGAGTTATGTGTCAGATATGTTGTTTCTTTTAATTTAAGGAGTTAAGTAAATTCTTCAATGATTTGATAGGGTTTTTGGTGTATGGAGGGGATGCTAGTAAGAATGGATTTTGGGGATTTTAGTTGATAAACTTAATTTTAAGGCAATCAAGTTAGATCATCATGTTGGGAGTGACTCTATGTTGCAATGGATAGGGCACTGATCACTAAATCATATGCAAGCTGAGATGAAGGTCATTTGCTCAAATCATTTTAATCAAATCAATTTAGTTTTTCATGTTTTGTAGTGGGCTAAAAGGAATTAACCCTCACTTAGCTTATGGGTTCATAGGTTATCATTTGTAGCTATTTCATTCCTATGTTATTGCATAAGTATTAGAAGATATAAGGGTTTCATCTGCTTTGTCAAGATTCAAGTGTATGTCTTAGCACTCATACCATACAAATGAATTTGAGGTACACCCACCTAGGTTTTGCAAAGCCTGAAGTAGAAGAAGGGTCTAGCCTCAAGTGCATCCATCATAGAAATTTTCTATCCTTATATGTATTGTTCTAGTTTCTTGGTTATTTTTAAATCTATTAAACTAGGAGCCAACATGCTCGACTTTGTTATATGCTTTGATAGTTATCTTGCGATGGGGATCAATAGACTCTTCTGAATAGTCCAGTTGTCTAAGTAGAGTAGTAGAGACAATGTTTAAACCAACTCCATTATTAATGATCACATGTCAAACACATTTTTGGTGTATCATGACCTCAATGTGTAGAGGTTGATTATGTAGATGACTCAGTGAATAGTCCTCCTCCTCAGAGAATACATATAGTAAGGTGAGGTCAAATGACCTACCATAGATTGGAACCTCTCAAGATCAAGATCTTGAGGTACATTTGCCTCCATGAGGGCTTTGTTAGGGATCTTCCTATGAGCAGGCAATATTTTGAGCAATTCAAAGATCATGATTTGAGCATTTGTTCAATGTAACTGATTGAGGATACTATAGCTAGTAGCCACAAAAGTTGTGGAAAGTTTTGTTCCTTCACCAAAAGGACCAATAAGAGGTTTATCTTTGTGTTGTTCTAGCTCAAGAGCAGAAGATGTAGGGCCTTTGAGTACCAACTTAGCACGAGAACCTATAACAACATTGATACAAAATTGTGATGGTTTTTTTTAGTTGTATTGAAAGTAGGGCCCCTTAAGACAAATGGTGTCTTAGATTTAGTTTTTTCTTGTTTGTCCTTGATGGTAATAATGTCACAATACTCAAAATCCATCAATCCAACCTTGTGGACTATCTCATCATCATCATTAGAGTACCTATAGTTGATCTTGTTATGAGATTTCTATTTTGAGTTTTCTCATTTCTCGTAAGATAGGAATGACTCCTTGAAAGCCTTGTGATCCGAGTTCTTGTTATGTCCATCCACAACAATGTCACCATCATTGATTAAGTCTTGGACTTTGTGATGTAGGTTAATATAATTTCTTGTTTTGTGACCTTTGTTTTGGTGGTATTTGCAAAATGTGGTTTTGTTTTACCATGGTAGTCCTAGTTGTGGATCATAAGGATGAGAGTTATCCAAAGGAGAAATGAGCTTGTTTTGTAGCAAGGTCTTGTAGACCACATCCAAAGGTTCACCAAGAGGTGTATATTATCATTTTGGGCATGTGACCCAAGATGAGTTTTTTAGTTTGTTTCCAAATGTCTTGTTGTCAGAAGGAGATTTCTCAACATTCTTGGACACTTTGAGATTGTTGATAAGATTGAAAGTTATCTTAGCAGGTTTAGGAGTAATGTTGTCAACAACTCAATCATGCAAAACCTCTTAGTTTTTTTTCACATACTTATATTTTTCCTTATCGAAAGTTAACCCTTATTTAGTGTCTTTCTAAAGGGTGAGTTCACCCTTTTTGACCATGAATTCCTCTATCTAGATAGCTTGTGTGACCACATCTTCAAAGGTGCATGGACCTTGAAGATGAACTTTATACCGAAAGTCAGGTAAGAGATTATCAGTAAAGATATCAAGTTTTTCTATTTTGGGAATTTTCCTTGAATATTTGGTATAAAGTTATGTCCATCTCTAAAGGAATGCGAGGAAAGGTTCCCCAACTTTCTATTCAAGGTTACACAAGTCTCAAATGTTAACTAGGTGTTGTATGTTGCGAGAGTACTCTTGGGCAAACAAGTTAGCAAACTCATCAAACATTTTGATACTAGTAGGCAAGTGTGAAAACCACTCCATAGCCTAACCACCTAGACTTCTTGGGAATAGGTGCATGAGATATGTTTGATTATGCATAAATTCCATAGAAAAGGCACCAAATTCCCACAAATAATCTTGAGGATTGATAGTTCCAAAGTATTTATCATACTTAGGCAACTTAACTTCTCTTGGAAAAGGAGGCATGCCTATACTCTTGTCAAAAGGAAATGGACAAAGAGCATCTAAGGTGTATGTTTTTGTACATTTTTCTTTATCATGCATCATTTGGGATAACTATTTTTGCATGATCTTTAGTTGTTTTTGCAACTTAGACATTTTAGTTTCCTCTTTAGGTGTAATAAAAGTTTCAACATTAAAGTGATGATATAGCTTCGCTTCCTCTTGAGAAAGTTTGAGAAAGTATTTCTCTTTCTCTTTGTTAAGAAGTATTTCCATGACTTTCTAGAAGTTTTTGTCCTTAGGACATTTTTTGATATGTTCAGGAAGTATTTATACCTCCTCCTCATTCTCATTAGTAAAAGGTTTCTTATGTATTTTATTCCTATGTTGATCTTGGTCTCTACTATGTTCTCCATGTTCAGGTTCTTGATCATCCATTGTAGGAATGTGATAAGTTTCAGTGTATGTTAATTGAAAAGGTTGTCTAAATAAGAATTCAGCTATGTTATTTGGAGATGTATGACCTTTTCTTGTTTTAGGATCCTCTTGATACAAGGGGTTCCTAGTTTACTGTAAATTCATGGAAAATGTTCTCTAAACATGAGGTGATCTAACAAGTGAAGGAGATCGTGAAGAATCCTCAGTAGATGAACTAGAGACAGACTAGGTATACACTAAGAAGTGACCTCTGCCACAATTATGTCCCCTAGCTCTACCTCATCTAAGTCTAAGGGGATAAAACATGTTTCTATTTCTTGTTGCCATAGTTATAGATAAGGACAAAAAGCAAAAGCCTAGACAAGGACCACATTGGATAGAGTCTCAAAAAAGCAAGATAAGAGTGTTGTGTACTAAGTTATGAGTCATATAAGTAATGGCTAGAACAACCAAAGATTATGACTATGGTGATGCAAAGTATGACAAACATGAGATGACAAGAATAAGATAGACAAGTGATGAGACTAGTTTGCCTGTAGACCACAAGTTGTTAGCTAAGAAAGAAGTTGTTGTGTGACACTATTTGTAGACCAAAAGGTGGTAAAATGTTGCAAATATAGATCAGACTTAGAGTGCAAATAGCTCTAAAAAAATAGTTTTGATAGTTTTAAGACAAGATCTTCCATGAATATTCTCAAGGAATCATGTAAGGAAACTCAATGAAGGATGCAAAGATTCATAACAAAAAAATTTACTAGGTTTCTTATGTGAGGACTTGCACAGAGCTAAACAAGGAGTTGGAAGACCAACAAAAAGACCAAGTTTTAGCATAAAGAACACTATTTGGCAAAATCTCAAATGGAGATTTGTAAGGACCTATGTGAGGACTTGCACAAAGCTACGCGAGGAAGCATTAACAAGGTATTTTCTCATCCAAAATATCATAGAACTAGGTGTGAGAATCTAAATAGACTGATAATTGTTGACTGGATTTGAAGAGATTGTACAAGTTTTAGATAGTTTTGGATAGACGATCAATTTTTTTAATGGATTTCAGATAGATAGCAAGGTGGTTTTTAAGTTTTGGACAACATTGTGGTTTTCAAAAAGATAGTTTATTTTTAGATAAACACGAGAAGCAAGTAGTAGTTGCAAGCAATCCAATCGAGGATAAAACAACTTAGAGGAAAATGGGATTCTTGACTTTTCATTTGTTTGATAGATTTTGACAAGTTTAAGACTCAAAAAAGACACTCTATCCCTAAAACCAAAAATGGTAGAGAAGGAAAAACCTTTGTCTCACAACTTATGTGCATGCACACACCTCACATAGCCATGTCACCCTACTAGAGGGCACCTATGTTTTTGGTGTATTCCAAGGGCTCAATAACATATATACTGAATGGACACCCTTGTGGTAGGGATCAAGCATGTATACCACCTTCCAATGCCCAGGTACATGCCTATGGTGAGTATCTATAAGAGAGATTCTTCCCCGTCCTTGCACAAAGATTATGCCCCCTTTTGGAGGTTAACTAGGTAGTAATTAACTAAGCGGTTTTTATCTAGCTTCTATTCATATTAGCCCCTAGTAAATTGGGAAGAAAAGTTGAGGCTAGCAACCCACACTAGCATCTGTAAGTGCACACAGTTGACTAGCAAGACTGGGGTTGATGCTGAACATTGTAATTTATAGAGCCTCTTCTTGATATGTGATATCAAAATGAAGAAGAGGAAATTAATATGGCTTTGGAGTCTTTTTCTCTACAAAGCTTCTTTATTACAGTGAGTTGGAATCTCCAACGAAAGGAGTCTGCTCACTTGGGTTGTTCCTAGAGGTTGGATCACTTTTATAGGCTCTCTAAAGGTTGACTTAGACTAGTGGTTTAGATCTAAGGGTCCAAGATTCTAATTTCCCTCAAGGGGAAAGAGCATACTCCTCTACCTTATCACCTTGCCCAAACATGCAAGACATGTTAATCACTGAGTTAGCTTAATTGATCCTAGCTTGTCTTTTCTCAATATTTTGACCTTCTAAAAGGAAATCATCATCCCTTCATAGAAAAGACTCATATAGGAGAACTACTAACTTGATTACCTCCCTTGGGTATCATCTTTCAAAGGCTTTTAGGTTTTTGATTTATTCTTGGGCATCACTTCCAAGTAGTAAAGAGCATACTCCCCTATTTCCTTGTCTTGCACCCTACGAAGTTCACAAGCCCCATTTATACTATGTGTGAAAAGAAATAAAATAAGACATGATGTTTAAGTGGGTTTGAAATGGGCCTTCAACATGTGTATCTTTGACAAATGTCCTGTAATCACACAGTCAATACATGTTTCAAGTGTCTTGATAAGGTGTCTTTGATGAGCATCCTGGAAGCCACTGTAAAGCTATAGAAAACTAGAAATCTAAATAAAAATGCTTCAAAAAACACTATTAGTCAAGATATAATGATAAAAAACAAATTCTAGAAAATTATATTTGCATTTTCTGATACAAAATCTTCCATGAAATCATGCACAGGACCGCACAAGAAAATGATGTGTACTACATGAGAAACTATGCATTTATACACTTTTTTACATGAGGAAGTACAATGAAAAGGGTGAAATCTTCAGTTCTTCACATGAAAATGAGATTTCTCATTCGAGTATCTAGAAAATGGTATAGACAACCATGATAGAATCATTAAAAATGTAGAAAATAGAGTAAATGATGGAAAAAAATTTGATTTCTCGAGCCCACAATGTGTGCCAAAAATGTATATGTGAAATATGGACCCCAAATCATCACATACACTTCAACACAGTCATTATCTAAAAGATCATCCCATAATGAATATGAGATTATTCATATAAGTAATCCAACAGTTTGACCTATTGTCTTCTAACTAGAAGGATTTTTCCTTTGCTCTCAGAATGAGAAGTGAGCAACTGGACCTCTAGTATGAAGGATTTTATAAGAATTATATGAGAATTCAATTAATCTATATGAAATGCATTTTAATCTAAGAACAAAAGAAAGATATTATGCTAAATGGATGCATATTAAACTAACATGAGATTCAAATGTAAGATATTTAAGCTATCCAATGAGTAAATATTCTAGCATAGATTCGATACACAACTAATTCAACCACTGTAATGAGGAATTAAACACTTCTTAAATAGAATTCCCAAAATCAATGAATGGTCAAGATCAAGCAGAACCGACAGTCAAGATTGGAAATGAGATTCAGTTGGAATGGAAACTTCCTTGTGCAGATGGAGTTAACTAATTCAAATTTGGGTGTGATAAAGAGTTAACTGAGTCTCATCTGAGTGTGAGGAAGAGTTAACTAAGTTAATTCCATTTCAACTTCTAAGTCACTTAGAATTTCCATTTCTAAACTGAAGAGAAGATTTGGAGAGAATATTTAATTTAATAAAATAGGATATGACCTCATAAATGCATAAAATTTAATTAATTGAATAATTAAATTCAATAATTAAAATGAGGACATTATTAAATTAAATATATTTAATTCCTTTCTACATTAGCTAAAGAAGTAATTTAATTTAATTAAAGTATGAACACTTATAATTTAATTTAATTTAATCAATAGGTTTAATGTATCTAATTTGAGTCGATACTCAGGAATTAAATAAAGAAAGTGATTAATGCAGATTAGGGTTATCTACATTTGACACTTAGGTCAAGTAGCGATAATCAAAATTAGAATTGCCTAGTAAAATAGGACTTAAGAATATTTTAATAGACTAGAATTGGTTAACTTGGAAATGTGCCAATTTTGGGGTATTACACCTCTAACAAGGAGAATATATATATATATATATATATATATATATATATATATATATATATATATATATATATATATATATATATATATATATATATATATATATATATATATATATATATATATATATATATATATATATATATATATATATATATATATATATATATATATCTTTGTGGATATCATTCCCAGCGGGGTTTTCCCTAAACAAATATGGTGTAATTGTGTATTTGCATCTTGTTACAATTTTTGTTTACTTTGATTTGAATGATTAAGATTAATTAAGGTTGATAAAAATTTTAATTGGATAACTGATTCACCCCCCTCCCCACCTCTCAATTATCTTGGTGGACTATTATTTCTAATAATGGGTTCACTAAGTTGTGAAAAGTTTTATTTGTACATCTAGACCTTGGATAACTAATTCACCCCACCTCTTAGTTATTCTAAAGAAATTCCAACGAGAACTACTTAGCACCATTTAGAGAGTTAATTGATATGTAAATAACTTTATTTTATTAGCTATTTTAGCATGAGTTTTCATTAGAGGAGATCTCACACCTAACAAAAATGTAGGAGAGGGTTTCTTTTAAATAAAAGGATGTTATATGCACTCCATGTCAATATTTTGATGCAATAATAAATGCAATTGGTGCTCTCATTCTAAGCGTAGTAAATTTTCTTAGAGTCTGTTATCTTTTGTGAATTCATTTTCATGAATGATAATGGAGCTAATGATTTTATTGCATTTTTATAATTGTGTGATCTTTTAATTTTGTTAGTTTTCTTATGTTAAAATAATTAATTGTTGAGAAGAATTGGAGAAATGATCACTATTTTTTCTTGAAATAAAATTTTGTCTCATGTAAGAACACTTTTCATGTCCTCTAATTTGTTGAATCATGAAACATCTTTTAGTTTTTATTAAAGTTCCCTTTGATAATTGCATTAGTGGAGTTGAGTAAGCACTACTCCTGATTTCATTTGTTTCCTACTAGATCCTTTTAATAATTTAATTTTCATATGTGTTGTTCCTTTGGTTTATGTTCATTAGGAATTTCCCTTCTATAATTTTCTTTAAATCTCTCATTACTCTATCTTTGTTATTTTCTTTTCAAACACTTGGTTAAAATAAAAATTCATATAGTTTCATAAATAATAAATTGCATTAGTCACAAAATATAAAATACAAAAATATATTGGTTTTGTCGTTAAGCTTCAACAATGTTGTATAGAATTGGTAAATACCAACAAAGGCTCCTTATGAACATTCACATTTATCTTCAATTGAGTTACCTAGCAGTTTGAAAAATAGCCATCTAGAACCTTGGAGTTAGTCATTGATCATCTTTTTAGGAGAGAGATTTGAGATTCTTTTGTCATTAACACCATGAAAAACGATCGCTCAATAGTATAGAGCTAGAAGAAGGGACTAAAAACCATTCTACCAAAGAAACTAAGTTGATGGTTAACAGTTCTACAAAATTTGAAGTTCTATATTTTTTGTAAGTCTGTCACTATTAGAAGATGTGCTTTTTAGAAAGTGCACTTTTTAGAGTAAATACAAACTAGAAGATCTTGACCCACCATCTCTGTTTTAGTGAGCTTTAAGGTCCTTACTTGATGGACATAAGTTCCTAGAACTCAGTCACTTTTGTAAGCCTCACCATGATAAGGAGATACCAAAATAAAACCACTCACATTTCAAATCCATCATGTTCATCTATTCCATAGTTAAACTTACCCCCTCCTACTATTCCACCTAACCCTCTATAATACTCCAAAATTGACACATTGTCATTTTGAACCAATTTTGGAGCATCAATCTTACAACATCATTTTCTTGATCAATTAAGTCCTATCACACTAGGTATTTCTGATTTTGATTGTCTTTACTTGACCTAAGTCTTACATGTAAAAAACCCATAATCTATATTAATCACATAATTTATTTAATTCCCAAATATCAACTTAATTTGGCTAAATTAGCCTTCTAGCTGAATTAATTTAATTAGAAGTCCCAAAACTTTAATTAAATTGAAATCCACCCCCTTTAGATATTGAAATCTGATAGAAAAGATCACTATTAGAGAAGGGAGATTGTTGAGAAGAAGAGATATTGTTGGTAAAGAATGTTTTCAATCATTGTTTTGTCACTGATGTCAAACCTACTATATTTTGGAATGATAATTTCTTATAAGATCCAAGTACTATCACTTAGTTGATTGATGAAGAGGATTTAATCGATAAGATGCAACAAAAGCACCTAAGGGAAAGGTTAAGTTATGATTTTGTAATGAAGTACAAGGATCAGTTAAGACAATGGTAAAATGATGTTTTGATAATACACCTAAAGATACAGAGGTTGGCCACACTTAGAAAATCTAAAAGAATAAGTTGTAACAAAGCTATCTGCAAAGCTTGACTAAATTCATTAGTGGGTACTAAACAAGTTAGTTCGTGTCAAGCATATTATTAGTAAGTATTGAGTAAATGAAAAATCTTGTGTGTGCCGAGTGAAAAAAAAGGAGCCAAGTGAAATAGAAGGTGTCGAGAAAGTTTAGGTGTCAAGCTAGACAAAAATGTAATAGGTGTCGAGCATCAATAAAATTTAGTTGATGCTGAGTGAATCCACAGTAGGTGTCAAGTAACACAGTATGTGCTAAGCATCAGAAATTCAATAGTGTTGAGCTATTGCATTATCTAAAAAGTCAAATATTCACCAGATCTGAGCTGACAAGTTTGTTACCTTGAATTTTGTGAACCAGATAGAAGATAAGGATGATGAGTTGGTAGCACAAAATTCTAGGTTAACCATTTTTGGGTGAATATAGGTGGATTCTACATGATGTTTCTAGAAGAAATGAGATAAGGGGTAGATTCATTGAATCTTACCTAATCCATTCAAACCAAAAATAAGTGCAAGAAGATTAGAGCGGGAAAAATATTCCATAATTTTATTTTAGGAGTTACAGGTCAAGAAGCAAGAGTGGTTAGAAAGAGTGTCTGGTGTTAAGGAGAAGGCATCGAGAGGGAGGAATAAAGTATAGAGACATTGCTTTGATAGGTGACCATAGAAGTGATTGCATTGGCACAATGAGCATGGAGACTCAAGGAGACAAATCTTGAAATGAGGACAAGATGTCAGAGCTATAGAGACTAAAGGCTAGGAAAATTTGTGAGCTAAATTAAGATCTAAAATTTGCAAAGTTATCTTGTGAGTTGTATCAGATCAAAAGTCCTTATTGTTACTCTCTAGCAATTGTATTAGTTAAGGAAAAATCCTATGGACTTAAGTTGGTTTAACAACCATTTGTAAATCCTTCAACAGGGTGACATTCCAAGTGAATGTTCTAAAGTCCTTTAACCAAACCCACTTCTAATAGGGTAGTTGCAATCCTTTAACAAGGTCACATTTAGCAATGTGTTTTGTAGCCTTTAATAGGCCAGGCCTTTCACAGGGCATCACTTTAGAAGAGTGAGAAAGGAGTAGCATGTTACTATTGGTTTTTCCCAAATTGGGTTTCAACGTAAATCACTATGTTATGTGTTGATCTTTCATGTCTTATTTCTACATGTTGATTTATTAGTAACTTGCTAAGAAGAATGTTTAGCTTGGATGCATGGTTAGTTTAAATGGGCTCACTATACTTAGTGAAAAAGTTTTATCAAAACATTTGGACCTTGAATAACTAATTCACCCCCCCTCTCAGTTATTATAAAGAATTTCTAACAATTGCTATTAGAGCCATCTATTGATTTGGTTTAAAGGTACTAGAAGTAAAAAGATCAAGATGTCCAAGAGAGAAGTTCCCAAGCTTAATAGAGATAACTTTGCTACATGGCAAATTTTAATGAAGCTACATCTTAGATCAATAGGTGATCATGCACAAGACTCTATTGAAGTGGAACTTGTTGATCCAGTTGGAATCCCTACTATAGAAGATTTGAATAAAAATAAGGAGCACAATCATGCAATGTTGGAGATTGCCTCTGCCCTCAACTATGTTGAATTTGATGACATCAAGGGATTTAACACTACATTCAAGATGTGGAAAGCCTTGATAGATATTTATGGAGGAGATCAAAATGTCCAAAGAGCAAAAAGAAAAAGCCTCAGAGGAAAGTTTGATGACATGAGAATGGAGGAAGGTGAGTATATTGCTCAATATGCCTTTAGGATAAAGGAAGTAGTAAGTGCAATAAGAAGTTTGGGTGGTCATTTAGATGATGATATTGTCAAAAAAAAATTCTTAAGAACCTTTCTCCCCATCTATTCTATTAGAGTATTGAACATCCAAGAGTTAAGATGTGTACCAGGAAACAAGCTAACTCTTGAAGGTATAGTGGGAAGACTTACTACATTTGAGTTATCCAACTTTGATAACTACAGACCTAAGAATCTTGAAACTACTTTCAAGGCCAAGTTTTTGTTGAAAGATACTAAAGAAGTGAAACCAAAGAAGAAGGGAAGAAACATAAAATATGCATCTAGTGATAGTAACATAGATGAAGAAGATGTGGAACAATTGGAAGCATTGCTGGCTAGAAGATTTCATAGAGGCAAAGGTAAATTTTAATGTAAGCTACCTATCATTTGTTTTAATTGTAATGAAGTAGGACATATTGCTGCAAGGTGCACATAGAAAAAGAACTACAAAGAAGGCAACAAGCATAAGAATAGAAGAGAAGATGATAAAAGAGGTTACAGAGACAAAGACAAAAAGTGCTACATTGTTGAAAAAGAGGATCCTAATGAAAATAATGATGATGTAATCTATGCAGCCATGAAGGATGAGTCAAATGAAGATGAGGCAACAACACTAGTAACCTGTGTAAGCAAGAATGATAGGTGGATCATAGATAGTGGATGCTCACATCACATGATAGGAGACAAAAGTAAGTTTGTTACTTTTACTTAGTATGATGGAAATAGTGTTAGATTTGGAAATGATGCTCCATGTCTAATCAAAGGAAAAGGTTCTATTAAGCTTATAGAGAAAATTTCATGTGATAATGCATACTATGTTGAAGGATTGAAATACAATCTGCTGAGTGTGTCACAATTAGACAATGTAGGATGCAAAGTAGAATTTGGAAACAAAACTGCCAAAATCTATGACACTGATGGAAATATGATAGGAAAACGAGACCAAACTAGGAGTAATTTGTTTTACATAGATATGGAGGATGTTGCCTGTCTCATTCTAAGATTTGATGATGTGTGGCTATGGCATAAAAGGCTATGTCATGTCAAGTTTGATAATTTGATTAACATCAGCAAAATGAAGAATGTCAGAGGTTTTCCCAAACTGAAGAAGCCTAACAATACAATGTACAAATAGTGTCAGCTAGGAAAGATGACCAAGTAAAGTTTCAAAAGCAAAATCTATACTTCCAAAGAAGTACTAGAGTTAGTCCATACTGATTTATGTGGCCCAATAGAAGTGTAGAGCTACAAAGGAGACAATTATATAATGTTTGTTGATGACTACTCTAGAATCATGACTATCATTTTCTTAAAGCAAAAATCTAATGCTTTTCAAATGTTTAAGTAGTATTTTGCTAGGGTTAAGAAGGAAACAGGGAAGAGTCAGAAGTGCCTAAGATTAGACAAAAGAGGAAAGTTCACATCAAAAGAATTTGAAACATTTTGCAATGATAAAAGAATTAAGAGATAAACATTAGCAACTAGAACTCCCCCATAGAATGGAATTGTAGAGAGAAGAAATAGATTGGTGATTGACTGTGCTAGAACATTGATGATGGAAAAGAACATTGCTCTAAACTACTAGAGAGAAGCTGTAAGTACAATAGTCTACACCCTAAATCAAGTACAAATCAAGAAAGGTACAAATGCAAACTTTTTGAATTATGGTATGGTCACTCACTCAATGTAAAACATTTCAAAGTGTTTGGTTGTAAGTTTTATATTCTTAAAGATTCTAGAAATGGAAAGTTTGATGCAAAGAGTGATGAAGGTATATTTCTAGGATACTCCACTAGAAGTAAAGCATATATGTGTTTAAATACTAACACTAACAAAACTGTGGAGAGTGCAAATGTAAACTTTTATGAGCATATAGAAGTTCAAGTTGATGAATCCATCAAGAAACCAAAAGAGTATAGATCCTTTACATACTTCTATGAAGGAATGCCTATTGAAGAAGAAGTTGTCAATCAAGTTGGGAATCATAAACAAGTTTCAGTATCAACCAAGTCACAACCAGTGAATGTCAAGTTGCATTCAAAATCCAAGTTGTAGAATGAAGATAATGCACATTTTGACTTTGAAGTTAGTATACATGAAAGAGATGGAGAGCTACCTGAAAGAGATGTGCATAGTGACTCTGAAGTTGAAAGACCAAACATGGAAACAAGGACAAAACCAAGGTTATCCAAGTATGTGAGAAGACATCACCCTACTGAAAAAATCATTGGTGACAAAGAAGCTAGACCAATGAAAAGGAACAAACTAAGAAATGAATCATGTTTGCTAAGAAAAATTGAACCCAAAATAGTGAAAGATGCACTATTGGATGATGATTGATGTAAAGCTATGGAAGAAGAGATTGATTAGATAGAGAAGAATAAAACCTAGACTTTAGTTCCAAGACCTACTTATAAGAAAGTGATTGGTACCAAGTTGGTGTTTAGAAAAAAGCTAGATGAGAATGGTGAGATCAGAAGAAATAAGGCAAGACTAGTCTATAAAGGTTATACACAAGGAGAAGGACTGGACTATGGGGAAACATTTGCCCCTATTGAAAGGATGGAAGCAGTAAGAACTCTACTAGCATGTGCTGCTTACAAAGGTTTTAAATTCTACCAAATAGATGCAAATTTTTCTTTTCTAAATGGTATATTGGAAGAGGAAGTCCACATTAAACAACCAAAGGGATTTGTTGATGACAACAACAAAGATATGGTTGGCAAACTACATAAAGTACTTTATGGTTTGAAACAAGTGCCTAGAGCTTGGTATGAGAGACTTCAAAAATGTCTTGTAAAGATAGGATTTGAGAGAATAGATGACAACAATAACCTGTATATCAAGGCAGAAAAAGGTAAAGATATTTTGATATCTAAAATCTCTGTTGATGATATAATATTTGGAGGAAAACATGCACTATGTAAAGATTTTGTTGATCAGATGAAACATAAGTTTGAGATGTCAATGTTTGGAGAAATCAAATTCTTTTTTGGATTGTAAATACATCAACTAAAACATGGCATATTTGTGACCTAATTAAAATATATCAAGGAGATACTCAAAAAATTTGGCTTAGAGGATTCAAAACTAGTTAGTACACCAATGATAATAGGACATAAGTTATCCAAGAATGATGAGTCGGCTGAAGTAAATCAGATAATGTATAAATCAATGATTGGAAAGTTATAGTATGTTGTACATAGTAGACCATACATTGCATTATCTATTGGAATAGTTGCAAGATTCTCTACAAACCCAAGAGAAAATCATCTTATGGTAGTAAAAAGAATAATGAGGTACATAAAAGGAATTGAAGACTTTGGTTTATACTACAAGGGGAGTGAAAAGTTTGAGTTAAATGCCTACACTAATGTAGATTGGGGAGGTAATATTGATGACAAAAAAAGTACTAGTGGAGGAGCATTCTTCTTAGGTAGAAGATTAGTCACTTGGACTAGCAAAAAGCAAAGTTGTACCTCATAGTCCATAGCTAAAGACGAGTATGTTGTTGTTGCAATCAACTGTACCAATATTGTATGGATCAAGCACCCATTGGAAGGTATGAAGGAAGAGATAACTAAACTTGTGATACTCTATTGTGATAACACAAGTGCCATCAACATATCAAAGAATCTTATGATGCATGCCAAAACAAAGCACATTGCAATTAAGTATCACTATGTAAGAGAACCGGTGGAAGATAAACAAGTGAAGATGGAATATGTCAACTCAAAGGAACAAATTGTTTACATCTTCACAAAAACATTACCTAAAGATGCATTTTAGTATCTTAGAGGTAAGTTAGGGGTGATTCCCCTATCCAAGGTTGTTTGAGTAACAACTGTAGACACTTAAATCTGATTACATCAATAAGTAATCATATCTAGTCATCTCCTAGGACATTATTGATTAAATATTTACTATTTAATTAATTAATCATCATCCCCAAGTTAATTAATTAATTAAATTAACTATAGTCCAATTGATAAAATCAAATGATCACCCAAAATCAATTTATCAATTAAATCCCTATTCCCCTATTAAATTGGATAAATCATTAAATCTGTTCAATTTAATTCTATACTCCCATTTTATTGAATAAAACATTTAATAAAATATCTAAAATCCAAAAGACTTCCTAAACCTTATCCTAATCCCTAATCCAACCCATTCACCCATACTAAACTCACTTAGCCACCTAACTAACCCATCCCATCAAAGCTAAATCACTCAACACCTAACCCCACTTCTAAGATAATCCTAACCTTCTTCTAATCATGTGCACAATCATAAACATGGGTTAAGACTTGCTAACCCAAGCTAAAGTCAAGAAATATCTTCCCCTCACCCTCCAACATAAATGACCCTCAAATATCTCTTACACTCCTCTTAATGTCTCTTACACCCTCACTCGTGACTCTTACATACTCAACCACCCTCATCAAGCCTTTTGACCAACCCTTATCCTATCCTCTCAAACTCATCCTCCTTGTGACACTTGTCACCTCCTCATCAGTGCTAAACAAGCACAATCCATGTGCTCTCCTTTGAGTGCATCCTTTCCCTCCCTCACCATCTTTCCATCCTTGCATCTTGGCCCTCCATTCCTCCAACCCTTGGCCTATAAATTGAACCTCCCTCCACTAAAAAAATCACAATCCATCAAGTAAAGTTATAATGCCATTTTTAGAACAAGTTTTACATCTACATCCATTATCCACATCCAAAATCCAAGAATCTCCATTGAAGCAAATTTGAGCACCAATCTTGAGCATACATCCCAAATCCACAAATAGACATATCTCTAAATCAAGTGATCATCCTCATTGAGAAAGCCCATCCATGGCTCATATTCTCATTTGAGGACCTCACTTTGTCTCTCTTGAAGTTTATATTAATTTTTTTAGTTAATGCTTTGGCTTTTAAATAGATTAGTATTTCTTGCTAACATATTAGTGTATATAGTTTGGCATGCTCGGTGGGACCCCACAAGGGTCATTTTAATCTTCATTAATGCTAGTTTTACATGCTTTTTTCATGTTTTGGCTAACCATGCAAAAATAACATATATGACAATATCTTTTGTTTGTGTTGCTTTTTGATTTTGCTTGTAGGGCCACATTGAATGCCTCAAGAATGTGCTCCCAACCCTATTCTTGATTTTCACCTAGCGAATGGTCAAAATACAAAACCTTTCTACATCCCCGCGACCCCAAAAATGTGATCCCGTAGTCCTAGGAATGTACCATACTTCGACAAGATCGTGAGCCCGTAGCCTTGAGAATGTAGAAAGACCAACGGGAATGCCAGAAAACCAATTCCAATCAACTTTCACGTGTTGATAAACCCAACCAACCAACCCATCGGCCAATCTATCAATAGGAACGTGCCTCAGAATAGTGAGATCATCATTCGCGCTTGTGAGAATGTTGTAAGGCCATAAATCTGCGAGACCGCTCTATCATAAAGAGCTCTCAAGTTTTCGGCTCGTGGTTTTAATTTCTTTTTTTGATAGTCTTTCCTATCATTCCTACGATCTAGAATCGTGGCAGGATTGTCATTCTCATGAACAAGAACTCCAGCGGGATCGCAAAATTGCTCATGGGAATGCATGTACCATCGCGAGAACACTAGTTCTCATATTTTCTCTGCAAGAACACTGTCTATTTTGTTGGTCTAGTTAAAGTCATTGTCACTTGTCTTTGCAAATTGAAAAAATGAACTTGCATGTCTAAAAACCCCACAAATCAAACACTCCATTTTGGTGCATTAAAAAAAAAAAACAAATCTCTCTTTTGCATGCAACTTAAGCAAAGTTTGATTTTTGAACACTTACAAAATTTTGTAAGTTAAAAACAAATTAACAAAAACCAAATTGAGTAGTGTATCATTGGACTCGCCATTTTTCTAACCACCCATCAATTCAAACCCTTTGGCTGCAATATCAGCACCATACTCGAGGCAATGGGTCCACTTGAAAAAGGTGTTAAGTGTTCCACAATCAAATTCTACTTAATTAGCTTTTGAGGGTTTGTCTTAACTTATAAGATTTCTTGAATGTCCAAAATTATTGTTTAAATCGATCACACTTCAAGCTTGGGTTTTAAAACTGAACAAAAATCAATTGACATGGAGAGCCTCTGGGTGTGTGAGATTTAATTTGCAGACACTAACTCTTCTTCTTGCTTGCATTCTTCAAATGATGTTACTTTTGTTGAGGCATCTCAAAGTTGGAATTGAACATTTATATCTTAATCGCTTGTGTTTTCAACAGATCAAACAATCTAAGAATCAGTTGGTGAAAGAACTCTACTTTTTAGCCCAAGGTCATCTGAATCTTCTCTCCCCTTGTCGCCTTTGTGGGCCATCTTGGGTGCATAAGACTAGGATCCAAAACCTTGTTTTTAGTTTTAGGAGATCTACTTGGGGATTTCATCACCCCTTGGGATGACCTCAACTCTAGCATTTCGACAGAGTATAAAGATTGGGAGGTGAATCCAAAGACACCTCTCTTGAGATCAAGATTTTATCACTCAGGCTAAGCCTCAAGGAACTTTATACCCTTGAGAAGTGAAAGAGGAGAAGGGGGTTATCACTCCTCTCAGCTGTGTGACATCTTTTTGGTTTCATCTATGGATTTGGGCCTCATGTACCTTGCGTATATCGAGGACACCCCTAGCTAATCTTGTATATCCTAGCAAAAACCTTATAGGGCTATTGGTGTGTTTGATGTGTTTGAGTGTTCAAAATCCTCCCCATGTTTCAAAAAAAATCAAGACCTTTTGCAACAAAGATCACTTGTCTATCCTTTGAAATGGTTGTTAGCAAGTCCATTCGCAACAACCCAACCATTGGTCAATCATTCAACCCAAATGAAGGGCATACTTAGCGTAGTCACTGCCTCATCCAAGATTCATCCAAGCTTCCAAGCTTTCCTCTAGTATCATCATTCCTAAGGTCTTCCATAAAATCTTCTTTTTCTCTTCATGTCTTAACTATGCAACATCCCATCCCTACCCAATTCATCATCCAAATCCAAATCTAACCTTACCAACTTATCCTAATCTGCATTTTCATATTCATCCTTCATCCCCAACACATCATGTTGCAATCCTATTATGATGAGTTTTGTCATCCCACATTTTCTCCCACCTCATCCTATTCCAATGATGATGATGATCTTTTCGACTATAACAGGTATATTGAAAGCCTTAGAGATATTCCTCCAAACATCCCCCAAGATCCAATCATTCCTCCAAACTGCTCCATCCTTCCTCCATGCATATCCACTAGTACTCGTTACCATGCCTTTGACAAGGGAAATCCATTTTTGTCCTCATCCTTACCTCCTCCTTATATTGTGCCCACATATTCCTCTTATACATCAATCATATCTCCATCTTCCTCTACCTTCATCTTCCAACCTCCACCATTCCAAAACAATTCTAGTAGCTACATCCCTAGTCCAAATCCACCATCCCAATCTCTTCCAAACCCCTTTCCAAATCCTCCTACCAATCCCAGTTCTACAATGCATCACCTCAATCCCCTTACTCCTCCTAGTCCAACACACCTATCTCTAAGGAATTTTACAAGGAAGCCCAAAGCAACTCTCTCTCCCACACCCATCATTCCTCTTACATCATCTTATCGCTACCATCCCTATCACATCCAACCCACTTATCAAACCCCTTTCATCTCCTACCTCCCATCCATTGAATCCCTCCAAATCCCATCCACATCTCCTCCAACTAACATTACCCAAATCCCATATAATGAACCTAATGAGTCCATCCTTCATCAACCCATCCCCATTGCAGAACCTCCTACCCATCCATCTACCTCACTTAAAGAAACCATCCATACTTCTCCTATCATACCATCCACTCCCACCCATTCCTATGAAGATCTTGTCCAAAAGTATGTTTAAATATCCTACAACACAAAAGAAGATCCAACCATCCCACTTATTCCCGTACATGATCCACTTTTAACATCCCCTCCATATTTGAATCCCACCATCTTACCTACTCTATCTCAAGATGCATTTCCGTCAACCCATCCAACTCAAGATCCTATCCTTCCATCCCCTCTACTTCATGCTCATACAAATCCCATAATCCATGATGATAGATCCATTGAAGAAGAACTAACTATCATATATGAAGCTTCAACTCCTTTAGCTAGTAATGGACTCACATCTTGTGTTCCAAATAATGAACATCATATTGAAGAAAGAAATAAAAGTGTATCTCTAGATGTTGGTATCCCTTCTATCCCTGCATGGTCCCAAGTCCTTCCATCTTCACCCCAAAGTTCCCATCCATCTTATCCTATATCTATTTTGGGCCCTTATCCTACTTCTTTTCAACCCTCCATTTTGGGTCCATATACCCCTTATCCAAATCCCCCACCCTTTCCATCCATTTTGGGTCCTTATATACCTAATATGAATCCTTTATCTCCTTCCTCTATTTTGGGAGCTACACCTTCCCCATTTCCATCTATTTTGGGCCCATATCCTTCATTCCCTCCATCCATTTTGGGCAGTTATATCCATCCATATCCTATATTATAATCCATCATTCCATCCCCTTAAATCCACCAACTAGATCATCAAAGGCATTCACCCTTGAATCCCTTCCAAACTTTAAACCCTATCACTCCATCCATTATCGCTCTATCTCATCCATGCTCTTGTTCCCATACCATGGCTAATAAAAGCATATTGGATGCCAAAATCAAAAAGCATAAATCCAAAAATCCACAAAAATCCAAATCTCAACATGTCCCTTCTAAAATACATGTTCACGAAGAGAAACATTTGATCCAAATCAAAAAAAAGTCAAGAGGCCACAAAGGCTCAAGCTAAAAAAGTCAAAAATCATGTGGATACCCAAGATGCTCATAAAAGAAATGCATCTCAAAGAAAAATCTCAATTGGCATCCATTCATGCTACTCAAAAAGCCTCATCCATCCATCCTTTATCCAAATCCCCATATATACATCCTTCATCTCCCCAATCTGCTCTTAGTCCATATGCTTCTTATCCTAAATTTCCCATCCTTCATCTTCCAACTCTACTTTTAGTCCTTATATTTCTCTTCCTCCATTTTCTCCTCAACCTCGCTCAGTACCATATTTCCCACTTCTTTATCACCTCTCAAGGTGTGTTCTAATGATGATCTTTCCATTTTCCTCATCCATTTACCCACAAGCCTTATGTCTTTGCATCCATTATCTTCCAAACTCCCACCCACCATTCCACTTGTTCAATCCAATCCTTTTCCATCCATCCTACCAACATCTATGAGTAAAAATGCATCAAAAAAAGACAAAAAATAAATTAAAAAAACAAAAAAATCGTCCAATGGTGAAAACTTGGCAATTCAAGCACCTTGGACAAGTAACATGGTGAAAACTTTGCAAACAAGTGCCATGCATAATCCCTTCATCCAAATGCTCTATACACTTGGGGGCACATTCATCATCCATCATCCGCATCTCATCCCACCATACCAACCACATCCTATCCATTTCACCCACCATCCTCCTTTGGATCTTGATAGAAATAAATTCCACCACTAGATACATTCTTTTGGTCATCCCTTTGACATCCATTTTCCATCAAAGTTTGTATCCACCTATCCTTTATCTATCCATTCTTTCATCCATCCAATCCCTCCATTGGCCTCATCCACCCATCCTCCTTATCCTCTACCTGATTAACCTTTCACATCCTAGCTTCCATCTATCTTCCTCATCCTCTTGTTGACCAATATTCAATCCTATCACATCCCTCACAAAAATTCCTCTTGAATAGCACATTATAACTAGGGGCACTCTATTCCTTGGAGACCATGTCGTGTCCATCTTTCCATCAATCCTTATATTTTTGCATTACTCTACCCAAATCCCTCTATCCATTGTTCCCTTTTTCATCTATCCTTGCATCTCCCAGCATTACCTCCATCTTTCCATCACCTATTATATCCTTTGTCATTGGTATCTAGCCCTCAACTATCCCTCATCCTAAGCTTTTCATCTGCTATCTCCTCATCCTAGGCTTTTCATCCACTCTCTTATCATCCTGAGCCTTCTTACTCCCACTATCTTAAGCTTTTCACAAACCATCTTCTCCTTTTGAGCTTTTCATCCCCTCTATCTCCTTATCCCATGCTTTTCCTCCACCTCCCCATCTCAAGCTTTTCATCCACTATCTTCCACTATCTCTTCATCTTTATCTTTCTTGTCACTATCCTATCATGCTGCGCTTTTGTTTGGTAATCCCTCGTACATCCTTTGATCTATCAGTTGTATATTTCTTGCACATTAGTCCTTAGCTTGGTCCCATTATATATCTCTCATATCTTCATGTCAGTTCATGCTTGATCATAACTTGCAGTTCTCTTGGCTAGGTGCTTTAGTGAATCCTCATACGAGATCCCTTGTCATCAAAATGTTGTCCTAAAGAGTTTTTCTTGCCTAGATCACCCTAGTCCTTGATATTATTGATAGATCCTTGTAGGATGCATCCTTCCTCTCATCTAATCTTGGTCTATCAGTATCTAGTCCTATCAATCTCTTTGGCAAAAGGTTAACCTTTTTATGGATTTACATTTTCTTTCCATTTATTTTCTTTTCAAGATTTCAAGCATGATTCTTAAAGTATCTCTTTTAAGTGATTTGGGTTGTTCCCTCCTCAAGGTCGCCATGATCATTTCTATCATGGTGTGCTATGAATGGGGCAATTCGAGTGCAAGGTCTTGATCATGTCTTTCATCTTTTCTTTTTTCTTCTTCTTGTGGGTTACCCAGTATCGTTCCCACTTTGATTCTCCCAAGATTCATGTGTGATGCTAGGGAAACCCTTGCGTGTTTATTTTGTGTCAGTCTTATGAAATATTGGTACCATGACCTTGATGTTCTTAGTAACCTTGGCATATTCCCAATATTCCTATATCAAAATAAATGCTCAATTACATGGTGGTGCTCCCCGTTGGAACACCTCCATGTTCAAGCTTCACTTGATTAAATCAAAACATCCCATCCCATCCTATTAGTGCAACCCATCCTATCCAAGCATTCCATCCTTATCCAAGCTTCCCATCTCACCCAAGAATCCCACCCTATCAAAGCCTCATATCCTATCCAAATATCCTATCCTATCCATGCATCCCATCCAATCAATCCAGTCATCATGATCCAACCAATCTCTCAATCCCATCATATCCAATCTTGCATCAATCATAATCATAGCTCTTGCATCAATCACAATCATAGCTTTTGCATCAAATCATAATCATAGCTCTTTCATCCATCATAATTGTAGCTCCTACATCAATCATAATATTAATCATCATTGATCTTCATCCTAGAATCATAATCTCCCCAACCCTACCCTCCCATTCTTACCCCTTGGTTATCCTTGTGCACATGGTTTTCCTTTGTATCATTCTCCCCTAGTGCAAGTATGTGCTTTCTCCCCTCCTCTCTTAGCCACTCTCTTTCCTCCCGCTTGTCCTTGATTCTTGTGCTTTTCAAGAAGCTATCAGGCCTTGCCTTCTCTCCCTACCACCTTCTTGAGGGGGCATCATGTAGTCCATTTTCTCCTCTTCTACTCAAAACTAGGGCAACTATGTTGCTTTAAAAAGTCTTCTTCGTGTCATTTATATTTGAACTTCTTTAAAATAGTGTTGCTTCAACACTATGTCAAATAGGGGGAAAATGTAGACACCTAAATCTGATTACATCAATAAGTAATCATATTTAGTCATCTCCTAGGACATTATTGATTAAATATTTACTATTTAATTAATTAATCATCATCCCCTAGTTAATTAATTAATTAAATTAACTATAGTCCAATTGATAAAATTAAATGATCACCCAAAATCAATTTATCAATTAAATCTCTATTCCCCTATTAAATTGGATAAACCATTAAATCTAATCAATTTAATTCCATACTTCCATTTTATTGAATAAAACATTTAATAAAATATCTAAAATCCAAAAGACTTCCTAAACCTTATCCTAATCCCTAATCCAACCCATTCACCCATACTAAACTCACTTAGCCACCTAACTAACCCATCCCATCAAAGCCAAATCACTCAACACCTAACCCCCTTCTAAGCTAATCCTAACCTTCTTCTAATCATGTTCACAATCATAGATATGGGTTAAGACTTGCTAACCCAAGCTAAAGTCAACAAATATCTTCCCCTCACCCTCCAACATAAATGACCTTCAAATATCTCTTACACTCCTCTTAATGGCTCTTACATCCTCACTCATGACTCTTACATACTCAACCACCCTCATCAAGCCTTTTGACCAACTCTTATCGTATCCTCTCACACTCATCCTCCTTGTGACACTTGTCACCTCCTCATTGGTGCTAAACAAGCACAATCCATGTGCTCCCCTTTGAGTGCATCCTAGCCCTCCCTCACCATCTTGCCATCCTTGCATCTTGGCCATCCATTCCTCCAACCCTTGGCCTATAAATTAAACCTCCCTCCTTCGCTAAAAAAATCATAATCCATCAAGTAAAGTTATAATGCCATTTTGAGAACAATTTTTACATCTACATCCATTATCCACATCCAAAATCCAAGAATCTCCATTGAAGAAAATTTGAGCACCAATATTGAGCATACATCCCAAATCCACAAATAGACATATCTCTAAATCAAGTGATCATCCTCATTGAGAGAGCCCATCCATGGCTCATATTCTCATTTTAGGACCTCACTTTGTCTCTCTTGAAGTTTATATTAATTTTGTTAGTTAATGCTTTGGTTTTTAAATAGATTAGTATTTCTTGCTAACATATTAATGTATACAAAAGCAAGACTACCCTACATCAAATAAGTTAATTGGTGAAATGATATAAATTGATGTAGAGGATTCTTACTTTAGGTTTTGTTTGAAGTAATTAACATACTGAAATTCCAAATCAATCATAGGCAAGGTGACAAAGGGAGAAACTGGAGTTCCTACAAATGCTACACTTGCATGATAAGATGCTGAAACAATATGTCTTTGGCATTGTTCTCAAAGAGGGAGAAATAGAAAAAACTGATCAAATCTACAAGATCAAATATGTGAAGGAAGAAATAGTAGAAAGGAAGGAGAAAGGGAATGGTAGCTATGAGGGAGAAGCAGAAACACAAGAATAAGTCAAGATAATAGATCTAAGAGGGAGTAGATTAGAAAGGGAGTAGAACAAAAAAGGAGAAGATAGTGTATCATCAAAGAGGGAGATATGAAAGCTGATAGAAATAATACTAACGACAAGTTTCTTTTTGGCATTTGATTTATTGTTTTAGCCTAGTTAGCATTTTTATAACTTGGTTGATCAGTTTGGTTTTCCATCAATGCCAAAGAGGGATATTGTTGAAATTTGATTGAAAAGATCACTATTAAAGAAGGGAGATTTTTGAGAAGAAGGGATATTTTTGGTAAAGAATGTTTTTAATGATTTTTTTGTCACTGATGTCAAAGCTGCTATTTGCTAGAATGACAATTGCTTATAAGATCCAAGTAGTATCACTTAGTTGATTGATGAAGAGGATTTAATCAATAAGATATAACAAAAGCACCTAAGGGAAATGTTGAGTTATGGTTTTGTAATGAAGTATAAGGATCAATTAAGACAATGGTAAAATGATGCATTGATAATACACCTGAAGATATAGAGGTTGGCCACACTTAGAAACTCTAGAAGAATAAGTTGTAATGAAGCTATCTACAAAGCTTGACTAAATTCATTAGTGGCTATCAAAAAAGTTAGTTCATGTCAAGTAGATTATTAGTAAGTTCTATGAAAATGAAAAATCTAGAGTGTGCTAAGTGAAACAGAAGGTTCTGAGCAAGCTCAGGTGCCAAGCATCAGTAAAACTTAGTTGATGCTAAGTGAATCCATAGTAGGTGCCGAGTAAGATAGTATGTGCCAAGTATTAGAAAGTCAATAGTGCTAAGTTGCTGCATTATTTGAAAAGTCAAAGATTCACCAAATCTAAGCTCACAAGTTTGTTGCCTTGAATTTTGTGAACTAGATAGAAGATAAGGATGATGAGTTGGTGGCACAAAATTCTAGGTTAAACATTTTTGGGTGAATATAGGTGGCTTCTACATGATTTTTCTAGAAGAAATGAGATAAGGGGTAGATTCATTGAATCCTACCTAATCAATTCTAACCAAAAATAAGTGCAGGAAGATTAGAGTGAGAAAAGTATTCCAAAATTCTATTTTAGGAGTTATAGGTCCAGAAGTAAGAGTGGTTAGAAAGAGTGTATGGTGTCAAGGAGAAGGCATCAAAAGGAAGGAATAGAGTATAGTGACTCTGCTTTGATAGGTGACCACAGAAGTGATTGCATTGGCACAATGAGCATGGAGACTCAAGGAGACAAAGCTTGAATGGAGGACACGCTATAAGAGCTATAGAGACTAAAGGCTAGGAAAATTTGTGAGCTGAATTGAGATCTAAAATCTGCAAAGTTATGTTGTGAGTTGTATTAGATCAAAAGTCCTTATTGTTACTCTCTAGCAATTGTATCAGTTAAGGAAAATCCCTATGGACTTAGGTTGGTTTAACAACCATTTGTAAATCCTTTAGTAGGGTGACATTCCAAGTGAATGTTCTAAAGTCCTTTAACCAAGCCCACTTCTAACAGGGTGGTTGAAATCCTTTAACAAGGTCACATTTAATAATGTGTTTTGTAGCCTTTAATAGGAAAGGCCTTTCACAGGGCATCACTTCAGAAGAGTGAGAAAGGAGTAGCATGTTACTGGTGGTTTTTTCCAAATTGGGTTTCCATGTAAATCACTGTGTTATGTGTTGATCTTTCATGTCTTATTTATGCATGTTGATTTATCAATAACTTGCTAAGAAGAATGTTCAACTTGGATGCATGGTTAGTTTCAGTGGGCTCCCTATACTTAGTGAAAAAAATTTATTAGGACATTTAGACCTTGAATAACCTATTCACCCCTCTCTCGGTTATTCTAAAGAATTTCTAACATTAGTTAATACAAATGAAAATAGAATTAAATATGTTGATTTAATTAAATATCCTCTTCATAATTGTTGAATCCAATTATTTTATTATTTGGAATATTAGATTATGAGGTCATATTTGAATAAATCAATATTCCTCCCTAATTCATCTCATTAAAATCTTTCAAAAATGGAAGACTCAATCTGTCCTCTAATTTGAACCATTCATGTGGTTTAATCTTGACCATTGATTGGGTCCAAGATTCTATAAAAGACACCCTTGACCTCTCATTTGGAGAGGATGAAATTGATGAGTATCAAATCATTGTTGGATTGAGCACTCAAGTATTTTGCATTCACAACTTTATTGTTTTCACATGTTTTTCATAAATATTACAATGCATCCATTTAGAGTAATTTGCTTATCTCATTCTTAGATTAATCTGCATATGATCTAGTTTAATTCTTATTTTTGCATACATAATCTCAAAAACATAGATTAATCTTTCATTTTCATTCATTTAAATCCTTCATTCTAGTTCATCTAGTTACTAAACTCTTGAATTTGAGAGAGCATAGTAAAACCCCATCTAGTTAGAAGGCAACATATCACATTGTGTAGACATGTTAGATGAATAATTTGATGTTTATTCCATGATGTACCTAATAAAAAATGATCATGTTGAAGTGTGTCATTGAATCAGAGGCCCATATTTGACACTCACATGTTTGGCACCCACCATAGGGTTGGAAAGATTAATTTTCTTGCCTCATTTATCTCCATTTTTGACATTCTACATTTTATTATGTACAAAACAATGAAATCTAATGTGGAAATTTCTTTTCTCACATGATAATTTTGAGTGCTTGTGCCATACTGTATACTTCCTCATGTGAAATTACATATGCTCACATATAGAGAACATTCTCTCATGTGATACAAAGAATATACTCGTACAACTTGGTGCAAATTCTCACATAAGACTTGAAAACAAAGTAATGAAATTTTGTATTTTTTTTTGTATTTTGAAATTGTTGTTTCTATTTTAACTTCTATTTCTAAAGCATTTATTTCATGATTTCTGATTTCTAGAACAACTTAATAGTGGTTTGCATGTTGATTGTTGAAGACTCCTTGAAAAGAACACGCAAAACTTGCTAATGGTTTAATTGTAGGATGCTTTTCAAAGAATTTCTTGTCAAAGACATTTAAAACCTACTCAAATACTCAATCCTTTAACAAGATTTCAATCCACATAATTTAACTAGGCCTTGTGAACTTCTTTGGTATCTAGAAAAAGGAATAAGGGATTATACTCTTTTCCAATTGGAAGTGATTCCCAAGACTAAATCAAAAACCTAGATGCCTTTGGTAGATGGTACCCATGGGAGCCAAGGAAGGTAGTGGTTCTCCCTAATGAATATTTTAATGAAGGCATTATGCTCTTTTTCCTTTGAGAAAATAAAAAACCCAGAATAAGACAAGTTGGGATTGATAAGTTGGTTCAGTGATGAATGTGTTATACATATCTGGGTGAGGTGAAAAGGTAGAGTATGCTCTTTTCCCTTTGGAAAAATAAAAAACATGGACCCTTGAATCTAAACTGAGTTTGATTCAACCTTTAGATGGCCTACCAGAGTGATCCAACCTTCGAGAATGACTTGAGTGAGCTCACACCTTTCATTGGTGATTCCAACTCAGTATAATACAGAAGCTTTGTAGAGTGAAAGACTACAAAACTAGGATAATTTCTTCCTCGTGAATCTTAATATTATCATGAGGAGGATATACCTATTGTACTGAGTGATGGCACTCCTAGTTTTTCTAGTCAAGTGTGTGTGCTTTGATATGTTAGTGCGGTTGAGAGGCCTTAACCTCTCTTGTGAGGCCACCAAGGATTAATGTGAATAGAAGCCTTTTAAAAACTTATAGTTAGTTGCTACCTAGTTCACCTCTGAAAGGGGGCATAATCTTTTTTTAGGGAGAGGAAATAAATCTCTCGTGTAGATCCTCATCATAGGCATGTACTTGGGCATTAGAAGGTGGTATATGCCACTGGCCCCTATGATGTAGAGTGCACAACTAGAAAGGTTCAAATGGGCTTTCCCACTCTATCACCAAACCAAAAAGCTTCCAAATCCTTAACCTTTTCACATGGTTATAACCAATCTAAATCCTCCAAATTCTAAGAGAAAACACACAACCCAATTCATCAAGAATCCAAGGCCAAAGAATAATGTTCACCCAATTGATGGTTTCAGGACCTAATTACCACAACTAGGCCAATATGAGAAAAAGTACCATAAATGTTTTCTCCCAGGGTTCTAAGGTATGAAATGGACTTAGGGCACTTACATAACCCAAAGTACACCACTCATTTTATTTCCACACTTCCACAATCTATCAAACCCCAATTTCACCTAGTAGCCCTATTAGCCCTCAAGAGGTTTTTGAGGTTTAACTTACAAAAGTTTCAAACAAGTCCAAAAATAAAAATCAAGGTTCTAGATACCATTTTTTAAGTTATATCCAATCTCAAAGTATTAGGTTTCAATCCCACTCCAACACTACCTTTCCTTCACTAAGAAACATAATCCTAATTGGCCAAATTAGGCTTGGTGTACAAAGAAACCATGGGAAAATGGGTTCATGAAAACACACCCAATACTAAGGAATGATTATTTACCCTACTTCAACTTATTTCCAAACACTCATACTTCCAATTGGTCTCATCCTCCTATTATGCTCAAAACAACACACTCACAAGGTTAAATCCTCTTAGTTACTTGACCTAGGTCTAGTTAGGAAAAATAGCAATACATCTAGCCCATTCTCAAAATAGTGGAATCATTGAAACTTCCATTCCCCAAGAGGCTATGAAAAAACAATTGTAGGAATCACAGTTATGGGTCCATCTTTGGATTTTACACAAAATTGTTGTCCAATAAACCCGTTTGCACCAAAACTTGAATAACTTGAGGAAACCTCTAGAAAAAGGATAAAACAAAAATAATTATAAAGGTAGATCAAATATCTTCCTCAAAAAATCATTAGATCAATAGTTTCAATCCATGTATGGACAAAGTACATAAAATAGTGGAAAATACTTCAAAACTGAAAACCTCTTATTGCACCTTCTCCCAATTCAGACAATCTACCCTTTGTGACCTCAAAAATGAGGTATTTATCAATAATATATCTATCTCAATGGTTATAGCTATGATTTGAATATTTATAACTCCTTTTCAACTAAGTTTCATTTTTAAGCAACTTTTACAACTTTGCATTTTAGCAATTTTGCACAAAAAGTGTGACTTTTGCAATTTTCACCATATTTCAATTTTAGGACTTAGAAAAGGTTCCAAATTATTCAAAACCAACTAAAAAAACCTAATCCTAGGGCTATCTTGAACAAAAAGTCAAAAAGACCCATTTTTTCCTAATTAGCAACTTTTGCTTATAACTTGCACAAAGTGGCTTAGGAGGACATGAAGGTGTTTTTTTATTACAACCATGGACATTTTATCTAGGACTTACTTATTCTAGACTAATTAGGTGAGAAGCCAAAAAATTAAACTAAGACCCACATTCATGCCTTGATGCTCTACACCATACTCCCCAGGTGAAAATTAAGGAACTCAAGTTCCTTGAGTTGGGATATCCTTAGGTCTGCTCCCAAGCTTGATGATGTCCTTCTCTAAGAGCTAGCTTGCATCCTATAGTGGTTTGCTCCTCCACTTGACTAGATAATCAAATTATCCTTTCTTCTTTGTCTTTTATGTTTGTCTTTTTTCCCAAATGGCTTTAGTAGTGGGTTTGGGCACTTGTGGTAGTTCTTGCAACAAGTCATCTTGTTCTTGCTATTGCACTGCCTCAACTTTTTTGTTCTCCCTTAGACCTTTGAAAGAATAAATATCTACTACAATAAATATTAGAGAAATCCGTTAATCATTAGGTAGATCAATGTGATCGGAATTGTTTCAATAGTTCTTCAAAATTCTAAATGGGCCTCTTTTTTTCATCATCAATTTAGTATATTTCTATAAGGTCCCTCCTCGCATGTACTTATTAAATATGAATTTCCTTGTTAAATTTTTTGTAGGTGATTGGAATGGATGTGAAATAATTTTTTATGGTTTAGATGTCCTAATAAGTATTGAGATCCTAATACATCCATGTTTTAAATAATTAAGTAATTCAAGAACAAACTACATTATCTTGATTGTTTAAACATTAAAATTTTACTAACGATGATACAAGGCATTTTCACCTGATGATAAGGGTGTTGATTTTGATATCCTGATGATTAAATTTTATTCATGATAGTTCAGTATTCCTTAAATGGAAATTTTTATGATGTTAGGTATATTCATGCCTAATGATGATTTTTCTAGCATTTTAATCTAAATTAATGAATAAGTTATGTTTTATTGATTATGTGATTTTTGATGATTAAATGTGAGTAGAAATCAATTAAACAATTAATTATGTGAGAGATTCATGTTTTGATTTATTTAATGATCCAAATAAGCTTTGAATATATGTGCATGTGATTTTATGGGGCTATTGATGTGTGCAATGAGTGTGCAGGATAATTTAGCCGAGAAACCCGACAAAGGAATGAAACTGATCCATATGTGCCATTCGTGGAAACCTTGTTGTCCATATCTTAATTGTATTTGAGATGTATGAATGTATCTTTCTATAATTTAGTAAATATTAACATTTCGTAGTAGTATTTTTATAGTGTCGCTTGACACTCGTGAATTTTTTTTAATCGAGTTTAGTTACCCCTAATCTAGATTAGTGCTTAATCTACATTTTGGAGTTGTTAGATGGTCCTAAACTTTTTTCTAGCATTTTTTTGGTCCTAAATCAATTCCTAAGGCCTTAAATCATGAAATCTTAATACCCAAGGGGTATGGGTATGGGTTGGGGGTATTTTCCACCCCCATAGCCCCTTTTGTTGACTTTTATGGTCACTCAAAAAGTCTATTTTTGCCTTAGTACGAAGATTGAAAGTTGTTACCATGGGTTGAATAACCTCAACTCCACTTAGAGGTTAACCTTAGGTTTGGTTGAGTTAGAAACCTCTAGATTTTTAGGAAAGTGGGGGAAGTTATTGCCCTTTTTGGTGGTTGAGTTTGGATCATATTTAGAGGCTTTTTTTTGAGTAGTTTTGGTTGTTACCCAATCTCTACTTTTAGAGAGAACTCTTGGAAGATTGAAGGCAAGGAAGGAAAAGCTCTTCTCAACTTGTTCATTTTACCATAACTTTTTGTGAAGGTAGGAGTTTTTCATCTCCTTTGTTCATGTTGTTCATGTTTCTCATGTTGTTTCATGCTTGGTTCATGCTTATGTTATTGTGTTGTTCATTGGTATACTTGTATGTATGTTGGGTATACTTGGGAAGGATTGAAACCGTGTTTTCTTGAATGCTTTTCTTTCATGTTTTGTTTGAATTTTGAAATTTTCTTGGATGGGTGTTTTGGCATTACTCACCCTTGGATAGGGCAGAAGTGGCCAATTTTGGGAAAGGTATTTAGTTGGACTCCAACAGTGTAGATTCTCTTCTCAAGATGAGAAGAGAGAGAGAGAGGGTAGGGTGTTATGGGCCCCTACCTATTATCACAAACCACGTATGAGTTTTGGCATATTAGAATGGAAGAATAGAAGTTCTTGAGTTATAGCCCCAATTGGGCACCTATTTTGGTGTTGTGTCTAACATCTCCTGTTGAAAAAATCCACCTTTCCCTAGTTTTGATTCAATGTTGAATCCTATTATGAAATCCTAGTATGGATATGAATGTCTGATTTTGTCTCCTTGTTATGTTTTTTTGTCACCTGGTTAGTTTATGTTCCCTCCATGATCTCAGCAATGTATTACAAAAAATGAAATGGGTCCCATGTTAAGGGGCCATGAAGGAAATTAATTTGATTTTTGAAATTTTAGGATTGAAATCCTATGTAAATTGTAATTAAAACCTTTGCGGTAATGGCAATGATGACAAGTTTTCTTCTTGGTTCTTTCTTGGCTGAGCCTTTGAATCAGATTGTCAATAAAATAGTGATTAACATTGCTTCTCATGATATTTTGATATTTTTCAGTTATATGGATGTGTATCAAAAATAAGATGAAATGATGATGTTAAATTAGGAAAAATTCAATTTTCATATATGTTGAGACGAAAATTATGTTATGATCGTAGATTCATTTTCGTGATTAAAAAAACCAATCTTGCATTGTTGTTAAAATGGATCATTCAAATGCTTAGTTTATTTAGATTGTAACGAGTCCTATTAGATTAATTTAAAATATATATCTATATATCCCCCTTGGAAAATTTTATCATTCGTAATTCTAACACTTAGAAAAAAAAAATTGCCCCAAGAGAGCAAAAACTCTTTGGATTTTGTATGGCAAGCAAATAATTTGTTCTCATTTGATAATAGAGAATATTATGTTGATTCTTTAGTTTAAAATTAGAAATTCAAAAAAAAAAATAACAAAGAAAATTGCATAAGTTAATAAGCTTATGTCACTTAATATCTAAAATATCCTAGAGTTTACTTATAAAACTTTTAGTCTTTAATTCATACTCCATCCCTTTTGGCGCAGGCTTATTTGCAAAAAAAATATAATATATTTTAAATTTAATTCAATCGGAGTTAGTGGGTGATAGAATGTTGGAGTGAGGCAAGTTTTAAAGTCAAACTAAATGATTAATGAAAACTCCTTTATCATTCCCTCCTTGTCTAGGTGTGGGCAAGACTTTTTGATTAAATTTGCAACCAGTCCTTTCTCCCACATCACCCAATGTTCTCCTTGTCAGTAGTACCTACATTTTAGGGGGGGGGGGGGGGGGGTTTGCACAAGGTTCTTGTAGGCATTAATGCCAAGTGCATGACAATGTTCTTGTTTATAAAAAAAAAAAAAAAAACTAGTCTCACTTACCTTTATTGCCCATGTGGGCAAGGGGACTGTACATGTCCAAAGAAGCCATGTCAGCACTTGGGTATGATGGAATGGCCTGTTCCATCCTTTTTATAATGCCTGGGTAGCTCTAAGATAGGCTTGGGGTATGTATTTAGCTGTTAGTTAGTTTGCACATTGGGTTAGGGGTGTTTAGTATAGGTAAGTGTTAATAGGTGTAGGGTGGTTAGGTTAAGTTAGTTTGTGTTAGTAATTAATGTTTAAATTAATAAATTTATTTTATTTAGAATTTAGTTTTAGTTTAGTATGTTTTAAATTAGTATTATTTGTATTTTGCTTAGTTAGTATTTTTTTAAAGAATTTGTATTGTTTAATGTTAGAATTTTATTAGTGTAATTAAAGTTATAGTTAGTTGTTATTTTAGTTTTAATTAAGTGAAGTGAATATTACTTTTAAGTGTAATATTAAGTTAGATTTTAGGGATTTTTGATAGTGTAGTTAGTTTTAAATTCAAAGTAATTATTATTATTTTGTTTAGTTTTGGATAGTAAGTATTTTAAATGAAATTTTAAAATTTAATTAGTTTATGCTTTGAAATTTAATGTTTTTAGATATTAGCTAATTAGCATTATGTTGATAGTTAGTTTTAGTTAAGTTAAGATAATTTGTTAGTTTTATTATTTAATTTTAGTTACATTGTTATTTTATTAGAAATGTTTAATTCTAACAACTCACTAATTTTAAAACTTGAATGGTAATGTCAGGACATTGTTAGGAGGACTGTGATGTTGTTTGTAGTGTACCTATGTCTTAGTTATTTTAAACTTGTCAAACTTAGCAAACTAAATTATTATTCTTTTAAAAACAAAAAACAAAAATTGTATGTGTGTTTTGCCCCGTATTTTGGGCATGACAATTTCTCCCTAGGCATCCTTTCTTTTCTTACATAAATCATGACTAGATCCCCTACTTGAAAATGCAACTCTCTCCTCTTTTTATTAGCATGTGCTTTATATTTACCTTCGATAAGGTCCAATCTATCCTTGAACTATTGGTGTATTTCTTTCATTACCTCTGAAAAATCTTTAGGTTGGGCACTCTTCTTGTTACTCTCTCCCAAATCTCTCAACTCCAAGACTCCTCTTGGATGATTACCATACAAATTATGAAAGGGTGTCAAACCTATACTTGTATTATGTGAATCATTATAGGAGAACTCTTCCTATTGAAGGACAACATCCCATGCAACTCCATGCTCCTTAGTTAGACATCTTAGTAGGCTACTTGATGATCTATTAATTACTTTAGTTTGGCCATCTAATTGGGGATGATATGTTGATGAAAAGGAGAATTGTGTACCTAGTCTTTTCCATAAAGTCCTACAAAACTACCCAAGAAATTTGGAGTGCCTATTAGATACAATATTCATTGGAAAACCATGAAGTTTAACTACTTCTTTGAAAAAGATGCTAGCTATATGGGAAGCATCATGATTTTGTTTGCACGGAAGAAAATGAGCCATTTTAGAGAACCTATCAACAATAACAAATATACTATCAAACCCACTCCTTGTCCTAGGTAACCCCATTACAAAGTCCATGTTGATGGAGTCCCATGGTTTAGTGTGTGTAGGAAAAGGTTTATTATGCAATCCAACATTAGATGACTTTCCTTTGGCTTTTTGATAGACCAAGCAACATTCTACAAATCTTCTTACATCTGCCTGCATGTTTTTCTAATAAAAGAACATCCTACCTTGCTCTAAAGTCTTGTTAATGCAAAAGTGTCTTGCAAGACTTCCATAATGTTTCTCTTTGACAATATTCTCTCTTACTAATCTCTTAGGAACAAAAAGATGATTAACTTTAAATAATAGCCCATCTTGTAAGATAAATTTAGGAAAATCATTGTGACACCTTTCATTCATAGCTTGAAAAACCTCATATGCCTCCTTGAAGTCTTCATCTGGTACATATTTTTTCTTCATAGCATCCCCACCTATGCTAATAATCTAAATTTCTTTGACAATCAAGTTTCTCTTGCTAAGGGCATTTGCAACTTTATTTTCTATCACTTTCTTATGTTTGATTGAGAAGGTTTAAGCTTGGATTAATTCCATCCACTTCATATGCCCATGGTTCATCTTTTCCTTCTTGTTTAAGAAGCTAAGAGCCTCATTATCAGTAAAAAAAATAAACTCTTTCTAGGTGATAAATAATTCCTCCATTTTCTTAGAGATTGTACCAAAGCATACATCTCTGAATCATAGGTAGAATATTTTTTCTTAGCTTCATTTAGTTTCTCACTAAAGAAGGCTAATTTCCTCCCTTCCTAGCTTAATTCACCTTCTATTGCCTTGTTACTAGCATCACATTCCACTGTGAGCACCTTTTGGAAATCTGGTAATGCTAAGATAGGTTGCTCTACTCTTCTCTTGAGCTATTCAAATGACTTATCTGCCTTACTATTCCACATGAATTTACATTTTATTGCCCCTTTTATAGTATCAATCATAGGGGCACAATCATCACTAAATTTCTTCATAAATTTTGTATAAAAACTTGGAAGGCCATGAAAAATATTTACCTCTATAGCGGTCCTAAGCATAGGCTAATTCAAGATTGCTTCCACCTTGGATGGATTCATCTTCAATTGATTTTCAAAAATTGTGAACCTAAGGAACACCAATTTTTCTAGTAGAAATGAGTAGTTCTTCAAATTTATCTTCAATTTCTCCTTATGTAACCTTTTAGGGACTAAATCTAAGTTCTTTAGGCACTCCTATCTACTCCCACTAAACACAAGAATGTCATCCAAATAAACAACATAAAAATTGTTAATAAAGGGTTTTAAAACTTGATATATGAGTCTCATGAATGCGCTAGGTACATTAGATAGACCATGTGGCATCACAAGCCATTCATATAGTCCCTCAAATGAAGGTTGTCTTCCATTTATCACCTTCCCTTATCCTAATCTAATGGTAACCACTCTTTAGGTCCATCTTGGAATAATGACTTGCACCTACTAAACAATCCAATAGATCTTCAATCCTTGGCATGGGGAACCTATATCTGATAGTTATCTTATTGATCACCGTAGAATCCATACACAACTTCCATGTACCTTCCTTTTTAGGAGCTCATACTATTGGCATAGCACAAGGACTAACACTCTTTCATTTAAAGCCTTTGGCCAACAACTCTTCAATCTACCTAGCTAACTCTACATTCTATTTAGGGGTAATCTTTTAGGCTACTTTATTAGGTAATGCATTACTTGTTATCAAGTCTATACAATGGCTTATCTCCCTATGTGGTGGAAAACTATCTAGTTCCTTACCTACAACAACACCTTTATATTGTTCTAACAATTCCCTAACCTCTCTAGGTCCTGCTTGATGTTCCACATTCTTGGCTTGGGGAATACTTTTGACTTCTTTCTTAGGTTTCACTATAATAGAAAAACATGGTTTTTTCTCTTCCTTAATGGTTTGCAAAAATTATTTACCTCCAACCATCATGACACTAGTCATCTTATGGCTTCCATTATTAGGGAGGGTCCTTAGTAAAATATTCTCCATCGTTAGTTATGCTATAGACATTTTGTTTTCCATCATGCCTAGAATCTACACCATACTGCCAAGGCCTCCTTAAGAGTAAATGACATGCATCCATCTTTGTCACATCACACAAAATTTTATCTCTATAATCACCAATATTAAATTCTACCCATACTTTCTCACAATTCAAGGCATGATGATCCTTGTTTAACCAAGATACTATATATGGATAAGGGTGAGGAATTGTTATCAATCCTAGCATGTCTACCATCTCCTTGGAGGCAAAATTATTAGTAGAACCAAAATCAACAATAACTCTACAAACTTTACCACTTACCTTACATGTGGTCCTAAATTGTGACCTCCTTGCTCTAGATCTATAGTCTTGGCATGAGAGCTAGTACTCTACACATCTTCATCCTACAACAAGTTGATTCTCCTTTCATTTGTGTGGCTAACTGATCCTTGCTTCTCTGGATACCTAGAAGATTGGTGATTCAATTTATTTCAATTATAACAATTTCCTATGAAGACACCAAGACTTATACCACTAAATCTTCCTCTAAAGCCTCATCTACTTCCTACACATACTTCTTGCTCAAGACCTCCTATTTCTCCTTAAGGTTTGAATGAGATAACTCTATCTATGAACCTACCTCTACCTATAAATTTTCCTCCCCTACTCTTATCTTGCTAATAAATTTTCCTCTTTTTTATTTCTTTGACCTTGAGTGCTAACTAATACATTTGTGAACACTATCAGGTTCAAACAAATTTACTTCATCTTGAATGTTGTATCTCAACCTATTGAGATACCTTGCCAACTTTTTAGTCTCACTTTTAGTCAACTTGGACTTCAAAGTTAATTTTTGGAATTCCTTTGTATAGGAAACTACATCAAGGTCTTTTTATCTCAAGTTCTACAACTTCTTGGGCACCATAACCTAATAGTTCTTTAGTACAAATTTCCTCTTCACTTCTATAGACATTCTCTTCCAACTACTTTTATGCCTCTTTATATTATTCTCTATCCTTTCATTCTACAAGTAATTCCACCAACTAAGGCATGATCCCTTCATCTTTAACTTTACGATCTTCAATCTCTAATCATCATGGGTTTCTTCATAATCAAAATAATAATCTAAGGCCTCTATCTATTCAACAACACCATCAGGATCCATTTTACCTATTAGGATAGGTAAATCTGCTTTATTGTCTCTATTCCCTACCCTTTCAAGGGCTTCTAGGAGTGGCCTTTGATCTACAAGTATCTCCTGCCTTGGGTTCTCTTCAACCTCTTCATCTTCAGTGTCTTCAACAACCACCCTATTGCCTTTCTCCTCCAACTTGGAAATTTCTCCTTCCATTTTCTTTTTCTTTTCCATGTGGTCTCTTAAAAGTCTAGCTAATTAAACATTAGTGACCCAAGGAGGGACCTCCTACTCTTCTTCATCCCTTGACATATTGTCAAACTCTAGATCTGATGTGTTTTGATACCAGTTGATGTAGAGTGTACAACTAAAATTTTTCAAATGGGCTTTCCCACTCTATCACCAAACCAACAAGCTTCCAAATCCTTAACTTTTTCACAAGGCTATAACCAATCTTAATCCTCCAAATGTTGAGAGAAAAAAGGCAACAAAATTTATCAAGAATCCAAGAACAAAGAACGAAGTTCACCCAAATTATGGTTTTAGGACCTAATTCCCACAACTAAGCCAATATGAAAAAAACACCATAAATTTTTCCTCCAAGGGTTCTAAGGTATAAAGTGGACTTAGGAATCATTCATAACCCAAGTTACACCACTGGTTTGATTTCCACACTTCCACAATATATCAAACCCCAATTTCACCTAATAGCCCTAGTAGCCCTATTAGCCCTCCTTAAGAGGCTTTTGAGGTCAAATTTCAAAAAGTCTAAAAAAAGCCTAAAAATAAATTAGGATTCTTGATACCCTTTTTAGAGTTATATCAAATCCTAAAGCATCATGTTTCAATCCCACTCCAACATTTCCTTTCCTTCACTAAACAACACAATCCTAATTGGCCAAATTAATCATGGTTTACTAAGCAACTGTGGGTAAATGGGTACATGGAAACACACCCAATACTCATGAATGATTATTTACCCAAATTCAACTTATTTCCAAATGCTCAACCTTCCAACAAGTCTCCTCCTAGTATGCTCTGAACAACATGCTCACAAGGTCAAATCCTCTTAGGCACTTGACCTAGGGTTGGTTAGGAAAAATAGTGATACATCTTGACCAATCTTGAAATCTTGGAATTATTGAGAGGACCAAAATAACTACCATTCCAAAAGAGGCCATGAAAAATCAACTGTAGGAATCACAATTATGGGTCCATCTTTGGATTTTATAGAAAACTATTTTCTTATAAACTTGCCTACATCAAACACTACAACATTTGGGGTCAAATTGCAATGGTAATTTTTGACAATGATGTAATTGTCCCTGACTCCATCACAATACCAACATCTATTTCACAATTGTGATGCCCTCATGAGTGTAAAACAAAAATTAAAACATGAAAATCATTTTCCATTTGTTTACATTTTGGAGAGCTATTTGTGAAAGAGGTGGAGAGCTCTAAATGAGGGTGGAGAGTTGTGAATGTTGATGTGGCCCTTGTGATTGGTGCATTTGGTGGTGTGCCCTCATGATCCTTGTATTTCATTTCTATGATTTCATTTTTATGTCATGCACTTGCTCTATGATTTCATTGCCATGTTGTACCCTTGCTCTACAATTTCATTTTCATGATGTGCCATTGTGATCTACGTGCCCTTGCTCTATGATTTTATTTAAGGGTGAGAAGAGTTACATATGTAAATGTTTTTATATTTTCCTTGTAAACATGTATGTATTTATATTTCCTTCTAAACATGTATCTCATTATATATTCAAAGAGAATTTTTCAAGGTGCTTATTACATATATGATCCAGCTGCATACATTTTCTAAATCCAAATAATAAAACAATAAAACTCACTCAACTTGTGTTAAGTGAGTTACATCAAGATCCTACACAAAAATAATGTAGACCATGAAAAATGGACCGAGTTCACAAGAAATTTTACAAAAACATATCATAGAAGATATTTTTAGAAAGAAACAAGCCATAACCAGTTAAATGGGTCTAGTTGTTGATTAGCTGGGTTGATATATACATATCTTTAACTAGGTTCTACAAGGGAATGAACCTCATGATTATGCATATGTGCTTGGTGAATTTTGTTCCTATGATAGATCTCTTCATTTTTTTGTTATGCCCTTGCTCTGTGATTTTTCTCTATGATTTGGTTAACATGCCCTTGTGATCTCTGTGTTTCATTATGGTGTCCTTGCTCTATGATTTTGTTGTCATGTTATACCCATGCTTTGTGATTATGTTTTTGTATTGTGCCCTTAATCTACAATTTCATTTCCATGACCTATCTCTTTGATTTTCTTCAAGGGTATGTAAATGTTGGTTTCTTTTCCTTCTTAACATGTATCTCTTTATATATCCTTTTGAGCATGTATATTTAGAGAGATTTTTAAAGGTTCTTATTACATCTTACCTATATAATAGAAAAATTGATCTAGCTACATATATATTCTAAAATCCAAATAATAATGAAATAAAACTCACTCAACCCATGCTAAGTGACTTACCTCAAGATCCTCCACAAAAATAATGTAGACCAAGAAAAATGGGCTATGTTCACAAGAAATTTTACAAAAAGATATCATAGTAGATATTTTTAGAAAGAAACTAGTCATAACAAGTTAAATGGATATATATGCTGATTAGTTGGGTTGGTTAAAAATTCCTATAGAACTATCATTAGATTAGGTACAATAAAATGAACAATCAACTCTTCCCATCTAGTAGGATCAAATACAATTTTCCAAGCTGATAAAATTGCATATGAAAGGAATTAAAGAATAACTTTAGCAAAGAGTTGAGTGTAAGTAGTTGAAGAAGCAAGTTCTGCTTCTATGTAAATGCCATAATCATGAGGCTCATTCCCTTGCATAGGAATTTTCCACAATGAAATTACCTCTAAACCATGCAAAGGATGTTGAAGTGGTTCCCAACCTTGAAACATTCTTATAATCATTTGATACTTGGGATCATTGTAGGGAGACTATGACAATAGTTGAAACACTCTTATAAGCATTTAATATTTGAACTGTAAAGACAATTGTGAGTGATTCCAATGTCATAGTACCTACTAAAACACGTTCTTGGATTCTATCCAGTGGCTCCCTTAATATCCTCTATGTTGTTTAGTTGTTTCTGTCGTGCGATCTCTTTCTAAAGCCACTCCTTCTCCTTCAGTCTCATACCTTAAATTTTGATTATCAAACTTCTAAATATCTACCTCTACTTTATCTAAAATCAACTTCATAATGTGTTGTAACTCTAGCATAGGTGTTTGATCATCAATAGCTTTCATTTAAGCATTCAAGTTTTCTAAGATTGGTCAACACCCTCACTTGTAGACCTCTCATGTCAAGCACTTTTTCTACTGTTTCAATACCATGTTTTTTCTCAGATGCATTTTCTTGTAAAACATGAATTTTGTTGAACAATGGTAAACTCTTAAAAAGTGCATTATTGTTTTCATGTATGTATGTGTATGTATGTATGTATGTATGTATGTATGTGTATATGTATGTATGTATGTATGTATACAGAGAGATCTTATGGATTGTGGATTATGGATTATAAAAATAAAATAAAAATAAATAAAACATGACACTAATCCTTCCCATTTGTTTTGATTGATTGTTGAGAGTTGCAAATGAAAGAGGGTGGAAAGCTCTAAACAAGGGCAAAGAGCTATGAACATTGGTGGAGATTAGTGGAGATCTAAGATTTTGTAATCGTTCCCTTGTAATGTTTGTACCCTTGCTCTATGATTTGATTCAAGGGGAGAAGAGGTACCTATGTAAATTTTCTTTTCTTTTCCTTCTAAAAATGTATCTTTTGTATATATATATAATAGCTTTGGTTAGATTCAAGGATAACTAATAATGATGATTGTATGCATATGTGCATGTATGTATGCAAATCAATTCACTATGTGAACAACTTTACATGCATATATACACACTTGCATAGTACTTGTGCTAAATTAAATTAATCATTCATGTCTTGAATTCACACAAGCAATTATCCTTGCATTCTATCAAATTTATTCATACCAAACTAAGTATAAAGAAATATGTACTTACAGATTATATTATCTCTTGGTGATTAAGTAAAGATCTTGTGCATAATATTGTCTAGGTAATGATTAGATGCATTCACATTAAGTTATAATAGGATCAAGAAGATGATCTATTTATGTTACTTCATACTTTTTTTATTGAATATTTTGTTTAACATAATTAGTAATACTAAACTTACACATCTAAAGCTAGTACTCTTGTTTATTTTATTTAGTCATATACATTTAAGACTATTATTTTTCTTAAAATTAGATTGTTATTTGTTATCACTAAAAAAAAATATGGACCTCTAATAGTTATCTTTTTCAATTTCAAGATCTTCATATTTAATGTGAAGAGTTTCCACTACTAGATAGTGGAATAGATGCAATGTGGAGTCACATAGCTCATGGCTTTTTTTACCAAATTATATTTGTATTATATTTTTTCCTTCAAAAATATTATAGGTGAATGATGTTATTCTGATTTTCCATATATTTAATAATTTATTGCTTGTTGTTTGAGGTAATTTTCTATTATGAGATAGAAATATCTGTCATAAGGATGGACATGCCAATTTGGATCATTAGCTTTCAAAGTTGATTCCCTTATCTAATTAATGAAACTACTTGCAAGTGACACCCTAATTTTCTGCAACTTTCCCAATCAGCCATTCACACAAAAGAATCATCCCATATCCATAAACAACATCTAATCTTCTATAAGTCTCTCTCCTCTAAAAACCCAATACACAGAGACATTATCATCATGAGTAGACTCACTCTCCTTAGACAAATTCAATTGAAACTATTCATACCAAACTAAGTATCTAGAAATATGTACTTACAAATTATATTATCTTTTGGTGATTCAGTAAAGATCAAATATAGATTTCCAAGGTGATAAAATTGCATATGTAGATGTATGTATGTATGCATATGGATGTATATATGCATCTCTCCATCTCATTGTTGTGCCCTTTTGATCTTTGTATATGTATGTTTATATGTATGTAGATATATATATATATATACACACACACACATATATATACATATGTATATGTATATACATATGCATACACACATGTGTGTTTATGTATTTATATATACATATACATATACATAAAGAGAAGCTTCTCTAATCACCTACTGGGGAAAATATAAAGAGGTACATGTTTAGAAGGAAAAGAAAAGAACATTTACATAGGTAACTCTTCTCCCCTTGAAGAAAATCATAGATCAAGCACTACTACATTTGGGCATGAACACCACAAATTACACCACCATTGCAAATTGCCATCGCAATTTGACCCCAAGTGTTGTAGTGTTGTAAAGGGCATAGAGATCACAAGGGCATGACACAACAAAAAAATTGCAGAGCATGAGCACAAAGATCACAAGGGCATAACAAAAAAATTCATAGATCACAAGGGCATGACAATAAAATCCCAGATCTCCATTGATCTCCACCAAGGCACAAAAAAGAAATGCAGAGATCATAAGGGCATGACAATGAAATGTAGTGATTACAAGGGTACAACCTCCACCAATGTTTAGAGCTCTCCACTCACATTCAGAGCTCTCCACCCTCTTTTGCACGCAGCTCTCCACAATAAAAAAAATATAGGGAATGATTTATGTTGTGATTTTATATATATATATATATATATATAATCAACTTCACATTGTGTTGTAACTCTGCCATAGGTGTTTGATCCTTGATAGCTTTCATTTCAACATTTCAGCATTCAAGTTTTCAAGTTTCCTCTTCATTATATAGTCCTTTACACCCTGAAAACCACTTTCTTACTTCATTAAAATTAGGACTTGAACAAAGCCAATGATAAAACAAAGGCCATATTCCAATGTCCAAATAATAAAACAATAAAACTCACTTAGCCCATGCTAACTAACTTAGCTCAATATCTTGAACAAAAATAATGCTAACCAAGAAAAATGAGCAAAAAATTTTAGAAAAACATATCATAGTAGATATTTTTAGAAAGAAACAAGCCATTTAACCTAGTTAAACTAGTCTAGTTGCTAATTAGTTGGGTTGATTACAAATTCATATAGAACTATCATCAGATTAGGTACAATAAAACAAATAATTAGTTGTTCCTAGCTAGCAGGATCAAATACAATTTTCCAAGGTGATAAAATTGCATTTGCAAATGTATGTATGAATTTATGTGTATGTGTGTATCTATGTGTATACATTTATATACATATGTATATGTGTAAATGTATGTATGTATGTATGTGTATAAATAGAGAGATCTTGGTACAATAGAAAAACAATAAAACTTGCTCAACAGGTAGCATGGCCATGGGTATTGTCACAAGATTCTAAACATAACTATATAAGGAGTGAGTTAGGACATAAATAGGTTAACCTTACATTAACTATAAACTACAACACAAAGGTTGCACCAAGGTATTATAGTATTGTAATTATAGAAAATCACCTGATTTTCCTAAGTGGGCATACAATGGTGAAGAGTTGTATTAGGTGAGTAAAACTCACTAATGGTTATAGGAATATAGCTACATCAAAAAAATTAGAAACTAGAACTACATATTCATTAGAGTGAGTAGTTCAAGGGTCTTGATCCTATAAAGATGAGTATGTAGACAACCTAGTAAGCAGAGTATGCCTCTAGTGTGCAGATGCCTTAAACATAGTTAAGTAGTACTTAACTATTTTAAGACATTACATGTTAACTCTGAGGCTTATATTTTAAGACATTATATGTACTTATCTTTTGAAAATAGAAGGCTAAACTCTGTGTTTCAACATTAACTTGACTGGTCTATTTAAACCCATTGATTATTGTCACAAGCTTTTAAAAATAACTATATAGTTAGGATGTATATCGGTTAACCTTACATTGATTGTAAACTACAACACAAAGGTTGCACCAGGATATTATAGTATTGTAATTATAGATAACTACCTGATTCACTTGAGTGCATGTATGATGGCAAAGAGCTATATTAGGTGAGTAAAGCTCATTAGAGGTTATAGGAATATGGATACATCAAAACAATTAGAAACTAGAACTACATATTTGTTAGAGTGAGTAGTTCAAGGGTCTTGATCTTGTGGATATGTGTATGTAGGTAGCTTGGCAGGTGGAGTATGCATCTAGTGTGCAGATTACTTGGACATAGTTAGGTAGTACTTAACCATGTATGTATGTATGTATGTATGTATGGATAGATGTAACTATTCTCTACTTAATAGTGCCATCCACATTGGGGGGAAGTTGAGCTTGCACCTTCTGCAATACTTCATTTCTATTATTTGTGCTCTTTGAATGAAAGGTATATAACTTTACCACTTATAACTATAATTTTCAAATAATACAAACCACAATAGTTTCTTATAATTCTATGGTTCTCTTTGTAAGTTTATAAAATTGAAGTTTAAAAATTAATTACATTTATGTACATCTTTTTCAAGTTTGATATTTCATTTTTTCCTAACTCATAGTCCAAAAATATTTTTTCAAAACACATACTAACCATTTGGAGACTGACCCAAAAAATTGTAAGCACGATTGTGCCAAAAGAGCTAAAAACATTATTGGTGCATGATAATCATCTTTTAATGCTCTTTTTGGTACAATTGTTCTTACATTTTATGATTTTTGGTGAGAACAAAATTCCAAACTAATTAGGTAGGTGGTCCAAAATTAAATCATAATTGGTTGAGGCATGTTTAGATACCTTATTTCACATGTTATTGAATGTTATGTGTTTATGTGCTACTATTAACTCTTTGGACATTATGGGATTATTTTATGGATGCTCATAATTATTTTTTACTTCAAGTGATAATGAATGAATTCTATATTTTATTAATGAATAAAAGTGGGATCCATCTCTTCTTAGGTACTCTTTCTAGGTTGGTGTACTAGCTCTTAAGCCCAAAATAGATAAATCATTATTTGAAATCCAAACTTGGGTGCTTAACTTAATAAATGAGCACACCAAGTGAAAGGCCTTGTGTGATGAAGGATTATATGATTTTATACATATTTCACCACATTGAAGTGCATTGTAGGTTCACATACATGTTGTAATGTCCAAATGGGATGAGTATTTCGAAGAGGGGGGGGGGGGGAGAGTGGGGGTGAATCAGAAGTAATCTATTTTTATCCTTTCAAACTCTTATTAACATATAAATGAGATTACCATGCATGCAAGTAAACATGTAAACAACCATAAAATGAAAGCATGCATCAACACATAACAAAAGAGATTTTGGTAACCTAGAAACCCTCTAGGAATAAGAAGGTAAAACTAGGGTGGGGATGACACCCACAAAAATTACTATAGCAATGAGTTCAACCACTTCTGATGGTTTACCCTATTAAAGGCTACAACACATTGTTAAATGTGACCTATTGAAAGGATTTACAAACACTTTACATGAAGTGTCACCCTATTAAAGGATTTACATAAAGGTTGTCAAAGACACCTAATACATAGGATTTTCTTGACCTTATCCAAAGGCTCTCCTACCTAGCTGTTAAGCTAACCTATCACCATAAGATTTCAACCTCTAATACAATTGTGAGAGAGTATTAGAACATTTTAACCTGATTGAATGCAATCTCAAATTTCTTGATTCAGGCACTTGATTTTCTCTTCCTCTTCTAATCTCTACTAGATCTAATCTCTAAATATGTCCCCTATTCTGTTCTAATCAACTAGATGTATAAATGTTGTCCTTTCCACTAAGTATTTTCTCTTCACACTAAATTTTTTCTATAATGTCCCCTTATGTTATTTTCTTCCACACATATAATGGTGCATTCATTCTCCTTATAAAGAATGTGAAGACTTAGGGTTAGGTATAGATCTACGATCCATATTGAATCTCAAATTCTCGCTCATACTTTGCATTTTTCTTATTGGTTGCATGTCTTCACCATTTTTTTAATTGGTTGCACGAAGATTCAATAGGGAATGTAAATGATTCATTCTTATCCTTTTTCTCCTTCAAAATTTCTCTAAGTCAACTCCAAAAATGGTTCACATCTTAGTTTGTGCAAATACAACCACTTATGTTGATCCTGTGTTGCTAGAAAAATGAAGTATTACTAATGCTTGGCACATACTATTTCTAGATTACTCAACATCAACTACATTGTCTAGTTTTCTTGACACTTGTTATATCCTATATTTCTCAGCATATGTTGTTCTAAATTGCTAGGCATTTGAATTATTATATTACTTAGCACATGAACAATTTTGGATCACTCAACACATGAACACTTCCTATATTTCTCGACACATACTACACTGTGATTTGCTTGGCACTAACTATGACTCAACACCTATTGAAATTTTGGCTCAACATCTATTGTGTACTCAGCATACATAGTGAAAATGGTTAAGTGTGTTTACACTCATTTGTCAATATTACTTATTTGACCAACAATCTCCCCTTTTGACATGAGTGTCAAAAACACTTAACTAAGCATTGATGATCCTAACCTTATTGAGTACATTCTTTACTTGCTCAGCTTACATGCAAAATTTCAAAAATTGTGAGTAGCAATATACCTTATGACACCCCCTGAGTTGATTATGCCTTTGAAATTGAAATTATGTTCCAATGTGCCTGATCCTCTATGTCCTTTGACATGTTTCTGCATTTTGAGCCTGTATGCTATATCTAATCTATGTGATGTCCCTGTATTCCATGTGATTGGAAAAATTTTACATCTCTCCTTCACTCCTTTATTCCTTGTCTCCCCCTTTTTGGCTATTTACAATCATTCCACTTTATTCTCAAAATGAATGAAAGAATGGAGTGAAAGAATGTAATCAAAATGATCAAAATTTGTCAAAGATTTGGTAATTACCCATAGTTTCTACACATCTCCTCCTTTTCTCATTACTCCCCCTCTATAATATCTCCCCCTTTTTTGACACTAATGTCAAAGGGTTCTATGGAGTAATACCATGTTTGGCCAAAAATGAGCTGTTAATCTCTAGGAGTATCTTCAGAGCTACATCCTAGTTGGTTAATGCAATATCCAATGACTTGTGTTGGATTACAAGCTCTGCTACTAGGTCTACAAGTTCTTCATGTGTAGAAAGATTGGGATCTTTCTTCAAGACTATCTCTGCATACATCTTCTCCTTGTGAAGTACCTCCAAGTGAGGGGTGATGGAGGATTGAATTTGCATTAGCTTGGCTTTTATAGTAGCCTCCTCTACTATTAATACAACTAGTTCCCTTTGAGTGTGAAGCATCTGAGCAAAATGCTTCTCACTTTGAGCTGGATTGGTAGGAAGTTGCATGCCAAAAATATTTAGATTTCTTTCCAAGATCAATATGTTTTAACTGATCTCTTGTGTGAAATTGGAAAAATCACACAATTTATTGTAAAGGAAGAATATATTCCCAAGTACAATTTTGACTCTATCTATTTTCTTAGCTAGGTCAAATTATCCCAAAATGATATCATTTGATATCTTTTGATTGACCTTACCTTAAAATTTCTTCTTGGACCATTCCATTAATTTTTCATTGGTGTCATGGTCCTCATTTGTCACCTGATCAACTATATCTGATAGTTGCTCTTTAATTGGTCTTGACTCATCTGGAGACTGTAGGTTGAAGGCTTCTGTGAATATGTTCTTTATTTCATTTAATGCTTTCCTGTATTTATAATCCTTTCTGAGTGCCTCTTGTCTCCTTCTTCTATCCAATGCACTTTGTATCTCATTCATCTTTTCTTCTGTGAGAGTGTTGGATTCATAATAGGGTATCTTTATTTATTCATCAAGCTTAGGAATTCCATAATGAATTTTCCTAGCTACCCTAGCTGAGCTTGAGCCTAGTTTTCTAATTTGCAATGCTAGCATTTCAATGCTCAGCTACTGAAGATTTTTTGTAGGAGTACCTATTTTGGTTAGTTCAACCAATTTTTTTATTATAGATTCTGCCTTATCTCTTGTCTCTTCTTTCTCTTTAGTTTATTTCTCTTCTACTATCATTCTAGTTGGGGGTGTACCTGTTGATTGTACTAATTTGTCTCTATCATCCCCTACTACTACACTCGGCTCCTGAAGTGCTTGTGTGATTGCTTTTGGTGGAGATAGAGGTGGAAGCAATAGAAATCTAGTAGATTGTGTGGTCATAGGTGGTTCTTATGTTTGCACCTTGACTTCGTTTGATTTTACTACTACTTTCTAGAGTTCATCAACATTGACCAATATTGGGCTTGAACATAGTCTAGTTGCTTGTGTTGATTGGTCAAGGATCTTTGCTAGATCCTCTGCAATTAATGGATTAATGTTTTGACCAGAAGTGCCAATAACATCCTTTATCTTGATTGTCTCTATAGGTGTGATGGTAGAATGAGGAGGGCTTGGAGGTGGCAATTGAGTGTCTTGCACACTCTGTTCTTGTTGCTCATCTATCCCATTTTCCTCTTCTTTATTCATTTCCTCCTCCTTTTCTTCTTCATCCTCCTTTTCTTCCTCCACTTTCTTCTCTTTTGGCTTCTTATCGTCTACCTTCTTCCTTCTTGCTTCTTTTATTTCCTTTATTTTGGAACTTGCTTTTGCCTTGTATTCTTCATCAAATACATCATCAATTTTCTTGCAAATAATCTTCCACACTTTTGTGGTTTTTCTCACAACCTCTTCAATTTTATTTTGTAGAATACTAAATGTCTTGTATTTGGGAGTAAATCTACTATTGTGCCTTTTGATTGCATTTGTTATTTGACTTTTAGTCAAATCAGGCAACATTCTTGCTAAGGTAGACTCCCTTATTTCCTTCTCAGTTTGCAAACAAAAATTCCATTTATCATCTATAATCTTATATAATTCCTTTGGCAATGAGCTATCCAATTCAAGAGGTGTATGTTTATATTCTGCCATCATACTATAGACAGATTTCTTTATTTTATTTTGCTCATCCTTTGTGAGCTTATTAAAATCTACATTTTTCAAATCATTCAAGTCACCATTCCTAATCTTAGCACATAATTTGTCTATTGAAGACTTTGATGGATGACTTACCACTTTAAACTAATTGTTGTCTTCTAATTCTATCCTTTCTTCATTTGAATCAGGCTGAGCCACAAGTTTTCTTATTTTCTTTGGCTCTTCTTCAGTCTTCTTAGTGGATTCCTTCCTCTTTGCTACCTCTTCTTTTACTTGTTGTTTAGTAGCTCTTGTAGTAGCTCTAGTAGTAGGATTCTTAGGTGCAGGCTTTGCCACTTTCTTTGGCTTGGGGTGAGGAGTAGGTGGTGCTTTTGCCTTTCTTTTGGTGACCTTAGTTTGGATGGATATTTCCTTAGCTTGTTCTTCCTTGTCACTCTCATCCTCATCTTCACCTAGGCCTTGGGTTAATTGAAGTGGCCCTTACTCTAGCTCTTCTTCATCTTTCTCATTATCATTCTCTTCTTCATCATCACTTATTTCCTCTACTTCTTCTGCAATACCTGCCTCTTCAACACCAAATTTATTTTTGATCTTCTTTACAAGCTTATCCTTCTTCTTGACTATTGTTGCTGTCTTAAGATCTGTAACCACTCTTGATTTGACAACATCATATGTTCCAAAGTGCTTTGCAATTTTATTAATTTCCTTTGCAAGTAGAGCTATAATAGTTACTAAAGCCTAATCCACATAAATTCATAACCCAATGGTCTAAGCCATCTGACTCTAGGGATGACTACTTGTATATAAGTGTAATCAATGACCACTAGAAAGAAAATATCTTTTTCATGTTGCTCCACTAATGAGACTGGAATTCTTGTTCTCTGTTTCATGGATTGTTTGAAATCCTCAAAATAATTGGTCATTTGGGCATCAAAGTTTTCACCGATTTGATTAATGAATCCATTTATTTGGTCAACAATGGTCTTATTTTGATCCCATCTCACCTTACCTATTGAAGGGAATTCTTTCATAATGTAGAAAAACATGTAAATCAATACTACACCAAATTTTCACTAAGCCCCTTTTGATTTCCTTATGGCTCCCAAGTTTTCATTGATTTACTACATCATCAACTTTGCAAGATCATAAGTACGATCCTTTTTTTACTAGCTTGAAGGAAACATCTACTGCTATGCAAGGTACACTATTTAACCTACTAGATTGGTAAAATTTGTGAGATATAATCCTTATAGAAAAATCTAGTAGGGGGGTCTTTGATGGTGTCAATTGTCATACCCCTATTGTTCCACTTGGCACCGATGTTTTTCTCAATTGCCTCCCTCTTATCACTTCTTAGAGTTTTGGGCTGATCTAGGGTTGGAATTCTAGTAACCCTATGTATAGTTTTCTTTGTAAACTTTATTGGCCCTATTTCTAGCCAAAAAGCTCCATCATGGATTCTACTTAACACAATTCATATCCATTTTGTTTTAAAGACAATAGGAAAAACTAGGGTTTTGGTCAGACCCTTCTTCTCCACTATGGAGAATTCATCTTTAAGGTTCCCATTTTCACAGAGTTTATCAAATGCATTGAAAATCTCCAAATCTCCTATTGCTCCTATCTTACAGTTGTAGCATTTGCATACATCCTGAACCATTACTACTTTATCAAGAATCACAGATAAGCCACTAGTGGGATCATTTTTGTAGGCAACCTCTAGGATTGGCTTGAGTTTAGGCTATTTAACTTTGTTGCTAACTAATTGAATTTCCAAACCTTCCTTTCCCTTTGTATACTTAGAACCATATGCTATTTTTGACTAAACTAGGGTTTACTATTTAAACAAACTTTCCAAACTACATAACTCAGCACTTGAATGAAATACTCAATAAATTGATGAAATGGAGTTAGGTTGTTGTTGAATCACTACAAATCACCTTTTGATTGTTGGGAAATTTCTTAATCACTTTTCTCATCTTTTCTCTTTATTTAAAAATGAACGATTTTCACTTTCATTAAGCTTAAAACCTAGCATTTATTGCATTCATGCTTACAACTATCACTTGGCTTCCAAAGGATTTTCCAACTCAGCATCAACTCTATTTCATTCACTTAGTAGCTACTGGACTGTTCAACTCAGCATGTACTGGAGTTTTACTTCACAACCAAAGGTAACTCATCATCATCTTCCAACTTTTATCTTGACATCTTAACTTATGCGTATTTCTTCTTTGTAGTGCTCCTATGTTCTTTTGGGTTGATGTATGATACATCTTTATATGTATCAACCCCATTTGCCTTTCTAGTGCTTAATTTGATGAGATGTGATCACTTGACCTCTTGGGTGAAGTGGTCTCTACATTTGATGTGCTACATTCACCCTTCTTCTGCCATGTCTTCTTCATATCTTCTTTGATGTGTTCCACATCAACTTTTTCTTTGCCCTTGTTAACTTTAGTCTTGGGTGCCTTGACCTTTGTTGGATAGTTCCTGCTAGTATGACTAGTCTTCAAGTAGCTAAAACAAGTGGTTTGATTCAACCATCTACTATGGTTCCCCTTGAAGTTTGTTCTTATGCAATTCTAAGGTACATGACCATATTCCTGATAGTAGTGACAACTTTTTCTTGTATTGTAGTCCCAATTGTAGTAGTGTGCATGATTAATCCCTCTTGTAGGCTGATTGGGTGTCCACATAGGCTTTGATCTACATTCAAATTCTTTATGTCCATTTTTTTGTAGTTGTAGTAGTGACCCTCAAATCTTGGTGTCCTCATGGTCTTGGTTCTATAGTCTTGTGTTAAATGTCCTTTCTTTTTGCACTTGTGATAGAAATTTGCATTTTTAGGCTTGTCATGCTAATGACTATTATTGCTTCTACACATATTAGAGGTATGTCTCTTTTTACCATAGAAATGACAAGTAGGTTTAGTGTTCTTACCTTTGTTGCTTCTTTCTTTTGTAGCCTTGGATGATTCTCCTTGTTCAGTGTTGATGTAGCCAAGTCCTGTAGTGTCATTACTAGCCCTAGGTGATTTTAGAAATTTCTCAAAGTACTTGATGGACTCATTGAGTTTGTTATAAATTTCTACTATTTCCTTTTCTCTCTTCAATTCATTCTACAATTGTTCATTTTTCATCTTCAAGGTGGATATCTTAATATCCTTCATGTTTAGCTAATGATGAGCATTCATCATCTGTCTTAAGGTGTTTAACTGCATGTTTGAAATCTTTTCAAATTCAATTGTCTTCTCTTCTAGCCTATTGATGAGATTTCTCTTGTCATCTTCTACCATGGCCTTGTCCTCAATAGCTCTTTTCTTTTGTTCAGTCACTTCACAAAGCATTATGGCTTGTGATTCTTATTCAAGCTTGAGTAATCTAATTTCTTCAGCTTGTGCTCTATTTTTCTCCATTAGTTTTGCTATTGCTTCATCAAATTCCTTAGAATCTCCATTAGAAAATACTTGTGTGGTTTCAATCTCCTTGTGGTGTATGTCATTTTCAACTATGGCTGTCTCCTTTCTTCTTTTTAAATATTTTATTAGTTCCTCCCTAGCTTCCTCTACTTTGTGTAGAGCTAGTTGCACATCAATCACCTGATTGTCAATGATCTTCCCAAGTTTGAAAACTTCCATCTTCTAACCTTTTCCTCCAAGCTATTTTGCTTCTCCTTGTGAGAACTAGGGCTTTGATACCAATTTTTGGAATTTCCAAATAGGAAGAGTACTTTTGAGGTGGGGGGGGGGGGGGGTGGTGAATTAGAAGTAATCTATTTTTATCCTTTCAAACTCTTATTAACATATAACTAAGATTAAGGTGCATGCGAGTAAACATGTAAACAATAATAAAATGAAAGCATGCATCAACACATAAAAAAAGAGATTTTGGTAACCCAGAAACCCTCCAGGAATAAGAAGGTAAAACTAGGGTGGGGATGACACCCACAAAAGTTATTGCAGCAATGAGTTCAACCACTTTTGATGGTTTTCCCTATTAAAGGCCTACCTTGTTAAAGGCTACAACACATTGTTAAATGTGACCTATTGAAAGGATTTACAAACACTTTACATGAATTGTCACCTTGTTAAAGGATTTACATAAAGGCTATCAAACCCACCTAATACATAGGATTTTCTTGAACTTCTCCAAAGGCTCTCCTACCTAGTTGTTAAGCTAACCTATCACCATATTATTTCAACCTCTAATAAAATTATGAGAGAGTATTAGAACATTTTAACCTAATTGAATGCAATTTAAAATTTCTTGATCTAGGCACTTGATTTTCTCTTCCTCTTCTGATCTCTACTAGATCTTATCTCTAAATATGCCCCCTATTCTATTCTAATCAACTGGATGTATAAATGTTGTCCTTTCCACTAAGTCTTTTCTCTTCACACTAAAATTTCACTATAATCTCCCCTTATGCTATTTTTTTCCACACATACAATGGTGCATTTTTTCTCCTTATAAAGAATGCAAAGACTTAGGGTTAGGTATGGATCTACAATCCATATTGAATCTCAAATTACCACTCATAGTTTTCATTTTTCTTATTGGTTACATGCCTTTACCATTTTTCTGAGTGGTTGCATGTAGATTGCTAGGGAATGTAAATAATTTGTTCTTATCCTTTTTCTCCTTAAAAATTTCTCTAAGTCAGCTCCAAAAATGGTTCACATCTTAGTTTTTGCAAATACAAACTCTTATGTTGATCCTGTGTTGCTCAGCACATGAAGTATTACTAATGCTCGACACATACTATTTCTAGATTGCTCAACAACAACTACATTGTTTGGTTTTCTTGCCACCTATTATATCCTGTATTGCTCAGCATCTTAATGATTCTATTACTTGACACATGAATAATTATGGATCACTCAACACATGAACACTTCGTATATTTCTCAGCACATACTACACTATGATCTGCTAAGCACTAACTATGACTCGGCACCTATTGAAATTTTGGCTCGGCATCTATTGTATACTCGGCATACATAGTGAAAATGGTTAAGTGTATTGACACTCATTTGTCAATATTATTTATTTAACCAACAATACATTCTTAAGTAGACATTTGTGAGCACTAGGTGTGTGAAGGATCCATGCAAAAACATGTAGGAGCAAAAAAGGTCATGATGAACATTTTTGATGAGATGTTTTCCAAGAACATAAACAAGTTCTTCAAGGTGGCTTTGCATTATTAAATTTTCATGTTTTCTAACACCACTACTCTTCCTCCATATCATGGATAGATAAAAAATGTTGCCTCCAAACTTGTAACTATATGATAAATTGGAATAGAACATGCCCAAGCCATAACCAAGGTAAATTGGTCTAGTTGTTGATTAGTTTGATTTATTACAAATTCCTATAGAACTATCATTATATTGGGTACAATAAAATGAACAATCTTCTATTCTTAGCTAGTAGGATCAAATACAATTTTACAAGGTGATAAAATTGCATATGCAAATGTATCACTTGAATGCCAGGCATGAAGTTCATTCTCCAATTTATAACGAATGGTTGGATATAAAGGCTCCATATGCTGGCCTAACAATGGAAGCTAAGGATGTAGCCATGCATGTATTGGCACACTCTCCATGTGAGGATCCCAAGTATCTACTGATGCTATTAATTTGGGCTAGTTGTTGATTAACTAGGTTGATTACAAATTCCTATAGAACTATCATCAAATTAGGTACAATAAAATGAACAATCAGCTATTCCCAGCTAGCAGGATCAAATACAATTTTTCAATGTGATAAAATTGCATATGTAGATGCATCACTTGAATGCTAGGCATGAATCACATTCCCCAATTTATAATGAATGGTTGGATATAAAGGCTCCATACATGACCCAACAATAGAAGCCAAGGATGTAACCTTGCATGTATTGGCACACTCTCCCTATGAGGATCCCAAGTTTCTAATGTCGTTGTTAATTTGGGCATCACTATATGATCTAGAATGTAATGAAGTACTAAAGCCGGTAGTAACTTCTCCCATGTCTCCAAAAAATGTAGCATAGGTTCAGGGTATCTTGGCTCCCAAGAATTTGTAGCAACTATTCTCACTACTAGAAGAATAATTTCAATTAAGAGTTGAGTGTAAGGAGTTGAAGAAGCATGCTCTTCTTCTGTGTAAATACCATAATCATGAGGCTCATTCCCTTATAGAAGCCATAACCCAGTAAATACATGTATATATCAACCTAGCTAATCAACAAATAGACCCATTCAACTAGGTTGTAGCTTGTTTCTTTCTAAAAATATCTGCTATGATATGTTTTTGTAATATTTCTTGAGAACTTTGCCCTTTTTTCCTGGTCTGCAATATTTTTATAGAGGATCTTGAGGTAAGTCACTTAGCACCTTAAAAAAGATCTCTCTATAGATACATACGTATATAAATGTATGTATGTATGTATGTGCATATGTTGTTGGAATTATAGATGGAGTAACTGAAAGGGGGGGGTGAATCAGTTACCACAAAAAAAAATCTAGATCCCTTAGATGTCTAAAATAACTAGTTATTGTTGATACTCAGTAAACACTTCACAAAAATGTTGAAACTTGATAGATTAACTTGTTACTAATATTTAAGCATTCATATTTATTAATATGGATGCAAAAGGAAAAGATATGAACACAAGAGACACCAGATTTAACGTGGAAACCCAATAAGGGAAAAACCACCAAGTAACTAGCTACCAATTTTCACTCTTCCAAAGTGAGCCCTGTTAGGAGCCAACCCTATTAAAGATTACCAAACACACTATTAGGTGTAACCCTATTAGAGGATTTAATCACCCTATTAAGAGTGGCCTTGCTAGAGGTCTTTAGAACAATACAACTAAATTGTCACCTTGTTAAAAGATTTACAAAATGGCTGCTAAACCAACTCTGTTAAGAGATTTTGAAATCAATGCTACAATGGTTAGAAAGTAACTATGAATTGATCTGAATATGATTCAACTATATTTGCTAATTATAGATCTCTATTATGCACCAATAAATCCTCCTTAATCAAATATAACTTTTGTACTCCTCAATGATCTCTGATCATCCTTCAAAATTTGCTCTCACAATAAATAGTCTTCCTTGACATTCACATTGTAGACACCTAAATTTGATTGCACCACTTTGGTAATCCTATTTAGTTATCTCTAAAGGCATCATTAATTAAATTTCTATTTAATTAATCCTTTGCCATCCCCTGGCTGATTAATTTAATTAATCATCTATAGTCCTAATTGATAAATCAAATAACCTATTATTTATCAATTAAATTCGATTCTTCTATCTAATTTCAAAATCCTCATTTATTAAATAAATCTATTTGATAAATAAAACCCTCAAATCTAATAAGCCCCTAACTTATCCCTAAACCCTCTTTTTAGCCTAATCCACCCCATCCACCCATACTAACCAAGCTTAGCCACTAACTCACCCACCCTCATGAATGCCATCCACTTGCAAATCTCTAACATGCCTAATCTAATACTAAACCCAAGCCTAATCCACCCCCTAATGTTGTCACATTCCCTAAGCAAGCTTAAGACTTTCCTAAGCCAAAGAAAGTCAACAATCTCAACTCCCTCCAAAATATCTCAACCACCCAACAATGAATGCTCTTACAAAATCCATAAAGACTCTTACAAGCTCTTACAAGCCATAACGAAAGGTCTTTATGAAGATATTATCCCTTGAGCCTCCTTTCTTGACTCATCCATCCCCTTTCCCCCATCCACTCACCCTATGACATGTGTCACTCTCTGATTGGTGCTAAACAAGCACAATCCATGTGCTCCCCTTTGAGTGCATCCTAGCCCTCCTTAAGCTTTTCCCCATCCTTGCATCTTAGCCCTCCATCCCTCAAGCCCTTAGCCTATAAATTGAATCCCCTCCCAAGCCATTTCATCACAATCTTTGAGCTAAAGTTATAATGCTAGTTTTGAGAAGCAAAAGCCTTAACCATACCCTTATGATGCCAAATTGAGAGCTCACAAAGCTACCAATTTGCCATTTTCATCTCCATTGAAGCTATTTTGAGAACCTTGAGCATACATCCCACATCCACATAATAGACACATCTCTAAATCAAGTGACCATTTTCATTGGGAGAGCCATTCCATGGCTCATATTCTCATTTGAGGGTTTTCACTTTGTCTCTCATAAATGTTATGGTTTTTATGCTAGTTAATGCTTTGTTCTCTTGATAGATTAGTATTACTTGCTAACATATTTCTCATATATATTTTGGCACGCTCGGTGGAACCCCACTATGGGTCATTCATTCATCCATTTCACCCTATGTTTTGTTCTTATAAACTAACCATCTAATGTTTTTTGTTGTTTGAGTGTGTTGTAGGGTGTTTTTATTATTTTTGCAGGTTAAAGAAAGCACTTAGGAAGAAGAAATAGCCTCTAAAAATCAAAAAATAGCAAAAAAATTTAAAAATTCTAAAAAAAATCCGCATTTTTTAGCTCTTTTCATGCAGTGTCATCTCTGTAGTCTGGCATCTGCACCTGCAAACTGTCGTTTCTGCCAGCTACTCTGTTGTCTCCGCAACCAAATCAAAGTCTCTGCAGTTTGGCATCTTCGTTTGGTTTTCTGCTGTCAATGCCGCCACTAGACTATCATTTGCGCATTCTCAACTGTCATCTCCGTAGATCAGCGTCTCTGCTTGATACTCTATCGTCTCTACTGCCGCCTCTCCTATTTTTTCGTCTCTGCCGCCGCCAACCCAAATCGTCATCTCCAAAAATTTGCATCTCCACAAATCAGCATCTCCACTTGTCTCCTATTTTTTGCGCCACAAATCTGACCTGTCATCTTCGCAGACTAGCATCTTCATAGTTTGGCGTCTCTACCTGATAAACTATCATCTCCACCTATTTATGTTGCATTTCTGTTTTAGCATATCAGTTCCTGCACTTTTTATTTATTTATTTATTTTTCTTTTTAAAAAGAGTATAAATCAAAATTTGACTTTTAGTGGTTCCGTAGGATTTAGAACATTCTAAGCATTTTTATGCATAGGAAAAATAACAAAAAAAAGTTAAATTTTTTTTTTCCATAGTTAAGCTTTTATTTTGAAAGATTTTGGGTGACTAATCAATTTTCTTTTTTTGTCTTATTGCAGGTTGGAGCAACAAACTTAATCATTTTTTTTAGGTTATTCATGGAATGAACTTGAATGGTTAAACACATTTTCCATTGAATGAATGTTGCTCAAAACACACTCTTGAATGCCATGGATTAAAATCAAATTTTTCTTGAATGCATGATTAAAACAACAAATCCAATCTTGAATGCTAAGGATCAATTAACCATTGCAATATCAAACACTTCATTAAAACAAATCTCTTTTCCACATGCAATTCAGGAAAAGTTTAATTTTTGGACATTTAAGAAACTTCGTTAAGTTAAATACAAATTTGTAAAAATCATTTTGAGTAGTTCCTTGGACTCACCTCTTTTCTAATCACCCATCAATTCAACCATTGGTTGCAATCTCAGTGCCATTTATGGGGATGGGTCTACTTGAAAATGGTGTTAAATGTTCCACAATCTAACTCACTCACTTGGTCTTTGAATTTTTGCTTTAACTTTATCAAAATTCTTAAATGACCAAAACTCTAGATTAAATTGATCACACTTCAAGTTTGGGCACTAAAATTGAACAATTATTAACGTGGAGGGCCTCCGGACACACGCTTGACAATCGAGTTTTACACATCTTTGTTTTGGGCTTAAAATAAAATCACACCAACTCTTGAATGCTTTAAAGGAAATTAATCAATACTTGACGTGGAGGGCCTCCGGGCGCATGGGTTTACTTTTTTATTGACGATAACTCTTCTTCTTTTATTCATTCTTTGATCGATTTTAGTTTGTTGGCGCATTTCAAAGTTGAAATTGAACATTGTCTCTTAAACATGAGTGCTTGCAAAGTCTAGATCAACACACATAAGAGTCAATTGGAAAAGGAATAGGCATATTTTTAAGCCCAAGGTCATCCAAGTCTTCTCTCCCCTTATCATCTTTCGAGGGCATCTTGGGTGCATAAGATTAGGATCCAAAACCTTGTTTCTCTTTTTAGGAGGCCTACTTGGGGATTTCATCACCCCTTGGGATGACCTCAACTCTAGCATTCCGATGGAGTATAAGAATTGGGAGGTGAATCGAAAGACACCTCTCTTGGGATCAAGATTTTGTCACTCGGGCTAAGCCTCAAGGAACCTTATACCCTTGAGAAGTGAAAGAGGAGAAGTGGGTTATCGCTCCTCTCAGCTATGTGACATCTTTTTGGTTTCATCTATGAATTTGGGCCTCACGTACCTTGGATATATCAAGGACTCCCTAGCTAAACCAACTGTCAGACTTGCAGACAACCATCTAGGATGTTAATGTGTTTGAAGTGACTGATCGAAACATTTGTAGAACACACACACTCCTTGGCACAAGTATCACATTCTGGGAATCAAAACTTCTATCTGGTTGTTTCTATCTATTGCTTGGTATTTTACTTATTGAATGCATGTTTGCCAAATTTGGTCAATCCTACTTTAGGGCACACTTAGCGTAGTCACTGCCTATTCCAAAAGTTGAACAAGTTGAAGAAAAATAGCCAAGATCTCTCAAAGCTAAGCAGATTTAGGAATTGATGTTAGAGCAACCCAAACCCAAATAGAAGTTTCACAAAGTCAAACTCAAGCCATCTCAGGCATACCAAGAACTTTTAGCCAAGAGAAAGGAACTAACACCAAGCCCTCAAATTGCCAAACTCCACAAAGCAAAGGATAAAGCTACTAACGAAGCCCTTCAAGATGCCTGGTTAGATCACACCATCCAATTTAACCAACATCCAGGAGTTAACAATGCTTATGCCTTACCAATTAGGCATGATTTCTATGATTAGACCCCCATGTTTCTCCACATCTTCTTGCATAAGCTTCACTTTTGCATTAGAGTCATCTTTGTAGGAAAGCCAGCCATCTTTAGTCTTCCCCTTAAGCATTTTTAGCTCATTTATCTCATTTAGAATCAAACCATCAAGCCAACAATCAAAATCTTCACATCCAAGCTTTCAAAATTGTTGTCACCTTGCCAAAAGTTTGCCATTCCTAAAATCTTCCAAATCCATCAATCTCACCAAGGTTATCCCTTTGACAGAGCTTTGTCTAGGGTAATCTAGCTTTGTCACTTGTCATCCCTCATCACTTGAGCTAAAGGTTGGGATCCACAAGTGGTCAATCTTGTGTTCTTTCTAAAGGATCATCAATCTATCCTTAAGTTGATACAATCACCACCAAGCTTACACATAGGAAAGCATACCTTTTGTGCTTTGGCAACATATCTTTGAAGTTAGAATCCCTAACCCAATCCTCCTTAGGTTTTTTCATATAGCTTTGCCTCAACCTAGGAGGTCATTTGCATAGAAAAGCCTTCCCCTTTTGCGTCCATCAGCATTGTTGCATCTCATCCCTAGGAAACATTCTGCATTTTCATGCCACTCGTCACTCGCTTAGGCAAGAAGAAGAAAGAAATAATGGAGCCCTATCATTTGGATCCAACAGCATCACTCCCTTTGAGCACTCAACCATCCTTCAGCCCAGAGAATGTTATACCATCACCTACTGACATTGAAGCCTTCATGAACCAACCAAGAAATGCAGTATTGGTGAATGCCATTATAGATAAAAACAAAGAAACCATCATGGCTAACTTTTGAAGGGACAACATTGGAGCCTTCAAATTTGGAAGACCTCCCCCCTTATCAGATCCATCGCACCTCTTGTTTGAGCAACTCCCACCACCCATAGGCTCTTATGATTCAAATTATCCTCAATATATGCCAAAAGAAGAGCCTTAACCCACCCCATATGATCCAATAGACCCAAACATACCAGCCTCCACTCAAGTTGAAATCTCCCTTCCACAAGCCAATCCAGCCACCACCACTCCAACATTGGTCCATACCACTCCATCCCAAACCCCCTTTGCCCAAAACACCTCACCATTTTCTCCCTTCACTTTTGCTACTACTGCTCTCCAACCCAACCTTCCAAATCCACCCATCTCCCAAATCAATGCTAGCATCTTTGGCCAACCTCAAAAATATACAATAGGGATGCCACCCATGGGGCCAAGTAATCAACCCTTCATCACCCCCAGCTTGTTTACCTCAGCTCAGAACACAATTCCATCATTTCCACTAGGTCTTTGGAGCTCAGTGCCATCAGCCACAAATCCACAAGCTACTACCCTCACTCCACAAAGCTATCAAACCCCACTAGCTACTACCAATGTTTTGCCCAGCTCTCAAGTAACCCAAGCTCCTACCACCACTATACCGAGCTTTCAAATCCAACCACCAAGCTATCAAACCCCATCAGTTCCATTTTCAAGCTTTCAATTCCCACCATCTCCACCACCAACTAATCCATTACCTCCTATTACCAACTATTTTTCTATGCCACTTCTAGGAGGAAATCCACCACCGCCAACTACCAATTACTTGGCCTCTTTTGCCATGTAGACACCTTCCCAAATGGGGGCACAACCCACATATATTGTTCAAACTCCTCAAATCCATAGCCAAGTTCCACAAGCTCCCTGATCCTTTCCCCAAGCTTCACAACCATCTTATACCTTACCTCCACAAAGCAATCCATTTATCCCATACCCAGCCTACATCCCTCAATCCCAACCTCAAATCACAGATGCAGCAATATGTGCCACCTCCACCTCATCAACCCATCATCCACCATTTAGTTGCCCAAGCCATGTACAATCCCTACCAGCCCATACCTCAAAGCCATCCATATTCCATTGCCTCATCTAGCACATACCTACCTCAGGGCACTTCTACATTGGGGGCATCCTAGCCATCACCCATTAATTCAGAATGGGAAGCCATGAAAATAGCTTTGAAAAAAATCCAAGAGGGAAATGATCCAAAAACCTTCAAGTTTGAGAATGTGTTTCCTTACCCATTTGACAGAGCCATTACCATGACACCATTTCCCAAGCATTTTGAGACACCCAAATTTGACAAATTCAAAGAAAAAGGAGACCCTGTCACACATATCAAAGAATTTTACATGCACTGCCAAGAAGTGGCATACGATGATGTCTTCTTCTTGCGTCTCTTTCCTAAAAGCTTGGCCAGACCAGCTTTGGAATGGTTTTATAGAATCCCCTATGGCACAATTAAAATTTTTGTTGAATTGTCTGAGGCATTTGTAGCCCAATATGCCCATCTTGTTGAAACAGAGCTATCACTAGTTGATCTTGTCCACACTAAGAAAAAAGGTGGAGAAAGCCTTCCTGAATATCTACAAAGATGGAAAACCCTTACCACCCGCATAACTTGCACCTTGCCAGAGTGCCATTTGGTGAAAATGTTTATTGATAATGCCCATCCCAGCTTGGCTCACCACATGACCATGAACTATTTGCAGACCTACAAAGATATCAAAGAGATAGGAATGATCCTTGAACAAGGACTCATTAAAGATGGTGTGGTCAAGATTTACAAGGAACCCAACCAAAATCAATCACATTCCAATGACAAGTCTAGGTATTGGAACAAAAACAAGCATGTTGCAACAAATGGCATCACTGAAACTAGAGATGTGAATATTGTTGGTCCTTCTCAAAACTAGTCCAACCCACCATATCAACCAAACAATCAACAAGATATCAACTACCAACAGTAGAACCACCAAAGCTATCAAAACCACAATCCAAGACCCAACTTTCAAGGGTCTAGCGATCAAGCTAATGCCATCAATGTAGCTGCAGGACGAAAGCCCAAATTCCAACCTGCACCTAGAAACTATACACCCCTTGGTGAGCCATTGGATGTCATTTTTGAGAAATTAGTCAAGGAAAACCTCATCAAATTTCCTCCTACCCAGCAAATCGACCCAAGCCAATCTAAAGCTGCATGGTACAAAGATAATGAGTACTGCAAATTTCATAGGGTAAAAGGTCACACTACCCTCAGATGCATGAAACTGAAGGATTATGTGCAGGACCTCATTGATCGTAAAGAAATCACCGTTGGTGCCCAAACCTCTCACAATGTAGGCTTACAGATCTATCAAAATGCTTTTCTTCCACACAACAACTAAAATCTTGGAAAACAACCTATCCAAGCCAACAACAACAACACCAACAACTGCCAGCCAAACCAACAGCATGGGAAGAACAATGACCACACTTCATCCTATATAGACTATGGTAGCCTTATAGGTTGTATATCTGAGAAAGAGCCTTCTGTCAATGTTATCAATATCCAAAGACCAAACAATGAGTGTGAAGTCACCACTCAAAGAGCATGATTTAACATCACAAGCCCACCCATTTCACCAGCACTATCAGCTCCATCAAAAAGCCAGTACAATATCTTGGAACACCTTGGGAACATACCAGCCCAAATCTCCATTTTAGACCTTCTTCACACTAGTCCTGTGTACAAGAACATCCTTGACAGTGCTCTTATAGAATCTCATGTCCCTTCAGATATCAATGCTACTAATTTTTGTAATCTTGTTGGACACCTATCCTCTTCATGTGCCCTATCTTTCAAACCCATCGACATACCCGTGGTCAAGCCAGATCACACCCTTCCACTTCGCATAGCCACCATGGTATCCAATTTTTCCATGAAAAGAGTAATGATAGATAATGGATCAGCCTTGAATATTTGCACCCTAAAATTCATAAAACAAGCTGGGTATACTGAGGTAGATATCATCAGTGAGGTTATCACCATCAAAGCTTATGACAACTTGGAAAGAACCACAGAAGGAACTATTTTTCTGCCAATCAACATTGGGCCAGTCATCCACGAGACACTCTGCCATGTTATTGATCTAAACCTACCATTTAACATCCTCCTCGGTCGCCCATGGATTCATGCCATGAAAGCTATTCCATCCACTTACCATCAGTGCGTCAAATTTTTGCATCAAGGCGCTGAGGTAACCATCCATGCTGACCTAGAACCCTTTGCTTACTGCAATGTAGTTGAAGCCTCATTTAAAAACCATTGCCCTGGAATTGATATCAGCACATCCATCACCAACTCATCCTACACTTTTAATGACACAGAAACCATCCTTGCCTCCACCCTGTCTATCGTGAAGATCAATAATAAAGGCTATGGAGAGTATAGTCTGTTAGATGCATTTTCTATCGAGGTACTCCCACTTGATCCACATGCCCATGGATGACCAACATATCACAAAGCTGAGGAGATTCCACCTCCTCGATACAAATAGTTTGGCCCAACAACCTTTGTATCCTCAAAAATCTCTCTTCATGAGGAGCTCACTCCAAATATCAACAATTGGTTACATAAGGATGCACCTCAAAAAAATCAAGCATGCCTTGATCACTTTAGCTAGAAGTATCCCCAAGAACATAAGCTCATCACTACCAAATGGAACTATCAAGGTGGTGGTCTAGGACCAGAAGAAAGAGGCATGCAGTGCCCCATTGACACACACAAGTGGGAATCAAAGTCAAGTCTTGGCTTTGGCATACCCACAACTGAGGGCACCAATACAGATAGTCACACTTTTTTGAACATTCACCATAACCTTGTCAAAATTGAAGACATTTTGGAGGAAGTTGAAAAGAGAGCCTACAATGATATCCTAGACCAAATCTTCCTCGGAGACTCTGTTCTCCAAGAACTATCCATCCACCTCGTTGACCTACCACTCGCCCATCCACAACTCATAGATTGGGATGAACCAAGTGTCATACACATTGCTGAGTTCACATCAAAGGAAGCACTTCTGAGATTCATGAGAGCCGAAACTCCTCGCAAGAAAACAAAGCTAGATTCTTCCTATATCTATAAGGTAGATCCCAAGGGGTATTTTGGAGAAAATCCCCAACCTAGTTCCGATACACCCAAAATTGGAACTAAGGTGAATCCATGACTAGCTAAGGTAGCAAAGAGAACCCCTCAGCAAGGAAATCTAGAGCCACAAGTAGAACATGGGGATTTAGCATTGCCTCCTCAAGATAATCGACCAGAGGTGTCTTCTATTCTAATTGAGGATACTAGAAAAGTCAACATTAGTTCTTCAGAGATCCCTAGGCTTGTTCACATTGTTGCATCCCTATCACAAGACCAAGCCGATCTCCTTTTTGAGGTCTTAAGAGAGAACATTGGCTGATTTGCATGGTCATATCAGGACATGCCAGGACTTGATCCAAAGCTTGTAGTCCATCATCTTGCAGTTGATCCAAAGATCAAGCCTGTCAGACAAAAGCTTAGAAAAATGCACCCAAAGGTGGCATTATTGGTCAAAGCTAAATTAGAAAGAATGTTAGCTGCTAAGGTTATCTAACCTATCGACTACTCAGAGTGGATCTCCAATATGGTCCCTGTCACTAAGCCTTCCAATGACATCAAAATCTGCACTGATTTTAGAGATCTTAACAAAGCTTGTCCAAAAGATGATTTTGGCTTGCCCAACATAGATATGATCGTAGATCTTATAGTTGGACATGAAATTCTGTCCCTCATGGATGGATTTTCTAGGTACAATCAAATCAAGATTATAGAAGAGGATCAACATAAGACAACATTCACTACCCCTTGGGGAACCTTTTGCTACAACATGATGCCTTTTGGCCTAAAGAATGCTGGGGCTACCTATCAAAGAGCTATGACTACCATTTTCCATGATCTTATCCATAGCATTTTGGAGGATTATGTGGATGATATCTTGGTTAAATCTCACACCTTCATGGATCATCTTGCTGACCTGGAGAAAGTCTTTGATAGGTTAGCCAAATATCATCTCATGCTGAATCCCAAGAAGTGTGTCTTTGGGGTCACATCTAGCAAGCTTCTAGGCTTTATAGTTTCTAAACAAGGTATAGAGATCGACCCTAAGAAGGTCAAGGCTATCTTAGACATGCCTCCTCCCCAAACACCACAACAACTTCGCTCTCTTCAGGGAAAGCTTCAATCTGTTTGGTGCTTCATCTCCCAGCTTGCAGATAAGTGTACACCATTTTAACATTTACTAAAGAAGGATGAGAACTTCAAGTGGGATCCTTTATATCAGTGCAGCTTCAACCATCTCAAGTAGTATCTCATCAATCCCCCTATCTTGGTTCCACCAGTTCTTGGTCGTCCCCTAATTTTGTACATATCAGCAACACCTACTACTCTAGGGGCACTTCTAGCACAACTTGATGACTATGGTAGAGAAAGAGCCATCTACTACATCAGTAGAACCCTAGTTGGTTATGAACTCAATTATACTCCTATGGAAAAAGATTGTTTGGCAGTTGTTTTCTCAACTCAAAAGCTTCGCCACTACATGCTAAGTCATACCATCCAACTAGTCTCCAAGATTGACCCTCTCAAGTATATGCTCTCCAGAATAGCACTTACAGGCCGTTTAGCCAAATGGGTTATGCTCCTTAGCAAATTTGACATCCAGTATGTGGATAGAAAGGAAATCAAAGGGCAAGCTATAGTAGATCACCTAGCTGATGCACCTCTGATAGATGCATATCCTTTGATCAAAAAATTTCCAGATGAGCATATCTATCTAATTGAAGAACAGCCCCCATGGAAACTTTATTTTGATGGCTCATACACATCTCATGGATCAGGGCAGGAATATTGTTGGTCACACCTCAAGGGGATTACATTCCAAAAGCATTCAAGCTACAATTCCCTAGCACCAACAATATAGCTGAATATGAGGCTCTCATAGCAGGATTAAAGATAGCTACAGAATGGAACATCACTGAGTTACAAATCTTTGGAGATTCTCAGCTCATCATCAAGCAAGCCCTAAATGAATATCAAACTAAAGATGAAAAGCTATTACCCTACAAAGAGCTAGTTGATTAGCTAACCCAGCATTTTACAAAGCTTTAGTTTACACAAGTGCCTCGAATACAGAACAAAGCAATAGATGCTATGGCTACTATCAGCTTGCTCTTGGAAATTCCCCAAGCAGCTACACAGTATGAGTTTTTAGTCAAGCAGCTCCTCACACCTGCCTATGTGAATGATGACTCAAATTGTGTTTGTATCTTGGTTGGTCCCCAATCCCCTTGGTACCGTGAGATTCATGCTTACCTTAACGATGGTATCATATCCCCTCACCTCACATGTACCCAATGCCAGAACCTCATTCAAAAATCCTTCCACTATGTTATCATAGCCAATACCCTATATTGATGGGGTTATCACAATACTCTCTCTCGATGTTTAGACCAAAATGAGGCTGCGATGGTGTTAAAAGAAGTACACTCTGGACTTTGTGGTGCCCACATGAGTGGTATTGTCCTAGCATGACAAATCCTTAGAGTAGGCTACTATTGGCCTACCATTGAAGAAGACTCCTATGACTTTTTCAGAAAGTGTCTCCCATGTCAGTAGCATGCAAATCTTGTGCACGCTCCAGCACAGGATCTACAGCCTATTGCACCACCTTGGCCTTTTGCTTGTTGGGGCCTTGATCTAGTTGGAACTATCACACCCCTCTCATCTGATGGACATAATTGGATAATAATAGCTATAGACTATTTTATTAAATGGGTGGAAGCAATCCCCCTAGTCTCAACTACAGGAGTTCAGGTCTCCAAGTTCATCTTGTACCACATTGTTTTTCGCTTCGGCATCCCATCCACCATCTTCACTGACCATAGAGGTAACTTTGAAAATCTCATGGAAGAATTATGCACTTCCCTCCATATCCATCACCACTTTTCTAGCCCATATTTCCCACAAGGTAACGGTCAGGCAGAGGCAACTAACAAAACCCTCCTCAAAATCCTAAAGAAAGTTGTCAATGATTCTGGCCTTGATTGGCACCTACAAATAAATCCAGCCCTATGGGCCTATCGAACCTCCTTTCATACATCCACAAGCACAAATCCATACTCCCTAGTCTATGGTGCTGAAGCAGTACTACCCATAGAGGTTGAACTCCCCTCCTTGCGCATATCTTTGCAAGGGCAAATATCAGATGAAGAATACAGAGTAGCTCGGCTCACCCAACTAGATCTCTTAGACGAGAAGCGACAACAAGCCTATGATCATCTCACAGTCTATCAAACTCATCTCAAAAAGAATTTCAACAAGAAGGTGCTTCTACAACACTTTCAACCAGGTGACATGGTCCTCAAAGAAAACATGAAAGTCCAAGCAGATCGAGAAAAGAAAGGCAAGTTTGAACCTAGTTGGCTTGGTCCTTATGTTGTCACTGCATCCTTTGGCTTTGGAGCCTATCAGCTATCTACACCAGAAGGAGAAATCTTGAATGATCCTACTAACATCATTCATCTCAAGAAGTTCTATGCTTGAAGATCCTTGGTATACCCAGCTTTTGAAAAATACAAAAAAATAGTAAAGAGAAATAAGTGTCCAATGGTGAAAACTTGGCAATTCAAGTGCCTTGGATAGGTACCTTGGTGAAAACCTAGTAATTCAGGCACCTTGTGTATTAAGACTAATCCATTATCTATCACTATCATATCCCTCATCTATCTACCCACCATCCCATAAGACACACCTGCTTGTTCCCTTGGTGTTCCAACCAAATATCCAAAATTTGATGAAGCTTGTAAAATACCTCTTGTATAGCTTGTAAATCTTGTAACTCAGCTTCTAAATATTGTACCTCAGCTTGCAAATCTTGTATCCCCCCTTGTAGCATAGCTTGTATATCCAAATCTTGTCCAAAGCTTGTACCATATCCTAGCTTGTAAATAATCTTGTATCCTATCACCTGCACACAAAGAATCCCATTTTCACTAAAGCTTTTCGCAAACCATCTACCTATCTGCCTATCAACTATTATAGACATCCCACCCTTAACAAAAATTTCCATCTCACAAAACCCAAACATGAACAAACCTTGTACATTTGTAACATATCTTGGTCTATCAGCTTGTACATCCTCTTTAGCTTAGTACCATTATATCTATCCAGCATTCGTGTCCGTTCCTCCTTGATCAGCATCTTGCACACATCACACAACCCTTGGTTAGCTATTCCAATGCATCCTTTAGCTAGATCTCCTATCACCAAAGTGTTATCCTTCTTAGTTCAGCTTGCTAGATACATCATCCAGATCAATCAGCTTAGGTGCTCTCTGATAGATCCTTGTAGGATATAGCTTTCCTAATGTCTGATCTTGGTCTGTTAGTACCTCATCCTACCCATCTTGTTGGAAAATGGTTCTCTTTTGGATTTTCTCTTTCTTTTGATTTGGAATCTTCTCTTTTGGGTCTTGAAGTATCTTTTCCAAGCAATCTTTTTGTTCTCTCCTCAAGGTTGCCATGATCTTCCATATCATGGTATGCTGCGAATGGGGCAATCTAAGCGTAAGGTCTTGATCATGTCTTTTGCTTGTTTTTCTTTTTTTTTTGTGGGTTACCTAGTGTCAGTTCCATGCTACTTCCTCTGGGATTCATGTGTGATGTTGGGGCAATCCTTGTGTGTTTGTTTTGAGTCAGTTCATCAGTCCTCTAGAAAGTTGGTGAAAAGGCCTTGATGTTCTTGGTAACCTTGGCAATTAACCAATAGTCCTATAGAAAATCTAGTGCTAAACTACATGGTGGTACTTCTCTTTGAAGTATCCCCCTGCTCAAAAAGCTTCAATGGAATCCGTTCATCTCTATCCATCTCGAACATCTATCTCTCCTACCCCAGCTTGTGTAACTGTATCTCTTTGAATCAATCATCACTCTTAGCTTTAGGGATCCACAATCCTAGTCTTAGGGATCCACCAATCCAATCAATCCACCAAGCCTCATCTTTCGGGATCCACAATCCTAGTCCTAGGGATCTTTGAAACCCATCTTTCGCCAATCTGACTCTTTGAAATCCTTTTGCATCATTTTTTGCCACCCCATCATCCATCTCCCTATCTTAGATTCCTTTTTATAACACTCTGCTCCTTCATCCTCCCCCCAATCTTGAAAGTCTTAAGCTTGCTTCCTCTTGTGCCTTTGATTCTCCCTTTATCATTCTCTTGTAGTGAGAGTTTGAGCTAATTTAGCCTCTTCTCTTAAGCCAATATGAGTCTCCTTGCTCATCTTAGATTCTTGTACTTTTCAAAAAGCTGTTGAGCCTCACTTTCTCTTCCCGTTGCCTTCTTGAGGGGGCATCATCTAAGTCTAGTCTATCCTCTTCTTATTCAAGACTGGGGCAACCTTGTTGCTAAAACATCTTCCTCGTGTCATCTTCATTCGAACTTCTTTGAAATAATGTTGTCTCAACACTATGTCAAAGAGAGGCAAAATGTAGACACCTAAATTTGATTGCACCACTTTGGTAATCCTATTTAGTTATCTCTAAAGGCATCATTAATTAAATTTCTATTTAATTAATCCTTTGCCATCCCTTGGTTGATTAATTTAATTAATCATCTATAGTCCTAATTGATAAATCAAATAACCTATTATTTATCAATTAAATCCTATTCTTCTATCTAATTCCAAAATCCTCATTTATTAAATATATCTATTTGATAAATAAAACCCTCAAATCTAATAAGCCCCTAACTTATCCCTAAACTCTCTTTTTAGCCTAATCCACCCCATCCACCCATACTAACCAAGCTTAGCCACTAACTCACCCACCCTCATGAATGTCATCCACTTGCAAATCTCTAACATGCATAATCTAATCCTAAACCCAAGCCTAATCCAGCCCCTAATGTTGTTACATTCCCTAAGAAAGCTTAAGACTTTCCTAAGCCAAGGAAAGTCAACAATCTCAACTCCCTCCAAAATATCCCAACCACCCAACAATGAATGCTCTTACAAAAGCCATAAAGACTCTTACAAGCTCTTACAAGCCATAATGAAGGGTCTTTATGAAGATATTATCCCTTGAGCCTCCTTTGTTGACTCATCCATCCCCTTTTCCCCATCCACTCACCCTGTGACATGTGTCACTCTCTGATTGGTGTTAAACAAGCACAATCCATATTCTCCCCTTTGAGTGCATCCTAGCCCTCCTTAAGCTTTTCCCCATCCTTGCATCTTAGCCCTCCATCCCTCAAGCCCTTAGCCTATAAATTGAATCCCCTCTCAAGCCATTTCATCACAACCTTTGAGCTAAAGTTATAATGCTATTTTTGAGGAGCAAAAGCCTTAACCATACCCTTATGATGCCAAATTGAGAGCTCACAAAGCTACCAATTTTCCATTTTCATCTCCATTGAAGCTATTTTGATAACCTTGAGCATACATCCCACATCCACATAATAGACTCATCTCTAAATCAAGTGACCATTCTCATGGGGAGAGCCATTCCATGGCTCATATTCTCATTTGAGAATTTTTACTTTGTCTCTCATATATGTTATGGTTTTTATGCTAGTTAATGCTTTGTTCTCTTGATAGATTAGTATTACTTGCTAACATATTTCTCATATACGCACATCACATCAAATCCATCACACACACTTATAATTCGCAATCTGACCTCTTATATATACCATTCAGATTATCAAGTTGGCTCATCACAAGTTACATTTACCAATAAACCATACATCAATCAGCTACAAATATTACATTAAAAAAATAAACTTTATTTCACAAAACATTGAAATCCTTCATTGGCTGACCCTGCTCAGTAAATACTGCTCGAGAAACAATTTCCTAATTTAACCATCTAAACTTAGTTAACACTAAAAAATTTGCAAAATCCTTTAGCTTCTAAGTGAACTTGGTAAGAAATAAATTTCCTTCGCTAACCATGAGAGTTCGGTAAGAACTATCTCTACCATATTTCCCTTTGATGACCGAGTAAGCTTGATAACAACTGAATTTCCTTGCTTAATTTGGAAAGCTTGGTAACAACTGTTTGCACAAGGTAAAGCTTGAGAATGTTTGGTAGACACTATAAACCTTCTTTGCTAACCTTCTAAGCTCGGTAGACTCTATCTTTTGCCTTGCTGACCAATAGAGCTTGGTAGACTCTAACTGATAACTGATATGACATTTGTGTAACATCAAAAACAACACACAATTGAACAATTGTATCCAACAATCTCCCTCTTTGGCATTGATGGCAACACAACATGTTATAGTAGAATGAAATTTGAAAACAAGTCTTTTCTAACATAATGCTTCTCCTTCTTATAATTTATTCCTTAAACACAGTAATCTCCCTCTTTCATAGTAATCTCTTGCTCTTGCATAAATTCTCTTTTTCTTGCAAATTTTTAGAAAGATATGATGGTAAACTCTCCCTCTTTGACAACACATGCCAAAGACAACACAACTCAAATGAAATTCAATTTACCTTAAGTACTGATTCATATGCAATGTTTTTAATACTTTACTGCATCAACTGATAGATCTTCAATTATGTTCATGTTGATGCATCACTAAAACTATATTTTAGTGACCTTCTAATAGGGGAATGACCCCTAACTTACCTCTTAGATACAAGAATACATCCTTAGGTAAATTCTTTGTGAATATGTCAGCAATTTTTTCATTTGTTTGGACATATTCCAATCTAATCTCCTTATCCTGCACCAATTCTCTAACAAAGTGATACTTTATAGCAATATGATTGGTTTTTGAATGCATCACTAGACTCTTGGATATATTAATTAAACTAGTATTGTCAAATAACATAACAACAGGTTCTTTGATTTCTTCCTTCATACCTTCCAATAATTGTTTGAACCAAACAATATTTGAACAGTTTATTGCTGCTATAGCATATTCAACCTCTCTTATGGAATGGGATGTACAATTTTTCTTTTTACTTGTCCAAGAAACCAACCTCTTTCCAAGAAAGAAAGATCCTCCACTTGTTCTTTTTTTATCATCAACGTTCCCTACCCAATCTGCATCAGTAAACACTTTTAAATCTAGATTTCCTTCAAGTTTATACCATAATCCATAATCTTTAGTTCCTTTCAAATATCTCATGATCCTTTTGATTGTCATCATGTGATTTTCTTTTGATTTTGCTAAAAATCTTGCTACAATACCAATTGCAAGGGCAATGTTTGAGCTTGTATGCACTACATATTACAACTTTCCAATCATAGATCTATACAATGTCTAATCCACTTCCTTTGATTCATCATCCTTGGAAAGTTTCAATCCAATACACATAGGAGTCTTAACTGGTTTGTAGTCTTCCATACCAAACTTTTTCAATATCTCCTTGATGTATTCAGATTGAATGATGTAGATGCCATTCTTATTCTATTGAATTTGAAGACCAACAAAAAATTTGATCTCACCAAACATTGACATTTCAAATTCTTTGTTCATTTTTTCTAAGAATTCTTTGCAAAGATCATCATTTTCTATGAACAAAGTATCATCTAAAAATATTTCTTCCAAAATAATCTTATTATCTGGTCCTTCCTTGATATACAAGCTACTATTATCATTAGCTCTTTGAAAACCAATTTGAATAAGATAGCTCTAGGGGCTTGCTTCAGACCATACAATGCTTTATTTAATTTGTAGACCATATTCTTCTTGTCTGGATCAACAAAACCTTCAGGTTGTTCAATGTAAACTTCTTCATCCAGTATACCATTGAAAAATGCTAACTTGACATCCATCTAATAAACTTTGAATCCTTTGTATGTAGCATTTGCAAGTAAGGTTCTGACACCTTCCAACCTTACAATAGGAGTAAAAGTCTCTCCATAGTCTACACCTTCTTGAGAGTATCCTTTGCATACTAGTCTAGCTTTATTCCTTGACACCTTACCATCTTCATTTAACTTATTTCTAAATACCCACTTAGTTCAAATCACATTTTTGTCTTTAGGCCTAGGTACAAGAGTCCATGTTTTATTTTTCTCTATCTGCTCTATTTCTTCATTCATAGTTTCAATCCAACTTTCATTTTCTAGTTCATCTTTGACATTTCTTGGTTCAAAATCAGCAAGTAAACAAGTTCCTTTCAACTTACTTCTTGTCATTGTTCCTTCAAATTTATCTCCAATGATATGATTTGGTGCATGATGCCTCCTGACATACTTGGTTAATATAGGTTCCTTGCCTTTTGAACACTTTGCATTTTCATCCTCTTGCACTTCAACTTCAAGTTCTGATTGTCTTGTTTGCAGCTCAGGTCCTTCAAGCTTGGTAGCATTAGAATGTGACTCGGGTTCTTGTAGCTCAGTTTGAACTTCCTATAACTCAGTTACTAAAGACTCAGGAGAGAAAGATTCCTAATTGATAGGTGTATCTAGCATTGTATTAGGTTCAATATACACAAATCTCTTGCAATCTTTTGGTTCCTTTTTTCTTTCTTCTTCAGTTCTTTCTGTAAACTCATCAACTTTCACATATGCACTTTCTATGAATTTGTGAGTAGACAAATTCAAACATCTATATTCTTTACTTTTGCAATAATATCCCAAAAATATTCCTTCATCACCCTACACATCAAATTTACCTTTTCTAGATTCTTTCAAAATGTAACATTTGCTTCCATATACTTTTAGGTAGCTTACATTGGGTTTTTAGCCAAACCATAACTCATAGGGGGTTTTGAATGAGTCCTTCTTTAGCTGTACTTGGTTCAAGGTATGAACTATAGTGTTGATAGCTTATTTCTAGTATTTGATAGCAATGCTCTTTTCAATTATTAAGGTTCTTGCACAGTCCATGATAGATCTGTTCCTTCTTTCAACTATTCCATTTTGTTTAGGAGTTCTAAGTGCTAAAACCTACCTTTTGATTCCCCTTTCAATGAAAAATTTATTGAAATCATGTTAAATGAATTCACCACCTCTGTTAGACCTTAAGCATTTTAATCTTTCGCCTGTTTCCTCTCTACTCTGGCTAAATACCATTTAAACTTTTCAAATGTTTCTGATTTCTCTCTTAGGTACATGACAGTCATCATTCTTGAGTAATCATCAATAAAAGGAATGAAGAAATTTTCACCAGTATAACTTTCAACTCCAATAGGTCCACATAAATCAGTATGCACAATTTCTAAAACTTTTTTAGACTGATAGTTTTTACTTTTAAAGCTAGTCTTGCCCATCTTGCCAATTTGAAAATTCCTGCATAGACCAACCTCAAGTTTTTTTATGTTAGGAATGCCTCTTACTTTCCTGAATTTACTTATTTTCACCAAGTTATCAAAGGTTGCATGACACAACCTCCTATGCCATAACCAACTTTCTTCAACTTGAGCAATAAAAAATGAACATTCACCAAGTTCAAGATAAAACAAGTTACCTTTTGTTTGAGTGCCTGATCCAATCAAATTTCCTTTGCCATCTAACAGTCTTTCTTTTTCATGCATGAATTCCACTTTGAATCTATTATTGAGTAGTTGTACCACACTCAACAGATTTTATTTTAGTCCTTCTACCCAATATACATTTTCACATACAAGTTCTTTGGTTAGTGAGATTCTTCCTTTTCCTTTTATGTAGCAAGGTTCATTATTACCAAATCTCACATTGCCACCATCATAGTCTTCAAAATGTTCAAACTTAGTTTTATCACCAGTCATGTGATGAGAACAACCACTATCTATAATCCATGTATCATTTTTGCTCATATGAGAAATGCGAGCCATCTCCTCATCATTATCAAACTCATCCTTTATAACAATGTAAACAATTTCATCTTCTTCTTCATTATCAAAATCATTAGAATCTTTAGCCGTGAAACATGTTTTCTTACTTTTTTCCTTGAATGATTTGAAATATTTCTTGCCATTGCACTTTTGACCTTTCTCCTCATCCTTGTTCTACTTATGTGGGCATCTAGTAGCAGTATGTCCAATTTCTTTACAAGAAAAATAGATTAGAGGAACCTTATCTTTTTATTTTCCTTTGCCTCTTGAATATTTTCTTGCTAGCAAAGCTTTAACCACCTCAAGATCACTATCTGAACTTTATTTTGATTCTTCATCACTATCTGGCTAAGAATCCTTTATCTTCTTAGCTTTCTCCTTAAGTGAAAGTTTGGCTTCAAATGTTGATTCAATGTTCTTGGCAACTGGAAAATAATTATCATAGTTTTCTAGCTCGAATGCAGTCAATCTTCCAACTATGGCCTCTAAATTTATCTTATAATTTGCTTCACATCTTCTTTCTTGAATTATAGAAACTCTAATTGCATAAATGGGAAGTAGTGTTCTAAGAACTTTACTTATAACTATTTCCTCCTTGATAGCTCCTCCAGATGCTTTGATTGCACTAACACATGCTTTAACTCTTTCAACATATTTTGCAATGTTTTCATCTTCTCTCATCCTCGTTTGATCAAATTGGCCTCTCAAAATTTTTGCTTTGGCTCTTCTAAAATTATCATCACCTCCATAGATCTCTTTCAGTTTATTCCACATTTCAAAGGTAGTTTTACAATCCTTGATATCATCAAATTCTTCATAACTTAGGGCAGATGCAATATCTATCATCATGTTGTTGTGAGTCTTCTTTTTAGCAATATCATTGACAGATAATGTACCAATAGGTTCTGCATATTTTTCATCAAGGTACTTTAGCCCTAAATCACCAATAGAAGCTAGATAAAGTCTCATCAATCCTTGCCATGCTGAGAAGTTGTCCTTGTCAAGTCTTGAAATTTTTCTCTTGTAAGACATCCCGATCTTTGGCTTAGATCCTTGAAATCATTTCCTGCAAGCACCAAAAGCTTTGATACCAATTGTTAGAATTATAGATGGAGTAACTGAGAAGGCAGGGGGGGTGAATCAATTACCACAAAAACAAATCTAGATCCCTTAGATGTCTAAAATAACTAGTTACTATTGATACTCAGTAAAAACTTCACAAAAATTCTATAACTCATTAGATTAACTCGTTACTAATCTTTAAGCATTCATATTTATTTACATGCATGCAAAAGAAAAATATATGAACACAAGAGACAACAGATTTAATGTGGAAACCCAATATGGAAAAAACCACCAAGTAACTAGCTTCCAATTTTCACTCTTCTAAAGTGATCCCTGTTAGGAGCCAACCTTGTTAAAGGTTACAAAACACACTACTAGGTGTGACCTTATTAGAGGATTTAATCACCCTATTAAGAGTGGCCTTGCTAGAGGTCTTTAGAAAAATTCAACTAAACTATCACCTTGTTAGAGGATTTACAAAATGGCTACTAAACCAACTCTGTTAAGAGATTTTGAAATCACTACTACAATGGTTAGAAAGTAATAATGAATTGACTTGAATATGATGCAACTGAATTTTTTGATTACAGATCTCTATTCTAAACCAATAGATCCTCCTTGATCAAATATAGCTTTTCTGCTCCTCAATGATCTCTAATCATCCTTCAAAATTCACTCTCACAATAAACAATCTTCCTTCACATTCACATCACATCAAATCCATCACACAAACTTAGAATTTGCAACTTGACCTCTTATATATACCATTTAGATTATCAAGTCAGCTCATTCACAAGTTGCATTTACCAATAAACCATACATCAGTCAACTACAAATATTACATTAAACAAAAAAACTTTATTTCACAAAATAATGAAATCCTTCATTGGCCAACCCTGCTTGGTAAATACAGCTCCAGAAACAATTTTTTGAGTTAACCATCTCAACTCGGTTAACACTGCAAAATTTGAAAAATCCTTTGACTATCGAGTGAACTTGGTAATAACTAAATTTCCTTTGCTAACCATGAGAGCTCAATAAGAACCGTCTTTGCCATATTTCCCTTTGATGATCGAGTAAGCTCGATAACAATTGAATTTCCTTGCTTAACCTTGAAAGCTTGGTAACAATTGTCTGCACAAGGTAAAGCCTAAGAATGCTTGGTAGACACTGTAAACCTTTGTTGCTAACCTTTTGAGCTCGGTAGACTTTGTCTTTTGCCTTGCTGACCAACTAAGCTTGGTAGACTCTAATTGATAGCTGATATGACATTTGTGTAACATCAAAGACAACACACAATTGAACAATTGTATCCAATAGTTGTATGTACTTATGTATGTAGATATGTATGTATGTATGTATATAAGTATGTATATATGTATATGTATATGTGTGTGTGTGTGTGTGCACGCCCTTGTGATCGCTGCATTTCACTGTCATGCCCTTGTGATATTTTTATATTTATGTATGTATATATGTGTATATGCATGTAGGTATGTATGTATAAGAGAGATCTTGGCATAATAGAAAAATAATAAAACTCACGCAACAGGTAGCATGGCCACAAATGCAATGGAAACGCCTATTGGTAAGTAGGTTCCTCTTTTTCTCTCTCAATTTTCATGTGTTTATTTCACTTGAAATATTATTTCTTGGGGTAATTTTCTAATATTTGATGAAGGGTTCTCCCCTTAATACCATAAACACATAACAAAAACAAAGAAACAACAATAAATGCAAGAACAAAATATGGACTTCTTATTATTGCCACAAATGTGGAATTACAAAATTCACTAGTACAATATACTAACCGACATGGGCACCTTCATTATAGTAATCTACAAGACTAAGCTATGAACTATCACCTAGAGTTGTTCTAGCCAATGTTTGGGCCTTTCTTAAATAGGCAATTTTATAGCACCTGGGAAGGTTCTAGACATTTGAACTTAATATCTAGGGCCAATAGACCCTAATGATACACATAGAGTTAGCCAAATACATCTTTGACATTTATTTTAGAAATTTTGGGTAGCCCAACTTTGGAAGGCCATAACTCTCAAAATGTTGCTCTGATTGGCTATTATAACCACTTTTTGGAAACACTAGCTCCTAATCTACAGGCTCAAAATGGCACAAGAGCCCTTCCTTAATGTTTTTGGACCTCATCTAGGGCCTCTAAGGTCTTAAAAACTAAGTTCAAAGATTTTTCTCCAAAAATTTCCATCAAAAATCTGCAATAACTTCTGTGGTACTTAAGACAGAGTAATGAGATTTTTTTGGTAGGCTTATGATTTTAAAATAAACCTTCATGAAGAAAATTAGAATATTTTGAGCTCGTATGAAAAACTTGCTAAAAATAGAAAGTTCCCATTAATTGTAACCCCATGTCTACTAGCCCATATTAAAATAGAAAAGGCTAAAAATAGAATTACTTTTGGGTGATGCAAGATTGCTCTTACACCCAGGATGCTCCTACATCAATATTGGATTCATTGTATGTAGGAGGCAATGAGGACATTCTTGGATGTACCCATGTGATGAATTTCTCATGAGAAATGAAAATGGACTTCTTCTAAGAGTAGCAGGAGGCAATGAGGACATTCCAGGTACTTTAAAAATTGATCCTTTCTTAAAGATGTTAGATGTTAATAAGGAATTTAGATATTAGGGGAGGGGGCAATGAGCTTCCACCTTCATGTGGTTGGTCCTAATTAGTAGAGAATATTAAACTATTCTTGAAACCAAGTGGAGCTCAACAAAAACTTATGATTGTATGACAACTAATTGTGTGAATCTCTTGGTTTCAGGCAATGTAGAAGGAAACCATAGTTCAATATGCAATCTCAATTCATATGCATACAACATCAAGCAGAGTTGAAAAACACAATAGGTTTGCATTTTTGTTAGAGGTCTTTAATTAGATATTTTAAGTTATAGACCATCATGAACATTGCTCATGATGATGGTCTATAATTTTAAAAACTTAATAATTTTATTAAACAAATGTAATCATGTTGTGTTTTATTTGCTCCGCCTATTGTTCATGCATTTGAACATAGTTGCACGTGCATTCTTGATTCAAAGTGGTAGAATCTTATTTTGGATGCGATAGAAAAATGACATGCACTAGAAGATGGGGAAATGGTGTCACTTTTGTAGGTTTAGAACCTTTTTTTGTACATTAAAGATTGATCCTTTTTTAAATATTTTAGATGTTAATGAGGAATTTATATGTTGGGAGAGGGGGTGGAATGAGCTTCCACCTTCATGTGATTGGCCCTGATTAGTAGAGAATATTAAACTATTCTCAAAACCAAGTGAAGCTCAACAATAACCTATGATTGTATGAAAACTAACTATGTGAATCTATTGGTTTTAGGAAATATAGAAGGATACCATAGTTCAATATGAAATCTCAATTCATATGCATATGACATAAGGTGGAGCTAAAAAAACCCAACATCTTTGCATTTTGTTAGAGATTTGCATAGACCTATTAAATAAATGTAAACGTGTTGAGTTTTTTCAACTCCTTCTATTGTCCATGCATATAGAATGTAGCTGCATGTGCATTCTTGATTTAGAGAGGTAGAATCTTATTTTGGATGTGATAGAAAAATGACATGCACTAGAAGATCAAAAAATGATGTCACTTTTTAAGCTCTAGAACCTTTTTTTGTACTTTAAACATTGATCATTTCTTAAAGATTTTAGATGTTAACTGGGAATTTAAATGTTAGGAGGGGGAGTGGTGCCAAATGATCTTCCACCTTCATGTAGTTGGCCATGATTAGTAGAGAATATTAAACTATTCTTGAAACCAAGTGAAGCTCAATATTAACCTATGACTGCATGACAATATTAGCCTATGATTACATCATAGCTATTCAATATTTGCCACCAATTTATTTTATATTAATATAGCATGTCATTGTAATTGTGACAACTGATCATTGATCCTACAACATCGTACCATATGCCCATCCCAATTGCGATAGACATATTTGATGACTTTTTGTGGGTCCCATAGCATTCCTGTCACATAGATGTTGTAATTGTGATGGCCTCTTCAATAGATTTTTGTGACAATTTTTATACTTAAAATAAATAGTTTAGTAGAATAGTAGCCCAATTTATGACACATGTGGTCATCACAATTGTGATAGTAACCCTTTTTGTCACAACTTCCAACAAAAAAAGTCCAACACCCATCTGACAAGAGCCAATTCCAACTAATGTCGGTTGGGTGATGGGTTACCATCATAATTGCAATGGCTTGCCATTGTGATTTGGGCCCAAATTTTGTAGTGAAAACTTGAATAACTTGAGAAAAAATCCACACAAAAGCATCAAACCAAAAGCATTAGAAAGGTAGATCAAATATGTTCCTCAAAAAATAGATCAAGCCTTTCAATCCATACAGTATGGACAAAGTACATAAAATAGTTAAATCACGTATTGCAACTTCTCCCAATCCGTACAAGCTGCCCTTTGTGACCTCACAAATGAGTTATTTATCAATCCTATATCTATCTCAATGGTTATAATTTTCTTTTAAATATTTATAACTCCTTTTCAACTAAGTTGCATTTTTAAGCAACTTTTACAACTTTGCATTTTATCAATTTTGCACAAAAGTGCAGCTTTTGCAATTATCATCATATTTCAATTATAGGACTTGGAAAAGGTTCCAAATTATTCAAAACTAGCTAAAAACACCTAATCCTAGGCTATCTTGAGAAAAAACTCAAAAAGACCCAATTTTTCCTAATCAATAACCTTTGCTTATAACTTGCACAAAGTGGCTTAGGCATACATGAAGGTGTCTTTTTATTACAACCATGGAATTTTCATCTAGGACTTACTTATTCTAGCCTAAATAGGTGAGAAACCAAAACATTAAACTTAGACCCACACTAGTGCCTTGGTGCTCTACACGATACTCCCCAGGTGAAAAGGAACTCAAGTTCCTTAAGTTGGAATATCCTCAAGTCTACTCCTAAGCTTTATGATGTCCTTCTCTAAGAGCCAGCTTGCATCCTCTGGTGGTTTGTTCCTCCACTTGACTAGATAATCAAAGTATCCTTTCCTCCTTGTCTTTTGTGTTTACCTTTTTCCCAAAATGGCTTCAATAGTGGGTTTGGGCACTTGTGGTAGTTCTTGTAACAAGTCAACTTCTTCTTGTTGCTACATTACCTCAACTTCTTTAGTCTCCCTTGGACCTTTGAAAGCATAAATATCTACTACACTAAAAATAGGAGAAATCCCTAAATCATTAGGTAGATAAATTTGATAGGTATCATTGCCACATTTCTTCAAAATTCTAAATGAGCCTTTCTTTCCCATCACCTGTTTGGTATATTTCTCCCTGGAATCCTTTCTTTCCTTAGGTGAATCATGACTAGATCCCCTACTTGAAAATGGAACTCTCTCCTCTTTTTATCAACATGTGCTTGATATTTACCTACTGTAAGGTCCAATCTATCCTTGACCTATTGGTGTATTTCTTTCATCACCTCTACAAAATATTCAGCTTGGGCACTCCTCTTGTTACTGTCTCCCAAATCTCTCAACTCCAAGACTCCTCTTGGATGATTTCCATACACAATCTAAAAGGGTGTCAAACCTATACTTCTATTAACTAAATCATTATAGGAGAACTCTTCTAATGGAAGGACAACATCCCATGCAACTCCATGCTCCTTAGTTAGACATCTCATTAGGTTGCCCAATGATCTATTAATCACCCCAGTCTAGCCATTTGATTGGGGATGATATCCTAATGAAATGGATAATTATGTACTTAGTATTTCCCATAAAGTCCTCCAGAAATGCCCAAGAAATTTGGAGTCCCTATTAGATAAAATTTTCAATGGAAAACAATGAAGTCTAACTACTTCTTTGAAAAAGACACAAGGTATATGGGAAGCATCATGAGTTTGTTTGCAAGGAAGAAAATGAGCCATTTTAGAGAACTTGTCAACAACAACAAATATACTATCAAATGCACTCTTAGTCCTAGGTAACCCCATTCCAAAGTCCATGCTAATGGAGTCCCATGGCTTAGTGGTTGTAGGAAAAGGTGTATATAGCCCAAAATTAGATGAATTTCCCTTGGCTTTCTAATAGACCAATCAACATTCCATAAATCTTCTGACATTTGCCAACATTTTTTGCCAATAGAAGAACCTCCTAACCTTCTTTAAAGTCTTATCAATGCCAAAGTGTCCTACAAGACTTCCACAATGTTTCTTTTTGACAATATTCTCTTTTATGGATCCCTTAGGAACACAAAGATGATTACCTTTAAACAATAGCTCATCTTGTAAGATAAATTTAGGAAAATTAGTGTGATACCTTTCATTCAAAGCTTGAAAAACCTCATATGCTTCCTTGAAGTCTTCATCTACTGCATACATGCTCTTCATAGCATCCACACCTATGCTAGTCATCTAAATTTCTCTAATAGTCAAGTTTCTCTTACTAAGGGAATCTGCAACATTATTTTCTATCCCTTTCTTATGTTTGATTAAGAAGGTGTAATCTTGGATGAATTCCATCCACTTCATATGCATATGGTTTAGCATTTCCTACCTATTTAAGAGGCTAAGAGCCTAATTATCAGTAAAAACAATAATCTCTTTAGGCAATAAATAATGCCTCAAGATACATGTTATTGAGTCCTTAGATTACACAAAAAATACAAGCACCCTCTAATGGGGTGACACAGTTTTGTGAGGTGAATGCATGCCTATAAGATGTGGGATAGAGGTTTTTCTACATATACCATTTTTAGTTATAGGAATAAAGTGTGTCTTTTTTGAGTCAACAACTATCCAAAACAAAAGATCAAGACTCTGCCATCTCTCCAAGTTACTTTTTCCTTAGTTGGATTGTTTATGACTACTATAGTTGTCCCCCTTATTTGTTGTTACAAGCAAGTTTGAAAAACCAACTTCTATACTTGCAAATTAGTCCAAATGATGCCAATATGATAATGATGCCCAAATTTTTCTAAAAACTATAAATGTTTTCTAAAACTTGTCTGACACCTGATAGAACTTATCAAAATATCTTCAAAATCTAGTCAAATCTAAAAAGTTTGTCCTTTATTCACCGGTTTGTTTCCAAATTTCATGCAAGCCAAGAATTTAGGGTCTTGCAACCTACATTTTCTTGTGCCACTCTCTACACTTCTTCACATAGGAAGATTTGTTTTCTCATGTAAGATTTTGCAAGAATACTATCACAATTGTCTAAATTTGGTTTAACTTGTCAATTTTGTCACGTCCTCATATTGTTTGCTTCAAAAATTTGTACAAGATAGGAATTTGGGATTTTTTGTTCCCTTTCCTAGCATCGATCTATGTACTTACTTGCATGGGTCTATCTATATTCTTGAACAAGATTTTTCCTCAAAACTATCTAAAATTGATCAAATTTGTTTGTCAGGATCATTTGCTTGCCAGTTCTATATCATTTACTTGCCCCAAAGGCATTGCTTCATGTGAGTCTGTCAGAAATTATCAAAAATAGTGAGCTATTTTTAGCTCCCTCATAAAAATTTTGTCTAAATCTGATCTTTCTCTAGAAACACTTATTCACCTCTCTATCTGAAATAGTCTAAAATTTAGACAAATTGCTTGGTTAAACACTTGTGATCCATGTATGAACTAGTCTATTCACTCTATTGTCTTATTTTTTCTAATTGTGTTGTTATACCTTGTGTCACAATATTGAATCTCTTAGTTGTTCTAGCCACCACTATAACTGAGAGAAAAGGGGGGTGCATTAGTTATCCAACTATTATAACCATTATCAACCTTATTAATCCTTAAAAATATGAGAAATGTAATAACAAACCATAAAAAGATACTCATACACGATAACCTTAGATATATTAACTAGGGAAACCCTTGATCTGAGGGAAAACCTCGATGGGGATGGTACCCACAAAATGATGTACTAAAATAAAAATTCCTTGTTAGAGGATGTACCCTATTAGGAGTCAATAAATACATTCAATACATATCAGTCCCTATTAGGAGACTTTGAATCCCTATTAGGAGATTCTAACCTTCCTAGAAGTTGTGTAAACCCTATTAGGAATTATAGAAGGAAGATGGACCCACTATCGAAACAAATTTAGGGGAAAGACCAATGAACCCACTATCCAAATGATCTCTATATTATTCCTTGTAGAATAATAGAAATGAACTATACTTGTACTTTGTCTTCCTCTATCTTGTTGACTAGAGTGCATTCTTCTTCTAATATTGATACCAGATCACCAACTTTGCATCCAATAATCCCTTGGATCACTTACTCACATTTACCAAATGCTTTTCTCTTGTCCACACTCCCTCAATCACACTTGAATCAATATAATCAAGGAAAATACTTTCCTTTATACCATATCCTCAAAAAAAATCCTTGAGTTGGCCTTAAGGCTTTCCCAACTAATTATAGAAGGACCACATTAAGATAATTAATTACATTACAATTACACAACACTCTCAACTCATATTATTTACAACTTCTTAGATGTGGGACTCTAGAACTTGTGCACTCTTTGATGTCATCATCAAACTGTCCTCTATCACTATCAGACTTTGTTAGGAGATGCAATCCTTTCATCCAAAATTGCTTCTTAGATACTTTGTCTATATACTACTCTCTATAAATCACACATATCATCTGCATATCTTTTGACTTACTATATGTGCACTTAACCATGTGACTAGGACATAGTGTAGAACACTTCCTTATCTATTCTTCTCTTGATCATCTGTACATCATTCATACTATCTCTTTCTTTGTCTAGTATGTTCTCATCAATGACACACATAGTCATGAATGTAACATGTCAATCATGTTAATGATCTCCCAAAATTTATGGAAATTCTTAGGACACTCCCCAAAGGAATTTCATTAGCATTCATGCTAAGACTAGCCACTTCTCTAACTACTTGACCCTAGTATAGATCATACTTACTATCACTTACCCACTTTGAGATGAAGTTCTAAGTGTGGTCCTTGTTTAACTTTTCTTACATCATTGTCTATGACTATTGCAACTAGGAGTAGAAATGATTTTTATTCTTATAAACCTAGATTAGATAAAGGTAGAGGTAGGAATCATAGTAGAGGTCATTCCAGGTTCTATATATAGACTAAGTATAGTGAAGGATCCTCATAGTCTCTTTCACCTATTGGTCCACCTAACATCAAATGAGTCTTTCCCATAAAGTTATAACAAGTTAGTATTCCATTAATTCAAGAACATCTAGACACTAATAGGTCATCCCCTAAACCTGGTTTTCATAACACAAATAGGACACCTGCATCTTTAAACAAAAAACAATGAACCTCTATATGAGATACCTATACATTCTAGATAGACTAAAAACTTGCACACTGATAGGGTGGCAAACCAAGATCAAGAAACTAGTGAAAATAGTAGGAGAGAAAACAAAGATGAATTTCAAAAAACTAAAAGGTTCAAGGGTCATCATACCTATGAAATGACTATGTGGATACTAAAGAAATACCCCCAAAAGACATAGAAAAATATTGCAAAGGAAAAAACTTGCAAAAGATGATGGAAATCTTACTCAATAATGAGAAAGAGAAGTATTTCCTCAAACTATATCAAGAAGGAGAAAAGCTACCTCAAGACTACAACATTAAAAATTATTATCATCCAAGAAGAGGAATTTGAAACCTCTAAATTTCAAAAATAACTCCAACCCATGCAAAATAAATTGGCACAAATAATGAAAGAAAAAGACAAACCTACTAAACAATACACACTAGATGCTATTGGTCCATTTCCTTTTGACAAAACTTTTTACATGCCTCCTTTTCCTAGAGGAGTTGAGCTACCTAAATATGAGTACACTGGTATGTCTCATCCCCAAGATCAGTTAAGGGATTTTGGTGCATTTTCCATGGAGTTTATACATGATAAAACACACCTCAAGGGCTTGTACCTATTAGCCATTTTATCCCGCCCTTTTTTCCTTGTCACCATCATTGAAATTTGATCAAAGATATATATTCATGGTGTCAAGATTGCATAATATACCAAGCATGTGGCTACAACCCTAGTTATTCCCTTCAATGTTATGATCATGTTGTTTAAGTGAGAGATCATATGTCATTTTCATATTTACCATCAAGTGTTATGATCTTATGATCGAGGTTTTTAGCATCTAGTCATAAGCCTTGAATTTTCCTCTTCCAATGTTACAAAGTGAATGTTTGCAAAGGATCATGAAGGTGATTTTTGGGTTTCTTGATGTTATGATAGTCAGTGTTTTCATAGTATCATAAGGGTTTGTTATGAGGGTTCTAATCTCACAATTATCACAATAGTATATAATTTTAAGTACTTTGATTGGATAGTAAGTGGTTACAATCTCATGATGAATAAAGGGTGTATGATCACAAAGGCTCAAAAGAGGACTCTTAACCATATCAAAGCAAGAATATCATAAGATTGTAAGAAAGGAAGAAATATCTCAAAGGACCATGATCAATCACAATCGTTGATCTGGAAGTAGATCAATGCTTGTCGTATTCTTTCTTTTCCAAGTTGTGTGAAGGGTAGCCAATGCAAGAAGGTGACATAGCAACAAGTAGGTGTAGTTGGACCAGACATAGGCGTGGGATGAAAAATGAAATGTGTCAAAGAACATGGTCAAAGGTTTTGACTATGACAAAGGAATTTTAGTTTTATAATGACCATCAAATATTGTTAGATCAATGGTTGTCTCTTTCTTGTTTTATAGAGATGAATGAAGTTTAGCCAAAGTGAGAAAGTGATATAGTGACATGTGGAATGGTGGGGCCAAGAACATGAACATAAAGAATTATTCCACATGGTATTTGAATCTTCTAATCTTATGATAGACTGTTGCTCCTAATATTGTAGGGGAAAGCAATGAAGGTTTTTGATGCCATGAAATGTAGGTGAGCATATGGTCATAAGGGGTAACATAAAGTAAACGCAAGAGTCTCCATAGTTATGAAAGAGGAGAGAAAACTACTAGCATGTGATCGAGAGTTAGAGGTGATAGTTAAGAGAAAGCTTTTGAAGTCATGACAAGGTTAGTTGGTTGTGATCAAGAGATCATAAGGAAAGAAAAGGTAAAGCCTAATGCTACATGATGTTGTGTTGTATGGTCATAGAGGATAAGATACATGTTGGAGATGCTACAAAAAGGTTATAAAATTCTAAGCATAAGATCATAATTCCAACTAATGCCCCAATCTTATGACAAACTATTGTAACAAGATTGAAGAAGATTTGAAGGGAACCCTCGATCATGTGATAAGTGATCATAAGATAGTAAAGGCCAATTTCCTTTCCTAAAATAATACAAAGGGTTTGAATTCTAAAGTCAATTGTAAGATCACAAGCCTTAAAGTAAGACATGAAAATACTTTCTCCCTTTTCCTAAGCTAGAAGTAGTATGATTTGGCAGAATGTTTCAAAGATATAAGGCCATGTGGCAAGGTTGACTAATTGAACAATGATATAACTAACCTACTGTTGGCTTGGTTTTTCACCACCCGTCTTTGTTGTGTTCAACAGTTAAAAACCCTAAATGTGCACTCCAAAGGAACTTGAAATTTGGTCAAAAGATCTTAGGCAAAAAATTCACCAAATGACCTTGTGCTTTGCCTTGTCTGGCCCTAGCCTGTGAAAACCTTAGGAGGTATCATTTCAAATAAATTTTGGCGAGACATTTTTATCCTAAAGTTTTATCTGCGCAAAGATGCCTTTATTAATCTTTTGATAAACTTTATGACATTTGCCTAAATTGCATTATTTGAAAAAATCCTATGTAACAATAAGTTTCGGTGACTATTGATCTTGATCAGATCAACGACCATCGCATTCCCACAATTTAGAGTTGCAAGGTTTTTAAATATTGTAGGGAAGTGCCTATTTGAGATTTAGCTCCTACTGATGTTTCAATTTTAGTGTGCTAAAAAAAGTTAGTGGTTGTCTGAGCTAGTCAGAACTTTTGCAAAAATCTCAATGTTCCCCGTGCATGTTTTAAAATCCTTGTGATATCATTGGATCTTTCTTTAGTAAAGGTATTATTGTATAGCTTAGGGTTCCTGATAATTGATCTTGCAAAGAATCAAATGTTTGTACATGCCTACAATAATAAGATGCACAAGAGATAAATAATGCGGGGAAGAAAAAATTGGACAAGTGGCACAGTCTGACAAGATGGGCCCATCATTCTCAAGGATGATGTTGAGATGTCTTTCATGGCAAGTGTCAGACAAGTTGGAATAGATGAGACTTTTTATTCATCACTTTAGCTAGCATGGTATTTTGAAATGCATGATTTCTTGATCATTGATTTGTCAAGGATCAAAGGCCAGCGCATGCCCACATTTTGAAGTTGCATGAGAGATAAATAATGCGAGCAAGCAATTTTTTGACATATGACAAGGTAGGGTCAAGAATTTCTAATTGTATACTGCAAGGTGCCACACTGTAAAATGATCACTAACATGTACTGCTAGATGTGCCACTGCAGAGGTTTGTTTGCCAAGTGGAAGTGAAGCCTTGTCAGTCATAGATCTTTCAAAGATCGAGGGTTAATGCAATCCCACGTTATGAAGCTACTAGTTAGATAAGGAATGTAGGTATGCACCTTTATGACACGTGTCACAATGGGTCCAATGTATGGGAGAACACTCAATCATGCCATGTGGTCTACCACTTGTGCTTAGCTAGAAACACTTATGATGTGGGCATGAAAACTTTTAGAAATAAATGCAATGGTCAAATGAGTCAAAGCATGTAGGTTAAAAGCAATCACTTCATTGGCCCAAGTGGATGATGCAAGCATAGAATGCAAAGTTGTTTCTAATCATTGATCTTATCCTGATTAACAAAGGGTGCTTGCCCACAATTTGAACCTGAGTGAAGTTTAAACAAAGTGGGAATGTGCCATGTGGACATGTGTCCATGGTGACATCTAAAATTTTAACTTAGAAGATCTATAGGGTATAATCACTGTCACCGTTGATCTTTTGAAAATCAATAGTTGATGCAATCCTGCAATAAGGAAATGCTCGATCAATAAGTAAAGCAAGAATGCGCCAGCTTGACATGTGGAAAGAGTGACGTCAAGCACTTGCTTGCTCAGAAGAAGAAATTGGACCCGTTGGCGTGGAAGTTGTCAGAAGGCATAGACTTATATAAAGGCTTACTATTGGTCAATGTAGCTGACTAAACCTTATTCAAATGCAAATTGATCAGATTGTTGATCTTATATTGATCAATGAGCAGTGCTTCCCTATAATTCTAAGGTGCAAGAAATTTAAGAAATGCGGGCAAGCGGTATTGCGACACATAGCCTTGTATTTTTAAAGCCATGAAAATTGTTGCCTTCTAAATTAGAGCCATCTAATTTGATGAAAATCTACAAATTGCATTCAAACTTGGTTACAAATTGGAGGTAATGATTACAAGATTTAATATGATTCAAAGTTTCCTTCATGTGGCCTCAATGCATTGGTATAACATGAAAAATTGCCATTATTGAAGCATACAATTGAAAATTTTCTCAGAGAAAAAGGATTTCTAGAGCAAGGACACAAAATTTCTCAAGGGTTTCAGCGAACTTGTAGAGAAAATTATAGAGAAAGAAGGGAAAATTTAGCGAGTAAGTAATTTGTAACCTGTAAAAATCAAGAATTTGCTGCTAAAAGAGTGAATTTTTAAAATGCCTCCATGAAAGGAATTTTTTGGGAAAACTAATTATTTAAAAAGGGCTATGCATGATGATTTCCTAGAAAAATTTCCCTTATCAGTAAATGAAATAACTAAAGGGAGGGAACTCATTCCTAAGAACCCTGTGGTAGCTATGGCTAAAGGTTTCTATGATAGGGAAAACTGGGTAAGAGACACCCAAGTCTCTATCGAGGGTTTGTAATTGTTCAAGAAATAGTTCTTAGAATAGAATTTAGACACCCCCATGAGCAATGTCTGGGAATTTGACATTGGAAAATTAACAGTTCCTTTAGTTTTCTTCAATAGTGATCTATTGAATGACTTGGCAAAGAAATATGATCCTATTACAGGATGGGTGAAAAATCATTCTGGAGTCAATCTTTTTAGGGTTTTCCCTAAGCTATTCAATGAAGTTTTCAACCTTAACGCTAACCACACTGTACATGAAATCATTGATATGGATGATTTACAAGCATGATATGATGCATAGAGAATATACTTGAGGATAGGGCCATTGTAGGAGCATTCTTCTAAAGTTGGAACCTTGTCTGTGATTATTGCTAATACACTTGAGCCATTATTGAAAAGACATTTTAACCCTAGGGCCCAGGCATTATATACCTCTCTTTGCACAATTTTTGGGATTGATGAAGCTAAACATATCCCAGGCTCAATTGTTCTCATAATGGCTCAAACTCTTCAATTTGGAATGAGTACTATTCTAGATTTTGTTGCTTTCCTTGCAAAAGAGATTCACAATGGTTTGGTGGGAATAGCAAGGGGAAAAGTGAACAATCCATTTCGTTGGTATTCATTGCTTATGCATGTATGCTTGTACAAGGGATTCACCTTCTTCTCCAAAGGTATGGAGCTAGAAACAACCAGGGATGGAGAGAGGAATCCAGTATAGTTATAGATTGTGGATACAACCTCATAAGCCATAGATGCCAGTTATGTGAGGTTTGACAGATATTTTGCATCAAAGCTTAGATTTCTTTGAAGAGGAGATAGCCCTATAATTCCACAAGCACTGTTAGAATTGGTCAGACCCAAGGACCATGCACAAGGGCTATTGGTTAGTCATAACTAGGGGGATATAATCCCTTATAATGTCTCAATAGTTATAAGAGTATATGGCTTTTTGGGAAAGCCTCATGTTCTACCTTTCCATGTGCCTTTGAAGATAGGGATAGCTAAGCTCTTATGATAGATAGGCACTATAGATGAGAGGGAATTATCTAAGAAAGGTACCTTCTTTCCAATTGTTACTATAGTGCATGATTTTGTTTTTGTCAGGAAAGGGTGGAAGCACCTTAATTTGCTTTTAGATAGATATAACATGGTAGAATCTCATGCTAGATTTACTAACCTTGAAGGATTCTATGATCTCTTAAGAGAGAGAATAAAATCTTCCCACATGGTGCAACAAGTATACTATCTAGAGGATGTGATCAGAAATGTTTTTACTCTGCAAGAGTAGGAATTCAGAAAGGAGAAATGGATAGTATATAGCAAAACCCTAGAATTTATTAATGCCTTTGACCTCCATTATGATCCATTGAAAGAAAAGAAATATTGGGGAGCCAAGATGCAAGCATTAATGAATAATTTTTCTATGATAATACAAGCCATGAATGAGAAGAAGGATGCATATGTCAAGGCATATCCAAACAAGGCTGCAAAAGTACAAAAGAAGATAAGTAGCAAAAATATAGTGACACCTGGCTAGTATACATTGTAGAGAAGGGTAGGTTATCTCATGGTTCAAAGTGTGCAACAAGTACCCCTGCATCAGAGGCCAAGGTTAGGAATTCCATCTACAACCAGCTCTCCAAAAAGGAAAAAATTAGAGTAGGGGTCTTCTTCCCAAGTGGAACAATATTCCCCAAGCTAGTCTCCAATCAGAATTAATGATGAAACATCTCTGAGAGAACAACTTAGAAAAATTGGTGGAGAGGGAGATGTGATTTTTACCTCCATAGATTTGGAGATTGGAGAGCCTTAGGAGCCACCTACACCTTTCTTTGTTTAACTATTGCTAATTACCAAGGTAAGGAGATTGACCCTATAGTTGCCCAAGCCTCTGAGAGGTTTATTAATGATGAAAATTTTGTGAAGTCTAGAGAATTTGCACAATTTTTGTGGAGGCTAAATATAGGAAATTTTAAGAAGAATTTTTTTCTTCAAAATAGACAAAAGGAGGTGATGAGGTGGAGGATGACAACAAAGAAGAGGGTACAAAAGTAGAAGCCACCTCTACCACTGATGATAAAGACAAAGAGGATCCTCAAGTAGCAGGAGATGATTCATCACTATCACATTTGATGGCTACCTATCCTAAGGAACTAGAGCACTAAAGGAATCCAATCATAATATTTTTCCTTTCCAAAGGGAATAAAAGAAGTGGGCCCACAAAGGAATGTTCAATGTACTAGTCTTTCTGTTATTCACAGTGTTGTCTTGTTGTGATGGGTATGTAAAACTTTGTAAAAGATACCTATCATTTTCTCTTAGCCTGAAGCTTGTTGCATCTCACACTATATAAGTGAGATTCAAGGGCTAGAGAAAGGATCCAAGTTCTATTTTTTCTAAGTGATATACTTAGTTTGTTTTTGGTGCATTGTTTGGAGCAAGTTTGTGATGTATTTTCTCTGTTAGTTTTTGAGAATATATGAATAATAGAGTGATCCTTGTGTTTCTTCCTAAGGTAATTCTAAGTTTACTATAAATTTATACAACTTTCAAAGAAAATGAATACAAATTATGAGATGTCCCCATATCAGTTCTTTCTGAATCTTGTCTCCTTTTGATTACTTGGTTATCTTGATATTGTATGAGTAAAGGCTTGTGCAATTGAATGCAATCCAATTAGGATGTATGTATGTTCATCACTACTATTAGTTCAATGGATTAAGTAAAAGCTTTGATGAATTTGATAAGATTTCTGTACTAGGGGAAAGGATTTTTGAATGATGAATTCTAATAAGAATTGCTGATAAAATTTGTTGTAAGGCAAGAAATTAGATCTAAGGATTTGTTGTAGGCTCTAAACCCCAATGGATTAGGCACTGGTCAAATTGATTCAGCTAAAAGAGAAATTTATCATAAATGGTTTTCAAATGAAAAATTATAATCAATTTTACTTTTATTTCTTGAAGATTTTCAAAGTTGGCTTGTACTTGTTTGCATGGAATGTTTTAACTTTAGTTAGCCACTATTGTTGAGAACATTTGTAGACCTATAGAAGAATTTTGGCTAGATCTGTTATATGGGACGTGTTTAGCAAATTGTCATGAATTATGCATGTATTTGAGGATTTGAGATGAGAATTAGAATGAAACTAAAATATTCCTCATACAGTGTTTCCCAGTCTTGAATCATCCTTGGGTATACCTACCCTTATTTTGTAGAGCCTGAAGAGTAGAAAACCACCCTTGGTTTTGTTGAAGTTGGGCCAAAATGGTTTGCACATACAATTATTGATGAGAATTGGCTAGTCTTTAGATTGTGTGAGTAATGTCATCTTGGTATTGAACATTTTGTTGCTTAGTAGTTGTAAAAACACCAACACCTAGCACTATTGTAAACACTATCAAAGTCACTCATTGATGGCAAAATGTGAGGCCTCACCCCGACCCATCCTAGCATCGATGATACATTATTATTTTGATACTCAAGACTTGATATGTTAGAACATTATTTGATGCACTGAACATTATTATGCTATTTATGATGTGTGATTCTTTACTTTTTGATATATGATTTCATCATTTAATGCTTTATGAACATGTATGATGATGAAGTGAATGAATGCAAAACTAACACTTTGATTTTTTTCCAATTTTAATGAATAGAATGAGATAAACAATTGATTTGTAAAAAAATGAATGTTTTAATTTACATGAATTTCTTGATATATATATATATATATATATGTGTGTGTTTCTTGAACTACTGATGTGTGCAATGAGTGTGCAAGAAATTTAGCTAGGAAACCCAATGGAAAGACAGAACTAAAACCACTTGTTAATTTGTACTATCTTTTCATTGTCATTCTTTGAAGGTTTTTCATTGGTTTAACTATTTTCCTAGCTTTTTTTGGTGCCTATTAAGTCTTTAAGGCTTAAAAACATTAAATTTAAGCACCCTAGGGGTAAGGGTATGGGTTGGGAGTACTTTCCACCACCTTAGCCTCTTTGATTGACTTTTAGGGTCACTGAAAAACCCTATTTTTGATTGATTGCAAAAATTTATTGTCTCTTTTATGAGTTGGTGACTCAAACTCCATCGTGAGGTTTTATTGAAGTCTAGTTGAGTTAAAGATCATACTTAGAAGCATTTTGGAGTAGTTTTGGGGTTGTTACCCAATCTCTAGTTTTGGAGAAAGTTTGTAGATTGAAGGAAGAAAAGGAAAAGCTCTTCTCAACCCACCATTTTGCCATAACTTTTTGTGAAGGTAGGAGTTCTTCACTCTTTTGAATTTGTTCTTCATGTTGTTCATGCTTGAATCATGCATAAGGCATTGTGTTGTTCTTTGTTTTGCTTGCTTGTGTGTTGGGATTGATTTGGGGGGGGATTTCAACTTGTTCTTGATGTTATTCTTATGCTTGTCTTGATGTTTTGTTTTGAGGGGATTCATGGGAGATTGTTTTGGTATTACTCACCCTTGAATAGGGAAGAAGTGGCCATGTACAGGGGAAGGTCCTTAGTTGAACCTCAATGGTGTAGAGTCTCCTCTCATGGTGAGAGGAGGGAAAGAGGGTAGGGTGTATGGGCCTCTACTTGTCATCACATACCTTGTTTGATATTGTGAATTATTGATATGAAAAGAAATGAAAATCCTTGTGGTAATAACCTCGAAAGGGCCTTGTAGAAGAATGGAAGTTCTTGAAGTTTTAGCCTTGAAAGGGCTATGTTATGGTATGGTGATTGACGTATCCCATTAGAAAAATCCACCTCCCCCCTATTTTGGTTCAATGTTGAACCTATTGTGCAAAATCGGGTGGGGAATGCATGCTTGAATTGTTCATCATATTATGTTGTTTTACATCCATGTTGGTTTTTGTCTCTCCCATAGTTTCCTTGGTGCATTGAAGATATTAGAAAAGACCTCTTGTGAAAAACCTAGAAGAAAATTCAATTGAATTGTAACATTATGTAAACATGTATTTTAAATTTTGATGTATTTGGAAAAGACGTCGGGTTTTCTTACTAGTTCTTTCCCAATAGAGCCTTGAACTAGGTTGAATAATAGATAAAGAAAAGGATTGTGAAAACCTCCTTGTATTGCTCTTATGTGATATCAAATTTTGCATATGTATGTGAGAAAATAGAGTAATAGATAATGTCTTCGAATTATGAATTCTCAAGTTTTCAATTATGTTAAGGAAAAGTAATTTGATATGTTGAAGTCTCCAATTTGATGTTTTATGTATTAAGAGGAAATGAAAATCCTATATTGTGGACAACAAAGTTATCTCTCTCCTTGTTAAATTTTATAATTGACAAAGTCAAATTTGATTAAGAATTATGCATCTCCTTGTATTCTTAATAAAAGGAACATCTACCTTGTTATATGATGATTAATAAAACATAAATTATAGGAGAAAAAAAAGAATAAGCTTATACACATATTTGTAATAGTATGCTTGAAAAAGGGAATCAATGTTGTCAATAAGATAGAAATCATTCCTTGGATATCAAAAAAAAACATGTCAACACTTAGAAAAAAATTGGCTTCAAAAAAATGTGCATCTCTAGGAGTAAAAAGCTCTCTGGAAAATGTATGGAGAAAATTTTAATTCCCCCAAGTTCACAGAGAATATTCTCTGAGTTATTCCTCTTTGATTTTCAACTAAGATCATTTGCTAATTCTTTAAACAATATAACTTAAATAAATTCAAAAACAAAATATCTAAATGCATATGTTAATGCATTTCTTATTCCCTCCTCTCAACCATAAAACTTTTTGCATTAAACTCCTTGTAGCTAAGGGCAAGGTACTTTCCTAGGACTTCATGTCAATTCATTTGTTAATAAAAAAAAATAAGATCACACCCCTCACTTGCTAATCACTCTCATTTTGGAAGGCTAGGCATGGACTCCACCAACCACTTGCCATTTGCTTGCACTGAGTACATGCATGACACTGTCTTATCAAAAGGGGGGGACAAGAAGGTTGTTTAAAAGTGTATAACCCTTGCTAAACTTTAACCCCCCATATGCTTCTATCCCCATGCGATGGATCCAAGGCATGTGCATCCTCTACTCACGCAAGGCAAAGGGAGGGGACTAGGTCTGCAGTACGCAGACCTTGGGCAGCATACTGCTGCTTGGTGAAGCGGGTGGGTTCTTGGGGAGCGCCACTATGTGGTAGGCCCACTTGTCATGAGGGAGGGGGTAGGCCTTAGGGGTAGTTAAGGGGCAGGGGATAGGGTAGGAAGTGTTGTTAGTTAGTTTCCTTTTAAGTTTTAAATTTAAGCTAGTAGCAATTTAAGAATAGTTTAAAATTATATTAGTTTAAATTTAGTTTTAGTATTATATGTAGTTAATTGTGGATGTTAGTTTATTAGTATTGATATGAAATTAATTTTAGATGTTCCTTCTTTAAAAAAAAATTAAGTGTTAATATGCTTCTTTAATATAAAGCTTTTTTTTATAATTGAGGGTAGTTTAAATTATTAATTAGCATTAGTTAAAAGTGGTTAGATTGTAGATTTATTTAGAAATTAGTTTTCATTTAGTAGTAACTTTATAAATATCTTTAAAATGTTAGTAAACTTCATGTGAGTGATTATCTTGTTGATTATGTTAGTATATGTTAGACTAATAGATAATGTTAATTTGTTTTGCTTTATCATTTAGTTCATATTTCAGTTAGTAATGGTTATTTTTAGAAATTAGTATTAACTAAAGTGTTATTTAGTATTAGTTTAAATTTTAATATTGGGTTAGTTTATTTTAATTAAATGGTTAGTATTAAGGTTAGATTAGTATTATGTTCATCTGGTATTAAAGTTAGCTTAGTTTAAAGATAGTGTAGTTAAATTAGAAATGATAAATTTGGGATTTAATTAGAAGTTAATTATATGTTGTAATATAAGTTATGTAATGATGTTAATAATTCTATTAGTTCCAATGTTAGATTGGCAGATTATGTAAGCGTGTTATCAAATCGTAGTTAATTTAATTTTATATGGTTATTATCCTTAGAAATGTTATATTTCTAATAGAATTATAGACTAAATAAAGTTGTGAGTTGAATAAATTCTAAATAAAGTTTAATTAGTATATCTCTAGTCTTCATTAATAAAAGAAGTTAATGGTTATGTTGCAAATAAAATTATCTTGGTACATTTTAGTTTAGATTCTAATTAATTCAATTTTAGTTGTATCATTATTATCGCTATTTTTTTTTATAGATCATAAATTCAATTATATTTAGTTTAGAATATTTGAGTTAATTGTAGTTAGACAATTACTTAATTTTGTCATAGTAATTAGTCCTTGACGTCTAGGCTATGAAATAATTGGGCTTATACTTCACCTGATCAATATTAGTATAATTTTAATACATTGTTGTAATGTTAATGTAATAACGAATCAAATGTTGATACCAATTTAATAATGGGAATTTAACTTTATCAATGTACTTCTTCTCATGATTATAAACTTATGGTAATGTAGTAAACCTATTCTTGCACTTGCGAATCAACTCTTAAATCCTTAGTGAACCTTATTATTATTAATTTTTTTTAAAAATTGTGTGTTTTTGCCCTCGTATTTTGGGCATGACACAAAAAAATCTTTTGATCACCTGCAACCATCTTTTGGTGTTCTTGATGCCTAATAAATGCAAGTTTCATTCTACTATCGCCTTGGTCATCCATCTATTCGTCAAATAAGTTATGGTCATTGTTCTTGTCTCTTCAAGGCCCAAGTTTCACATGAAAATCATATTTTCTACATATAGATGTTCATCCAATCAAATCTTTCTTGGATCAGTAGTTATTGTTCTTTGCAACTTGAAGATAGTGGTTGAGTTTTAGGGTTTTAGTTGAAATCTTCTTAGTTATGCCTAAGCTATAAAGGAAAATTTAGTAACTCTTTCAAGGGTTGGTCTCTTTTGTAATTCTATAATAGTTTTATTATATACTCTTCTACTATAATTCCCTTTCCCCCTAAGTGAATATATTTCTCTGATGTACCTCTTTCTTCCAGTAATACACGTGTAGAACCTTCTTTTCTTCAATTAATGCATTACTTTCATTCTTCTAGGTTTATGTTGTATCTATTTTTCCTTTGAATGGTATAGAGTGAAGTTACTTCATTATAAAATTCAATTGGTTTATGATCTGTATGTGATTGTTGAGTTAAAGCGAAGATTTATTCTATGTACTTCAGGATTGTATTGATGAATTGTGCAATTTTAGGAAAAGATAAGACTAAACATACTATTTGGTATATCACCACTCTAGATTAGAATAGGTAGTTTACTTTCCTACATCTCCTTCTCCCTTTCTCCCTCAAGGAGTATTTAAGTGCATCCTGATAATGAGGAAGCCAACCTTATCGAAAGATTCAATCTCATAGTTCAAGTCCCATAGGTTGGAGATTATTTCCATGTTTCATAAGGTTTCCTTTAGGTCAAACTTTAGAAAGGGTGCAAACTTTTATGACAACAATTTTTGGCACACCCAGTGGGACATATACAAATAATCCTTTAGAGCTTCCACTAGTCATGCCACAATTTTTGGCATGCCTATGGGACAAATTTAGATTCATAAGTCTGTTGGTCAATTTGAAGGTCCATTCACTGAGAAATTGGGTGTTTTTCTTAGTGCCATCAACCTTTGGAGGCATTCATCTAACACCACGATGAATCTAAGTATCTACTAGTTTCAATAGACCAAGTGCTATTATGTTTCTATTTTTTTATGTTTCTTCAGGATTTCTATGAAGATGCTTGTTTGAATCCTTTACTATGGATTCCCTTTATAGAAATGCATCCCACTTTCCCCCATACGATGAAGAGGCTAGTTTTACCCAAGCCATCATATCATTTTTTGCTATGAATGTGTTAATATTTCCCCCACCAAGTATATTTCAGCCCAAGAGTTCTAGGAGTAGTAAGAGAGGAAGAAAAAATCAAGCCCATACATTGATTCTTCCTTAGGTCTAGTCTCCCCTTCAACATCAAATGATCAACCTACTAAATTTTCCATAGAACCTTATAATGATCCCAAAGCCAAGTTAGAGGAGCTCTACAACCATATAGATGGTTTTTACCTTGGCTTTTCTAACTTGGGAAAGATTTTTGAAGAAATTCATGATCCTCATGAATTTTTAGACAGTGGGAACTTTTCTTTCGTAATGCTCCTCATGTGTTCTTGGATAGAGGTGATTCATAGCAACTTGGAGATGTGGGAAAATGATCCTTATGTTTACAGCATGGTTGAGGAGATCTATGATATTTTCAATGAGTCTTAGGAGGCTATCCTCTAGTTGTAGGAGAGGGGGAGACAAAAAAAGAAGTTTGAGGAGGAGGCAAACCTCAAACTTTCCCAAATGCAAGAAGTTGAAGTGAAAGAGCCCCCAAGGTGGAAGTTTGCTAGATTCAGATTTCTATTTCATGTTGCCCTAAACTTCAGCCTATAGTTCAAGAACCTCTACATGTCAATTATGGTGAATTCCAAAATTACTATTTTTCTTTCTTAACTACAAATAAAGAAGTGGATATATATTTTCCCACATCAGAGACATCAAATAAGAACCCACTAATTGAAGAACACATGTTGTAGTAGGAGATTGAGGAAGAAGAACATTAGGAGGAATTTATTGTCCTCAAGGAGGAACACATTAATGTGCATGAGTCTTCTCACCAACCTACATGCAATGTCACAATAGAGAAGACCATCCAGAAAGAAGATTTTCCTTATTCAATTGATCATGGAGATTTTTGTGACATGGGGACATCAAAGTGGATGGGGGAGATTATTTTCTATGAGCTTGATGCCTAATGCTTGTCTAACAAGTCATCTTCCCCATGTGAGGAACATTTCTTACAACAAACTATCCTTCATGATATGGAGGGTGGAAAGAAAGATCCTAAGGAAAGCTTTATCCTTGAGGAGGAACATGCTAACAAGGATGAGGTTGCCCCTCAACCTATGCATGTTATTGTAGCTATAATGGAGGAGATCAATGATGAGGATGATCTTTTGGACTAGTTTGATGTTATCTACTCTTCTATATATGTTGAATCACCATCTCCTATTTATAAAGAGCATGTTCTTCTACAATAGCATGAGAAGACATGTACACCACCAGCCACACCATCAAAGCTAGCCCTTGTTGGCCAAAAGGATACAATTTTTGTAGAGCACAATAGTAAGGTCAAGGTTTATTTCTTAGAACTAAAGCCATCAAAAGGATGCCCCATCAGGCATCTAGCTCCATAGAAATGCAAGTTTTCCCTACTCATGCTCATTCCAAAGCATAAGGGAGAAGACCACAAGGAAGAGCAAGCATGTTTTTCTCAAGTTGGAAATGTCCTAGTGTAGGAAAGCTTCATTATTTTCAACATCAGGAAAGAAGTATTCCACACAGCAGTATACTTGTCATACTTGTTGATTCCTTTGGCTACCCATATGCATGGGAGAAGAAATCAACTTCTAAGAAGGGGCAACTACTTCAACAAGCTAGTAAATGGGTTCTTTTGACCTTCCATCTTTGTAATTTTTTGTAAATAGTAGATTAGGTGTTTTCATATTTTCAAGAAGTGCACGAGCATAGACTATTTCTCTATGAAATAGAAAGTTTCAAATTTTGATGGTTGCAAAGGTTGCAATTTTCTTTGGTTGTTTATAGAACAAGGGTCATTTTTTGTGATTCTATAGCCCAATAGATTTCTTAAGGCCACTAACCCTATACTTACTAGGCAAGTATCCCCTCTGAGTTGCTAGAAATGTTAGCCATTTTAGCCCCCCACCCTTTTTTCCTTGTCGACATCTTTGAAATCCAATTAGAGATATCTATTCATGGCATCAAGATTGCATAATGTGCCAGGGATGTGGTTAATATCTGAGTTATTCCCTTCAATGTTATGATCATGTTGTTTAAGTGAGAGATCATATGTCATTTTCATATTTTCCATCAAGTGTTATGATCTTACAATTGGGGTTTTTAGCATCTAGTTGTAAGCCTTGAATTTTCCCTCTTCTGATGTTATAAAGTGAAGGCTAGCAAAGGATTGTGAAGGTGATTTCTAGGTCTCTTTATGTTATGATATTCAATTTTTTTGTAGCATCGTGAGGGTTTTTTATGAGGCTTTCGATCTCACGAGTGTCCCAACAATGTATCATTGTAAGTGTTTTGATTGGATAATAAGTGGTTATGATCTCATGATGAATAAAGGACATATGATCACAAAGGCTCAAAAGGGGACTCTTAACCATACAAGAGCAAGGATATCATAAGATCATAAGCAAGGAAGAAATGTCTCAAAGGACCATGATCAATCACCGTTGTTGATTTAGAAGTAGATCAATGCTTTTTGTATTCTTGCTTTTCAAAGTTGCATGAAGGATAGCCAAAGAAAGAAAGAGACATAGTGACATGTGGATGTAGTGGGACCAAACTTAGGTGTGGGCTACAAAAGGAAATGTGTTAAAGTGAGTTGATAGAGTGGCATGTTCTGGTTGGTGAAAGGTGTTGACTATGACAATGGAATTTTAGGTTTACAGTGACTGTAAGATCTTGTTAGATCAATGGTTGTTACTTTCTCACTTTATAGAAATGCATAAAGTTTAGCCAAAGTGAGAATGTAACATAGAAACATGTGGAATGGTGGGGCCAAGTACATGTACATAAAGAATTATTCCACATGTCAATTGAATCTTCTGATCTTATGATAAAATGTTGCTTATAAGATTGTAGGAGAAAGCAATGAAGGTTTTTGATGCCATGCAATTTAGGTGAGCATATGGTCATTAGGGGTAACATAAAGTGAATCAAAGAGTCTCTAAAGTTACAAAAAGGAGAAAAAACTACCAATACGTGATTGAGAGTTAGAGGTAGCAGGTAAGAGAAAGCTTCTAAAGTCACAACAAGGTTAGTTGGCTATGATCGAGAGATCATAAGGAAAGAAAAGGTAAAGCTTGATGATACATGAAGTTATTTCATATGGTCATAGGGGATAAGATACATGTTATAAATGCTAAAAAAAGGTTATAAAATGCTAAGAGTAAAATCATAATTCCAAATGATGCCCTAATCTTATGACAAACTACTATCATGAGATTGCACAAGATTTTAAGGGAACCCTCAATCATGTGATAAGTAAGTGATCATAAGATCATAAAGGAAAATTTCCTTACCTAATATGATACAAAGGGTTTGAATTATAAAGTCAATCATAAGATCGCAAGAACTAAAGTAAGACATGAAAACACGTTCTCCCTTTTCCTGAGCTGGAAGCAGGATGGTCTAGCGAAATGTTTAAAAGATATAAGGCCATGTGGAAAGCTTGAATAATTGAATGATAACACAACTAACCTAGAATTGTTGTAAAATCTATCAAAGTGGCTCATTGATGGAAAACAAAATCCTTTGATCTCTTGTAACCATCTTTTGGTGTTCTCAACACCTAATAAATGCAAGTTTCATTTTACCACCACCCTAGTTATCCATCTACTACTCAAAGTAGTTATGGTCATCATTCATATCTCTTTGGGCCCAATTTTCATGTGAAAATCAGATTTTCTACATATGGATGTGCATCTAATCAAATATTTCTTGGATCAGTAGTTATTGTTCTCTATAACTTTAAAGATAGTGGTTGAGTTTTAAGGTTTTGGTTGAAATCTTCTTAGTTATGCCTAGCTATAAAGGAAAATTTTGTAACTCTTTCAAGGGTTTGTCTCTTCTCTAATTCTATACCAGTTGCATTGCATGCTTTACTACTAAAATTCCCTTTTCCTTTGAGTGAATATACTTCTCTATTGTACCTCTTTCTTCCATTAATACATGTGTAAAATATTCTTTCCTTATGTTAATGTATTTCTTTCATTCTTCAAGTTGTATGTCATATCTATTTTCCCTTTGAATGGTATAGAGTGAAGTTCCTTTCTTATAATATTCCATTGGTTTATGATCTATATGTGATTTTTGAGTTAAAGCGAAGATTGAATCTCTGTACTTTGGGATTATATTGACAAATTGTGCAGTTTGAGGTAGAGATAAGACTGAACATACTATTTGGTGTATCATCCCTCTAGATTAGAATCAATAGTTTACTTTCCTACATCTCCTTATCTATTTCCACCTTAAGGAGTAGTTAGGTGCATCTTGATAGTTAGGAAGCCATCATTCTCCATAGATTCAATCTCACAGTACAAGTCCCATAGCTTGGAGATTGTTTCCATATTTCACAAGATTGCCTTTAGGTCAAACTTCAAGCAAGGGTAAAAAATTTTGTAACAACAGTTCCCACATAGTCTCAATGGTCAAGCTATGGAGTGGTTCTCATGATTACCTACAGGAATCAATTTTTTTGATGATATTGCCAACATGTTCATACAATAGTACTGCATAACATCCAATATCCAATTAACATAAGAGATCTTTGTAACCTCAAATAGAGAGTTGTGAGTCCTTCTAACATTCCTCCAAAGATGGAGATAACCATACACCAAATACTCACATAAGATACCTAAAACTGAGAAACTTGATATATTCATGGATAACCTCTTACCTGATTTTGGATACAAACTATCACTTCAAGGTCTACAAGCCTTCAAAGATATGATCACATATTGTATCCTAATAGAGGAATTCATGGTTTAAAAAGGTGATTTACCCATTCAAAAAGACATAAAACAAGGGTCCAATTCTAGCAAATTAAAACCTAAGTATATTAACAAAAATAGAGATGTAGTACATGATGGAGTGTTAGATAATATTACTCCCAAACCTCCTAAGGAAGATTTTAATCTCATAGATAGCATACATGTATCCAAAGTCCCTGAGAAGGATACTATAGACAATAGAAAATCTAAAAATAAAGCTGAAAATGCATCTTGGGTTTCTAGACCCAAAAATGAATATACAATTCTCATCTGTATGACCCACAACTAAGACCTACATGGTGGAACAAAAATGTGTACTATGAATACCATCAAAATAAAGGCCATAAAACCAACAACTGTATTAATCTAAGACATAAGATCTAATATGCTATTGATGATGATGACATAATTCTGGGAGGATATAACAAAAACTCGAATCATAAAGCTTTTAAGGTACCATTTCCTCCATATGAAAAGGGAGAAAGTTCTAAACTAAAAAATAACAAGGTCAACTACACATATACCAATGATAACATAATCAACATGGTTGAACCTTTAGACTCTGAATATTGTGATCTAATCATGATCAAAGGGAAAAGTGAAAATGAAAAACCAAAAACTCTATTCATTCTGAGAGGTTCCACATCTCTCAAATTTGATCAAGAGCAATCATATTTATGTGCTAATGATGTCACACCTTCCTATGCTAAGATAGTGCTCAAAGGCCCTACACCTTCTGCTCCTAAAATTGAATAACATAAAGACAAGTCTACTATTGGTCCAACCAACAAGAACATAAAACTTACAATATCTTCTACTAAAAATTATAGCATACTCCAATAATTGCATTTTACTAATGCTCAAATAAGCATTTTCAAACTGCCAAAAATCTTGCTTGCTCATAGGAAGATTCTTGACAAAGCTCTTATTGAGGAAAATGTTCCTCAAGATCTTGATCTCAATTGGTTTCAATCCATGGTAGGTCACTTGAATTCACCACATTACATGTCCTTCTCTGAAGAGGATGATAATTCTTTGAGTCATCCTCACAATCAATCATTTCATGTCAAAGTTGTGATCCATCAAAAATGTGTGTCATGTACTTATAGATAATGGTGTTGGTCTTAATATCTTCTCTACTAGTTTTCTTACACAAAAAGGTTAGGATGATGAGTCTATTGATCCTTGGAGAAAGATTACCATCAAAGTATATGAAGAAGTCGAATGAAAATCCAAAGGTTTTGTTGTGCTAGCTCTCCTATAGAATGTGATGTCATCTATTAGGCACTTAATATTCCTTTAGCATACACTATACTATTAGGAAGGCCCTGGATTCATGAAATGCAAGTAATAGCTGTTTCATACCATTAATGTGTGAAGTTCCTATTTCAACTATTAGAAGTCACTATACCTACTAATGTTAGCTACACTTGTAACATGTTCAAGTTTGTTGACAATTTTGTTCCTACTAATAGAGAGTCTATTGATATTCATGTCAACAAGTCAAAGAAATGGAGATGACTCTTAAGCTAACATAAGCTAGAATGGGAGAATATCAAATTGAACCAGTTTTGTTTCTGAAATCTCTTCATTAATCTCTCCATCATTATGGGAGACCATCTGAAACAAAGAAACCATTTTTTGTTTCACCTAAGACTATCTTCAATGGTACCTTTGTACAAGCCACTGTACCTTTGGAAGTTGGAGATGAAAATAGAGCCATTATTATTTAGCTATACAAAGAGGAGGTCCCAACTAATCTCATAGTACAATCTTGTGAAATAACTCCTAAAGAATATGGACTAAACTAATAAAATGCATTGGCTATAAAGGCAATGGTGCTATAGGAATCAACATCAAAGGATTGATAGATCCAATCAAAGTAACATCTAGATGACCTTTTGACACTATGGTCATAGGCTTCAAGAAAGTTCCCTTTCATTTAGGGATCAAAAAAATTTTACCAAAGTTTGATAGTTCATCTGAACAGGAGTATCAAATTGAGTCTAACAATCAATCATAAATTTTTAATGATGAGGATACTTTTCCTTATCCTATTCCACTTGATCTTGCTACATTCTTTGGAAAGCTTTGTGACTTTGTACCACATGTCAATTTGTTTAAGCTAATAGTGATTCTATTGAGAACACTACTGATACTCCCCTAACTCAAAAGGGGTACGGTGAGTCTAGTCATGCTCTTATTGTTGAGAGAATCTATCAAAATCAAGATGATACTAAAAATTGAGAATGGGTACCCATGACTGTTAGGGAATACTACAATTTGACTCTATGTAGCATAGATACTTGAGAGTATTAATTTTATTCCCTCTAAAATACAACTTCCAATAAGGATGTTAATAGATTTCACACATATGAAAACCAACTTGAAGTAGGAGAGTAGTCTAGGGTTGGTTTAATGAGTATGATTCTGCTAATGTTGATGTGTCTTTGATTGACATCATTAGAACTTAGAGGAATTTGAACATACCTTTAGAAAAAATCACTCTAAGTATCAACTTATTTGTTTGTGCATTTGATGATTATATTGTGAACAAAATTGAACCCACTTGTTCTATTTCACTCACTTATCCCAAGCTATTAGACTAAAACTCAAATAATACATCTACCAAAGTTTCCATATTCTAGTAAAACTACAATATTTCTTTCTATCTACACATTTTTGAACTAGTAATGTCCTCCATTAGTTAATTTTTTTGTAACATGACTAAAGATGACATCAAATAGCTTAGTCATACAATAAAAATAAAAATTAATAAGTGCTCTGATGGTGAAAACCACATTGTGGCAGTATCATAACCAAAAATAGTAAAAAGAAAAGACATATCCAAAGGTGAAAAACTCTCCGAGGTTCCTAAGGATGGGATATGTGATGCACTTCCAAGTCACTTTCAAGAGCATTTATCAGTATTGATAGAACCAATGCAACTAATAAATCTGGGTAGTAAGGAACATCCTCATATCATACATCTTACACACGCATTATCTACTGATGGAAAATAAGAATTCACTACAATCTTGTAGGAAAACAAGATCAAATTTGTATGGACATATTTAGATATTCCTAGGATTATATCCTAATCTAATTGTGCATTATTTTCCCATCGAACCAAGGGGAAACCTATTAAAAAGAAACTAAAAAAGATGCACCCTCATGCAGCACTTCTTGTTAAAGCTAAATTGGAAAAACTATTGAAAGTCAGTTTCATTCTCACCATTGATTATGCTGAATGGATATCAAATATAGTTCCACTCTCAAAACATGACAAATCTATCAGAGTTTGTATTGATTTTTGGGATCTCAAAAAAGCATGCTTTAGAGACAATTTTCTGCTAGCTAATATTGATGTGATAGTGGACATGATAGATGGGTATTAAATATACTCACTAATGGATGGTTTAAAGAATGTTGGTGCAACATATCAATGTGTAGTCATGATAATATTCCATGATATGATGCATAAAACAATGGAAGACTATGTTGATGATACTTTCACCAAGAGTATGCAAAGAAGCATTCATCTACCTAACTTGGGACCTATCTTAGATCATATGGAAAATTTTAGTCTCTAACTAAATCCTAAGTGTAGACACCTAAAAACCTTTAGAAAATAAAGTATTTTTATTTTCTGAAAAAGTCCTGATGACATCATCATTTATTAATTAATTAATTATTTAATTAATTAATTAATTTTTATGCCATTAAATTCATTTATCTTAATTAAAAATATTTAATTAAGGAATCCCTCCCAAAAATGTTTAAATCTTATTTAAACATTATTTCCTTATTTATTAATTATTTAATTAATAAATTGACCAAAAATCCTAAAATAAATAAAAAATTTATTTTTTGCCCAAAAATTGGCCAATTTCCTTATGACCAATAACCTCTTCCAAAATCTTCTAATCCTTCTTTAATTTCGATTAAAGGCTAATCTCATCATTTCCTACCCCTAACCCCAACTCAAAATATTTAATTAAAATTAAATATTAATCCTCATGTTTATTAAAAAAGTTTTAATAAATATCTCCTCAACCCAAACCCTTGAAATAAATAAAACTTTATTTATTTCCTAAAAATCTAATTTATCCTCACCCTAAGAAATTCTAGACTCTTCTAGAAAGTCTTCATCCTCATCCTAGAAAATTCTAGACTATTCTAGAAAGTCTTTATCCTCATCCAAAATCTAGACTCTTCTAGAAGATGTCTTTAAACCTAATCCTAATCCCCTCCTAACCTTGTCACATTCCCTAAACATGGGTTAAAACTTACTAACCCAAGCCAAAGTTAACAAATATCTCTTCCTTCACCCACCCTCATTAAATGCCATCCACTTGCCTATCCTTAAGCTAATCCTAAACCATCCTAATCCATCCTCTAATCATTTGCACAAGCCTAAACAAGCTTAAAACATTTCTAATCAAGTCCAAGTCGAATTTTCTCTCATCACCCTCAAAATATCTCAACCATAAAACTTTATGAAGTCCACTAGGTCATAAATGACTCTTACAAGCCCTTTTATTGCTCTTACAAGTCATTATGAGGGTCTTTATGAAGATTTTATCTCTTGAGCCTCCTTTGTTGACTCATCCTTGCCCTTTCCTCCATCCTCTCACCATGTGACATGTGTCACTCCTTGATTGGCTATAAGGAAGCACAATCCATGTGCTCTCTTCTCATGCAATCTGAGCCCTCCATAAGCTTTTTCCCATCCTTGCATCTTAGCCCTCAATCCCTCAAGCCTCTTGCCTATAAATTGGATCCTTCCCCTTTGCAAAATAACACAATCCATGAAGTAAAGTTATAATGCTATTTTGAGAGCCAAATCCATACTAAAGCCATCTATCCACACTAAAAATCTATAATCATCCATTGAAGCCTTTGGAAGCATATTGAGCATACATCCTATCCATTTAGATAAAGCTACTCAACAAGAGAGCTTCTTATTGAGAGAGTCCATTAATGGCTCATATTCTCAATTGAGAGCTCATCTTAGTCTATCTTGAAGTTTATGAATTTTGTTTAGTTTGTAGAAGCTTTATTTAAATTTGGTTTCTATTAGCATACTAACATTGCTCATATACATTTTGGCACGCCCGGTGGGACCCCGCATGGGTCATCTTCATTAGCTTTTTTAGTCAAGTTTTTTATGTCATTTGCTGATTTTGGCTAATTTTTCTTGTTTTTGTGATTGGTAGGATTGTATAAATTGGTTTTGTAGTTCTACATGAGCATGAAGAAGACAAAGGAACTCATAGTCAATCTCATAGTGTTTGCAGATTTTTCAAGCTTATAGGTGGAGAAAGCACTTGGGATTATTCTTCCTCTTCTTGTCTATATTCTTCTTATTCAATCTACTTCTTCTTCTTCTTCTTGTGGGAGATCTTGGCCATTTTTTTTGTTAAGGAAGAAAAATCATACACACTTCTTTTTAGTGCTTAAAATGAACCCCCAAATCATACTTAAATCCATTGAAAAACTAACAATTTGCAAAAAAGAAAAAATCTTTTAACAAGTGAAACTAAACCAATCTAATCATTTGCATCCTTGCAACATCAAGGTTTTAGATGCATTCATGCAAAATTAGGAACACTTCATTTTTGGGAATTTAAAAAGAACTTCAAGTTTCTATTTCAAAAGGTTCAAAATCAACACTAAGTGCACACTAAAGTTCTTTTAAAAAATTTCATGAAAACTAAGAGTCCTAAATGGTTGCCAAAAATTGTCCTAAAAGCTTTGTTATTTGTTCCAAACAAATGTCTTATTGCAAAATCTTGAATGTTTCTTAGGATTTTCATGCATCAAAACAATCTAGGAATATCATTTTTGGGCTTAAAACATGCAAACTAGAACACAAAATTTTGAATGAAAACCAAAGTCCAAAGAGTCATTTTCACTTTTGAGTCCAAAACAAAATCTTGAATGATCTAAGGTTAAAACAAAGCACTTCAAAGTTCTTAAAACAACACACAAAATCTCAATCTTGAATGCTCAAAAGAAAACACTTGAATGTTTAACCACTTGTCTTTGAATGCATGTTGCTAAAATCACTCTTGAATGCCATGGATTAAAATCAAATTTTCCTTGAAAGCATGATTAAAACAACAAATCCAATCTTGAATTCTAAGGATCAATTTACCATTGCAATATCAAACACTTCATTTGGAGCTTCTAAAAATTGAACAAAACAAATCTCTTTTTGCAATCTAGGTAAAGTTTGATTTTTGGACATTTAAGAAACCTTGTTAAGTTAAAATAAAAATTTGCAAAAATCAATTTGAGTAGTTCCTTGGACTCACCTCTTTTCTAATCACCCATCAAATATTAACCATTGGTTGCAATCTCAGCGCCATTTATGGGGATGGGTCTACTTGAAAAAGGTGTTAAATGTTCCACAATCTAACTCACTCACTTGGTCTTTGAATGTTTGCTTTAACTTTATCAAAATTCTTAAATGATCAAAACTCTAGATTAAATCGATCACACTTCAATTTTGGGCACTAAAATTGAACAACAACTAACGTGGAGAGCCTCCGGGCACGCGCTTGAAATTGAATCTCACACACTTTTGTTTTGGGCTTAAAAAAAAACTCACACTCAATCTTGAATGCCTTAAAGAAAATTAATCGATACTTGACGTGGAGGGCCTCTGGGTGCGCGAGTTTGCTTTTGTTGACCCTAACTCTTCTTATTGTTTTCATTCTTCGATCGATTTACTTTTGTTGGCACTTCAAGTTGGAATAAACATTGTATCTTAAACATGAGTGCTTGCAAAGTCTAGATCAGAAAACTTAAGCATCAGTTGGTAAAAAAACAAGTGTGTTTTTTAGCCCAAGGTCATCCAAGTCTTCTCTCCCCTTGTCATCTTTCGAGGCCATCTTGGGTGCATAAGATTAGGATCCAAAACCTTGTTTCTTTTTAGGAGGCCTGCTTGGGGATTTCATCACCCCTTGGACGACCTCAACTCCAGCGTTCTGGCGGAGTATAAGAATCGAAAGGTGAATCGAAAGACACCTCTCTTGGGGTCAAGATTTTGTCACTCGGGCTAAGCCTCAAGGAACTTTATACCCTTGAGAAGTGAAAGAGGAGAAGTGGGTTACCGCTCCTCTCGGCTGTGTGACATCTTTTTGGTCTCATCTACGGATTTGGGCCTCACGTACCTTGGGTATATCGAGGACTCCTTAGCTAAGCCAACTGTCAACCCTGTAGACAACCATCTAGGATGTTAATGTGTTTGAGGTGACTGATCGAAAAATTTGTAGAACATACACACTCCTTGGCGCAAGTATCACTTTCTGAGAATCAAAAACTTCTATCTGGTTGTTTCTATCTATTGCTTGATCTTTTATTTGTTGAATAAATATTTGCCAAACTTGGTCAATCCTAGCTTAGGGCATACTTAGCGTAGTCACTGCCTATTCCAGAAGTTGAATGAGTTGAGGCAAAACAACCAAGATCTCTCAAAGCCAAGCAGATTCAGAAATTGATGTCAGAACAACCCAAACCCAAACAGAAGTTCCACAAAGTTAAACTCAAACCATCTCTAGCATACCAAGAACTTTCAGCCAAGAGAAAAGAAATAACACCAAGCCCACGAATTGCCAAACTCCACAAAGTAGAGGCAAAAGCTACCGACGAAGCACTTCAAGAGGCTTGGTTAGAGCGCACCATCAAATTTAGCCAACATCCAGGAGTTAATCCTGCTTATGCCTTACCAACTAGGCATGATTTCTATGATTAGACACCCTTGTTTCTCCACATCTTCTTGGATAAGCTTCACTTTAGAGTCATTTTTGTAGAAAAGCCAGCCATCTTAGGTTATCCCCTTAAGCATTATTAGCTCATCCATATCATTTAGAATCAAACCATCTAGCCAGCAATCAAAACCTCACATCCAAGCCTTAAAAATTGTTGTCACTTTTGCCAAAAGTTTGCCACTCCTAAAAATCTTCCAAATCCATCAATCTCACCAAGGTTATCCCTTTGACAGAGCTTTGTCTAGGGTAATCCAGCTTTGTCACTTGGTATCCCTCATCACCTTGAGCTAAAGGTTGGGATCCACAAGTGGTCAATCTCGTGTTCTTCCTAAAGGATCATCAGTCTATCCTTAAGTTGACACAATCACCACCGAGCTTGCACATAGGAAAGCAGACCTTTCGTGCTTTGGCAACGTATCTTTGAAGTTTGAATCTCCAACCCAATCCTCCTTAGGTTTTGTCATATAGCTTTGCCTTAACCTAGGAAATCATTTGCATAGAGAAGCCTTCCCACTTTTGCATCCATCAGCATTATTGCATCTCATCCCTAGGAGCATTTTTCATGCCACCTGTCACTCGCTTAGCCAAGAAGAAAGAAACAATGGAGCCCTATCATTTGGATCGAACAACCTCACCCCCCTTGAGCACTCAGCCATCCTTCAGCCCAGAGAAAGCTATGCCATCATGTACTGACATTGAAGCTTTCATGAACCAACCAGGAAATGCAGTATTGGTAAATGCCATTATAGACAAGAACAAAGAGACAATCATGGCTAATTTTTGAAGGGAAAATGTAGGAACCTTTGACTTTGGAAGACCCCCTCCATTATCAAATCCATCTCACCCATTGTTTGGGCAGCTACCACCACCCATAGGCTCTTATGATCCAAATTATCCTCAATATATGCCAAAAGAAGAGCCTCTAGCCAATCCATATGATCCAACAGACCCAAACATACCATCATCCACCCAAGTTGAAATCTCCATGCCGCAAGCCAACCCAGCCACCACCACTCCATCCTTGGTTCATACCTCTCTGCTCCAAACCCCCTTTACCCAAAACAACTCACCGTTCACCCCCTTCACTATTGCTGCTGCTGCTCCCCAACCCAGCCTTCCAAATCCACCCATCTCCCAAATCAGTGCTAGCATCTTTGGCCAACCTCAGCAATATACAACAGGGATGCCACCCATGGGGCCAAGTAATCAACCTTTCATCACCCCCAGCTTGTTCACTGTAGCCCAAAGCACAATCCCATCATTTCCATTAGGTCTTGGGAGCTCAATACCATTAGCCACAAATCTACAAGCTACTACCCTCACTCCACAAAGCTATCAAATCCCACAAGCTACTACCAATTTTCTACCAAGCTCCCAAGTGACCCCAGCCCCTGCCACCACTCTACCAAGCTTCCAAATCCAACCACAAAGCTATCAAACCCCATCAATTCCATTCCCAAGCTTTCAATTCCCACCACCTCCACCACCAACTAATCCATTACCTCCAATTACCAACTACTTTTCAATGCCACTTCTAGGAGGTAATCCACCACCCCAGCCAACCACCAATTATTTGCAGATACCATCCCAAATGGGGGCACAACCCACATATATTGGTCAAACCCCACAAGCCCCCCGATCCTTTCCCCAAGCCTCTCAACCATCTTATACCTTACCTCCACAAAGCAATCCATTTATCCCACAGCCAGCTTATGTTCCTCAATCCCAACCTCAAATCCCATATCAACAGCAAGCCTCGCAGCACATGCAGCAATATGCGCCACCTCCCCCTCAGCAACCTGTCATCCATCATGCAACTACCCAAACAATGTACAATCCCTATCAGCAAATCCCTCATAGCCATCCATATTCAGTGGCCCCATCCAGCACATACCTACCTCAAGGCACTCCTACATTGGGGGCACCCCAGCCATCACCTATCAATTCAGAATGGGAGCAAATGAGAAAGCTCTGAAAGCCATCCAAGAAGGGAATGATCCGAAGACATTCAAGTTTGAGAATGTGTGTCCTTACCCATTTGACAGAGCCATTACCATGACACCATTTCCCAAACACTTTGAGGTACCCAAATTTGACAAATTCAGAGGAAAAGGAGACCCTGTCACACATATCAAAGAATTTTACATGCACTGCCAGGACGTAGCATACAATGATGTCTTCCTCTTGCGCCTTTTTCCCAAAAGCTTAGCTGGACCAGCTCTTGAATGGTTTTATAGAACCCCCTATGGCACAATTAAAAACTTTGCTGAATTATCTGAGGCATTTGTAGCCCAATATGCCCATCTTGTTGAAACAGAGCTATCAATAGTTGATCTTGTCCACACCAAGAAAAAAGGTGGAGAAAGCCTTGCCGAATACCTATAAAGATGGCAAACCCTTACCACCCGCATATCCTGCACCTTGCTAGAACGCCATGTTGTGAAAATGTTTATTGATAATGCCCATCCTAGCTTGGCTCACCACATGACCATGAACTGTTTGCAAACCTACAAAGATATCAAAGAGAAAGGAATGATCCTTGAGCAAGGACTCATTAAAGATGGTGTGGTCAAGCTTTACAAGGAAGCCAACCAAAATCAATCACATTCCAATGACAAGTCTAGGTATTGGAACAAAAACAAGCACGTTGCAACAGATGGCGTCACTGACACCAGACATGTGAATATTGTTGGTCCTTCTCACGACCAGTCCAACCCACCATATCAGCCAAAAAATCAACAAGCTATCAACTACCAACAACAGAATAACCAAAGCTATCAAAACCACAATCCAAGACCCAACTTCCAAGGGACTAGCAATCAAGCTAATGCCATCAATGTAGCTGCAGGACAAAAGCCTAGATTCCAACCTACACCTAGAAACTATACACCCCTTGGTGAACCATTGGATGTCATTTTTGAGAAATTAGTCAAAGAAAACCTCATCAAATTTCCTCCTACCCAGCAAATTGACCCAAGCCAATCCAAAGCTGCATGGTACAAAGATAATGAGTACTGCAAATTTCATAGGGTAAAAGGTCACACTACCCTCAGATGCATGAAACTAAAAGACTGTGTGCAGGGCCTCATTGATCGAAAGGAAATCACTGTTGGTGCCCAAACCTCTCCCAATGCAGGCTTACAGATCTATCAAAATGCTTTTCCTCCACACCACAACCAAAATCTTGGAAAAGCACCTATCCAAACCAACAACAACAACACCAACAACCATCAGCCAAACCAACAGCATGGGAAGAACAATGACCACACTTCATCCTATATAGACTATGGTAGCCTTATAGGTTGTATATCCGAGAAAGAGCCTTCCGTCAATGTTATCAATATCCAAGGACCAAACAATGAGTGTGCAGTCACCACTCGAAGAGCGCGATTTAACATCGCAGGCCCACCTGTTACACCAACACGATCAGCTCCATCAAAAAGCCAGTACAATATCTTGGAACACCTTGGGAACATGCCAGCCCAAATCTCCATTTTAGACCTTCTTCGCACTAGTCCTATGTACAAGAACATCCTTGATAGTGCTCTCATAGAATCTCGTGTCCCTTTTGATATCAATGCTACTGATTTTTGTAATCTTGTTGGACACCTCTCATCCTCATGTGCCCTATCGTTCAAACCCACCGACATACCCGTGGTCGAGCTAGATCACACCCTTCTGCTTCGCATAGCCATCATGGTATCCAACTTTGCTATAAAAAGAGTAATGATAGATAATGGATCAGCCTTGAATATTTGCACCCTAAAATTCATAAAACAAGCTGGGTATACTGAGGCAGATATCATCAGTGAGGTTATCACCATCAAAGCTTATGACAACTTGGAAAGAACCACAGAAGGAACTATTTTGCTGCCAATCAAGGTTGGGCCAGTCATCCAAGAGACACTCTGCCATGTTATTGATCTAAACCTACCATTTAACATCCTCCTTGGTCGCCCATGGATTCATGCCATGAAAGCTGTTCCATCCACTTACCATCAGTGCATCAAATTTTCGCATCAAGGCACTGAGGTAACCATCCATGCCGATCCAGAACCCTTTGCTTACTGCAATGCGGTTGAAGCTTCATATACAAACCATTGCCCTGGAATTGATATTGGCACATCCATCGCCAGCTCATCCCACACTTATAATGACCCAGAAACCATCCTCGCCTCTACCCTGTCTACCGTGAAGATCAATAACAAAGGTTGTGGAGAGTATAGTCTGTCAGATGCATTTGTTATCGGGGCACTCCCACTTGATCCACATGCCCATGGATGATCGACATATCACAAAGCTAAGGAGGTTCCACCTCCTCGATACAAACAGTTTGGCCCAACAACCTTTGTATCCTCAAAAATCCCTCTTCATGAGGAGCTCACTCCAGATATCAACAAATGGTTACATAAGGATGCACCTCAAAGAAATCAAGCACGCCTTGATCACTTCAGCCAAAAGTATCCCCAAGAACATAAGCTCATCACTAACAAATGGAACTATCAAGGTGGTGGTCTAGGACCAGAAGAAAGAGGCATGCAGTGCCCCATCGACGCACATAAGTGGGAATCAAAGTCAGGTCTTGGCTTTGGCATATCCACAACTGGGGGCACCAATGAGAATGGTCACGCTTTTTCGAACATTCACCGCAACCTTGTCAAAATCAAAGACATTCCTGAGGAAGTTGAAAAGAGAGCCTATGACGATATCCTAGACCAAATCTCCCTCAGAGACTCTGTTCTCCAAGAACTATCCATCCACCTCATTGACCTACCACTCGCCCATCCACAACTCATAGATTGGGACCAACCAAGTGTCATACACATCGATGAGTTCACATCAGAGGAGGCACTTCTAAGATTCATGGGAGCTGAAACTCCTCACAAGAAAACAAAGCCAAATTCTGCCTATATCTACAAGCTAGATCCCAAGGGGTATTTTGGAGAAAATCCCCAACCTAGTTCCGATACACCCAAAATTGGAACTAAGGTGAATCTGAGACTAGCTAAGGCAACGAAGAGAACCCCTCAGTAAGAAAATCCAGAGCCACAAGAAGAACATGAGGATTTAGCATTGCCTCCTCAAGATAATCGACCAGAGGTGTCTTCTATTCTAATTGAGGATACTCGAGAAGTCAACATTGGTTCTTTAGAGATCCCCAGACTTGTTCACATTGCTACGTCCCTATCACAAGACCAAGCTGACCTCCTCTTTGAGGTCTTAAGAGAGAATATTGGCCGATTTGCATGGTCATATCAGGACATGCCAAGACTTGATCCAAAGCTTGTAGTTCATCATCTTGCAGTTGATCCAAAGATCAAGCCCGTCAGACAAAAGCTTAGAAAAATGCACCCCAAGGTGGCATTATTGGTCAAAGCTGAATTAGAAAGAATGCTAGCTGCTAAGGTTATTCGAACTATCGACTACTCAGAGTGGATCTCCAACATGGTCCCTGTCACTAAACCTTCCGGTGACATCAGAATCTACACTGATTTTAGAGATCTTAACAAAGCTTGTCCAAAAGATGATTTTCCCTTGCCCAACATAGATATGATTGTAGATCTTACAGCTGGACATGAAATTTTGTCCCTCATGGATGGATTTTCTAGGTATAATCAAATCAAGATTGCAGAAGAGGATTAGCATAAGACAGCATTCACTACCCCTTGGGGAACCTTTTGCTACAACATGATGCCTTTTGGCCTAAAGAATGCTGGGGCTACCTATCAAAGAGCTATGACAGCCATTTTTCATGATCTCATCCATAGCATTTTGGAGGATTATGTGGATGATATCTTGGTCAAGTCTCATACCTTCATGGATCATCTTCCTGACCTGGAGAAAGTCTTTGATAGGTTAGCCAAATATCATCTCATGCTGAATCCCAAGAAATGTGTCTTTGGGGTCACATCTGGCAAGCTTCTAGGTTTCATAGTTTCTAAACGAGGTATAGAGATCGACCCCAAGAAGGTCAAGGCTATCTTAGACATGCCTCCTCCCCAGACACTACGACAGCTTCGCTCTCTTCAAGGAAAGCTCCAATCTGTTCGGCGCTTCATCTCCCAGCTTGCAGATAAGTGTACACCATTTTCACATTTACTGAAGAAGGATGAGAACTTCAAGTGGGATCCTTTATGTCAGCGCAGCTTCGACCATCTCAAGCAATATCTCATCAATCCCCCTATCTTGGTTCCACCAGTTCCTGGTCGTCCCCTGATTTTGTACATATCAGCAACACCTACTGCTCTAGGGGCACTTCTAGCACAGCTTGATGACTACAACAGAGAAAGAGCCATCTACTACATCAGTAGAACCCTAGTTGGTTATGAACTCAATTAAACTCCTATGGAAAAAGCTTGTTTGGCAGTTGTTTTCTCAACTCAAAAACTTTGCCATTACATGCTAAGTCATACCATCCAACTAGTCTCCAAGATTGACCCTCTCAAGTATATGCTCTCTAGAACAGCACTTACAGGCCGTTTGGCCAAATGGGTTATGCTCCTTAGTGAATTTGACATCCAGTATGTGGATAGAAAGGCAATCAAAGGGCAAGCTATAGCAGATCACCTAGCTGATGCACCTCTAATAGATGTTTATCCGTTGATCACAGAATTTCCAGATGAGCATATCTATCTAATTGAAGAACAACCCCCATGGAAACTTTATTTTGATGGCTCATACACATCTCATGGATCAGGGGCAGGAATATTGTTGGTCACACCTCAAGGAGATTACATTCCAAAAGCCTTCAAGCTACAATTCCCTAGCACCAACAATATAGCTGAATATGAGGCCCTCATAGCAGGATTAAAGATAGCTGTAGAATGGAACATTATTGAGCTACAAATCTTTGGCGATTCTCAGCTCATCATCAAGCAAGCCCTAAATGAATATCAAACCAAAGATGAAAATCTATTACCCTACAAAGAGCTAGTTGATCAGCTAACCCAACATTTTACAAAGCTTCAGTTTACACAAGTGCCTCGAATACAGAACAAAGCAGCAGATGCTATGGCTACTATAGGCTCGCTCTTGGAAATTCCCCAAGCAGCTACACAATATGAGTTTTTAGTGGAGCAGCTCCTCACACCCGCCTATGGGAATGAGGATTCAAACCGTGTTTGTATCTTGGTTGGTCCCCAATCCCCTTGGTACCATGAGATTCATGCTTACCTTAACGATGGTATCATATCCCCTCACCTCACACGTACCCAACGCCAGAACCTCATCCGAAAATCATCTCGCTATGTTATCATAGCCAATACCCTATATCGTCGGGGTTATCACGATACTCTCTCTCGATGTTTAGACCAAAATGAGGCCGCGATGGTGTTAAAGGAAGTACACTCTGGACTTTGCGGTGCCCACATGAGTGGTATTGTCCTAGCGCGACAAATCCTTAGAGAAGGCTACTATTGGCCTACCATTGAAGAAGACTCCTGTGACTTTGTCAGAAAGTGTCTCCCATGTTAGCAGCATGCAAATCTTGTGCACGCTCTGGCACAGGATCTACAGCCTATTGCACCACCTTGGCCTTTCGCTTGTTGGGGCCTTGACCTAGTTGGAACTATCACACCCCTCTCATCTGATGGACATAAATGGATAATAACAGCTACAAACTATTTCACTAAATGGGTGGAAGCAGTCCCCCTAGTCTCAGCTACAGGAGTTCAGGTCTCCAAGTTCATCTTGTACCACATTTTTTGCCGCTTCGGCATCCCATCCACCATCTTCACCGACCACGGAGGTAACTTTGAAAATCTCAACATGGAAGAATTATGCACTTCCCTCCGCATCCATCACCGCTTTTCTAGCCCATATTTCCCACAAGGTAACGGCCAGGCAGAGGCAACTAACAAAACCCTCCTCAAAATTCTAAAGAAAGTTGTCAATGATTCCGGCCGTGATTGGCACCTACAAATAAATCCAGCCTTATGGGCCTATCGAACTTCCTTCCGTACATCCACAGGCACAACTCCATACTCCCTAGTCTATGGTGCTGAAGCGGTACTACCTATAGAGGTTGAACTTCCCTCCTTTCGCATATCTTTGCAAGGGCAAATATCAGATGAAGAATATAGAGTAGCTCGACTCACCCAGCTAGATCTCTTAGACGAGAAGCGGCAACAAGCCTATGATCATCTCACAGTCTATCAAACTCGTCTCAAAAGAAATTTCAACAAGAAGGTGCTTCCACGACACTTTCAGCCAGGTGACATGGTCCTCAAAGAAAACATGAAAGTCCAAGTAGATCGAGAAAAGAAAGGCAAGTTTGAACCTACATGGCTTGGTCCTTATGTTGTCACTGCTTCCTTTGGCTCTGGAGCTTATCAGCTATCTACACCAGAAGGAGAACTCTTGAATGATCCTACTAACATCATTCATCTCAAGAAGTTCTATGCTTGAAGATCCTTGGTATACCTAGCTTTTGAAAAATACAAAAAAAAAAATAGTAAAGAGAAATAAGCGTCCAATGGTGAAAACTTGGCAATTCAAGCACCTTGGATAGGTACCTTGGTGAAAACCTAGTAATTCAGGCGCCTTGTGTACTAAAGACTAATCCATTATCTATCACTACCCTATCCCTCATCCATTTACCCACCATCCCATAAGACACACTTACTTGTTCCCTTGGTGTTCCAACCAAATATCCAAAATCTGATGAAGCTTGTAAATACCTCCTGTACAGCTTGTAAATCTTGTACCAAAGCTTGTATTATACCTTGTAAATCTTGTACCATACCTTGTCTATCCAAATCTTGTCCAAGGTTTGTACCATATTCTAGCCTATAAATAATCCTGTATCCTAGCTTGTATACTATCACGTGCACACACAAAATTCCATTTTCCTTAAGCTTTTCGCAAACCATCTACCTATCCACCTATCACCTATTATAGACATCCCATCCTTCACAAACATTTCCATCTCACAAAAACCAAAACATGAAAAAACTTGTACATTTGTAACATATCTTGGTCCATCAGCTTGTACATCCTCTTTAACTTAATACCATTGTATCTATCCAGCGTTCATGTCAGTTTGTCCTTGATCAGCATCTTGCACCCATCACACATCTTGGTTAGCTATTCCAATGCATCCTTTAGCTAGATTTCCTGTCACCAAAGTGTTATCTTTCTTAGTTCAGCTTGCCAGATGCATCACTCATCCAAATCCACCAGCTTCGGTGCTCTCCAATAGGTCCTTGCAGGATATAGCTTTCCTCATGTCTGATCTTGGTCCGTTAGTGCCTTGTCCTACCCATCTCGTTGGCAAACGGCTCTCTTTTGGATTTTCACTTTCTTTTGATTTGGGATCTTCCCTTTTGGGTCTTGAAGTATCTTTTCCAAGCAATCTCCTTGTTCCCTCCTCAAGGTTGCCACGATCTTCCATATCATGGTATGCTGCGAATGGGGCAATTAGAGTGTAAGGTCTTGATCAGGTCTTTCGTTTGTTTTTCTTTTCTGCTTGTGGGCTCTCCAGTGTCATTTCCACGCTGCTTCCTCTAGGATTCATGTGTGATGCTGGGGCAATCCTTGTGTGTTTGTTTTGAGTTAGTTAGTCCTTTGGACGGTTGGTGAAAAGGCCTTGATGTTCTTGGTAACCTTGGCAATTAACCAATAGTCCTATAGCAAATCTAGTGCTCAACTACATGGTGGTACTTCTCTTTGAAGTATCCCCCCGCTCAAAAAGCTTCAATGGTTTTCCTTCATCTCCATTATCCCCCACCCATATCTAGCATCTGTCTCTCCTACCCTAGCTGATGCATCAGTATCTCTTTGAATCACTCATCACTCTTAGCTTTAGGGATCCACAATCCTAGTCTTAGGGATCCACCAATCCAAATCAACCCACCAAGCCTCATCTTTTGAGATCCACAATCCTAGTCCTAGGGATCTCCAAAACCCATCTTCCGCCAATCTAACTCTTTGAAATCCTATTCCATTAGCTTTATAATCCCCTCATCCATCTCCCTATCCTGGATTCCTTTTTATAGCGCTCTGCTCCTTCATCCTCCACCTTCCCTAAGGTCTTAAGCTTGCTTCCTCTTGTGCATCTGATTCTCCTTTATCATTCTCCCATAGTGAGAGTTTGAGCTAATTCAGCCCCTTCTCTTTGCCAATCTGAGTCTCCTTGCTGATCCCAGATTCTTGTGTTTTTCAAGAAGCCACCGAGCCTCGCTTTCTCTCCTCGCTGCCTTCTTGAGGGGGGCATTTCACAGTCCATTCTCTCCTCTTCTGCTCTAGCCTTGGGCATCTTATTTTCTTATCTTTGATGCCATGCCACTTGCGGCATCACATCAAAGAGGCGCAAAATGTAGACACCTAAAAACCTTTAGAAAATAAAGTATTTTTATTTTCTGAAAAAGTCCTGATGACATCATCATTTATTAATTAATTAATTATTTAATTAATTAATTAATTTTTATGCCATTAAATCCATTTATCTTAATTAAAAATATTTAATTAAGGAATCCCTCCCAAAAATGTTTAAATCTTATTTAAACATTATTTCCTTATTTATTAATTATTTAATTAATAAATTGACCAAAAATCCTAAAATAAATAAAAAATTTATTTTTTGCCCAAAAATTGGCCAATTTCCTTATGACCAATAACCTCTTCCAAAATCTTCTAATCCTTCTTTAATTTCGATTAAAGGCTAATCTCATCATTTCCTACCCCTAACCCCAACTCAAAATATTTAATTAAAATTAAATATTAATCCTCATGTTTATTAAAAATTTTTTAATAAATATCTCCTCAACCCAAACCCTTGAAATAAATAAAACTTTATTTATTTCCTAAAAATCTAATTTATCCTCACCCTAAGAAATTCTAGACTCTTCTAGAAAGTCTTCATCCTCATCCTAGGAAATTCTAGACTATTCTAGAAAGTCTTTATCCTCATCCAAAATCTAGACTCTTCTAGAAGATGTCTTTAAACCTAATCCTAATCCCCTCCTAACCTTGTCACATTCCCTAAACATGGGTTAAAACTTACTAACCCAAGCCAAAGTTAACAAATATCTCTTCCTTCACCCACCCTCATTAAATGCCATCCACTTGCCTATCCTTAAGCTAATCCTAAACCATCCTAATCCATCCTCTAATCATTTGCACAAGCCTAAACAAGCTTAAAACATTTCTAATCAAGTCCAAGTCGAATTTGCTCTCATCACCCTCAAAATATCTCAACCATAAAACTTTATGAAGTCCACTAGGTCATAAATGACTCTTACAAGCCCTTTTATTGCTCTTACAAGTCATTATGAGGGTCTTTATGAAGATTTTATCTCTTGAGCCTCCTTTGTTGACTCATCCTTGCCCTTTCCTCCATCCTCTCACCATGTGACATGTGTCACTCCTTGATTGGCTATAAGGAAGCACAATCCATGTGCTCTCTTCTCATGCAATCTGAGCCCTCCATAAGCTTTTTCCCATCCTTGCATCTTAGCCCTCAATCCATCAAGCCTCTTGCCTATAAATTGGATCCTTCCCCTTTGCAAAATAACACAATCCATGAAGTAAAGTTATAATGCTATTTTGAGAGCCAAATCCATACTAAAGCCATCTATCCACACTAAAAATCTATAATCATCCATTGAATCCTTTGGAAGCATATTGAGCATACATCCTATCCATTTAGATAAAGCTACTCAACAAGAGAGCTTCTTATTGAGAGAGTCCATTAATGGCTCATATTCTCAATTGAGAGCTGATCTTAGTCTATCTTGAAGTTTATGAATTTTGTTTAGTTTGTAGAAGCTTTATTTAAATTTGGTTTCTATTAGCATACTAACATTGCTCATATACATTTTGAATCTCACAGTCCATTCTCTCCTCTTCTGCTCTAGCCTTGGGCATCTTATTTTCTTATCTTTGATGCCATGCCACTTGCGGCATCACATCAAAGAGGGGCAAAATGTAGACACCTAAAAACCTTTAGAAAATAAAGTATTTTTATTTTCTGAAAAAGTCCTGATGACATCATCATTTATTAATTAATTAATTATTTAATTAATTAATTAATTTTTATGCCATTAAATCCATTTATCTTAATTAAAAATATTTAATTAAGGAATCCCTCCCAAAAATGTTTAAATCTTATTTAAACATTATTTCCTTATTTATTAATTATTTAATTAATAAATTGACCAAAAATCCTAAAATAAATAAAAAATTTATTTTTTGCCCAAAAATTGGCCAATTTCCTTATGACCAATAACCTCTTCCAAAATCTTCTAATCCTTCTTTAATTTCGATTAAAGGCTAATCTCATCATTTCCTACCCCTAACCCCAACTCAAAATATTTAATTAAAATTAAATATTAATCCTCATGTTTATTAAAAAAGTTTTAATAAATATCTCCTCAACCCAAACCCTTGAAATAAATAAAACTTTATTTATTTCCTAAAAATCTAATTTATCCTCACCCTAAGAAATTCTAGACTCTTCTAGAAAGTCTTCATCCTCATCCTAGGAAATTCTAGACTATTCTAGAAAGTCTTTATCCTCATCCAAAATCTAGACTCTTCTAGAAGATGTCTTTAAACCTAATCCTAATCCCCTCCTAACCTTGTCACATTCCCTAAACATGGGTTAAAACTTACTAACCCAAGCCAAAGTTAACAAATATCTCTTCCTTCACCCACCCTCATTAGATGCCATCCACTTGCCTATCCTTAAGCTAATCCTAAACCATCCTAATCCATCCTCTAATCATTTGCACAAGCCTAAACAAGCTTAAAACATTTCTAATCAAGTCCAAGTCGAATTTGCTCTCATCACCCTCAAAATATCTCAACCATAAAACTTTATGAAGTCCACTAGGTCATAAATGACTCTTACAAGCCCTTTTATTGCTCTTACAAGTCATTATGAGGGTCTTTATGAAGATTTTATCTCTTGAGCCTCCTTTGTTGACTCATCCTTGCCCTTTCCTCCATCCTCTCACCATGTGACATGTGTCACTCCTTGATTGGCTATAAGGAAGCACAATCCATGTGCTCTCTTCTCATGCAATCTGAGCCCTCCATAAGCTTTTTCCCATCCTTGCATCTTAGCCCTCAATCCCTCAAGCCTCTTGCCTATAAATTGGATCCTTCCCCTTTGCAAAATAACACAATCCATGAAGTAAAGTTATAATGCTATTTTGAGAGCCAAATCCATACTAAAGCCATCTATCCACACTAAAAATCTATAATCATCCATTGAAGCCTTTGGAAGCATATTGAGCATACATCCTATCCATTTAGATAAAGCTACTCAACAAGAGAGCTTCTTATTGAGAGAGTCCATTAATGGCTCATATTCTCAATTGAGAGCTCATCTTAGTCTATCTTGAAGTTTATGAATTTTGTTTAGTTTGTAGAAGCTTTATTTAAATTTGGTTTCTATTAGCATACTAACATTGCTCATATACACTAAGAAGTGTGCCTTTGGTGTAACATCAAGAAAATTACTAAGGTACATTGTGTCTAGAAAGGGCATAGAGGTGGATCCTAAAAAGGTTCAAGATATAATGGAGATGCCTCCACCTCAAAGCATAAGTCAAATGAGAAGGCTATAGGGAAGACTTTAGTCTATTCACTAGTTCATATCACAGTTAGTAGATAAGTCACAACCCTTCACTAAAACTTTGCACAAGGGTGTGAAATATAGCTAGAACATAGATTGTGATCTAAGCTTAACATAGATTGTAATGTCCCATTTAGGGCATTTCCTTATTTGGTTGTTATTTCTATAAGTTCTCATAATAATCCATATATATCCCTTCTCAGTAGTTAATATTCAATATATATATGGTATTATACCAAGACATGTCTTTTCATAATATAATAATTATATTATATTGATTATGTAATTATATTAATAACAACATATATTATATTCATAGATAGATTATATCAATTATATGAGTTTAATTTATAAATATTGATTACATATCATATATTATATTAATAATATTATTATTAATATCATTATTCTTAATACTATTACATAGTATATTTTCTTTGTATGTTATTTATAATAATATTTAATTCTCAATTATATTATAATATTATCCTTAAATATGTCCATTTCATAATATAACCCATGTAGGTACATTATAAAATTATTATTGTTATTTGATATTATTTATTATCAAAATATTTATTTGTTATAATTCTTATATATCTAATAGATTATTATATATATTATCATTATATATATTATATTTAAATATATGTATTGAATGATTTTATATCACATATTTATCTATCTATATTAATCTCATATTATTATTATTTAACTCTTATTAAGATCTATTCTATAATTGGGGACATCACATAGATCAAGTAGCATCTTACTAATCTACGAATACTAATGCTTCCTATTCATGGGAAGCCACTCATTTTGTACATCTCTACAACTGACTCATCTCTAAGTATCTTGCTAGCTCAAGAAGATAACAACAATAACGAGCAATTTATTTATTATCTCACTCATACATTGATCTCGTATAATATGAATTACAACATCAATGAGAAGGCTTGCTTAGCAGTTATTTTTGCTTCCCAAAAGCTGAGACACTACATGCTTTCTCATACTATAGGACCGGTCACAAAGATTGACCCATTAATGCATTTTCTTAGCAAAGATACTCTAACAAGAAGGATAGAAAACTAGGTTATGATCCTCAGTGAGTTTGACATTGAGTATGTAGAATAGAAAGATGTCAAAGGACAAGTGATCATCAATCAACTAGCAGAAACACCATTGCAAAGTCACCAACCACTGACTGTTGAATTTCCTAATGAGTCTATTCTACTACTGATACACCAAACATGGGTTATGTTATTTCATGAATCATTTACAAAACAAGGATTTGGTTCTAAACTTCTATTCATCACCCCACATAAATATTCTCTACCCAAGTCATACAAGATTCTTTTTCCTTGTACAAAAAATATTTCTAAATCTGAAGCCTTAATCAATGGGATGAAGATCATTGTTGAATGGAGGGTAGATGAGCTAAACATCTTTAGAGATTCTTAGCTAGTTATCAATCAGGTAAATGATATCTATTAGAAAAAAGATGAAAAATGATGCCTTACAAGAGAATGGTTGATGATCTAAAGAAGTACTTTACACATGTTACTTTTCAATAGATTCCTCAAGCATATAATAAAGTGGCTAATGCAATGGTCACTCTAGCTTCTATGTTACAAATGCCAGAGAATGATTTTTGACATGAGTTCCTAGTGGAGACATTATCCTACCCTACCTAAGATACCTAAATCCCAAATGATCTTTTTTGTTATAGGACATGCTTCACCTCGCTACCATGACATATACTCCTACTTATGTGACAAAATTGTTCTCAATACTCTAACTCAGAATGAGAAGCATCACCTTATTTGAAATGCCTCATGGTATGTCATCATTGCTAATGACTTGTTTCAGAGAGGTCTTGATGATACACTCCTTAGGTTTCTAGAACCCAAAGAGTAAAAACCTATGTTAATTGAGGTACACAAAGTCATTCATGGATCACACTCAAATTTCTCAACACTGGCTCACAAACTTATTAGAGCTGGTTAGTATTGGCTGGAAATAGAGAAGGAGGCAATAAAATATACCAAATATTTCAAATAGTGTCAACTTTACAAAAATATGATTCATGCTCTAGCCAAGGAACTAATTCCATTGATCGCACTTTTTCCATTTTGTCAATGGGCCTTTGATTTGGTGAGTCATATTCATCGTTCTTCTTGGAATGGACACAAATTCATCATAATAGCTATAGACTAATTCATGAAGTGGGTAGAAGTAGTACCTCTTGTTGAGGCCAATGGAAAAATTGTAGCTATGCTCATTCTCAACTACATCATTTGTAGGTATGGTGTACCATCCTCCATTATTACTAACAATGGAGTCCAATTCAAAATAAAGATCTCAAAGAGATATGTTCAAAATTTAAAACCACATAACATTGGTCTTCCATCTACTACCCCCAAGGTAATGGACAAGTGGAAGCATCTAATGAGGCTATTCTCAAAATCCTACATCACACAATTAATAAATCTGGAAGGGACTAGCACCTTTAAATCAATCTAGCTCTATGGGCTTACATAACAAGTATTAGAACTCCTACGGGATTGGTATATGGAGTGGAATTTGTGCTTCCAATTGAGGTTGATATTCCTACTTTGTGAGTCCTTATGAAGGGCCCCATTACTGATGATGATTATAGAATATCTTAGCTTCAAGAGCTAGAACTACTAGATGAACATCAGCTAGTGGCATTCGATCATCTATGAGCTTACAAAAAGTGGATGTCCAAGAGATACAATAAGAAAGGTAAACCATTAGACTTCCAAGTGGGTGACCTTGTTCTAGTAGAGAAACCTAAGAATTAGTGATATTAAGTATAGAAGGGAAATTTTAAGCCCAACTAGCTTGGTTGATATTTCATCACTGCAGTGTTTGGATTAGGTGTGTGTCAACTCTTGACAACTAAAGGTAAATCACTCAAGGATCCAATCAATAACCTTCATGTAAAAATTTCTATAGCTAATATGCTTTGAAGCTCTTTGTACATATCAAAATATCCTTAAAAAGTCTAAAATTTGTAAAAGTCTTGAAAAAAATCTATTATCTTGGTGAAAACCTAGCAATAGACGCCTTGGTAATCTAATATTTAAAAAAAAAATACAAAATACAAAAAAAAATTGAAAAACAAGAAAAATGTCATTGATGAAAAATTGACAAACATGTATTGTGGTAGCAAAAATAGAATCATTTCCAAGAAGGTGAAAACCTAGTAAACAAGTGCCTTTTGTTTCAAATGCTACATCTTGTATCTCATATTCTAGCTTCTGTATAGTTTCTTTCCTAGTTTTAGGTCTTTGCATTCTTGCTTTAGTTTGTTTCTTTCACTCATGTATACACTCTTAGTTATCTTCAAGACTCTTCTCAAACCTACATGGATTAAAACTAGTCATAGTCTAGGGGACAACCCCCTATGGTTTCAAAGGATATCTTTTACATTTTTCACTAGTTTTCCTAGTTGTGTTTTTCTACTATCACTTAGTCTACTAATGAGATTCCTCTCAAAGACAATCTCTTTTGTGTCAGTTGTTTTTCTACTATCACTTAGTCTACTGATGAGATTCCTACTTTAGTTTGTTGCTTTTTCTCATGTATACGCTCTTAGTTATCTTCAAGACTCTATTCAAACCTACATGGATTAAAACTAGTCATAGTCTAGGGGACAACACCCTATGGTTTCAAAGGATATCTTTTGCATTTGTCACTAGTTTTCCTAGTTGTGTTTTTCTACTATTGCTTAGTCTACTGATGAGATTCCTCTCAAAGACAATCTCTTTTGTGTCAGTCAGTAGTTTTCCTAACCATATATGTCTATTGTCTCTTAGTCTACTAATGAGGCTCCTCTCAATGAATATTTCTCTGATTTCAATCACCAATTTTCCTGACTACATCTATCTACTATCATCCATCTACTAAAGATATTTTTTACAAACATTTTGAACTTCAACATTTGACATCAATCCTCTACCACTAGAACTGAATTGGAAATAGTGAAACTATTTGACCTATGCTGAGCATTTCTTTGTATGTTTTATTTTCAATTTTTCAATCCCCTTTGAGAAACTCTAGGGTGTCTGATTAGACTAGAGAAGAATGGACAAGGGCATGATCTTTTCTTTGATTTCTATTTGATGGTTTAGGTCCAATGATCTAAAAGATCCATATAAAAGGGGTATCCACTATAAGAGCTTCTATCTCATGTTGGATGGAAATTTTTAGCTTGACTCATTTTATATGGAAACTTCAATGAGGTTGGTTCTTCTCCTTAACTATTCAAGTGAATTCTCTATGCAATAGTAAACTATTGATACTCATCCTATGAAGTGAACGCACACGTCACTACAAGTATACTTTATAGACTTCTATCTTAGGTTATGAATGCAAGGGTCATTTTAGATAGAATACTTACTGATTACTTAGTATGAGAAGGATCTCTCATTTTTTTGGTGTGTTTATATGCAAGACACATTGAGTTAATCCTAGTGTTTATGTTCTAATGCTTATGTTCTCTTGCTCTATTAATAGGAAAAGATGTTTTGGTCATTCTACCTTTTTGTGTGTTAATAATTACATCTAATTCCAACAAAACTACAACTAATGTCATATTCATATTCTCATGATTTCCATGTCAGTGAAGGTTTTACAACATCCGGTGGCATGTGGACCACCATTTTTTGCCTCAGAGCTCCTCAACAAAAGACTAATTATCAAATGATTTGAAAATGACCCTTTGGGCCATTATATATGTTTTGATCTAATTTTTAAAAGTGCTCCAATGGGACTAAAAAACACCCCCTTGGTTAATTGGACCACTATGAACTCATTTTCAGTATGGAGATCGAAAACTGACACACTTGAACAACTCAAAATCTTTGTGACCGACACGATTGAATGCTTGTGTAGTCTATCTTTCTGACAGAATACAAATCTTAGAACAACATCAACTCGAAATTTTCTCCAAGTTTTCAAAAAAATCATAAAATGTCACTTGTGGTCAAACTTGGTCAATGGGACCTCGAAAACACTTTGAATCAACTCCAAATTTTCTCCATACTCTTCTAATTTGTTCTACATTCTTTTGAATCTATGATCACATTATTGTCTTTAAATCTACTACTATACATCATTACTTTTGATGTTTCATCTTTCAATTTCACTCCTAAGGGAGTAGGATGATTACATCATTGAATCAACCAAAACTTGCTTCAAATTTGATATGAATTTAATGTCCTCATTGCTAGGGGCACCTCATCACTATGGTCATCTTTATTTCCTCTATCTTGCATCATATGTTATCTATCTTACTTATTTATCATCTGATCAAACTTATAGTAGTCCTTATCATAGGTTGATGGATAGGTATTTAGGTGTTCTATCTAGACTCTTGATGGTTAAGCCTCATTTTGGGGATAATCCTATGACTCATGATAGGTGTTGTTATCTCTTTTATGGACTAGTACTCAAGTTTTCTATCTAGGCTCTGGAGGATTAAACTTCATTCTCAAGATAATCCTAAGCTTTCTTTTATTCACCATTTAATGGAAAACTATTGGGGCATTCTAACCCTGACTCCTAAGGATTAAGCCTTTTTTGGGGGATAATCCTATAAATCATGATTAATCTTGTCATCTTTTAATGGACATTTATTGGGGCATTCTAAACCAAACTCTTGAGGATTGAGTCTCATTTTGGGAATATCCTATGAATCATGAAAATCTTTATTCTCTTGGACTGGTATCTAGGTGTTCTATCTGGACTCTAGAGGGCTAAGATTCATTCTAGAGATAACCCTAAAAAATCTCATCAATTAGTTTTCGTATCATCAAACTTGGAACCAATCTCAATTCTTTTTTTATGTTTCAAAAATTTTATTTCTTTGAATTGATGTGCTACTCACACATCAATTCAAAGAGGGGAAAATGCAATACCCCAAAATTAGAACATTGGCATTCTGAGCCAATTCAGATGCATCAATCTTACAACATAAATTTCTTGATCAATTAAGTATTATCACACTAGGCATTTTTTATTCTGATTGTCTTTGCTTGACCTAAGTGTCAGATACAAAAAACACCTAATCTTTATTAATCACATAATTTATTTAATTCTTAAATATCAACTTAAATTGGCTAAATTAACCTTCTAATCAAATTAATTTAATTACAAGTCCTAACACTTTAATTAAATTAAAACCCGCCCCTTTTAGCTAATACACATAAAAATGGAATTAGATATATTGATGTAATCAAATATCCTCATCATAATTATTGAATCTTATTATTTAATTAATAAGAATATTAGATTATAAGCTCATATTTGATTAAATTAATATTCCACCCTAATTCATCTCATTACACTCCTTAAAAAATGGAAGACTCAATGATGGGGACACGACCCAAGCACAGGATGGACACAACAAGAAAGGGAAAATTTTATTGACTGTGAAAATAAGCTAGTGCACTTAGTGCAGAGAAACATACTCCAAAACATGCCCTATGGGCTTACAATAGCATAAATCTGGAGATATATTCTTCTCCTAGTACCTTCTCTCAAACTCCAGTCCGAACTGCCTTTTACAATGACAAAAATGTTCTTAAATAGACCCCAGAGGGTTAAGGATTAGGAATACATTGTACAAAGTGCTAGTTGGCATCCATCGACCAAATAGAAGGCTCTAGAAGTCGCATTAGAAGTCGGCACAAAATTAGAAGAATCCAGAAACAGTAACCGAACTTTTGGGAGGCATAACTTTTGAACCGTAGCTCTGATTGACAAACTATTTAAATTTTTGAAAAGCTCACAAAGAGCTCTATAGCCCTATGGACCAGCTTTTCTTGTCCTCCATTTTTTGGCCCTATTTGAGGTCATTTAATGCCCCAAACTTGACTTTGAAGCATTCTTAGGATGTTTCCAGAAATTGAAAAACTGCGATAACTTTCAAATTGTGGGGCCTTTTGACCTGATTCTTTTTCTGGAATGCTCTAAATTACAATGAAAATCATCCAACCAATTTACACCTTCTAATTCACCAAAATGATGGCTCGATTACATACTCTTATTTTTTCAAAATTTACATATATCCCAAGGTGTTCAAATACTCTATCCTAGAACACTGATAGTGGAACTGTGAGAGTTGGAACCTTTATTTGACCCAAATAGGTATCCAAAAATGAAAACACATGAAACAAAAACTAAGTCTAAGTACATTTTTTTTTGGGTGACATAGGATTGCCCTTATGCCTTTGGATGCGGACACCCAGGGTAGATTGAAAAGTGACCCTGTCACTTTATGAATGGTAGAGGAAATCCCAAATGGGAAACCTCTGTTGGTGAAATACAATTTGAGTCCTCTATTGGCCATCCTTTCCACTTGACCAAATACTCTTCATACTACCTATTTCTAGTACTCCTACCCACATGTTGATCTAGAATGTCTTCTATCTCCTCCTTCTTAGAAGCAGGAATTGGACATGGCTCTAACATCGGCTCCTCATCTGCACCATCATCATGATACTCTATTAAGTTTGCAACATTAAAAATAGGAGAAATGTGAATACCATCTAGAAATTCCACCTCATATGCATTTCCTGAGTCATGTTTCTTCAAAATTTTGCAGGGGCCAAATTTCTTTATTTTTAGCTTGTTGTAAGTACCGGCTGGAAATCTTTCTTTTCATAAGTGTACCATCACTATATCCCCTACTTGGAATTCCTTATGTCCTCTCCTTTGATCAGACCTAAATTTATACTCTTGATTCATCTTGGTAATGTGTGCTTGAACCTCCTCATGTAGACGCTTGATATCTTCAACAAATTCTTCATCTTCAACACTTGTCCTCTCCCCTTACTCTATCTTCCTCAATTCTGGTGCAGTCCTTGGGCTACATCTATATACAATTTAGAATGGTGATCTACTAGTACTCCTGTTTATAGAGTTATTATAAGAAAACTCTACTTGTGGTAGAATCAAATCCCACCCCTTGGGCTTATCCCCAACTAAACATCTCAGCAAATTGCCCAGACTTCTATTTACCACTTCAGTCTATCCATCAGTCTGTGGGTGATGTGTAGAACTGAACTTCAAGTCTATTCTCAACTTTTTCCATAATATTCTCTAGAAACACCCCACAAATTTAGTATCTCTGTCAGAAACTGTACTCCTTGGGAGGCCATGTAGTCTTACCACCTCTCTAAAAAATAAGTCTGCAATATGGACAACATCATGAGTTTTGTGGCATGGAATGAAATGTGTCATTTTGGAGAACCTATCAACCACCACAAATACTGAGTCATTACCCATTTGTTTCCTTAGTAATCCAAGAAAAAAATCCATACTTATGTCATCCCATGGCTTTGATGGAATAGGCAATGGCTGATATAGTCCAGTATTGTGACTAAATCCCTAGCAACTTGGAAAATCTGACAACTCTGTACAAACTTCTTCACATCCTGTGAAATCTGAGGCCAAAAATAATGTTCTCTAAGAATGGAAATGGTCTTATCTCAACCAAAATGTCCCACCATCCCTCCACTATGTTTCTCCTTAATCAAATTTTCCCTCATGGAACTCCTTGAATTGCATAATTGACTGCCCTTGAATAACATACCATCCTGAATTAGATAGTCTAACCACTTAGTTTTGTCTATAGCAACAGGCTCTTTACAAGCTTTCCACACTTCAGCAAAATCAGGATCTTCAGGGTACAGATTCTTGAGTTCATCAAACCCAACTACTTCAACTTGCATTACTGTAAGAAACAACTATCTCCTACTTAATGCATCTGCAACCCTATTAGATTTTCCACTTCTATGCTTCAACACAAATGTATAGCTCTGCAAGAACTCTACCCACTTCATATGCCTCTGATTCAATTGACCTTGGCTATTTAGGTACTGTAATGCCTGGTGATCAGTATATAAAACAAATTCCTTTGGCAATAAATAATGCCTCCATTTCTTTAAGGCCTGAACTATTGCATAGAACTCTTGATCATAAATAGAATACTTCTTTTTCGCATCTTTCAATTTTTCACTAAAATATGCAATAGGCTTACCTTCTTGGTTTAATAAAACCCCAATAGCACTACCACTAGCATCACAATCCACTTGGAACACCTTTCTACAATCTAGAAGTGCCAACATAGGTTGTTCTGTCACCTTCTTCTTTAGTAATTCAAAACTTCTCGCAGCTATCGTAGTCCATTTGAACTCTTTTCTATCCCCTCTTATTGTGTTAGTCAGGGGTGCACATATGCCACTGAAATTCTCAATAAACTTCTTGTAAAAACTCACCAAACCATGAAATGATCTTACCTCAGTAGCAAACCTTGGAGTAGGTCATTCCAAGATGGCTTTTACCTTCTCTGGATCCATTTTGAGACCTCTAGGTGATATAACAAACCCCAAGTAGTGCAAAGATACACTTCTTCAAATTAATTAACAGTTTCTCTTCCTTTAATCTTTCAAGGACACTATGGATATGCAATAAGTGTTCTTCCAAAGTTTTGCTGAAAATTAAAATATCATCCAAATAGACAATAACAAATTTTCCCAAGAACTTCTTAAGTACCTCATTCATAAGTCGCATGAAGGTGCTTGGGGTGTTTGTCAATCCAAAGGGAATGAATAACCACTCATAAAGACCCTTCTTGGTCTTGAAGGCTATTTTCCACTCATCTCCTTCTCAAATCCATATTTGATGATAGCCACTCTTGAGATCTATCTTTGTGAAGTACTGAGCTCCACTCAAGCAATCCATAAGATCATCCCATTGATAGCTCGAGAGTCTGTACACATCCTCCACTCTCCATCCTTCTTTGGTGCCAGTACTATAGGTACTAGACATGGACTCAGGCTCTCCTAAATCAAGCCCTTCCTCAATAGCTCTTGAACCTGTCTATTTAGCTCCTTAGTTTCAGTAGGAGTCATCTTGTGAGCAGGCTTGTTAGGAAAACTAGCTCCTGGAATTAAATCTATCTGATGACTGATTTGCCTTACTGGTGGCAATCCTTCTAGAATATTATCAGAGATGATATCTCCAAATTCACCTAGTAAATCTAAAACTTAAAGTTGTATTTCACTACTACCTTCTTTATCTTTCCTAGGGATCAAATCATAGCACATACGCTAATGTTTCATGCCATCTAAAAACTTCCTTCCATCAACAAGACAAATCCTAGCACTGCTACATACCTTTTTGCCTTCCTTTTTAATGGGCTTCAGTTTGTGGTGAACTCCATCCTTTGTTAGAGAGTATGTGTTTGCATGACCCTCATGTACTGGATGCCTATCAAACTGCCATGGTCTACCCAACAATAGATGGAAAACATCCATTGAACTAACATCACAGAGAATTTCATCATGGTAACTCCCAATTTTGAACTTCACTAAACATTGTTCACTTACCAAGACCTTATGATCATCTTTCACCCAAGAAATTTGATAGGGCTGGGGGTGCTTCTCCCTCTTGAGCTTCAGCTTAGAGACCATCTCCTCTAATACCAAGTTATTAGTGCTACCACCATCAATGATCACATCACAACATTTATCCTCACACTTGCACCTGGTATGGAATAAACTCCTCCTTTGTCCTGGTTCAATCTCACCACTTAGTAGGACCCTTTCATTCACTAAAGTCTCTCCTCTTTCTACATCCTCTAAATGTGATGATTGTGCATCCTCATCCACATGAGCAACCCTAGCTTGACCTTCAGCTCTCCTATCTATCCTTCCTTATCATTAAGGGCATTCAAAGGAATCATGACCTTCTTCATTACAATGGAAATAGGTACCACAAAAGCCTCCTCTTCCTTGTCCATGTCCTCTACCTCTTCCTCTCTAATTTCCAAAGTCTTGATCATGGGAGTGGTTAAAACCTTCATTCCTCTAGTTCTTGCTAGTACCAACGTCTTCATTTTTCTTTTGGGTTTCATTTTGGCCTCCAAATGACCTACCACTACCTCTTCCTCCTTGACCATGCCCTCTTGGTCTTCCTTCAAACCTCTTATTTAGTTTCTCTTCAACCTATAAGGCAAACTGGTATGCCTCTTCAATGCTGGTCATTCTTACTAGACTTAATTCCTCCTGGATGCTAGGTCACAACCCACTAATATAATGAGCAACCTTCTCCTTATTTGCTTCTGTATGCCCTACTCTAATCAGAAGTTGATAAAACTCCTTTGTATATTCTTCGACTAATTTTCTTTCTTGCTTTAACCCATGCATCTTCTTAAACAAATCAATCTCATAGTCAACAAGAATGAACTACTTCTTTAGTTTGTCCACCATGCGATCCCACCTTGTGATATTATCCTTTCCTCTTCTATTTCTTTCCAATTGAACCTCTTGCCACCAAATTTTTGCATGCCCTTTCAGTTTTGCCTTTGCAAACTTAACGCTATCTAGTTCCCTAATATCCTCATACTCAAAGTGCTCTTCCAGTTCATTAATCTAGTCGATCAACTCATCTGGTTTCAGATTTCCTAAAAATACACCCACATCAATTGTAGGTCTTTTACCAAACTTAGTAATGGCCCTAAAAAGCCTTTCCTCTGCCTGATTCAGAACTTCCCTGTCAACTTCCCCTTCTAGTCCAATTTTTTCTTCTTCATTGTCATCCTCACTTTCGTCACCTATAGTAACATTTTTTCCTCTACGGAGCTCTTCCTGCAACACTTGTACCTACCTTTAGAGGGCTCTAACCTCCTTAGGATTAATAGCTCTAGCCCTTCCAAAATGCTCTCTTCATAGAGAGATCTTCTTAACTCAAACCCAAAACCACACAAACTTGGTGCAAACTACCTCACAGTCGGCACTCTATCTACACACTCATGAAAACTAGCTCTAATACCACTTGATGGGGACATAACCCAAGCTTAGGATGGACACAACAAGAAATGGAAAATTTTTGTAACTATGAAAATATGCTAGTACACTTAATGCAGAGAAATAGACTCCAAAACATGCTCTATGGGCTTACAATAGCATAAATCTAGAGATAAATTCTTCTCCTAGTACCTTCTCTCAAACTTCACTCCGAACTGCCTTTTACAATGCCAAAAATGTTCATAAATAGATCCTAGAGGGTTAAGGATTAGGAATACATTCTAGAAAGTTCTAGTTGGCATCCACTGACCAAATAGAAGGCTCTAGAAGTCGCATTAGAAGTCAGCACGAAATTAGAAGAATCCAAAAATGGTAACCGAACTTTCGGGAGGCATAACTTTTGAACTGTAGCTCCGATTGATGAACCATTTATATTTTTGGAAAGCTCTCAAAGTGCTCTATAGCCCTATGGACCAGATTTGCTCATCCCCCATTTTTTTTTCCCTATTCAAGGTCATTTAATGCCCCAAACTTGACTTTGAAGCATTCTTAGGATGTCTCCAAAAATTGAAAAACTGTGATACCTTTCAAACCATGGGGCCTTTTGACCTGATTTTTTTTCTGGAATGCTCTAAATTACAATGAAAATAATCCAACCAATTTACACCTTCTAGTTCACCAAAATGATGGCTCAATTATATACTACTATTTTTTTGGCATTTACACATATCCCAAGGTGTTCAAATACTCTATCCTAGAACATTGATAGTGGAACTGTGAGAGTTGGAACCTTTATTTGACCCAAATGGGTATCCAGAAATGAAAACACATGAAATAGAAACTAAGTCTAAGTACATTTTTTTTTGGGTGACACAAGATTGCCCTTATACCTCTGGATGCTCCTACATCACTCAGTCTCTCCTGTAACTTGAATTGTTCATGTTGTTTAATCTTGGTCATTGATAGGGTCAAAGATTCTACAAAAGAGGCCCTCAACCTCTCATTTGGAGAGGACGCAATTAATGAGTATTGAATCACTATTGGATTGAGAACTCAAGCATTTTGCATTCACAACTCTATTTTTTTCACATGATTTTCATATAGATTATAATGTATCTATTTAGAGTAATTTTCTTATCTTGTTCTTAGATTAATCTACATATCATCTAGTTTAATTCATATCTTTACATAAAAAATCTCAAAAACATAGATTAATCTTGCATTTGCATTGATTTAAATCCTTTGTTCTAGTTGGTTTGGTTAATGATTTCTTGATTCTGAGAGCACATAGTAAAACCTGGTCTAGTTAGAAGGAAACAAATTTCCTTCTGTAGACATGCCAAATAAATAATCTCATGTTTATTCTAGGATATACCTAATAAAAAATGATCATGTTGAAGTGTGTGGTTGAATCAAAGGCCCATATTTAACACTCACACCCTCCATCCATGGATTTCTTTGCAAACATAGTAAATTTATCAAATAACTTGCAAGGTCAACGCAATGACCTTCCCAAGAACCCTAAGAAATTCTACCCAAGGTTCATCTATGGAGAAACATAGACAACTAAAGATCGCATTAAGGTTTTTAAAGAAATATGGAATCAAAAATGGATTCAAGAAGAAAATGTGGTCCTATGTTTGTTCCGATATACATTGGGAGAGGTTGCATTCAATTGGTATGTAAATATGCCTCTAGGGTCTATTCCAAATTGGGTAAATTTTGAAAAGTTATTCTTGGATCAGTTTAAAACATTCATTAATCTAAACATGATACACCATCAGTTCATATCTATCAAGAAGGATCCAACAGAGACCATCTCATGCTGAAATTATCATTTTCACATGGCCTACTGCAAGTTGAGAACCCCTTACATGATGCAGGAGCATCCAGAGGTATAAGGGCAATCCTGTGTCACCCAAAAAAAAATGTACTTAGACTTAGTTTCTATTTTATGTCTTTACATTTTTGGATACCCATTTGGCCCAAATAAAGGTTCCAACTCTCATAGTTCAACTATCAGTTCATTTAAAAATCCCGAAAAAATAGGAGCATGCAATTTGACCATCATTTTGGTGACCTAGAAGGTGTGACTTGGCCAAATGAATGTAATCGAGATTTAGAGCATTCCAGAAAAAGAATCAGGTCAAAAGGCCCCACGGTTTGAAAGTTATTGCAGTTTTTTTGGGTTTTGGAGACCCCCTAAGAATGCTTCAGAGTCAAGTTTGGGGCATTAAATGACCTCGAAAAGGGTCGAAAAATGGGGGACAAGTGAAGCTTTTCCATAGGGCTATAGAGCGCTTCGAGAGCTTTCCAAAAATGTAAACGGTTTGTCAATCGGAGTTACGGTTCAAAAGTTATGCCTCCCGGAAGTTTGGCTACCGTTTCTGGATTCTTCTAGAATTGCACCGACTTCTAACGCAGCTTCCGGAACCTTCTATTTTGTCGATGGATGCCTACTAGCACTTTCTAGAATGTACTCCTAGTCCTTAACCCTCTGGGGTCTATTTAAGGAGGTTTCTGGCATTGTAAAAAGTAGTTCGGATTGGAGCTTGAGAGGAGGTGCTAAAAGGAGAAATATTCTCCAGATTTATGCTATTGTAAGCCCGCAGGGCATGTTTTGAGTTTATTTTCTCTGCACTATTTGTACCAGCTTATTTTCTCAGTTAATATAATTTCCCCTTTCTATTGTGTCTATTTTGGTTGTTGGGTTGTGTCTCCATCAAGTGGTATCAGAGTCGGTTTTCCTGAGTGTGTAGACAGAGCGCCGACTGTGAGGCAGTTTGCACCAGGACTGTGTGGTTGTGGGTTCGAGTTAGAAGATGCCTCCACGAAGAGAGCGTGGTGGAAGGGCCAGAGCTGTTGATCCTGAGGAGGTTAGAGCCCTCCAGAGACAGGTACAAGCATTGCAAGAGGAGCTTCGTAGAGGAGCAAATATCGCCGCAGATGACAATAGTGAGGATGACAATGAAGAGGAAGTAATGGAAGTTGACGGGGAAGTTCTGAATCCTGTAGAGGAAAGGATTTTTAGGGCCATTTCTAGGTTTGGGAAAAGACCTACAATTGAAGTGGGTATATTTTTGGGAAATTTGAAACCAGATGAGTTGATCGATTGGATCAATGAACTGGACAAATACTTTGAGTATGAGGATATAAGGGACCCAGATAGGGTTAAGTTTGCAAAAGCCAAACTAAAAAGCCATGCCAAAATCTAGTGGCAAGAGGTTCAACTAGAAAGACTTAGAAGAGGAAAGGAGAAGATCACAAGATGGGATCGCATGGTGGACAAATTGAAGAAGCAGTTCATTCCTGTGGACTACGAGCTTGATCTATTTAAGAAGATGCATGGGTTAAAGCAAGCAGGAAGATCAGTCCAAGAATATACAGAGGAGTTTTATCGACTCCTGATTAGAGCGGGGCATGCAGAAGCAAATAAGGAGAAGGTTGCTCGTTATATTAGTGGGTTACGACCTAGCATCCAGGAGGAATTAAGTCTGGTAAGAATGACCAGCGTTGAAGAAGCATACCAGTTTGCCCTACGAGTTGAAGAGAAGCTGAGTAAAAGGTTTGAAGGAAGACAAAGAGGGCGCGGTCAAGGAGGAAGGGGAAGCGGTAGATCATCTGGAGGCCGCAATGAAACTCAAAAGAAAAATGAAGATGAGGGTACTAGTAGGAACCAGAGGAATGAGGGTTTCAACCGCTCCCGTGATCAAGATTTTGGAAATCAAAGAGGAAGAGGTAGAGGACGTGGACAAGGAAGAGGAGGCTTCCGTGGTACCTGTTTCCATTGCAATGAAGAAGGTCATCGTGCCTTTGAATGCCCTCAACGACAAGGAAGGACAGATAGGAGAGCTGAGGGCCAAGCTAGGGTTGCTCATGTGGATGAGGATGCACAATCATCACATTCAGAGGATGCAGAAAGAGGAGAGACCTTGGTAAATGAAAGAGTCCTACTAAGTGGTGAAAATGAACCAGGACAACGAAGGAGCTTGTTTCATACCAGATGCAAGTGCGAGGATAAATGTTGTGATGTGATCATTGATGGTGGTAGCACTGATAACTTGGTATCCGAAGAGATGGTCTCTAAGCTGAAGCTCAAGAGGGAGAAACATCCCCAGCCCTACCGGATTTCTTGGGTAAAAGATGATCATAAGGTCCTGGTAAGTGAACAATGTTTAGTAAAATTCAAAATTGGAAGTTACCATGATGAAGTTCTCTGTGATGTTATTTCGATGGATGTTTGCCATCTATTGTTGGGTAGACCATGGCAGTTTGATAGACATGCAATACATGATGGACATGCAAACACATACTCTCTGACAAAGGATGGAGTTCGCCACAAATTGAAGCCCATGAAAAAGGAAGGTGAAAAGGTATGTAGCAGTGCTAGGATTTGTCTTGTTGATGGAAGGAAGTTTTTAGATGGCATGAAACATCAGCGCATGTGCTATGCTTTGATTCCTAGAAAAGATAAAGAAGGTAGTAGTGAAATACCATTTGAAGTTTCAGATTTACTAGGAGAATTTGGAGATATTATCTCTGATAATGTTCCAGATGGATTGCCACCAGTAAGGCAAATTAGTCATCAAATAGATCTGATTCCAGGAGCTAGTTTGCCTAACAAGGCTGCTCACAGGATGACTCCTACTGAAACAGAGGAGCTAAATAGACAGGTTCAGGAGCTATTGAGGAAGGGCTTGATTCGAGAGAGCCTGAGTCCATGTGTAGTACCTGCAGTACTTGCACCAAAGAAGGATGGAGAGTGGAGGATGTGTACAGATTCTCAAGCTATAAATAGGATAACCATCAAGTACCGGTTTCCTTTACCAAGGATGGATGATCTTATGGACTGCTTGAGTGGAGCTCAGTACTTCACAAAGATAGATCTAAAGAGTGGCTATCATCAGATACAGATTCGAGAAGGAGATGAGTGGAAAATAGCCTTCAAGACCAAGGAGGGTCTTTATGAGTGGTTAGTCATGCCCTTTGGATTGACGAACGCCCCAAGCACCTTCATGCAGCTCATGAATGAGGTACTTAAGAAGTTCTTGGGAAAATTTGTTATTGTCTATTTGGATGATATTTTAATTTTCAGCAAGACTTTGGAAGAACATTTACTGCATATTCGTAGTGTCTTTGAAAGGCTAAGGGAAGAGAAATTGTTAATTAATCTAAAGAAGTGTGTCTTTGCAAAAAGGGAGTTAGTCTATTTGGGATTTGTTATATCACCTGAAGGTCTCAAAATGGATCCAGAAAAGGTAAAAGCCATCTTGGAATGGCCTACTCCAAGGTCTGCTACTGAGGTAAGATCATTTCATGGTCTGGTTAGTTTTTACAGGAAGTTTATTAAGAATTTTAGTGGCATATGTGCACCCCTAACTGATACAATGAGAGGGGATAGAAAAGAGTTCAAATGGACTGCAGCAGCTGCGAGAAGTTTTGAATTGCTGAAGAAAAAGGTGACTGAACAGCCTGTGTTGGCACTTCCAGATTTCAGAAAAGTATTCCAGGTGGACTGTGATGCTAGTGGTAGCGCTATTGGGGCTGTATTAAGCCAAGAAGGTAAGCCTATTGCATATTTTAGTGAAAACTTGAATGATGCAAAGAAGAAGTATTCTGTTTATGATCAAGAGTTCTATGCAATAGTTCAGGCCTTAAAGAAATGGAGGCATTATTTATTGCCAAAGGAATTTGTTTTGTATACTGATCATCAGGCATTACAGTACCTAAATAGCCAAGGTAAATTAAATCAGAGGCATATGAAGTGGGTAGAATTCTTGCAGAGTTATACATTTGTGTTAAAGCATAGAAGTGGAAAATCTAACAGGGTTGCAGATGCATTAAGTAGGAGACAGTTGTTGCTTACAACAATGCAGGTTGAAGTAGTTGGGTTTGATGAACTCAAGAATTTGTACCCCGAGGATCCTGATTTTGCTGAAGCATGGAAATCTTGTAAAGAACCTGTTGCTGTAGATAGAACCAAGTGGTTAGACTATTTGATTCAGGATGGCATGTTGTTCAAAGGTAGTCAATTGTGCATTCCAAGGAGTTCCATGAGGGAAAATCTGATTAAGGAGAAACACAGTGGAGGGATGGCAGGACATTTTGGTCGGGATAAGACCCTTGCCATTCTTAGAGAACATTATTTTTGGCCTCAAATTACACAGGATGTGAAGAAGTTTGTACAGAGTTGCCAGGTTTGTCAAGTTGCCAAGGGGTTTAGTCAAAATACTGGCCTATATCAGCCATTGCCTGTTCCATCAAGGCCATGGGAGGACATAAGTATGGATTTTGTTCTTGGATTGCCAAGGACACAAAGGGGTAATGACTCAGTATTCGTGGTGGTTGATAGGTTCTCCAAAATGGCACATTTCATTCCATGCCACAAAACTCATGATGCTGTCCATATTGCAGACTTGTTTTTCAAAGAGGTGGTAAGACTACATGGTCTTCCAAGGAGTATAGTTTCTGACCGAGATACTAAATTTGTGGGGTATTTCTGGAGGACATTGTGGAAGAAGTTGAGAACAGACTTGAAATTCAGTTCCACGCATCACCCACAGACTGATGGCCAGACAGAAGTGGTAAATAGAAGTCTGGGCAACTTGCTGAGATGTTTAGTTGGAGATAAGCCCAAGGGATGGGATTTGATTCTACCACAGGCAGAGTTTGCTTATAATAACTCTATAAATAGGAGTACTGGAAAATCACCATTTCAAATTGTATATGGGAATAGCCCAAGGACTGCACTAGAATTGAGGAAGATAGAACAAGGGGAGAGAACAAGTGCTGAAGCTGAGGAATTTGCTGAACACATCAAGCGTCTACATGAGGAGGTTCAGGCACACATTATCAAGATGAATCAAGAGTATAAAGCTAGGGCTGATGCAAGGAGAAGACATAAGGAATTCCAAGTAGGGGATCTTGTCATGGTGCACTTACGAAAAGAAAGATTTCCAGTTGGTACCTACAACAAGCTGAAAATGAAGAAATTTGGCCCCTGCAAAATTTTGAAGAAACATAACTCAGGAAATGCATATGAGGTGGAGCTGCCAGATGGTATCCACATTTCACCCATTTTCAACATTGCAGATTTGACAGAGTATCATGATGATGGTGCAAATGAGGAGCTGGTTTTAGAGCCGTGTCCAATTCCTGCTTCTAAGAAGGAGGAGATAGAAGACATTCTAGATCATCGTGTGGGTAGAAGTACCAGAAACAGGCAGTATGAAGAGTATTTGGTCAAATGGAAAGGACGGCCAATTGAGGACTCGACTTGGATTTCAGCAGCTGAGGTTTCCCATTTGGGATTTCCTCTACCATCCATAAAGTGACAGGGTCACTTTTCAATCTACCCTGGGTGTCTGATGCAGGAGCATCCAGAGGTATAAGGGCAATCCTGTGTCACCCAAAAAAAAATGTACTTAGACTTAGTTTCTATTTTATGTCTTTACATTTTTGGATACCCATTTGGCTGAAATAAAGGTTCCAACTCTCATAGTTCAACTATCAGTTCATTTAGAAATCCCGAAAAAATAGGAGCATGCAATTTGACCATCATTTTGGTGACCTAGAAGGTGTGACTTGGCCAAATGAATGTAATCGAGATTTAGAGCATTCCAGAAAAAGAATCAGGTCAAAAGGCCCCACGGTTTGAAAGTTATTGCAATTTTTTTGGGTTTTGGAGACCCCCTAAGAATGCTTCAGAGTCAAGTTTGGGGCATTAAATGACCTCGAAAAGGGTCGAAAAATGGGGGACGAGCGAAGCTCGTCCATAGGGCTATAGAGCGCTTCGAGAGCTTTCCGAAAATGTAAACGGTTCGTCAATCGGAGTTACGGTTCAAAAGTTATGCCTCTCGGAAGTTCGGCTACCGTTTCTGGATTCTTCTAGAATTGCACCGACTTCTAACGCAGCTTTCGGAACCTTCTATTTTGTCGGTGGATGCCTACTAGCACTTTCTAGAATGTACTCCTAGTCCTTAACCCTCCGGGGTCTATTTAAGGAGGTTTCTGGCATTGTAAAAAGTAGTTCGGATTGGAGCTTGAGAGGAGGTGCTAAAAGGAGAAATATTCTCCAGATTTATGCTATTGTAAGCCCGCAGGGCATGTTTTGAGTTTATTTTCTCTGCACTATTTGTACCAGCTTATTTTCTCAGTTAATATAATTTCCCCTTTCTATTGTGTCTATTTTGGTTGTTGGGTTGTGTCTCCATCATTACACCATACCAATGGGGGCTATAATTAAAATCTATCTAAACTCTATCGACCACCTCATTACTAACTACCTAAGAAGTTTTCCTACTATAGATATTGACACACTAAAAAAGGTCTTTGAAGAATTAGTCACCTTTACTAAATAGGCTAACACTAATGGAAGAGGTATGATGATCCCAACTCATGTGAGTACAATAGTACCACCATACCATGCTTGAGTGTGAGTTATACCTAGTAAATTTATTTCATTAGCTCCAATCCCATTACAAAAAGCATCAGCTACCCCAACTCTAGTTATAGCCTACCCAAGATATGAACCTCCAAAAGTTGCCTTCTTTGAACAAAAGGTTGCACCATCCACAAAGGTGGAAAATAATGTCACAACTAAGCTAGATCAAATGAAAAAGAGAATGTTTTAGATAAACAATGAGCTAACTCATCTGAGGTTGTCACAAGGATAGAAAAATTATTTCCAAAGAAATAATGGCACCCTGTACAATAATAACTATGGTCAAAATTAAAACAAAATTTTTAGCAAAAATAATGCCACACAGAACAATTTCAACTCACTAGATTGCAGCAATGATTTCTAGAGACATAATCGACAATGGAATACAAGTCCAAATAATGGAAGTATACCTACATAAATTAATAACAATGCTCAATTCATCAAAATCAATCAACTTGAGAATAGTCAAAGTACACCCAATGATGGCAACTCATTTCTCAGCAAAAATCAAGAGATGAACCAAAATTTGCATTATGCTAATAATGAGTCCCTATTTAGTTCAATGTCATGTTGCTACAATAATATAGATAAGAAAGGAAGAGGAAGAGGGGAAACATTTGGTAGATGTGGTTTTCTTGGAACATGTTTTCATTATGGAGCAGAAAGACATAAGGCATTTGTATGTCCCTAGTGTGAACAAAGGATAGATTGGAGAACCAAAGGCTAGGCCAGAGTTGTGCATGTTATTGAAGATACCAAATCATCACATTTTGAAGATGTTAAAAAAGGAGAAGTCCTAGTTAATAGAAGAGTCTTTTTTAGTGGTGAGAATGAACTTGATAAAGGAGGAGCTTGTTTTGCACAATGTGCAAATGTGAAGATAAGTTTTGTGACATGATCATTGATCATGGCAGTACTAAAAATACAGTGTCAAAAAGGATAATAAAAAAGTTAAAGCTCAAGAGGCACAAACACCCATGTCTATACCATATTGTTTGGGTGTAGGATGACCATAACGTCATGGTCAATGAGTAGTTCCTAGTGAAGTTCAAGATTGGAATCTACCAAGATGAGGTTCTTTGTAATATCATACTTATGGACATATTTTATATGTTGTTAGGTAGGTCATGGAAATTTTACAAGCATGTTTTACATGGTGGGCATGCAAATACCTACACTCTAATAAAGGACAAAGTAAAACATAAGCTAAAGCCATTGAATGATACATATGAAAAGATATGTAGTGCTACTAGAGTATGTTTTTTGATGGAAAGAAGTTCTTAAAGGTTATGAGGTGTGAGCATATGTGTTTTTCTTTAATTCCAAAAGATAATAAAGAAGAAGTAGAAGACATACCTAGAGAAGTTGCAACTTTGTTGGAAGAATTCTTAGATATCGATCTGATAATGCACCAGATGGATTACCACTAGTAAGAAATATAAGTCACCAGATGGACTTGATTTTAGGTGTCAATTTTCCAAACAAGGAAATATACAAAAAGACACTAGCAAAAAATGAGGAGTTGAATAGGCAAGTGCATGGTTTTTTGTAGAAGGGGTTCATTGGAGAGAGTTTGAGTAAATATATTGTACCAACTATACTAGAACCTAAAAAAGTTGAGAATGGAGGATGTGTACAAATTCTCAAGCTATAATTAAGATTGTAATCATGTACAGATTTCCATTACCATCGATGTATGATATTATGGACTATTTGAGATGTGGAATTGTGTATTTTGCAAAGATAGATTTGAAGAGTGGGTACCATTAGATTTGCATCAGAGAAGAAGATGAGTGGAAGTATTCCTTTAAGGCTAGAGAAGGATTGTATGAGTATTTAGCCATACCTTTTGGGCTAACCAATGTGTCAAGCACTTTCATGTGGCTTATGAATGGGGTACTAAAGGAGTTTCTAGGTAATTTTGTCATTGTTTACCCCCATGATATTTTGATCTTTAGTAAGACATTAGAGGAGCATTTGATGCATAGTCATAAGGTATTCGACAAGTTGAGGGAAGAAAATTTGTTGATAAATTTTTAGTATCCTTAAGAAGGATTTGGTGTATCTTGGATTTTTATTTTTAGTAGAAGGTCTAAAAATAAATATTGAAAATGTGAAGGCTATCCTTCAATGACCTACTCCAAGTACTGTGACTAAGGTAAGATATTTTCATGGACTTCCTATTTTTAACAATTCTTTTATATGAGGTTATAGAAGTATTTGTGGACCCTTGACTAAAAAAATGAGAGGGGATAGGAAAGAATTTAAGTGGACTATAAAATCAAATTAAGAGTTTTAATCTATTGAAACATAAATTTACAGAGCATCCTATTTTATCACTTATATATTTTAACGAGGTGTTTCAAGTAGACTATGATGCTAATGGTACTACAATAGGAGTTTTTTTAATCCAAGAAGGTTGACCTATTTCTTATTTCAATGAGAAGTTGAACGGTGCCAAAAGAAAGTATTATGTTTATGACCATGAATTTTATGCTACAATTCAAACATTGAAGAAGTGAAAATGCTATCTTCTTCCTAAGGATTTTTTTTAATATAATGATCATCAAGCTTTGCAATATTTGAATAGTCAAGAAAAATTGAACCAAAGTAATTCAAAATGAGTTGAGTTTTTGTAGAGTTATACATTTATTTTGAAACATAGGAGTGTAAAGTCTAATAGAGCTGCAAATTCTCTTAGTAGAAGATAGATTTTTCTGATAGAGATGCATATTGAGGTGGTTGGGTTCAATGAACTCAATCAGTTGTATCCAAAAAATCATTATTTTTGTGAGGCTTAGAAATCTTATACATAACTTATTACACTTGATCAGACAAATTGGTTGGATTTCATAATCCAAGATGGAATTTTGTTGAAAAGGAAGTCATGTGTATGTTCCAAGAAGTTCTATGAGAGATAATCTCATGAAGGAGAAGCATAGTGGAAGATTGTTTGGATATTTTGGTAGAGGAAAAACATTTCTTTGGTTGCCAATAGTTATTACTAGCCAAAGCTGAACCAAGATGTTAAGAAGTTTTTGTAGAGTTGTAGAGTATGTTATATGGAAAAAGGAGTGAAGTCAAACATAGGGTTGTATCAACCATTACCTATACCTAAGAAGTCATGGGAAGATGTCAGTGTTGATTTCATTCTTATTAATCATTCACCAATTACTTTTAGCTTTTCACCAATTCATTCACACATTCACCAGTTAACCTATGCATGTAAAAATTGTAATGATAAACCTTGGAGGGTTTTTGGGTAACAAATATTGTGTTATGTGTTTATTTTCCTACATGTGATAGATTAGATTTAGATGATATAGTAAGTTTATCATCACAAGTTTTACATGCATAGGTTAATTGGTGAATGTGTGAATGAATTGGTGAAAAGTTAAAAGCAATGGTTAAGATCTTCTCTATTTAAAGAGTTTTGTAAAGATCTAGTGAGTCTTCTCAACTCCAAATATATAATAGCTATCATACTCCTATCCATGCAAACATTTATCAATCTATAATGGGTTTATATTTGTGTATCTGATCTAGGTTAAGATCTTCTCTATTAAAGAGTTTTGTAAAGAGTTTTCTAGATCCTTATATAATAGCCTCTTCATCTAAATTTTTGATCACAAAACTCAAGGATATATAATCCATGTCATTCATGTGTAAAAATCTCTATAAAAGCCTCTACAAATATTAAATGTTCCTTCCCTATCAGTTATAAAATGTTTTACCTCAAAAAAAATTCCATTCCTGACTTTTATGTAAACTTTGTATTTCTCAGCCTTTACTATTTTTTGACACTTCGCATTGTTGTTTCTCAGTTTATATTATGCTTGGAACAGACTATATCACTCGACACTTGTATGGTTGAAACTTTATCAGTCACTATTGAGCTTGGCTCATATAGAAAATACTTGGTGACCATACACTTTCTTGGCTCCTATAGAGATCAATACATACTTTCTTATGTACATGACTTAGTCTATGTAGAGTATATCAATCGTAGTGACGATCAGCTAACTCAACCTTGTAAATGACTAAGTGTTTAACACTAATAGAAAACAATAGTTAGAGATACCAAAACATATAATAATATGAAAATGAAGAAGTTTAGACCATGCAAAATACTAAAAAGTCATGATTTTGGAAATTTCTATGAAGTAGAGTTCCCAACCAAATTGAATATTTCACCAGTGCTCAACATTTCATATTTGATAGAATATTATGAAGGAGGTAATGGAGATAAATTTGTAGAAGAATAATAGAGTATTCAAACAACTACTTCATTTACAAAGGAGATTGAGGAGATATTGGATAGTCATGTTGGAAAGAGTGCAAAGAATACAACTTATGAAGAGTATCTGGTCAAATGAAAAGGGAGGCTAGTGGAGGATTCATCAAGTCTAGCATGGGAGTAGGTTGACCATATTTTTTTTCCTATGACTACCTAAGACATGATAGGGCCACTTCTCAAATTACCCTAGTTGTTTGATGCAAGAGCATCCTGAGTGTAAGGGAAATCTTGCATCACCCAAAAATATTTCTATTTCTAGTTTTGTGTTTTCACTAAGGGATATTCTAGTGTAGAGTTTCTATTTGTGGAAGCTTGATAAATTTAGTAAGTTGGTATCATATACTCATATTGTTCTAATATCATATGTGGAGGTTTAATTTAGATATATCTTCCTGCCAGATGAGTTTCATTTTCATATCATGTGTATTAGCACAATTATTACATGTTTTTGGTATGAATTTTGGTTATCCAAACTTTAGGTTCAATTATGAAGGCCTAAATGGCTCCAAAATAAGGTCAAACCTCAGTTGATGGATGCTTTCACAATTAGTCTCTATAGAACTCTAGCTAAAGATCGTGCAATGGAGTTATAATATCCCATTGGGTCAATGATTTGGTAGTTATGGTCTCCAAAAGTGGACCCATCCAAAATTTAATTTGCAAATTGTCTTGAGCCAATCCTATGTAATAAAGTGTAATAAAATAAAATAATATGAGGTTGGTTGGCTTCAAGGGTTAGGCCTTAGTGTCTAGAACCTTCCTTGATGGAGATGAAGTTGTAGAAGCATAGTAGAGTATTTCAGCAGCTACTTCATCTACAAAGGATATTGAGGAGATATTGGATAGTTGTTTTCGAAGGAGCATAAGGAACAAAACCTATGAAGAGTATCTGGTCAAATGGAAAGGAAGGGTAGTGAAGGATTTATCATTGCTAGCATGGGAGGAGGTTCACCATCTTTTTTTTCCTTTGACTACCTAAGAAGTGATAGGGTCACTTCTCAAATTACCTCAAGTGTCTGATGTAGGAGCACCATGGGTATAAGGGCAATATTGTATCACCCAAAAATATTTCTATTTATAGTTTTCCATTTTAAATAAGGGTTATTCCAATGCAAATTTTTGATTTGTGCAAGTTTAAAAAAAATTTAAGTTGGTAATGTGTGCTCAATTTGTTATAATCTCATATGTGGAGGTTCATCTTAGACATATCTACCTGGTAGATGAGTTTCATTGTCATATCATATGTATTAGTGTAGTTATTATAGATTTTCAGTATGGATTTTGGCTATCCAAAGTTTAGGTCTAGTGATGAAGGCTTTGAAACAAGGTCAAATCTCAATTCATGGACTCTTGCAAAATAGATAATGTAGAACTTTAGTCAAATATTCTAAAATGGGGTTATAATATCTCATTGGTCAATGGTTTGCTAGTTATGGTCTTTAGAAGTGAACCCATCCAAAATGTAATGTGTAAATTGTCTTGAGTGGATCCTATGTAATGAATTATAATAAGATAATATAATATAAGGTTGGTTGTCCTCAAGGGTTAGGGCTTAGTGTCTAGAACCTTCTTAGGAAGTCAAAATGCCTATGTAAAGAAGGCTCATAAGTTGTCTAGGGGAGTTTTGGGTGATAGTCATAGTTCTGTCTTGAGATTGTTGTAAGGAAGATGCTCATATGGGTTTTTAGGTTGTAATATTATAATTCCAGATTTGTAGCAATAATAAGAAGCCCATATTTTTTTCTCTCAATTTGTGTTGTTTGTATGTTTCTATTATGTGGTGTAGTATTAATGGGAACACCCTTCATCACTTTCTGAGGTAGCCAATGAAGTAAGTGGAACACTCACAAGTAGAGAAGGAATAGGAAGACTTGTGATAAGAGGATTAGATAGCTGAATATAAGTAGTCCAAATAGGATAAACATATATAGGAATGCTAGATATAGGTGTGGAATATGCAAGGAGGGTTTGATAGTAGTAACAAGTGGAACCATTCCTATTTTAGATGTGGCTTGATCCAAAGGCTTAACATGAGAGTGGAAAAGGTGAGTAAGACCATGCGACATATGAATAGTATGTCAATCATTATAGATCACTTTCTTAAGGGTAATCAAAAGTAGCAATAGTATTTGTATTGTGACTCTCTTAAAGAAGCCAATCATGCATTTTTAAATCTTGATAGCAAGTTTATGAACTTGTTCATGAGGAACCCATACATCCTCATTGAACCCATACATCCTCATCATCATCATGAGATGAATGAGAATAGTCATCCTCCATAAAAGTATTAGGATCATGGAAATTTATAGGATTACCAAGGTCTCTAAAGTGAGGAGAAAGTTATTCTAGTTCAAAGGGAGCTATGAGTCTATGAATTTTTCTAATGGTAGCAATATAAGTAGGGCTTATGGTAATGAATCTCGTATACTAAGAAATCCAAGAGAAAGATCACACAAATAAACTATAGTGCCTCTCATGTTTACAATCTATACCTTGTCTATTTTCATTTGAGAGATACTTGATACTCTTATTTTATGTACTTTGAGATGACCTAAGGGTCAAATGTTACACCTTGATTTGGTATCATAGATGCTATACTATGATGTTGTTCATTTTATCATATTTGCATGTTGATGCCATTTTGAGGTGATAGTAGATCTATGATGATATTGAATTATCTGGTATTTGGACATAATTTTTTATTATGTTATGTGATGGATTTTATGCTATGGTTATTTATTTCATTCTTGTATCTTTTTTATTTATGCTTTATCGAATGTGAGTGATGTAAATGGACTAATTAGGTATTTAATGTATTTTGTTTTGGCTATGATATTATATTCAATTGCACTTGATCATGTGTTTTAGTGTGCAAGATTTATATCTCTAGTAGTGGCACATGGAGTTAGTGATTCAGCTATTCATATTTTACCAATGTCATCCTTGTATGGTTGACGTTTCCTTATTTTAATTATTTTAATTAAAACCTTACGATGATTATTAAATATAAACTCATATGCATTATGTGATTAGACTAGTGAGTGCGTTTGTGCATTTAGAGGTTCACATTTTCGCAAAAGTTGTTTAATGATTCCTATGATTTTTGGGTTTTTGGGCTTTAAATCTTCTTGAATTTAATTTTTGGCAGCTTTTCCTTAGGTGAATCCCTATTATGAGGAATAATCTATTCTTGTTTGGGTTGATTTAGAGTCTAGCTAATCTAACTAGCTATTTTCTTTAATTAACTTTTCACTTGAAAAGTGAATAAGTATTGAAAAATGGATTATATTATTCACTTCTCACTTTTTAAAAATACAAATTTGAGAGCTTTTCTAAAATCCTCTTTCTAAAGGATTGAATTTCTGCTCATTATGAGAGTTGTGAGCATGGGATCTTCATGAGGTTAGTCTTGTTGGATCTGGCTCAGGTAGCCCTTGTTTTTTCATGATTTTTGACAGCTTCAGTGGGCATTTTATTTTATTATGTGGGTTACAAATTCTACCCCTTTTGCTATCAAGTAGGGCCTTCCCATTTTATTTTATTTTTCTTTGTTTTAGCTTTTGTTTTTGGTAGCAATTTGTTAGGAGGCTAAGAACTAGTGTTCCCCTGTATTTCTATTTATTGGTTCTACCCAGTTGGTCAGGTATGAATATTTTCCTAGTTTTTGGGATGGGTGTTTGGGGTTTCACACTGTTATGCCAATCATTTTTGCATACGGTGTCCAAACCCAAGTATTATTAGATTTTTGGGGGTTTTTTACCCAAAGGTCAAATGAGTTTTAATTTTAAAGTTTTCCAATTTTGGGGATTTTTACCTCATTTTTCATGTCATCCTATTTTCTTGGGTTATCTTAGCATGAGTGGGTCATGGACCTAGATGATCCATTCAGATGTCAATCAGACCACTATTGCACTTTTATGTTACATTGGGATATGTGTTTCATATATCATCCTAATCCTATTTTTGGTTGAGTGACTTTTGGATTTGTGTTCTCATCCAATCCTTGTGTTATGATCCTCGTGATGGTGGATTGCCACACATGAGTACATGCGCATACATCTATTAGGTGACTTGCTAGGTTTGATCTTTTGTGGTACTTTTGGAAGTTATGATCATTGGGGTTGGGTTGGGAATTTTCATGCCTATGGGCACTCATCATTGGATTAACATGGGTAGGGTAGGGTAGCATATGGAGGGGGCTTCTATCTTGTAGCTTGACGATCATGGTGACATGGGTTGGTAGAGGGAGCTTTATACAAGTGATAACTAAATAAAACACTAGGTGGTAATAAAACTTAAGATGATGAAAAATGTTATGTTCTTAAGCCTTCCATTGAGGGAGTTGAATTTGCATGATCTAAGCTTGGGCTTTTTGATGCCAAGTGACTCTCCATGATGTTAGCCCCTACTCAGTAGCCCATTGAGTGTCTGACTAGGACCTATAGTTTATGCATTGTCTCTGTCTTGGTTTTAGTCATCATATTGTCTAGAGTGTGTGTTAGCCATGGATTTTTACTTTATGTGTATTTGTGGTTGGATATTATCTCCATTAGCATGGTGGGAGTGGACCTATGGGTGCCACATGGTTGGGAGGCATAGCTACCCATACCACTGCTAGGGACCAGTGTACAGAGATAGTCTATTGTCCTAGTATAATCGTTGCTAGATGATTTCACCTGGTACTTGGGGTTTTGGAGTATGCTTTCTTGGGATTTATGCTTTCATTGGAATGCTTTTTTATCATGTAATATGATGTTAGTTACTGTTGCATTTCATTATTATGATGATTAGCATATGATAGTTGATGTTACTCATATTTGTAGGATTATCTTATGCATTACTTCTAGCATGTTATATTTCCTTATGCTTATGTTGTAGCATGTTCTAGTAGTGATGTCCCTTTTATGATAGTACCAATGATCTGATCGGTATCTTGGGATGTTGCACATGGGGGATGGCTAGGGCTTGCGATGGTCTTATGATGTTATTATGCTTAGGAGGAATCACATACTTAGTTTAGTTGTTTTGCACATTATGATGTTTTTTTCAATTATTGAGATCTTGTTTTAAGTACACTATGATGTTACCCTCTATACCTTCCCTTTTCTTCTTATTAGATGGTTAGATGTTGTTTCTATCTTTCAATATAGTACTTGAGTTTTTACACATCAAATTGTGGATCCAGTACTCCCCAGTGTGGATGAAATTTATCCCTTAGGTTTTTATCCTTTTTGGTTTTGGCATGCTATTTTGGGATTTCATGCAAAATCATGCATCCTCACACAAGGACGCAAGATTTGGTGTGGTGTGTTAGGTCTCTTCGTGTGGCTTAGCACCTTTTCACATGAAACCTAACACTAGTGTTGGGTGCTTTGGTTGTTTGGACAAGCACATTCTCACACTACATGGTGCACATTCTTGCATGGAAGGCACTTCCTCGCGAGGCATGCTGCAAATCTTTGCATGGAAACTTGTTAGTCTATGGTTCTTGGACAAAAAATAGGGGCTATCTAGGCTTGTCTGAGAAAAGCTTGGAAGTTGGTTTTGGACACCTTGTTAGGTTTTACACCTTCCTAGTTCAAAAAAAGTAAAAGTTGATGTATATTTAATTCCTTATACTTAAGGTATATTTTAATATATGTGATGAGTCTTTTGAGATAGGTTCCAAACCTCTACGAGCTAAGATAAAGATTCTAGGAAATTTTAGGGCTTCAAGATTTTAGACTTAGCCAATTTTTAGGAGTCAACTTTTGTCTTTTAGCTTGGTGTTCTATAGTTGAGTTGTGCTTCCTTTGCATCCTCGATGTGTGTGAGACCATGGTTGGTCTCTGTTATTTTCTTATGTTATGTTTTGGTTAGTGGTGATGCTTGGAGATCTTTGGCGGTTGGTTATTTTGTTAGTCTTCCATTGAGATCTTCATGATCTACGTATGATGGTTTCCATATGCTTTCATACTTATAAAAAAAAAAGTTGTTTGGCTTTTATCTATCCTTGTTCCAAGGATCTTTGGGTGGGGCATTACAAAATATCTATCCTTTAGGTATGAACTAAATCAAAAAACGTATAAATAATTTTGAAATTATAGATATGTTTAACAAGAAATTTAATTGCATGCAAAAATCTAACTCCCAAAAAAGGAAAAAGAATCTAAAATGCAATATAGTAAAATCTAATTCTAATAGTATGTCAAAGGGAATCTAACACCAAATAAAAAGGGGAAATGTCTCTATTTAGATTCACCAAGGAAAGTTCACCTAAGTTCATCACATAGCCTAACACCTCAAAGGGGAGTCTGAGGAAATTTATCCTTTCAATCTCAATTCCAAAGTAATGAGATCTAGGAATATTAACTCCAACCAAGTGATGAAGGGGAACTAATGCAAAAAATGTCTAATAGGATAGAGCTAGAGAAAAAATGCAAGATCCTTATATCCCTTAATGTAGTAAGAGCTATGAAATGAAATTTAATCACTAGATTTAGGAATTAGGTATGTTGAAAGAAATAATGCAATTAGAGAGCTCACCTTAAGGATGAAAAATTTTGGATCTAGTTTTCTAATGCCTATGCAACTCCAATTGATGAATAATTTAAACCCCAAACCTGAAACTATGAGATCTCTAAAACCCATAAATTGTTTAGCTATTTGGTAGATTTGAATTTTCTCAATTGAGATGACTTTTAGTAGTAGGGATGTACTATGTCCCTAATCAGTGGTCTCTGAATGAAAAATAGGTTCTGAATCTCTGAAGATTAACAAGAGTGTATATGAATCTACAACTTTTTCTTCCTTTGAAGATCTAAAACTTGCGAAATAAAAGGGTTGTTATATTTTTGATGGGGGTTTTTCCTTGGTCAAACCCTAGTTTAACTTTTTCTAGTAAATATTTTTCTTCTAAACACATTCTAGAGATAGTGCACTATGATCTATATGATCCCATAAGGATTAAGAGTTTATCAATGGATATTATATGCAGGGATAACCTTAGGAAGCCCCCTTCATAAAAGAAAAACTATTAAATTTTGGCGAATCTAACATTATTTCACAGGGAAATTTTTATTTTCTATTAGCGAATTTCTTTTCAAAGTAGGAAAAAATTTAATCTTATTGTCAATTTTTTTCCAATCATATTGAAATTCTATAAAATATTGGTGAATATTTTATTATTAAAGAAACTTAAAGCTAATAAGCCATTGGTTCATAAATACACATCCTAGAAACTACTATTCTATTCTTATTCTATGGAGCCTAATTAATTATCATACTTGAAGGTTAAATGAGCATAAGTTAATATTATATCATATAACATATAGAAACCCTATTTTTATAATTGTTGGATAGTCCTTAATCAATGGCCCAAATCCTATTTTGGAAAATACTTTTGAAGGACACCATGTTTTAGAGAAATTTCTTGAAATAAAGACACATATCTACAATAATATCTATTTCAAGACAAAGTGAGAAAGGATATAAAGTTCCAAGGAAACATTTTGAAATAGAGACATGTGTTATATATGTACTTAAACTCTAACCTAACTTATATTTATATCACACAATTGCAAATATGACTATCAATAAAGGCAAGCCTTGGAAATTGTAAGAAAAAATATTTAATGTGTCATGTGAAAAGATTAAATTCTATTGGCAAAGACATCACTAAAATTAAAATAAGTTTGTATCATTATTAGTGATTGGTCAAATCATGGGACCGAATTTTCATAAGGTGTGGGTGATACAACCACCTCAAAAGGGAAAATTTTATCACTAAATTTGGGGTCGTCGTTGAGTGAGATTCACTAATTGGTGAGTATTCACCACTAAAGTTATGTCTCATTATATGTTTTTCATAGGTGATTTCTATAGAAATATGTGGTTTGTCTACTTGAAATAAGATTCTTAGGAATTCCACATGTTCAAGGTGTTCAAGGCCAAAGTGGAAAGAGAAATAGGGAAATATTTGGAGTTCCTAAGATCAGATAGGGGAGGTGAATTCATCTCAACAGATTTTGTAAGTGTACCATCTCAAATTGGAAGAACTTTAATTTATGATCATTTATAAATTTAAGATGTATTCAAACATCTCTCCTAAAATCTTCTTAAATGGGAACTAAGTATGACCTAATAAGTCCTCCTTGGTATTCCTATTCTACAATGCAAAATTCAAGATAGGATCTATTTACCTAGGTCCTCTGCTTCCCTTTCACTTCAATCAACATAACTCCTTTTTGCATAAAACTAGGATTTCCTCATAGTTTTGACATAATTTCTAGATTTTAGGACCCATTCTAGAGTCTTGATACCATCTCAATGGTTTCTACATTTGATTATAAAAGGTGTAGTGTGCCCCTAACCATGTCCAATTTTGTGTCCTTAAAGTTGGTCCCTTCTCTAGGTTTACTCTAGATCTAGGTTTCTGATCTCTATTAACCTATAGGAGGAAATTAATTCAAACCCTATATAAACACTATCAATTGTTTCATTAGGAATAAATGGTGTATGTCAACAGTCAAGCAAGAAATCATACTTATGCTCAAGCAAGATCAAGCAAGAATTTTTTATGTGAATAACTCATTGTAGACATCCCAAATTATCTTAGCACATTTGCAAGGTGCAAGAAAGGAGGCTTAGAAATGTCCTTTTAAGAAAGGAAATTCTTCATCTTTCTCTTTACATTATATCATTTAAGCATTCAAGATTTAATTATGGAGTAGAAAATACAAATCATGTGTTAGAAATAGTAGTTCATGAGTATAAATGCGAGGGGGGGTGAATCAGTTATGTAGCAATCTAAAATATTAAACTTCTTAAATAGTTCTTAATCATTCAACCAAAGCAAAAAACAACCATAAAGAAATGTGCATACACAATTACACCAGATATGTTGAATAGGGAAACCCTTGATAAGAGGGAAAACCTTGGTGGGAATGATGTCCACAAGATAATGTACTAATCTGAATATTTCTTATTAGAGGATGGACCCTATTAGGATTCTATTAAAATGCTTAGTAAAAAGAGTCCCTGTTAGGAGACTTTAAATACTTGTTAGGAGATTCCAACCCTATTAGAAGTTGTAGAAGGTATTTGAACCCACTGTCCAAACATCTTCAAGATCAAATCAATGAACCCACTATCTAATTGATCTTAGTATTATTCCTTTCAAAATAATAGATGTGTGATAGTCTTATGATTCTTCCTCTACCCAATACATTAGACTACTTCACCTTCAGATCATGCAATTAGATCTACAACTATGTATCCATCAACAACAACCCTTGAGGTCACTTACACGCATTAGAAGATTTCTTTGGTACTCTACTTCACAATTTGCAAGTCTTCTCTACTTCCTAATCTCAATCAAATTATTAAAACTTGGAAAACATCTTTCCTTTATACCACACTCAATATTAATTCCTTGAGTTAGCTCCATACTTCATTATAAGTTAATTTAAATGAAATAGATATTGATTTAAATGATGTCAGTCCATAGTTATAAAAAAACTTTCACACATGTGACTTCCATACCTATGCAGTTATTAACATCATCAGTGGTCAGTTTACTACCTCTAATTAACTACACAACCCTTCATCCAAAATAGAATGTGCTATATCGATCATACAATTGAAACTGCTTTCCCAATACTTTGTTTCCATGTGGTTCTCTATAAATAATTAATATCTTCTATACACTGTGGATTTAGGTTCTGTGTACTTTCCCATATGTCAAATACATGTTGTAGTATATGTTGGTAACTGCGCATAGGCAAATATGCAATGTGATGTCTTAGATTCATAAATCTTAGTCTACTACTTTTTTAGCATTTTTCAAACTTATTACGATGTATTCAACAATGAAAAACATAGTCATAACACTATTCTATAATGCTCCCCCATAGCATTAGTATTCATGCTAACAATCTTCCCCTTTGGCATTGATGGTAACATAGATGAAAAACATTTAGTTCCAAAAATACCAACAAGTTTCACCACTCAAGTTTCTTCATGCAAATATTTCATTGCAACACTTCTCCCCCATAGTACAAGCTTCCTCTAATGTTTTACATATCACTTTTTCTCCCCATTGACATCAATGTCAAAGGTAGTACAAAAAATTGAACATTCAACAATCTAACAGTATGGACACAAGCTAATCTATTGCATATAATTCTATAAACAACACAAGTGTCTAAAGACACTATTGTACACCAATTATCATTCACCAAGAGTCCTTGCTAACTCTATTCATCACAAATACTCTACCATAGAGGAAGCCTCAGCATTTAGTCTATTCTAACAATGGTGCTATGTACCTTGGACTGATGCACTTTTGCATCTTCTACTCTGAGCTAGGTAGGGGCATAACCCCAAGCATACCTCTCAAGTACTCAAATGTATCTTTTGGTAAGGATTTTGTGAAAATTTCTGCAATCTATTCCTTAGTATTAATAAATACTCCTATTTGATTTCTTTCTCTGCAACTTTCTCTTTCAGTACATGATATTTTATTGCTATGTGCTTAGTTTTGGAGTACAAAATAGGATTCTTAGACATATTAATAGTACTTATGTTATCACAGTAAATGATAATAGGTTCTATGAATGTAATTCCAATATCATTCATCATCTACTTCATCCATATGACTTGATTATAGTTGTTTGCTACTGCAACATATTCTACTTCTGCAGTACTTTATAAGGTACAATCTTCCTTCTTGTTGAGCCAAGAAACCAGTCTTCCCCCAAGGAAAAATGCTCCTCCACTAGTGCTTTTTCTATCATCCCTATCTTTAGCCCAATCAACATCTGTATAAGTACCAAGAGTAAATTCATTACTTCTGTTATACCAAATGTCATAATCTAATGTTCCTTTTAGATATCTAAATATCCTCTTTACTACTGCATAGTGATATTTTTTAGGATTAGCTTGAAATCTTGCCATCATTCCAACTACATTAGCTATATCTACTCATCTATGAGTTAGATACTGAAATCCTCCAATCATGGATATGTACCTCTTTTGTTCAATAGTAGGGGTCTCATCTTTTCTTGATAACTTATGACCAATTACCATAGGAGTTCCAATAGGTTTACAATTTTCTCAACCAAATCTTGTCAGCAAATTTTTTAAGTACTTGGTCTAAGAGATAAAGATACTTTCTTTGTTTTGAACAATCTGTAGTCCTAAGAAGAATTTCATTTCTCCTATCATGCTCATCTCAAACTCATACTTTATGTCTTCTAAGAATTTATTACTAGCTTCATCATTTCCATCAAAAATAATGTCATCAACAAGTACAATGATTATTAGCAAATGATCACCTATTTTCTTCAAGTACAAGTTACTATCTGATGTTCCTTTAGCAAATCCAAGCTTTGCTAAGTATTTGTCCAACATTGCATACTAGGTTCTGGGTGCTTCCTTTAATCCATACAATGCTTTCTTTAGTCTACAAACCATATCCTTCTCTTTTGTTAAAGGAAAACCCTCTAGTTGTTCAATGTATACTTCTTCTTCCAGTTCTCCATTCAAGAATGTTGACTTAATATCCATCTGATATACCTTAAAATTCTTGTTTAACACATATGCTAGGAAAATTCTAACTAATTCCATCCTTGCTACAAGTGCATATTTTTCTTCATAATAAATTCCTTCTTACTGAGAGTAGCCTTTACATACAAGTCTTGCTTTGTTTCTTATCACTTCTCCCTATTTATTCATTTTATTTCTGAATACCCATTTTGTGCCAATCACATTTTTATCCTCAGGTCTAGGAACTATTCTCATGTGTCATTTTTAACTATTTTTTGGAGTTCTTCCTTCACTACTTTTTCCTAATGATCATCTTGGATTGCTTCATCTGCACTTCTTGGTTCTGCTTGAGATATCAGACATAGTTCTTCATTAATTCTAGTCCTTATCATTATTCCCTTTTTTTTTACTTCCTATTATCTGATCAGCAGGATGATTTCTTACCAAGTTCCTATTTGGGGTAGGAGTTGCTTCTTCAACTCTTATCTCAAGCAATGTGTTCTATTCTTCCCTTCCATCTTCAATTTGCACACTATTCTACAAATCATTATCAGTCTTGAGAAATAACTCATTACTTTTGTTAGTCATTCCAGAGTAATCATCTCCATCAAATTTATAATCCACTATCTTTTCCTTGGTGCCAAACTTTTCATCAATTTTAACATTTGCACACTCTACTATAGGTTTTTTTCTATAGTTGAAAAATATGTAGGCTTTACTTTAATGAATAGCCAAGAAGCATACCTTCATCACTCCTTGGATCAAACTTACTAATATCATCATCTCTCTTGATGTAACATTTGCTTCCAAATATCCTAAAGTACTTGATAGATGGTGAGTGACCAAACCATAATTCATAAGGTGTTTTTTCCATACCTTTCCTAATCTACACTTTGTTCAGTGAGTATACTATTGTATTGACTGCTTCTCTCCAAAAACTCTTTCGTACATTATTCTCAAATAACATAGCTCTTGCTACTTCAGTAATTGATTTGTTTCTTCTTTCAACAATCCCATTCTTCTCAGGTGTATGGGGTGAAGATAGATGTCTTCTGATGCCATACTCTTCACAATAGATATTGAATTCTCTAGAGGTGAATTCTCCTCCTCTATCTAATCTTAAACTCTTAATTTTGATTCTAGATTCATTCTCAACTTTGTTCTTAAATATCTTAAATTTCTCAAATGCCTCTAATTTTTCTTTAAGAAAAGATACCCACATCATTCTAGTGAAATCATCAACAAAATTGATAAAGTACCTTTCTCTATAGAATCCTCTTGTTCTTGTAGGACCACTTAGATCTCTATGAACCAATTCCAACTTTTGTGTAGTACAAAACTGCTTGCTCAGAAATGAGACTCTCTTCTACTTAGCCAAAACACACTCATAAATAGTATCATTGGGCTTAGTGATCTTAGGTAAATATTTTATAGCAAGTGTATTACTGGCCTTCACAATGTTATCAAAGTTAATATGACAAAATCTTCTCTGCCATAACCAACTATTGTCAATCTTTGCTAACAAATATGTTATTTCAATAGATTTTAACTAAAATACATTACCTCTAGTTTTAGTACTAGTACCAAGTAGCTTTCCTTCCTTGTTCTTGATAATGCATGTGTTATTACCAACCTACAGTTGGTATTCTTTGTTCATAAGCTATCCAACACTCAACAAGTTATGCTTCAGTCCATCAACAAAGTAAACATCATCTATGTATGTTTTACCATCAAGTGCGATAGATCCAATTCTTGTAATATGACAAGCTGCATTATCTCCCACTCTAACAATTCCTCCATCATTGCTTTTGAATTTGACAAACTTGTTCATATCACCAGTCATGTGATGTGAAAAACCACTATCAATGATCCATTCTTTCTTTTCAACTTGTGAGATCAATGCCCTTTCTTCTCTAATTTCTTTGTCAAGATTATCCTTCTTTATAGCTATGAATCCTAATTCATCCTCTTTTCATGTTTTGATCAGATTCCTCTTCTTCTTCTTCTTCTTCATTAGCATATCAACAATTTCTAGATCTTCTAGGCTTGAATCTTCCCTTAAATTTTCTTTCTCTTTTAGGACACTTAGATGCAGAATGACCATATTCATTACATGTCCCAAATTTGAAGATATTCTTACCATCTTTTTCTCTTTCCACAAGAAGAGCTACTCCCTCTTGGATCTTTTCTTCAATAGACTTACTACTATTGGAAATGTCTCCTTGCACTTTTGTTTTCCTTGCTAAACTAGGTTTGATGTTTAGTGCACTAAATGTTGTCTCAACTTTTGCCAATTCTCTAGATTGTTTTAGATCAAATTTTGTAGCTTCCAATATACCAAACAATGTCTCTTTGGTGAAATTAGTAGTACAAGGTATCATTAGCTGAATCATTTTTGCTATTCTCTTGAAAGGTGGTGTCAGACTTTTCAAAATCTTTCATATCACTTCATCATCAAACTTCTTTCCATCATGAGATGTGATTCCTGCAACAATCTCAAATATTCTCCCAACATAGCTTCTTATAGATTCATCTTCCATCATTCTAGCATCTTGAAATGTGCAATACAAATTTTGTAATCTAACCCTTTTTGTGTGTGTATCACCCTCATAATTAGCTTCTAAAGTTTTGCAAATTTCATGAGATGTTTTGAGTAGTTTTACCTAGTTGTACCTACTTTTAGGTAATGCTGGCAATATTGCTTCTCTTTCCCTTATGTTGCACATATACACTTCTCTTTGTTCCTTCGTCCAAGTTTCAATATTGTCTTCTTTTGGAATGTTCTTTGATGTCTTGGTAACAAGCCAATATCCTAGACCCATGCACAAGAGATGAGTCTTCATTTTATCCTTCTAGCTATCATAGTTTGTACCATCAAATCAAGGACTTTTCTTCTTGAATAGATTCACCATAGATCTCCCAAAGTTGTTAAACTTCCCTTCAAGGACCTAAAGCTCTGATACCAATTGTTAGAAATAGTAGTTCACCAGTATAACTGAGAGGGGGGTGAATCAGTTATGCAACAATCTGAAATATTAAAATTCTTAAACTATTCTCAATCATTCAACCAAACCAAACAACAACCGTAAAGAAATGTGCATACATAATTACACTAGATATGTTGACTAGGGAAACCCTTGATCAGAGGGAAAACCCTAGTGGGAATCATGCCCATAAGATAATGTACTAATCTAAATATTCCTTGTTAGAGGATGGACCCTGTTAGGAGTCTATTACAATGCTTAGTACAAAGAGTCCCTCTTAGGAGATTCCAACCCTGTTAGGAGTTGTAGAAGGTAGCTAAACCCATTGTCCAAATAGCTTTAGGATTAGATCAATGAACCAACTATCTAATTGATCTTGGTACTATTCCTTTCAGAATAATAGATGTGTGATAGTCTTATGCTTCTTCCTCTATCTAGTACATCAGACTACTTCACCTTCAGATCATGCAAGAAAATCTGCAACTATGTATCCATTAATAATAACCCTTGAGGTCACTTACATGCATTAACAGATTGCTCTGCTCCTCTACTTTGCAATTTTCAAGTCCTCTTTGCTTCTCGATCTCAATAAAATTATTAAAACTTGGAAAACATCTTTCCTTTATACCACACTCAATATTAATTCCTTGAGTCAGCTCCATACTTTATTATAAGTTACTTAAATGAAATACATATCAATTTAAATGTTATCAGCCCATAGTTATATAAAAAATTTCACATGTGTGACTTTTCTACCAGTGCACTTGCTAATGTCATTAGTATTCAGTGTACAACCTCTAGTTAACTACACAACCCTTCATTTGAAACACAATGTGCTATATTGATCATACAATAAAAAGTATTTTCCCAATGCTCTATTTCCTTGCAGTTCTCTAAATCATTAATATCTTTTGTACAGTATTGATTCAGGTTATGTGCACTTGCCTACATGTAAAATACATGTTGTAGTAAATGTTGGTAACTAAGGATAGGTAGATCATAATGTGACATCTTAAATGCATAAATCTTAGTCTACTGCTTTGTCAGTGTTTTGCAAACTTATTACTATGTTTTCATTATTGACAAACATAGTCATAACACTATTTTGTAATGCTCCCCCATAGCATCAAAATTCATGCTAACATCGTGAATATGGCTTAGAGTACTTTGACCTTGGTGGCTTGGGATTCTTTCTAGGTTATTCTTGGATCTATGCATTATTATTTCATCCACATTCAAATATAATATTTCATGCTAGGGTTTTGGATCTAAGGGCTTGGATCCTTGCATTACACATTCAAATCTCATACATGAACATCACACACCTTACATTTGAGAAACTGACTATCTATGGAGGAGGAGATCACTAGATGAGGGGTTAACTAAGGTAAACCTCCAAAAGGCCACCCAATGTCCCAAAATTTAGATATTAATAGATCTCAAAAGGAAAAAATACTCACAAATCAGAGTACCCTTTTTGTCATTTATTAGAAGTGCAAAATTAGAATAAAAGTCGTACACTTTCTATCATGGTTGTAGTTCACCCTTGATACCCCTATTCTCTCTTGCTCATCCACTTTTCCCCTAGCATATCATTGAAAAAAATTGGGTTTTGTTTGCCTTCTACTTCAAACCCAGGTAGAGTTTTGTTCACTTTTGAAAGAAGTCAAACACAGAGAAATCAACATTCCAATTTTCAAGATAAGTACCTTTATCTCTCCTAGTCAATTTCATATTTCATTTAAGCATTTTATATAGTTTACATTGTGTATATATCATAGATCTAGAATCAACTAATTTATATCTCAAGGTAAAGTGACATTCTTTTCCATTCCTTCATAATCATTAGATCTTGGATTTTTTTTATGCTCCTTTGACCTTTGGATTGCATAAATCTATTGAGATGTAAAACCTTTGAGGGTTTCTTTGAAAGAATCTCTTTCCTAGACTCAAACCTTTTGAAGTTTACATAGTCATGTGATGAACTTAGGGTTAGTTTCTTTGATTCACATTCTCACCTACACATTTTTGGTGAACCCAAACTATGACATTTCCACTTTTGATATTGGTGTTAGACTTCCTTTTATAATCACATCTCTAGATTTGTATATGCTTTTTCATTTTCTTATTTCAAAAAAACAAAATTATTGCATTACATGTAGTTTTCTCTCAAGATGTTTGATTTCTTTATAAATACTTTGATGATAGCTTTAGGAACAATACTTTATATAAGGGTTGTATTCGTAAGGAAGATGTTTTGAATGTGGTATCAAATGATCTACTTTCCTACTCTTATGCATCTTCAAAAAAAAAATTATGATAAGTTGTGTGTCTAGTTGCCTATTTCTATGATATCCTTTTCTATTGATGCACCTCATGTATGTTATGAGAAACCTTGATGACTCTTAAGGGTTGTCCTAAGATTACTGTTAAGGGTAATCCTACAAATCCTTTGAACAATTTTGTTGATCCAATTTTTTTTCTCATGCTTATCACAGTTAGAATAATCCTCAACCTACTATTCAAGTATGTTTACCACCTTCTCAACATATGCTTCCTCAAGTACCTTAACTATTAGCTACTTCTTTGGAAGAGTATGATTTGGTGGAGTAATTTTGAGCTACTCTTGTTAAAATTTATCTCTTGAAATTTCTTCAAACTTCGCCGTGTACCATGAAGCTTTACAAATGACTTTGTCTACTTTTCTAGTTCCATCATCTAATGAAGATTCTATTAATTCCTTTTTGGATTGTGTGTGTATTTTTCCATTTGTTCCTCCTATTGTCTTCACTAAAGATTATCTTCCTCCTCTAGGGATTCAAAATACATATGATTCCCTTATGGTTGTTATGTCTATTAATAGAAACGTCATATGTCACACTTTAATTAATAATGGTCTAGGCTTGAATCTTTGTAGCATGAAGATGTTAAAAGATATGCAAGTTGATCTTTCAACTATTCAACATAACGATTTTCCTATTAGTGGAATCAATAACATTGTTAAATATTTTTGGGGGATTATAACATCACCCATTAAGGTTGGTCTTGTCAGAGACCTCTATGCATGTCATGCATGGCTTGTTAAAGTATAACATTCTCTTAGGATGATCTTGACTATATTATATGTATGTTATTCATTTTACATGTCATAAGAAGGTGTGTTTTCTTCATAACAACCTCATGTATATTCTTCATATGGATTATGCACCTATATTCTTCATATGGATTATGCACCTAAATCTTGTTTAAATCTGAATATACTCAAACTTATTCTACACAAGATTCCACAAAAATGGAAACTAAAGAAGAACCAAATAAGAATGATGACCCTTCTTCTTCTCTTCCTAAGGATGATTAGGAGACTCTTTCTTTTAATCCTAAATTTATTTGAGAATGTAAGGCATCATATTTAGTCTTTATGAAAAAGAAGAATGAGCTTGAGAAGAAGATTAAATTTTGAATATACTCAAACTTATTCTAAATAGGATTCCACAAAAATGGAAACTAAAGAAGAAACAACTAAGAAAGGTAACTCTTCTTCTTCTTCTTCTTTAGAGGATGATTCGGAGACTCTTGATTTTAATCCTACATTTATTTGAGAATGTAAGGTATCATATTTAATCTCTATGAAAAGAAGAATAAAAATTGAAAAGAAGATATCTACTCAACTTACATGTGACTTGAAAAACATATTTGTGCATGCTTCTACCAAAGAAACTATGTAAACTATTAAGCCTAACTATTATGACATACAAACTTATGAAACACCCTTAACTCTTGAAAACATAGCTGATTGTTATGGTGTAGGATACAATCTATTAAATTAATTTAGATTTAACAATAAAGGTTGTGGGAAATTTGAACAAGGAATACAAGTTCCTTTGGATAGTGGATTTTTGAACATACTTTTGGATTTGGATTCAATAATTATAAGAAACCTTCATTATTCCCTTTGAACGTTAATCACTTTTGCAATGGACCTATTAAAACTAAATACCCTGATCCATTAGACTTTGAAAAGAAAATTGAAATGGATCCTTTTCCCAATGATGAAGCTCTCATGGATTCTCTAGGAGTTTTTTATAATCTTCCTTCCTTTTATCATAAGAAGTGAATTCTATATTATTTAAACACTGATGGTTATTTTGGAAAAGATACAAACTATGAAAAAATATATGATAAAACCTTCCCTCTTGAAAATCCTAGGAAAAGTAACTTGTCCATAACAAAAACTATTGATGTTTAGATAGATTTTGTCGATTCTAAAAAAATGATTAAAATTGGAAAATGATTGACTCGTGATGAACAAAAAAAATTCAATGATATATTGAAAGAGTTTAAAGATACTTTTGCATGATCTTATGTTGATATGCCTCGAATTGATCCTAAGATCATAACACATAAAATTGTTCTTGAACCAAATGCTAAACCTATTAAATAGGAAATATGAGAAATGAATCTAAGTATCATTGTTCTTGTTAAATCATAGATTGAAAAATTATTATATGTTAGCTTCATTTGTTGTATTGATTATTTTTCTTGGATATCAAAAACTATTGTTCTTTCTAATGGAGAAAATAAGATTCACATGTGTACTAATTTTCAAGATTCAAAAAAATATTCCTTAAAGGATGATTTTCCTTTTCTTAATATTGATAGTGGATTCTACTATTGGACATTTTTAAAAAAATCTTTTATGGATGTATTTTCTGGACATAACCGAGTACTTATTTCCCTTGAATATCAATACACAACTACATTTATAACACCTTGGGGAACCTTTTGTTGGGTTATGATTCATTTTGGATTAAAGAATTTAGGTGCAACTTATCAATGTGCTATGACTCTGATATTCCATGATTATATACATAAGATTATTGAAGATTATGTTGATGATGTCATTTCTAAATCAATTATGTATAAAGAGAATGTAGTTATCTTGTGGAAAATATTTGAATGGATAAGAAGTTAAAACATGAAATTAAATCCTTCTAAGTGTGCCTTTGGGATTCATACCAAAAAATTATCAATATTTATTATTTCTAATCATGGTATTGAGGTTGATAATAAAAAGATAGAGGCTATTGTTAATATGCCTCCACCATAGACTATATCATAACTTCAAAGCCTACAAGGGAATATATAAGTTATAATAAGGTTTATTTCAAATATAGATGATAAAACTATTCCATTCACATTGAAGGACTCTACCTCTTGTAATGATGAGTGTCAATATGCATTTCAACAATTTAAGGATTATCTTAACTAATCCCCTTATCTTGGAGCCTGTACAACCTAATAAAACTTTTTATCCTTATACACTAGCAACTTTGAATGCATTAAGTGTGGTTGTTATTCAACATGATGATAATGGTAAAGAGCATCATGTGTATTAAATTATTCATACACTAATCAATTATGATATACAATATACACAAATAGAGAAATAATTTCTAGCCTTAGTTTTTGCATGTCAAAGACTTTGACATTATATCCTTAATGAAAAAGTCAATGTGATGGTGAAATTTGATCCTTTAAATCATCTTTTTGTTGAAACATATTTATTTGGATGATTAAAAAATGGTCTATGCTCCCAAAAAAAATTGATTTGAAAATTAGATCTCCAAAATCCATTAAAGGGAAATCCTTGAACAATCATTTAGTTGAGACTCCTTCTTCACTCTTATTGAGTTTCTTAACATAGGAATATTATCTATGGATAAGGAAAAAATATTGGTAAATGTATTTTTATGGATCTAGGTGTAAAAATGGTGGCAAGTGGGTGTGATACTCATTCCTCATTATAAGAAACTAATCCCTCTTTCATATAAACTAAAATTCTTGTGCACAAATAATATTGTGAAATATGAAGCTCTTGTTGTTGGATTATGAGTGGTTTTATCTCTTCAAATTAAAAAATTTAATATCTTTGGTGAATCTCAATTTATTGTGCAATAAATAAAGTGTATATATCAAGCGAAAAAAGATAACATGAAAAAATATCATGAACTAGCTCTTGATCTATTGAATAATTATAATCTTATGATATCCAACTAGTCCCTCATAAGAATAATAGGCATGTGGATATTATGGATAGTGTGGTATCCCTATTATGTCTTGATGATAATAAAGATTTTCAATTCACTATTGATACTCTCTTGGAACTTGCTATTTCAGATATTGATTCTATGGTAGATTAGTCTTGCAACCTGATTTTTGATGAATGGCTTTCTAATATTCCTATACTTAAAGGATGGAAATTTTCTTGAATATTCTTCTTAAAATGAACTTATATAAAATATCTTGTGATGGTCATTTACTAAGATTTCTAAGAAACATATAAATCCTGGTTGCTTTGCAAGAAATTCATGCTGGACCTTTTGGTGGTCATTTTGGTGGAAGTCATTCATTAAAAAATTAGTAAGAATGGAATATTAATAGTGTACAATGGAATAAGATTTTTTTTTTTTTTCAATAAATGCTCATAGTCTTAAAATGGTAATCTTATTCATGCTCATGCTACTATGCTTCACACTCAACTAGGTTCTTGATCTTTCAGTATTTGAGGTCTAGATCTTAATGATATGATATCTCCTCCTTCTTCACAAGGACATACTTGTATCTTAATAGCTATAGATTACTTTACTAAATGGGTTGAAGTTTTTACTGTTTGATATACTATGGTAGAGGTTATATGTAATTCTATCATTCATAATATTATTTCTCAATTTGGTATTCCCTCTAGTATTATTTCTAATAATGGAACCTCATTAAAAATAAGGAAGTTAAGAAATTCATGGAGAAATATTGTATTGATTAGTGATTTTCTACTTGTTTTTATCCTCAATCTAATGGTCAAGTTGAAGTATCTACCAAAATCATTGAGAAAATATTATAGAAAATAGTGAATAAGCACAGGAAAGATTGGCATACTCAACTAACATATGTTTTATGGGCATACGAGACTAGAGTTTGTACTATTATAGGTACTTCTCCCTATAACTTAGTATTATTGGAAGCATGAATATTGATGATAATTATATGGGGGAGTATTTTAGAAATGTGATTAGATCATTATCATGATGATATGTTACATTCATGATTGTGTTTGTCATTGATGTCAACATAGCAATTTTTTGTGGTATCTAACAGAAGAACAAGGGAAAGGTCAAGTTGGTATAGACAAATTGTTGAGTACTTTCACGAAGAGAGGTTAAAAAAAGATACTACTAAGTGTCTAGCATATGTAGCTAACCTCAAAAGCATAAGACATTAATTTTGGAAGAATTTATACAAGTTTTGGTGATGACTATTCTGAGATAGAGTTCACAGAAGCATGTTCTAGTAAAATTGTCATATCTCTTAGCAGATTTGTTATTTTGAGAAGCAATGTTAAAGGTGTGTAGAAGATATGTTTGAGATAATGTGGCTAAGCTCACTCATCATGATAGTACACAAATAGAAAGTTATTCAAGTTACAAGGTGACAAATTAATGTTATTGCTAAGTGTAATGTGTTCTTAATGAGGTCCTATAATAATTAATTGAGAAGGTGTAATAGCTGACTTAGGGAATTTTTTTTTATGGATTTGGTATAAATGAAGGACATTTTCCTTTTTTATGTATGAATGTATGTGTGATTGCAAGAATCATGAAGAGTGGAATGTAAAGATAAGTAGAGTAGAGAAAAGTTGGAGAGAACTTTGTTACCGAGGTTTTATTATGAGATTTGAGGTTTAATATTTGGATCTAAGGTTTGTGACCTAGTCTAAAAGGTTTGATAGTGATTTTTCTAGTTGACAAGATAGAGGAAAGAGGTTAAATCATAATATGAACAATTATTCTACAAGGAATATTTAAGAGATCAGTTGGATAGTGAGTTCAGTAACGTTTCCCTAGAAGTTGTTTGGATAGTGGGTCTTATGTCTTCTACAACTCCTAACAGGTTTGGCACAACTTTTAACAAGGTTGGAATCTCCTAATAGGGATTCAAAGTCTCTTAATAGGGACTCTGATGTACTAAATGTGTTTATAGACTCCTAACAAGGACCATCCTTTAACAAGGAATATATATATTAGTATCTCTTTGTGGGCATCATTCCCACTAAGGTTTTCCCTCTGATCAAGGGTTTCCCTAGTTAACAAATTTGGTGTGATTGTGTATGTACATCTTGTTATGGTTATTGTTTACTTTGATTGAATGGTTAAATTAATTAAGGTTGATAATTATTTTAACTGGATAACTGATTCACCCTCCCCCTCTCACATATCTTGGTGGACTATTGTTTCTAACAATTGGTATCTGAGCATCAAGTCCTTAAACATACAATTTAACAATTTGGGAGATCCATGGTGAACATGTTTAGAAAAGATAGTCAGACATATGATGGAAAAAATTATGATAGTTGGAAGGAAAAGATGAAGATGCATCTATTATGTATGGGTCTAGGATATTGGATCTTGAAAAAATTAGAAAATATAATTATTGCTAAAAGTGCTTAGGAGACTTGTACTAAGGATGAGAGAAAACTTTTCATGTGTGACATGAGAGCTAGAGAAGCAATATTGTCTACACTTCTTGAAATTGAGTACAAATAGCTAAAAACACTTGATATTTCTTATAAGATTTTGAAATCTTTGCAAAATAGTTTTGAAGGTGATGAACATTCTAAGAAATTGAGGCTACAAAGCTGAGTTTGTGCATTTCAAGATGCTAAAATGATGGAAGATGAATCTATAAGAACATATGCAGGAAAAATATTAGAAATTACTATAGGTATCATATCTCAAGGAGGAACCAAGGAAGATGATGAGGTGATCTGGAATATATTGACGAGCTTAACACCACCATTTAAACAAGTAGTTCAAATGATATAGATTTTGATCTCCTATACCAAATATTTCACAAAGGAAACATTATTTGGGAAACTTGAAGTAGTTCAAAATGAGCTTAGATAGTTTGGAGAATTGACCAAAACAAAAACAACTTTTATTGCCCTAAACATTTGACCTAGTTTATCAAGGAGCACAAGTGCTAGAGGAGATTTTTCTAGTAGTAGTAGATATGATGAGAATAGAAAGATAGAAGAAGGAGTAGCCCTTTTGGTAAGAAGAGAAAAAGATGGTAAGAAAATTTGTAAATGTTGGACTTGTAATGAGTTTGGTCATTATGCATCTAAGTTTCCTAAAAGAGGGAAAATGTATAAAGGAAAGTTCAAACCTAGAAGAGATAGAGTTTTTTATACATGCAAATGAAGAAGATGATTCTAATGAACAAGTAGCAATTGGTAGTGATGATGAAATAGGATTTGTAGCTATTAAAGAAGAAAGTCCATTTGGTATCATAGGTTGAAAAGAAATCTAATTGGATAATTGATAGTGGTTGTTCACATCATATGATTGGTAATATGAAAAAGTTTGCTGACTTCAAAAGTTATGATGGAGGCATTCTCAAAGTTGGAAACAATGTAGCTTGCCATGTAAAAGGTATTAGATCTATAACTCTTGATGGTAAGACTAACAATGAGGATGTATATTTTGTTGATGGTTTGAAACATAATCTTTTGAGTGTTGGAAAACTAGTGGATAAAGGTTATTGGTTACAGTTCACAAAGAAGACATGCATGATCAAAGACAAATATGGGAAGGTAACTGGAACAAGAACTAGATCTAGAGGTAATGTATTTCAGTTGAATCCTACTAAAATGACATGTTTGGTTGCAAAGGTAGATGACAATTGGTTATGGCATAAGAGATTTTGTCGTATAAACTTTGAAAGCATTGTGAAAACAAGTATTATGTTTGGAGTTAGAGATTTTCCTAAGATTGTAAAGCCTACTAACACAGTTTGCAAGGAGTGTGTATTGCCAAAGCATAACAGAAATTCTTTTCCTAGCAAGAAGTTTAGTTAGAGATTGTACACACATATATTAGTGGTCTTACAAAGACTAGAGGATTCTATGGTGAAAGGTATTTCTTGATTATTGTTGATGACTTTTCTAGAATGATGTGGGTTACATTTCTTAAAGAAAAATTTGAAGCATTTGATAAGTTCAAGATATTCAAGAATAGAGTTGAGAATGAATTAGGTTGAAGATTAAATGTTTAAGATCAGATAGAGGAGGAGAGTTTACTTCAAATGAGTTTAACATATTTTGTGAAGCTAATGGAATCAAAAGATAGTTCTCCAAGAACCCCTGAACAAAATGGCATTGTAGAGAGAAGAAATAGGTCAGTAATAGAAAAAGAAAGAGTTATATTAGCTGAGAATGATGTATCCAAGATGTTTTGGAGAGAACCTATGAATAAAATAGTCTACACTATCAACAGAGTGCAAGTTAAGAAAAACACAAACAAGACCCCTTATGAACTATGGTTTGGTCACTCACTTACAATTAAGTATTTCAGAATTTTTCGTAGAAAATATTATATCAAAAGGGATGATGATGTTGGTAAATTTGATGCTAGAAGTGATGAAGGTATGTTTCTTGGTTATTCATTCAAAAGTAGAGCTTATGGATTTTATAATCCAAGAACTAAGACTATTGTTGAAGTGCAAATGTAAGAGTTGATGAGAAATTCAAGATAAAAGAAAGAATAGTTGACTACAATTCTAATGATGAGAATGTTGTTGTTACTAAACCAAGGAATGATGAATTATTCTTTGAGGCTAACAATGATTTGCAGAATGAAGGAGAGAAAAGGTAGGAACAAATTTTGGAACCTAGAACTGAGCTAAGAGTTGTGATAACAACTCCTACTTTTGGTAAAAATATGATAAAGAACCATCCACCCAAGTAGATCATTAGTAGCAGATATAAAGGTATGATGACAAGAAGTAGAATAAATGGAGAATTATGTCTAATATCTCAAGTAAAACCAAAAAATCTAGATGAGGCATGTAAAGATGACTATTAGAAGCAAGCTATGAAAGAGGAATTGGATCAGATGGTGAAGAATGAGACATGGGAATCGGTCCCCAGACCAAGAGACAAGAATGTGATAGGACAAAAATGGGTATTCAAGAACAATATGAATGAGCAAGATGAAGTTGTAAGGAACAAAGAAAGATTGGTTTCTTGGTTAAGCAAGAAGTAGGATTGTCCCTCACAAAGTACAATAGAAGCATAATAAGTTGCAATAGCAAATAATTATAATCAAGTTGTTTGGATGAAGCATATGTTGAAGGATATAAGGATAGAATTTAGTGGACCTATTTTCATACATTGTGATAACACAAGCATAGTGAATATGTCAAAGAATCTAGTATTGCATTCTAAGACTAAGAACATTTCTATCAAATATCACATTTTGAGAGAGAAAGTTGTAGAAAAGGAAATCAAATTTTAGTATGTAAGCACCAAAGATCAGATTGCAGCTATTTACACCAAACCTCTACCCAAAGAGACTTTTGAGTATTTACGAGGAATGCTAGGGGTTATGCCCCTACCTACATTTGAGCTGAAGATGCAAGAGTGCATAAATCTAGTGTTACAAAGCACTATTGTTTGTTTGGATTAAATATTGATGTTTCCTATATGGGGGAGTATCTATAATGGACAGAGTCATCTAGGACTCTTGATAGATGTTGTTTTCAATAGTGTCTTTAGACACTTGAGTAAGTCAGATATAGTTGTTGCAAAGATAGATGGTTGCTGAAACCTTTGACATTGATGTCAATGGGGGAGAGATTACAACATGAAAAACATTTTTCTATAGAGTATATTGAAGGGAGAGATTACAACTAATATAGAGCACATTGAGTTATATCAATGGGGGAGAATGATTGATGAAGAGGATTTGAAAAGAAAGGATAACAATCTTTTAATGTTGGTATTCTTGGAACTAGATATTTTTCATCTATGTTGCCATCAATGCTAAAGGGGGAGATTGTTGGAATCATGAATGTTGATGATACTTTTATGGGGGAGTATTCTAGAAACATGATTAGATCATTCTCATAATGATATGTTACATTCATGATTGTGTTTATCATTGATGTCAATATAGCAGTTTTCTATGGTATCTAATAAAAGAATAGCAGAAAGATCAAGTTGGTATAGATAGATTGTTGAGTAATTTCACTAAGAAAGGTTAAACATAGATACTACTAAGTGTCTAGTATATGTAGCTAACCTCAAAAGAATAAGACATTAAGTTTCAAAGAAGTTATGCAAGCTTTGATGATGACTATTCTAAGATAGAGTTTATAGAAGCATGTTTTAGTAAACTTGGTATATCTCTTAGTTGAATTATTATTCTAAGAAGAAAGGTTAAAGGTGTGTATAAGATATGTTGGAGATGATGTGGCTAAGCTCCCTCATCATGATAGTACATAGTAAATTTTATTTTGTTACATATAAAAGTATGAATGATTATAAGAAGAAAAAAGAATATAATGCAAAGATAAGTTTCATGACCTAGTCTATAAGGTCTGATAGTTGATAGGGTAGTGAAAAGAGGTTAAAGCATAGTACAAACAATAATTCTACAAGGAATAGTTGAGAGATTAGTTGGACAGTGAGTTTAGTGGTCTTGCCCTAAAAGCTATTTGGATAGTGGGTCCTTTTGTCTTCTATAACTCCTAACAGGGTTGGCACAACTTGTAATAGGTTTTGAATATCCTAACAGGGATTCAAAGTCTCCTAATAGGGACTCTTATGTATTAAATGTGTTTATAGACTCCTAATAGGATCCATCCTCTAATAAGGAATATATATATCAGTATATCTTTCTGGGCATCACTCCCACTAGGATTTTCCCTCTGACCAAGGGTTTCCCTAGTTAACAAATATGGTGTAGTTGTGTATGTGCATCTTGTTATGGTTGCTGTTTACTTTGATTGAATGGTTAATATTAATTAAGGTTGATAAATTTTTTAATTGGATAACTGATTCACACCCCCCCCCCCCCCTAGTTATCTTGGTGGACTATTGTTTCTAACAAGTATATGGTGTGGATGCTATTATGCCTTTGGAATTAGGAATATCTTCTCTTCAAGTCTCTTTTCATGAAATTATTGACAATGAGAGATTTAGAAAATAATATTTACAAGGATAAGAAGTATTAGCTTTCCTATTGGTGATCTTGTTCCATAAAAAAAATAGTGAATTGTTAATGCTCTACTAGATAAAATGAGAAAATTTAGTTCTAATTGGTTAGGCCCTTTTGTGTTTACTAAAGTTTATGATTCTAGTGCATACAAGATTGTTGATATGGATAGTCTTCTCCTCAAGGAACCTATTAATATTATGTATCTTTGTTGTTATTATGTGTAATTTATCTTTCTTGTTATACTTATGTTTCTCCCAATTGAACATTCATTATATTTTATTGGTGTGTAATGTTTAGATTATCAAAATGTTACTATATAAATATTGGTATTCTATCTATTCATGTTATTTTTATACAACTAAATAAAACATTAATCATAGAAATAACAGTTTCTCATATATATTAATTGTTGGAAATATTCAAGACTATGTTAAGTTACTAAGAGGGGAGGGGTGAATTAGTGACTTCTAAAAATTTAACAATTTCAATTCTTAATCCAATAATCCAATTAGTAATTAATTTGCCACATATAATCTAATTGCATGAATGAGAAACTAAAAATGTGAAAGCATCTATAACATATTGACACAAAGATTTGGTGACCCAAATACCTTCCAAATAGAAAGCAAAACTAGGGTGGGGACGATACCCACAAACTTTAGTACTGCAGCATAAAGTTGGCCTGTTAAGGCTTACATTAATAGCTTTTGATGATCTTCCCTATTAGGAGCAATTAGGATTGCTAGGTCCACCTTATGAGAGGATTTACAAACATGTGCACTTGGTAAAGAGATTTATGAAAGACTGTTAAGTGTACCTTGTTAAAGGATTTTGACTGGTCCACCTATTAGGATGAAGCCATAGTAGATCTTTGATTTGCAACTGGGTTTGCTAAAAGAGATTCCTTTGTGTACTGATCACCTTTCTATGATAGATATGTCTCTACTACTCCTTAGGTTACTATGGCATTTACAATTCGCTCTCTTTTTTCTTTATTTATAACTTTAACTTTTGTATCCACTTTCATATTACATCCATGCATATACAATGATATGGTATTGTTGACTCTTGATTTAATAGAGTTTGAATAACTAGGTATGCAAGGAAATAATACATCTATGGGTAGCTATCTCCAATAATAGACACAATTCACCAAGAACCTGGACCCACTATAAGGCTACACTCCTTCACTTCAAGCTCTGCAAAACCTAGGCAGGTGAATCTCTTAAGATCTAATTATGTGACCAATGCAATGAGCATAATTAGGATCTAGGATAATAGATGAAACCCCTAAATCTTCTATACTTAACCAAGAAATCACAAGCATGAAACAACTAATAGCATGACTCATGAAACCGGTAAGCTAAGTGAGGGTTAGACTTTGAATAACTTTCAACATGAAAAAGAAAAGATGATTTAATATGTTGATATCAACAAGACTTAGGTATGAACAATAAAACTGAATGATCCTACAATTGAGTAGTGCCTTATCCATTGGCAAATTACATGAATTACAACCATACATCTCCTAGAAATCTTTGACATAATTCCTACATCAAGATCCTTGATCTATCTTTCACCTTGTGAATAGACATTTGTTTCAAAATAAATCTCATACTTAGGCTATCCCATCATGAAATCTTCAAATGCTATGATAAACATCAAGTAATTACATGGATCTTTGTTCCATTAGCAAGATACTTCAATCACATGCATTTCTAAACAAAATACAACCTAGTTTATGTTGTTTGTTCACAAACTAGAAAAGATTACGAATCCATGAACAAGAGACAAGATTCAAATTGAATTTAAAACCCTTTGCTATGTTTTATTCATTCTCCTTGAAAAAAAATACATGAAAGATGTACAGGAACAACTCAAAAATCACCTAACAAATGAGAACTAACTACATAAAGCTTAAACCGGTGTTCATACAAGAAGAAATTTTGAAGAATGGTATCTTAGTAGTGAGTCAATTTTCTTCTCAAAACTGGAACCCCTCTAATGAGAAAGAAAGAGAATGATATAGACAAGAAGTGAATTCCTAGATCTAATCTAAAGACAACATGTGTCCACTTGAAATTCCCTCCTTTACAGTGAAAAGAATCTCTATAATCTCTCTCTACAACTGATAAATCAAATCCTTGATCATTTTTTGCTTTCTAACTAAAAATTGGAGTCAAATTATACTACAATGGCATAATATCCTCAAAATTGATCCAATAGACCTTTTACCAAGTGTTTTTACCAAGCCTATAACTGCATTTCCAATTTTTGATAATTTCACTGAGAAGGCCCAAATTTTACTTTTTTGGCTGTAACTCAAACTAGTGAATTCCTATGCAAAAACTAATCTCATAATCAGAAAGTTCATCTTCTCCTAGTTTCAGTGATATATAATATTCCTATATTTTCCTCTTAGAAACCCTTGAATCTCAATTTGAAAATGATACCCCCTGGCATAAAACTTTGTCTGCAACTTGAATTTTCAAAAATTTAAAATTTCTCTAAAGTCTACACTTTAGAAAATAACCTTCTGAATTTAAAATCTTCTGAACATGCAAATTCCTTTTGAAAATAATTTAAAATTATTTTATACCATTTGCATTTTCTACCCTCACCCTTCAATTTTGGGGTCAAACCTAGTTTGACTAGCTACCACATGGTAGTGTTCGATTGGCTAACCTCCAGCACCACATCATCATAGCCCTAGGCACCCTACCACATGGTGCTTCCCCACTTGCCCACTTCACTTAAAAGTTAGGCAACTTACCCAAGCGAGGAAGGGCCCACCATAGGATTTGTCCATGGGTCGGCATCTTAAGCCTCTACCTTGATCTTGCCATGTCATCATATTTGGGACCCCCTACCACTTGTCACTTCCCTGCTTGCCCACATTATTTAACTACCTTGCAACTTTGTTTTGCGGGCAAGTACCAGCCCTTTGATGTGACCACGTGTCATGATTGTGTGCATTCCTTCCACATCAGCTCACATGCATCTTTGTTTTAAATTTCTCTGAGGCTCAAAATTTGAGGTCCTTTGACTGGCCAAACACAAGCCCACCATCCATATGTGGCTTCCAAAAGCCCATGTCTTTAAGACAGTACGAGTGTAGAGTGCTTTTGTATTTAAATAGCTGAAAAGTTACCCACACAGGCAATGTGGGACAAACCTAGATTTTGAAACTCTCCAATTTAAAAAGACATTCATGAAATTTCAAGAAAACCTTTTACTCCTCCTTTAAGACAATGTCTCTTCCATGGTTTTTAATCATATATAGAGCCAAACAATCCCTTTTCCCAACTTATGGGTGAAAATTTTAGTTGTGATTTTGGAGCTTTCTGTAGGTGGATTTTCTCAGCATTGTTGGTGTGTCATAGTCTTCAATTTTTTTGAAGCAACCTCCTCTATTTCAAATGATAACTATGACGCATTAGAAGCAACCAAGCAAATGAAGAGGGATTGGCTCTGGAGGAAACCGTCAGTGGTGCTTATATTTGAACCATAAGTTGCTAACATTTGATATCAAGAGATTCTTCATAAGTTGAACCTACAACATGACTCTTTTCTCCCATGTGATTTCCTTGCCGTGAGAAGTCACTTTGTAACTACCTTCTTCCATCTGGATTTTACAGATTTCCATTGCTATTTACTTTGAAGCATTTACAATGCAATCTATATACTACGAGTTCTTCCTTTCAAATTCTTCTATTTTTCCTTTGAAACCGCCTTGTTCTATTTTAGCCAATGCCCTGTGCAGTGAGTCCTCTACCTCTAACATGGAGTTTCTTGCTTGGCATGGGCTGGTTTTTACTTTCATACACTGCACTCTCCCCATTATGCATGTTCTGCTTCACTTCACGTTGCCTTGCCTTTGAATTATGCATGGAAAACTTTGAAAATTTGTGGTTCCCCTGCTTACAACTTTGCATCTCCTCTTTCTCTATTTCATCCTATTCCGGCACCTCCCCTGTGATTGGCACTATGCATTTTCCTCCTTAGGCATGGATGTCTTTTAAAAAGTTGCAACTTCTTGCTTAGCATGGGGCTTTTATGCCATTGACTTCTTGCTGGCTACGGCCTTCTCTTTGTCATCTTGTAGCTGAACATATCTCCATGTTCCTTCTTTCGCTTGGCATTGGAAGCCTTGGTTAAAATGTCAGTATCCTCCTTTATGGTGTGATCTATTTTTGTCAATGGGTGGGTCATTATCTCTTGCTTTGGTGTTGACATCCTATGTGTGGATTCATTGGTAATTGGCAACTTCTTTTTGCAAGGTGTGGAATTCCATTCAAACTCATGACATCATTCAATGCTAATCAAAAGTACAAAAATGAAAGCCAGACAAGAGGATGTTATTTCAAACCTAAGACTTGGGGGTAGGAGCTATGAAAATTCCCACAATGAGATAAGAGGAATAACTAATCATGTAAGCATGATGACAATACACCCCAACAACCTTGATATAACACACAATACACATGTGATTTTATCCTATCCTTGGAGAAGCACTTATCAATCAATGGAAGATTATTCAAAATGCTCTTCTCCCCATGTGCGACTTGAATAGAAAATTCTTCAATACTGGCCTTCACAGCTTCATGTTCTTGAGAACTCAAGCTGATTAGATGCTTCTCAAGTTATGGAAATTCTTAATTGGAACATAATGAGTCACAAGACCAGTTGTAACCATCTCTGGCCCATCAAATCATGCTCCTATTAATGCTAAATATTCCCCCAGATGTCCACACCATATTGTGCATCACGTATTTACTTGAGTCATTGAGGTATAAAAAATAAATTATGTTTCAAATAAATGGCTTGTAATTATGTTGTTTTTGTACAACTTATAATCAAATTTTATTTTCAAAGAGGGTTAATTTGTTTAGACGAAAGCTCAAAATCCATTCGTAAAATGGATGTGCCTTTAGAAATACCCTCTAAAACCTTTGGCATGAGATAAATGTTGTAGGCTTTTCATTCGAAGATGTGATTCCTCATTGAACTACAAACTTCACACAAAACTCTTCCATCTTGGTAATTATAGCTTTATTATGTGGTGCTTCATTCAAACTATAAATCCAAAAGCTCATGCCAAGGATACAACTAAGAAGAATACTATGATGATGCTCATCAATACATCACACTGCCTGAAAGAGGTCTTTTAATATCATCACAAAATTTTCCTCTTGAAAATGGTTTCCAACATCAATATTATTAAGCTCTTATATGAAATGATCAAAAATTTGTGTAATTCCCCTCTTTAAATTGTTTTTACTCCCCGCGAGTTCCATCAATATGATAAAATTAGCCAAACCCCAAAGTGGGTCCGGCTAAAAATTTTTTTTTTTCCAAACAACTGAGTTCTCAAACAGACCTACTAATCATCTAACATTGATTGGATTCAAATTTGATCAATGATCTACCATTAAAAACTCATTTTATCATAAATCTACAAACTTGTTATTTTTAGCCAACAGGGCCTATCGCCTGGCTTTAAAAACTTACCCAAACACCTGACCGAGGTCTGAGATTGGACATATTGATTCTTTGTTCTACATACTCCTACCTTTTTGAATCTCATCTCATGATGAATCCTTAGTCACAAGTTATTGACTGACGAAGTTGCCCTCTTAGAATTGCCTACAAGAAAATATGTTAGAAAACTAGAAATTGCATTTGGTTTTGGCTCTAAAAATTGGGCAAATAGATGTTTGAGGTGATGAAAACTGTGGAATTTTTTCTTTTTTATAAGGAGAATATGAATCTAGGATTTGGGTTCATGATGAATAACTAGGCACAAATGGTGAGCTATCAAAGCAGGCTACTTAGAATTTGTATCTTGGAAACGCTAATAGAAAAGCATTTTTTGCGAATAGAATGGACCTAGGAAAGTATGCAGATGGATTCGTCAAGACTTAAAAATTGGCACACTTGAAGTATTTTTAGAGAAGAATATAGTGGTGCAATCCATTCAAATTCACCTATCATGGATCTCAAGATATGACATCATAAACAAGGGTATTGATCAATCTACATTTCAATACACCAGTGAAACTTTAGAAATTGCATTTGAAATCACGTTTGAAAATTGATCAAACGGATTCATCATATGCTCAAAATTGAAACATAACATGTCTTTGACCTCTGGAATACAATGCAAAAATAATCTTAGTATTTTGGTCAGCTAGGTCAAAATTATAACAAGACAAACAAGGCCTCCCAGAATTCAGAACAAATTGCATTAGCATGACATCAGTAAATGGCCAACTTTGAGGGGTTCAAAACCTAGTCAAATGGACTCAAAATAACTTGAAATCTAAAACATAGGTTCTTAGATATGGACACTAAATACTACCAAAGTGGTGAGTCATGACACATTATTAGGTGCGAGATATTCAGTTACAAACAAGGCCTCCTATTGTTGTTTGACACAGGTGAAAATGCAGATTTGATAATTGCTCAAAACAGGACTTCACGAAATGGCTCAGAATGAAAATTTAACTTCATGAAACACATAGGCATACTAAATGAAAGGTTTTAGAAGCATTAAACACCTCGTATGCATCAAATAGGAAGTCAAGTACATATGTATCAAAAAGCGTTTGTAGGGCTTAATTTTCTCAAAGGTACTCAAAATTGGGGCTTCGATTTTGAGTCCCAATAGTGGCTCTATATGGGGTTGCATGTACCTTGTGGTCATGGAAAATATTTAGATCTTTGGAAGAATCAGACCATTCTCAAAACATCAAAAACTTCTCTCGAACAACTTTATTGAAAGCAAAAACAACTACATCTACTATGTACAAGCGATTACCCTGGGCCACCAAACTTCACCAAAACTTATTACCTCTATCATAAATTTTATTTTCATCTACACTTTCATTAGATAAGCTAGAAATATTATTCATTTCAATCTTGCCAATTGAATTAACATCATGAATCAACTCACTTGGCAAAACTGAATGTAAACCTTGACTTTCATAATGCATATAAAAACTAGATTCACTTTCTTCAACTTGCTTATTATGAAAGTACTGATCAACATACTCACAAATATCAAATTCAAATTGAAACTCTTCTTCATTTAATGAATCATGCATGCTACTAGTCTTCAATATGCAGGCATCATATTCAACTCGAGGAAAGGGATCACACATACCTTTAAATTATGTACCCTTATGTATAACTAGAGTGTATTCAGATAAGTAATCAAATTTGTACTCACAAATGTCATCAATGTCATAATCTGAAAATAATCCACAATCCTTCAATGACTCTTTGAAATCAGTAGATGGATTAATCATCTCATTAGAATGTTCAGCATAAAACTTAGTACAATGTGCATGCTGATTTTCAACAACAACTTCATCTAATACCTTGTCATCTATCTCATTAAATGTAATATTATCATCTTCACCATTGTATTTGGAAGAAGAACAATTTGACTTCTTACAATAGTAGGATAACGTATCATTATTTATACCTAGCTCAACTAAATCTGAAAACTTGAAGTTCTCCTCAAAAAGTGGATTGATAACTCCATGCAATGGTCCTCTTTGGACATTATGACAAAAAATGAGCTGACCATCATCAAGATCATCATCATATGAAATGTTATCAAACACCTTGAAGCTATTACCCAATGTATTGTCACAAAAACTTGCAGCATATGATGAAAACTTAGAATCTTATGAAGACTTGCTTTCTTCTTCGTCTACCACACATATAGTATCAATGATTACATCACCTGCATTACCATGTTTAGGATGACCTCTATGGATTAAGAATGACTCATCACTAAAACCATTATCATATGCTACAACCTCATTGTCTAACATAAAACTTTTTAATAATGTTTCACTCAAAAACTCCATATTCAAACCCATTAGCATCAAATTGATCGCCCATTTATTTATCTTCAAAATTTAAGGACAAATCCCTCTCAAGCTCTTCATATCCAAACTGATTTGTATAACATAAAAACTATGATACATTATCATTTTCAGACTTAGAACAAGAAATCATACTGTTACTTGCATAAGAGCACTCACTTTTGTCATTGCTCTCTTCTTCCCAATCAACATCAGACTCATATAAAGATGAACATGTAATACCATTTTCCTCACTTTGATTCGAGTAACTACTCTCATCATCTACTTCATATGATGTCTCTTGATTATATGTCAAATCATCAATTTTACCTTCATCACTTGAAATATCACTTTCAACTTCCTCTTCCTCATTAAACTTCAAAGTTTACAACATTCTCAACAAAAGGCATATTAACATTAGGAGAAGAAACAACTGAATTTATTTCTTCCATATTTAACTGATCAAGTGAAGTAACTTTGTCATCTGTTGTTGTGATATTATAGACACATGCATTATTTTTAGCAAGAAAAGAATCAGCTCCTCTTTTCAATAGCGAGTCTTCATCTGCACATGTTTTTACTTCTCAACTTTCGAGATTACTTACAATAGTAGGGATGCCAATTTGTTGATCTAGAATTAAACATTCTTTATGATAGTGACTTGTCTTTTGCACCTCATCTTACCAAAAAACATTCCTAGAGAAATGACTCCTAGTTAAGCCATATTTCATTTTGTTTTCAATCTCTATTGCCATCATGAATGCTTGATGCAAAGTCTTAGGTTCTTTATCTCTAATTAGATAACTTATCTTTTTATCAAATGCTTCAAGATAAACCACTAGACACACTTGATCATCCAGCTTACATTTCTCAGGGATCTCATTCAAGGTTCTTGCAAATCTGATATTAAATTAAGGAACAAGTTCATCATTCTCAATATGAATCCTTAAAAATTTACCATATGAATTAGATATACTTACCCTTTCTCCAAATTTCTCCATGAAGGCTAAATGCAACTCACTCCAAGATGAAATAGAATATGCTAGTAGAAAAGAAAACCAGTCTCTAGCATCACCTTCCAAAGTTTGAACAAATAATTTCATGTGCACATCCTCATGAGCAATCTCATAGTCAACCATCAAATCACTAAATAACTCAACATGATGAGTAGCTAAAACAAGATGTTTCCCACTAAACTTAGGCAATTTATTTCTAACATCATTAGGAATTACATTTTGGAAGCCATGGATGCCACTGAAATTTAATGGCATATACCACTTGGTAGAAATAGATCTAAAAATTTTATTGATAGGCTACATACTAGATGAAAGGAAACTTGACATTCTTCAAATATTTGAAACTCATTCACCCATAATAAATCTCAGATTTACAACTTGCAATGGATCTATACAACCTTCTACCATATAAATCTCTTCAAATACACTTCACAAACTTAAATACAACAAGATGAAACTCAATCCAATGAAGTGTATGAAACTTGTCAAACTATTCTCCTCTTCTTAGTGTTGAAAATCACTTGATGGAGAACACACACCTTTAACAATCAACTTTCATGAAAAGATAATAAATGAAAACAAAAATACCTCAAGACCCGGATGATTGAAATTTCTTTTTCCACTACTTACAATAGTAGACCCAAAATCTTATCAATTATTTATTGAACTTTTTGAAGCAGCACATCACAAATCTTACCAACCATTTGAATGTTTCAACCTCTTCAAATCTACTCTTCTCCTCTAGCAACTAATCACAATTCATGTATAGAACTACACTGGTATAGAGATTAACTTCGAGTCACCACTCACATTAAGTGAGACATGAATTGTATTAGTCTTAAAGATACCACAAATTTATTTGAAACAATAGCAGATAGAAGACACCTCTTCAGATTTACCTTGAATTTGAAACCTCTATACAAAGTTGAAACATATCTTTCTTAACTCTAAAATTACAATAGCAGCTCACACCAAATTGAACTAATTGAAGGCATACTCATTTCTCACAACAATTTACATCCAATTTAAGAACTACTACTGTAAGAGAATAAAGCTTATTGGGGAACACAAAAGTTTAGCAAGAAAATGGACTAAACACATCAACTTACTACTATATAAAAACTTCCTCCATGTCATTCCTTCTATTGTGTTGAATCCCTTTAAATTCTCAAGGTTTATCTATCATGAATCTCGACACAATTCCCCAATAGGGTCACCATTTTGTTGGCTCCTAATTTAACAGAGTTTGAATAACTAGGTATGCAAGGCAATAATGCATCTATGGGTAGCTATCTCCAATAATGGACACAATTCACCAAGAACTTAGGCCAACTATAAGGCTACACTCCTTCTTCACTTCAGGCTCTACAAAACCTAGGTGGGTGAACCTCTTAAGATCTGATTATGTGACCAGTGCAATGAGCATAATTAGGATCTAGGATAATAGATGAAACCCCTAAATCTTCTATACTTAACCAAGAAATCACAAGCATGAAATAGCAAATAGCATGACTCATGAAACTGGTAAATTAAGTAAGGGTTAGACTTTAAATAACTTTCAACATAAAAAGGAAAAAGATGATTTAATATATTGATATCAACAAGACCTAGGCATAAGAAACAAAACTAAATGATCTTGCAACTGATCAGTGCCTTATCCATTGGGCAATTACATTAATTACAACCATACATCTCCTTGAAATCTTTGACATAATTCTTACATCAAGATCCTTGATCTATCTTTTACCTTGTGAATAGACATTTTCTTCAAAATAAATCTCATACTTAGGCTATCCCATCATGAAATCTACAAACCCTGTGATAAACATCAAGCAATTACAGGGCTCTTTGTTCCATCAGCAAGATGCTTCGATCACATACATTCCTAAACAAAATACAACCTAGTCTATGGTCTTTGTTCACAAACTGGAAAAGATTACAAATCCATGAACAAGAGACAAGATTCAGACTAAATTTAAAACCCTTTGATATGTTTTATTCATTCTCTTTGAAAAAAAATACATGAAAGATGTACAAGAATGACTCACAAATCACCTAACAAATGAGAACTATTTGCATAAAACTTAAACTATTGTTCATACAAGAAGAAATGTTGAAGAATGGTATCTTAGTAGTGATTCAATTTTCTTCTCAAAACTAGAACCCCTCTAATGAGAAAGAAAGAGAATGATATAGATAAGAAGTGAATTCCTAGATCTAATCTGAAGATGACATGTGTCCACTTGAAATTCCCTCCTTTGCAATGAAAAGAATCTCTCTAATCTCTCTCTACAACTGATAAATCAAATCCTTGATCTTTTTTTCTTTCTAATTGAAAATTGGAGCCAAATTATACTAGAATGGAATAATATCCTCAAAATTGATCCAATAGACCTTTTACCAAGTGTTTTTACCAAGCCTATTACTGCATTTCCAATTTTTGCTCATTTCATTGAGAAGGCCCAAATTTTACATTTTTGGCTATAACTTGAACCAGTGAATTCCTATGAAAAAACTAACCTCATAATCAGAAAGTTCATCTTCTCCTAGTTCCAGTGATATATAATATGCCTATATTCACCTCTCAGAAATCCCCTAAATATCAATTTGAAAATGATACTGCGTTGGTATAAAACTTTGTGAGCAACTTGAATTTTCAAAAATTTAAAATTTCTCTAAAGTCTACACTTTAGAAAATAACCTTTTGAATTTAAAATCTTCTAAATATGCAAATTCCTTTTGAAAATAATTTAAAATTATTTTATACCATTTGAATTTTTTGTCCTCAACCTTCAATTTTGGGGACCAACCTAGTTTGACCAATTGCCACGTGGCAATGTTTGATTGGCTGACCTTTGGTACCATGTCATCATAGGCCTGGGCCCACTGCCATGTGGCACTTCCCTACTTGCCCACTTTTCTTAACTATCAGGAAACTTCCCCTAGTAGGGAAGCACCCACCACAAGATTTGTCCATGTGTCAACATCTTAAGCCTCTGCCTTGATCTTGCCACGTCATTATTTTTGGGACATGTTGTTGCTTGTTGCTTCCCTGCTTGCCTACATTATTTAACTACCTCACAACTTTATTTTGTAGGCAAGCACCATCCCTCCAATGTTGCCACATGTCACAATCATGTGCATCCCTTCCACATCATCTCACATGCATCTTTGTTTAAAATTTCTATAGGGCTCAAAATTTGAGGTCCTCTGGCCGGCTGACCATGGGCCCCACCATGCATACATGGCTTCCAAAATCCCATGTCTTTACAACACTATGAGTGTAGAGTGCTTTTGTATTTAAACAACTAAAAAGTTACTCACATAGGTAATGTGGGAGAAACCTAGATTTTGAAACTCTCTAGTTTAAAAAGACATTCAGGACATTTCAAGAAAACTCTTTACTCCTCCTTTAAGACAACGTCTCATCCATGGTTTTTAATCATATACAGAGCCAAACAATCCCTTTTCCTAACTTATGGGTCAAAAATTTAGTTGTGATTTTGGAGCTTTCTGTAGGTGGATTTTCTCCACGTTGATGGTGTGTCATAGTCTTTGATTATTTTGAAGCAACCTCCTCTATTTTGGATGATAACCATGATGCATTAGAAGCAACCAAACAAATGAAGAGGGATTGGCTCTGGAGAAAACCATCAGTGGTGCTTGTACTTGAGCCATAAGTTGCTAATGTTTGATATCAAGAGATTCTTTATAAGTTGAACCTGCAACATGACTCTTTTCTACCATGAGATTTCCTTGCCATGAGAACTCACTTTGTAACTACCTTCTTCCATATAGATTTTATAGATTTCCATTGCTATTTACTTTGAAGCATTTACAATGCAATCTATATACTATGGGTTCTTCCTTTCAAATTCTTTTGTTTTTCCTTTCAAGTCATCTTGTTCTATTATAGCCAATGCCCTGCGTAGTGAGTCCTCTACCTCGAACATGGAGTTTCCTGCTTGGCGTGGGCTGGTCTTTACTTTCATATGCTGCACTCTCCCCATTATGCATGTTTTACTTTACTTCACATTTCCTTGCCTTTGACTTATTCATGGAGAACTTTGCAAATCTACGGTTCCCCTACATACAACTTTGCATCTCCTCTTGCTCTGTTTTGTCCTATTCTGGCACCTCCCTTATAGCTGCTACTATGCATTTTCCTCCTTAGGCATATATGTCTTTTAAAATTTTGTGACTTCTTGCTTAGCATGGGGCTTTCATGCCATTGACTTCTTATTGTTTGCAGCCTTCTCTTTGGCATCTTGCAACTGAACGCATCTCCATGTTCCTTCTTTCGCTTGGTGTTGGAAGCCTTGGTTAAAATGTCAGTATCCTCCTTTATGGCATGATCTCTTTTTGTCAATGCATGGGTCATTACCTCCTACTTTGGTGCTGCCTTCCTATGTGTGGATTCCCTAGTAATTGGTGGCTTCTTTTTGTAAGGTGTGGCATTCTATTCAAACTTGTGACTTCATCCAACTTTGCTTTCTTCCTTTCAATAGAGCATTTTGGTGTAGTCTCAAGGCATAGAACCATGGAAATATAACTTCATACCAACCAATGCTAATAAAAAGCACAAAAATGAAAGCCATATGAGAGGATGTTATTTCAAACCTAAGACTTGGGGGTAGGAGCTGTGAAAATGCCCATAATGAGATAAGAGGAATAACCAATCATGTAAGCATGATGACAATATGTCACAATAGCCTTGATATAATGCACAATACACACATTATTTTATCCTATCCTTGGAGAAGCACTTATCAATCAATGGAAGATTATTCAAAATGCTCTTCTCCCCATGTGCGACTTGAATGGAAAATTCTTCCATACTGGCCTTCGCAACTTCATGTTCTCCAAAACTCAAGCTGATTAGATCCTTCTCAAGTTATGGCAATTTCTTAATCGAAACATAATGAGTCACCAAACTATTGCAACCATCTCTGCCCCATCAAATCATGCTCCTGTTAATGCTAAACATTCCCCCAAATGTCCATGCCATATTGTGCATCATGTATTTACTTGAGTCATTGAGGTACAAAAAATAAATCATATTTTAGATAAATGGCTTGTGATTATGTTGCTTTTGTACAACTTATAATCAACATTTATTTCAAAGAGGGTTAATTTGTTTAGATGAAAGCTCAAAATCCATTCCTAAAATGGATGTGCCTTTGAAAATACCCTCTAAAACCTTTGGCATGAGATAAAAATTGTAGGCTTTTCATTAGAAGATGTGATTCCTCATTGAAGTGCAAACTTCACACAAAACTCATCCATCTTGATAATTAAAGCTTTATTATGTGGTGCTTCATTCAAACTGTAAATCCAAAAGCTCATGCCAAGGATACAACTAAGAAGAATACCATGATGATGCTCATCAATAGATCACACCAACTGAAAGAGGGCTTTTAATATCATCACCAAATTTTCCTCCTAAAAAGGGTTTCCAACATCAATATTATTAAGCTCTTATATGAAATGATCACAAACTTGTGCAATTCCCCTCTTTAAATTGTTTTCACTCCCCAGGAGTTCTATCAATCTAATAAAATTAGCCAGACCCCAAAGTGGGTCCAGCTAAAAAAAATTCATTTCAAAACAACTAAGTTCTCAAACTAACCTACTAAGCATCCAAAATTGACTAGATTCAAATTTGATCAATGCTCTACCATTAAAATCTCATTTTATCATTAATCTACAAAGTTGTGATTTTTAACTAATAGGGCATGTTAGTTGGCTTTATAAACTAACATAAACACCCGACCAAGGTCTAAGATTGAACATATTTATTCTCTATTTTGTATACTCCTACCCTATCAAATCTCATCTCATGAAGAGTCCTCAGTCAAAAGGTATTGACTGATGAAGTTGCCCTCTCAGAATTGCCTGTAAAAAAACGTGTTAGAAAACTAGAAATTATGTTTGGTTTTGGCTCTCAAAATTGGGCAAACAGATGTTTAAGGTTACAAAAACTAGGGAATTTGTTCTTTTTCATGAGGAGAATATGAATCTAGGATTTGGGCTCATGATGTATAACTAGGCAAAAATGGAAAGCTATCAAAGTAGGCTACTTAAAATTTGTATCTTGGAAACACTGACAGAAAAGCATTTTTTGCGAATGGACCTGGGAAAGTATGCAAATGGATTCGTCAAGACTTGCGAGTTGGAAAACTTGAAGTATTTTTAGAGGAGAATACAATGTTACAACCCATTTGACTTCACCTATCATCGATCTCAAGATATGACATCACAAATAGGGGTACTAATCAATCTACATTTCAAGACACTAGTGAAACTTTAGAAATTGCATTTGGAATCACATTTGAAAACTGATCAAACAGATTTTTCATATGCTCAAAATGGAAACATAACATGTTTTTGACCTCAAGAATGAAATGAAAAAATAACCTTAGTATTTTGGTCAACTAGGTCAAAATTATTACAAGTCAAATAGGGCCTCTCAGAATTCAGAACAAATTGCATCAATATGACATCAGTAAATGGCCAACTTTGAGGGGTTCAAAACCTAGTCAAACAAACTCAAAACAACTTGAAATCTGAAACATAGGTTCTTAGGTATGGAAATTAAATACTCCCAAAGTGGTGGGTCATGTCACATTAATGGGTGCAAGATATTCAATTGCAAACAAGGCCTCTTGTTGCTATTTGACACAGGTGAAAATGTAGATTTGATAATTGCTCAAAACAGGACTTCACAAAATGGCTCAGAATGACAACTTAACTTCATGAAACACATAAGCATATTGAATGAAAGGTGTTAGAAACATTAAAAACCTTGTATGCATCAAATAGGTGGCTAGGTACATGTGCATCAAAAAGCATTTGTAGGGCTTAATTTTCTCAAAGCTACTTAAAATTGGGGCTTCAATTTTGAGTCCCAACAGGTACAATACATTACATATATATACCATTCCAAATTTCATAATTACAAATTTGGCCATGATACAAGTTAACAAAAATATTACAAATTCAGCACACATGAAGATACTCAAGTTTTGAAGACTAACTTGGTGAGGTTTTGATAGTCAACATCCACTATCAATGCTTGGCATTGTCATGCACTTGGTAGATGTAGAAGTTTGGTCCATACTGATCACTTTCAAGTAGTCTTGAACTTGGTATGCACTAGTGAGTTGGTAGATATTGTGCAACTCAACAAACACTAAATTTCTTGGTTAGCATAGAGTAGCTTGGTTAACATTGGCTTCGCATCACATGAACTATGAACTCGGTAGATATTGCAATGCTCGGTAGCCATTGATAAACTCAACGTTTACTAAAATGAATAGTTTAAGCTATTAGACTTCACACTAACTAAATCTACTTGGTAACCACTAGAATTTTTCCAAAGGACTCGGTAGTAACTGTGGAACTCGATGGCTACTGAATTACATGGAAAACACTATGTTGGTCTGATTTTTCACAATGCAGAGATTAAGGGAAAATTTAGTGAAAAATCATTTAAGTTTTTAAATGTTGTAGATTTGGGTTTTGTTCCTTGTATTTTCAAATCCTTAGATTTGCCCTAGTTTTGAAAAAACCTTGAAAATATTCTCAGAAAAATGTTTTTGGTATATTTTCCACAAAGGGAGGGGCTTGCGCAAGCATGGGTTCATATTTTAAATCTTATGTGGCCGTGCTTGGTATGAAAATTGCTTAATCATTTTTTTTGAAAATGCCTCTGATAATGCAAAGTTGTTACAATCATTGATCTTGTTTAGATCAACGGGAATCGCATGCCCACAATTTCAAGATGCAAGGGTTTTAAATAATGTAGGCATGCGACTTGGTGACACGTAGCCTTTACATTCCTAAATTCCAATGAATCATAAATTGTTAGGAACTTTTGTAGGTTTGTCAGTACTTTTGCAGACGTTCTAATTTTTTGATGATATCATTGATGGATTCACATGTAGAGATATGTATTTTATCACCAAGAAGTGTCAACCATTCATTTCATTTGAATCAAGGGCTAGCACTTTCCTACAAGAAGGAGATGCTCGTCAGATATATAATGCAGGGAAGCAAAAATTGGACAAGTGGCAAGGTCTGACAATATGGACCCACCTTTCTCAAGGATGGATGTCTTTCGTGGCAAGTGTCAGATGATTTGGGATGATCAGAGACTTTGATTTGTCATTTTGGCCAATGTGGTGATAAGGATGTGAAGTTTCTATAACCATTGATCTATCAAATATCAAAGGCCAACACATGCCTATAATTTGAAGATGCACAAGATTTAAATAATACGGGCAAGCAAATTTTTGATGTGTGGCAAGGTGGGGTCAGATAGTTTTAATTGTATGATGCAATGTGCCACACTGTAAATGATTGTTGACCTATACTGCCAGATATGCCACTGGAGAAGTTTGACTATTGAATGGAAATGACGTCTTATTAGTTGTAGATCTTTCAAAGATTTATGGTTAGTGCAATCCTGCATTATGAAGCTACAAGTAAGATAAGAAAAGTGAGAATGCACCTTTGTGACATGTGTCACAGTGGGGCTAGATTATGAAAAATGTAGAAGTCACGCCATGTGGTCTACCACTTGTACTTAGCTGGAGCTACTTATGATGTGTGCTCGAAAGGTGTCAGAAATAAATACAATAGTTAGAACACACACATTAAAAGTAGTCATGTCATTGGCCCAAGTGGATGATGTAAGCATAGAATGAAGAGTTGTTTCTGATCATTGATCCTTGTCCTAATCAACGAAAGGTGCTTCCTCATATTTTGAATTTCAGTGAAGTTTAAACAAAGTGGGAATGAACCCTACAGACACGTGTCCATGGTGACATCTAAAGTTTTTTCTTAGATGCCCTATAGGGTAGAATCAGTATCGCCGTTGATCTTTTGAAGATTGATGACTGGTGCAAGCCCACAATTTGAAAATGCTCCCTAGATAAGGAAAGCGAGAATGCGCCAGCATGACATGTGAATTGAATGATGCCAAGTACTTGCTTACTCAAAAGAAGATATGGGATTTGCTGGTGTGGATTGTTGTCAGATGGCATGAGCTCATATGGCAGTTTCTTATTGGTTAGTATAGTTGACTGGTTTTTATTAGAAAGTGGATTAGTCTGATCGTCGATCTTGTCTTGATCAATGAATGATGCTTCCCCGCAATTCTAAGATGCAAGAAATTTAAATAATGTAGGGAAGCAAAATTGTGACACGTAGCATTGTTTTAAAAGCCGTAAAGCTTGTTGTTTTTTAAATCAGAACCATTTGATTTGGTAAAAATCTATGAATGGGATTCAAACTTGGGTGCAAATTGGAGGTAACAGTTACTAAGAGTAAATATGATTTAGACCTTATGCGTGTGATTTCAATGTATGAAAAGAGCCCATGATTTCACCATTAATGAACCACAAAAGCACAGAGAGATCAGGGCATACAAAATTTTTAGAGCTAGGGCATGAAATTCTTAGTTAACACTCTAGTAAAATTGTAGAAGATATCACATAGTGTAGAAGCGTGAATTTTGGCGGGTAAGTAATTTCTAACTTTCTAAGAAAATTTAAAGTATCTGCTATTGTAAAATTCCTAGGGCTTATTCAAAATGCCTCCCCAAAAAGAGTTTACTAGGCAAATAGATTATTTGAAATGTTTTATGCATGATGACTTTCTTCAACAATTCCCCTTATCAGTGCATGAAATAACTAAAGGGAGGGAACTCATTCTGAAACATCCTAGAGTAGTTGTAGCAGAAGGTTTTTATGACAAAGCTAATTGGGTAAGAGATGCCTAGGTTTCCATGGGGGGTCTAGAGTTGTTTAAGAAATGGTTTTCAGAGAAAAAATTGGACACTCCTATGAGCAATGTTTGGGAGGTTGATATTGGTAAATTAACAGTCCCCAAAGTTTCCTTTGATAGTGATTTATTGATGGATCTGGCAAAGAAATATGATCCAATTACCGAGTGGGTAAAAAACCATGCTGGAGTAAATCTGTTTAGGGTTTCTCTTGAATTATTTAGTGAGGTTTTTAACATAAATCCCAATCATGTTGTGCATGAAAATATTGACATAGATGACCTTTTGGCAAGGTATGATGCACAAAGAATTTACTTAAGAATAGGGACACTGCAAGAGCATGCTGCTAAAATTGGTACTTTGCCTATGATTATAGCCAGTACCCCAGAGCCATTGTTGAGAAGACATTTCGACCTAAGAGCTCAAGCACTGTATTTTTCTCTTTGCAAGATTTTTGAGATAGATGAAGGTGATCAAATTCCAAGTTTATTGTCCTTATAATGGCTCAAACCCTTCAATTTGGAATCAGTACTATTTTGGATTTTTCTACTTTTCTTGCAAAAGAAATTCACAATGGCCTAGTGGGGGGAAAAGTAGACAAACCATTCTGTTAGTATTCATTGCTTATGCATGTATGCTTATACAAGGGATTCACCTTTTTCTCCAAAGGTATGAAGCTAGAAACAACTAGGGATGGGGAGAGGAATCTAGTGTAGCTATGGAGTATAGATATGACTTCAGAAGCTACATATGCCAGTTATGTGAGATTTGATAGATGCTTTGCTTCGAACCTTAGGTTGCTTTTGAAAGGTGACAACCCCAAAATTCCACGAGCATTGTTGGAATTGGTTATACCTAAAGACCATGCACAATGACTATTGGTTAGTCATAATTGGGGGGATATAATCCCCTATAATGTTTCGACTATGATAAGGGTATATGGTTTTGTAGGAAAGCCACATGTGTTGCCTTTTCATGTTCCCTTGAAGATAGGGATTGATGAGCTCTTATGGCAGATAGGCACTGTAGATGAGAGTGAATTATTTAAGAAGGGTGCTTTCTTTCCAATTGTTACTATAGTGCATGATTTTGTCTTTGTCAAAAAAGGGTGGAAGCACTTGAATTTGTTTTTGGATAGATATAACATGGTAGAGTCTCACACCAGATTCATTGAACCTAAAGGATTCTATGACCTTTTAAGAGAAAGGGTGAAAGCTTCTGATATGGTACATTAAATTTACTATCCAAAAGATATAATCAGAAATATCTTCACATTGCAGGAACAAGAATTGAGGAAAGAGAAATGGATAGTTTTCAGTAAGACCCTGGAATTCATTAATGCTTTTGACCCCCAGTATGACCCATTGAAAGAAAAGAAATACTGTGGAGCTAAAATACAAGCATTAATGAATAATTTTGTCATAATAATTCAAACCATGAATGAAAAGAAAGCTATGTATGTTGAGACACATCCAGACAAGGCTGCAGAAGTACAAAGAAGAAATAAGTAGTAGAAATGTGGTAGCTCCTGGCCAATATACATTGTAGAAAAGGGCAGGTTATGTCATGATTCAAAATCTGCAACAAGAACCCCCTCATCAGAAGCCAAGGTCAAGAAGTCCATCTGCAGCCAGCTCTCCAAAAAAGGCAAATATTAGAGCAGGGTCTTCTTCTTCTCAAAAGGAACAATGCTCCCCAAGCCAGTCCCCAATCCAGATAGATGATGAAGCATCTCTAAGGGAACAACTTAGAAAAATGGGTGGAGAAGGGGATGTGATTGTCACTTCTACATACCTAGATGTTGGAGAGCCACAAGAACCTCCTACACCTTCCTTGGACCTAACCATTGCTGATTACCAAGGTAAGGAAATTGACCCAATAGTTGCCTAGGCTTCTGAAAGATTTATTAATGATTAAAATTTTGTAAGATCTAGGGCTTTTGCTCAAATTTTGTGGATATTAAATATGGGAAATTTTGAGAAAGCCTATGAGAAAATAAAGGCTGAGCAACAAGATAAACCTGACCTAGTTATTAAGGGAGAGGTGAAATAATTTTTTTTGAATGATTTTGCCTAGTTTACTCCTGAAGCTGGGAGGAAAATAGTTAGACAGTCAAGAGTCCTCCTTCTTCCAGAATGGGATTTTTATTCAGTAAGGAAGCAGAAGGATGTTCAACTAACAACTACTAAAGAAATATTATAGGCCCATAGAGGAGTTACATTAAGTGATGACCACCAAGCCCTTGTTATATGGTCGATGGAAAAGAGGGAAAATACCAGGATGCATGAGATTCCCACTACAGAGCATACTGGTACATTGACAGTATACAAGGCTGGTGAGGTAAGTAGTAAGAAAGTAATTGGGATGGCATCAAAGATGCTAAAATTTGGCGACGTAGTGTCTGGCCAAGAAGAAGAAAATTTTTCCCAACTCAATGCTAGATTTGAGGAGGTATTGAAAGCATATGAGGAGAGGGGTATGCAAATATAGTCATTGGAAAATAAAGTAGCCCAAATGGAGAAGATTCTAGGGAAAAGAAAATTAGGAGAGACTAGTAAACCCAAAATTGAATACCCCCCAAGGCCACCTATTGAACCTTTCAAATCCGATCCAATCATTGAGATACCTGATACTTCAGAGAGGCCTCAGTTTTATACTACAGATGATTTTGAAGAGGAGAATAATAAGTTGTATGCAATACATGTAGAGCTTAACAATCAGCATGAAGAAAAATTGAGACATGGTATTATGTATCTAATAGATAGGATAGAGTGGCTCACATTCTTTGATCAATTATCAAAGATTTCAGCAATCAGGGATGAATTAAAGCAAAATGAAGCTATATTCAGACCCATTGTACAGAAGTGGATAGAGAGAAGTTCAAATATCACTGCTATGTGTATATCTATTATTCATCTAACATATCATTAGATAGAAGGAATTTTTGACTTACTAAATAAGTTGTAGGATTTTGATGATAAACAAGATTCTTTCTGCAAAAGATTAACTAATTGTCGTTCCAAGTATTTTGTTGAAAAAATTGATTTATTCCCTTGTGCCCTAAAGGCAGTTGATAAAATAGAGGAAAAGGAGGAATGGAAGAGGGAGCTAGATGAAGCCTTTTGTGAGAGAATAAATAAGGTTATAAGTGAAGCAGGCCATTTTTTGTGGCCAGTAACAAATGAGGAGTTAGTTAAAGTGCAGATATTTTATAACTCCATCCGAAAAGAATTAGTTAATATGGAGGCAATTGCAAATTCCCTTGTAACTGTACAAAGAGAAGTTTTGAGTTTTGATTGGAAAGATGATATTGTTTATAATAAGTGGAAGGACAAATTTATGTCTGCAGAGCAGATGTCAAAAGATGACAAGGCAAAAGATCATGCAAATGTAACTGTTACTTTAACAGTCGATGATAAAGATAGAGAAAATCCCCAAGTTAAAGTAAACTTGCAGATAACTGAAGGAGACACATCACTTTCAAGCCTCATGGTCACTTATTCCAAGGAATTAGATGGATAAAAGAGTCAAATTATTATGCCAATTCCAAAGGATGTAATAGAAAGGGCCCACAAAAGGAATGTTTTATGTAAAACTTTTTCTGTTACTCACATTTTTGTCATCTTGTGATAAGTGTATGTAAATGTTTCTTACACCTGTCACTTTCTCTTAGCCTGAAGCTTGTTGCATCTCACACTATTTAAGTGAGATTCTAGGGCTAGAGAAGGGTCCAAGTTATATTCTTTCTAAGTGATATACTTAGTCTGTCTTTGGTCCAATGTTTTGAAAGCAAGTTTGTGATGTATTTTCTCTGTCATTTCTCTGAGAATACATGAATATAGAATGAACTGTGTTTCTTTCTGAAGGTCATTCTGAGTCTATTGTAAATTGTATACAATTTTCAAGGAAAATGAATACAAATTATGAACTATCCCCATATCATTTCTTTATGAACTTTGTCTCCTTCTGATTACTTAGTTATCTTGATATTGTATAAGTAAAGGCTTGTGCAATTGAATGCAATCTAGTTAGATTGTATATCTGTTTATCACTACTGTTAATTCAATGGATTAAGTAAAAGCTCTATTGAATTTGATAAGGTTGTTATAGTAGTGAAAAGGATTTTGAATGATGGATTCTAAAAAGAATTGGTGATAATATTTGTTGTAAGGAAACAAATTAGATCTAAGGATTTGCTGTAGACTTTGAACCCCAATGGATTAGGCACTAATCTAATTGATTTAGCTGAAGGAGAAATATGTCACAAATGGTTTTTAAATACAGAATTATAATCAATTTTCCTTTTATTTCCTATAGATCTTCAAAGTTTGCTAGTACTTGTCTACATGGAATATTTTAGCTTCAGTTAGCCACTTTTGCTGAGATCACTTGCAGATCTATAGAAGAATTTTTGGCCATATCTGTTATATGGGATGTGTTTATCCAGTTATCAAGAATTGTGTATGTATTTGAAGATTTGAGATGAGAATCATTTTGAAACTAGAAATAATCCTCATATAGTTTTCCCAGTCTTGAATCATCCTTGGGTATACCCACCCCGATTTTGTAGGGCTAGAATATTAGAAAACCACCGTTGGTTTTGTTGAAGTTGGGCCCAAATGCTTTGCACATACAATTGTTAACAAGAATTGGCTAGTCTTTAGATTGTATGAGTACTGTCATCTTGGTACTAAGCATTTTGTTGCTTAGTAGTTTTAGTTCATTTAAAACACCAACAAAATGGTGACTCCGCTGGGGACTTGTCCAACACATCTATGAAAAGTACTGCATTTTCTTTGGTCTTGTTGTGTACGTATGTGTCAAGTTATCTAAGTTTTGCCCATGGTTATAAGGAAACATTTTAGTGAAAAACCTTGAGAATTTAAAGAGAGTATAGCCCAAGTACCACAGCTATACACTGATGTATCTAGCTTATCCAAGTGTCTTATCTAACAAGTAAGAGTTGCAATCTTATGATTCCAGTGATTGGTCTATCCGTGTCAAATATTTCTATTTCTACTTGTTGTTGTTTTCTTTGAGTCAGCAATAATTGTCATTGTGTATTTTCTTGAGAATAGGGTGGTGACTCAATTAAGGTTTTGAAGCTAGTGCTTATTTTAACAAAAGCTAAATATGGTTGACAAGAGAAAGAACACAAGAGCTTACATGAGAGCCAATCCTGATGTACCAATGTATACTAATTTACCCCAAGGTGGTAGGAAGAACCAAAATAAGAAAAGGACAGATCCAAATCCCACCTGGAAACCCAAAGATAATGCATCTGTCAACTCCCAATATCAATCAGTAGTAGGAAGAGAGTCTTCTTCACTTAATTCTAAATCTGAAACTACAAGACTCTTAGGAGGCATTTTTAGTACCCCATTACCGAATGAGAGAGTCTTTCAGGACAAAGATGTGTCCACGATAGGAATTGCTTCATCAAGGCTAGATCCTATAGTAGATATGAACTATAGGCTAGGATTTAGGAGTTCATTTGATAATCCTTTCAATCCTAGAGTAGCCCCATACGTGGAGCCAAATCTTATAGACCTAGACAATCCTATTGATTCAGAAGCTACTTTTGCAGATCATAAAGAAGTGCACTCTAAGATAGGAGTTTTGAAGAAATGGATTACTGAGGAAGAAGCTAAATGCATTCATCTTGAAAAAGAGAAGGAGCAAGCCAACTTGGATGCCATTATAGAAAGGGATTCTCTATAAGAAGGATGGCTGCCTTGAAGGAGAAGAATAAAAAGTTAGAAGAAAATACCACAACTCTCCATACTGATGTATTTGGAGATGTAGACAATTTGAGAGCTAAAGTTCACGAACAAGAAAAATGCCTAAATCAAAGGCAAGAGCCAGTTATTTCTCAAGTCCAAGCCTATAAACCTGTTTAAGTGGACCCTATAGAGCCCACTACAAAAGCTCTAGATAAAGGGAAAGGTAAAGCTATAGGAATCCAAATAAATGAGCCTCAAGCTATACCAAGTAAACCCATACAATCCTCTATGTCAAAATTAGATATAGATTTGGAGAAGGCTAGAAAAGAGAAGGAAGATCTTGCAAAATAACTTGAGAAAGTTGAGAATGAAGCTCAAGCTGCAGAAACTAGGAGAAAAATCCAATTCATAAAATCTAATTCTGCATTCGCTTCATGGCCCAATTTGTCTATCCCACCTACAACTCCTACACTAGCTAGTGGTCCAATAATCTCAACTCAGGGAATATCCCAATCTGCTCCTGCTTCATCATCCACTATTAGCACCCAAATCCCATTTGTCCCACCTCAACAATCCTAAGCTGCTCCTCTAAGCCAAGCTAACATAGCAAGTACCTCAAATGCTCCTGGTTTCTAGAAGAAACCTATATACCTACAAAAGTATAGACAAATATCATTTGCTGGCATTCCTGGTGCCCCACATCCCATATCGTTTGATTTAAGAGACAAAGTGATTAAGTTCTCTGGGAATAATGTTGTTATTGGTGAAGAACATTTGAGAATTTTCATTGATATGTTGAATGAGTATGAGGTTGAACATGAAGATATGGTAATGAAATTGTTTGTGCATTCACTAACTGAGGATGCAAGGGATTGGTTTAGGAGGTTGCCTGATGATAGTATCACCTCATGGAGTGACTTGGAGAAATTATTCAAGGAGCAATATGGAGACAACACTAATGTAGGATTCATGTTAAATGAATTCAACAACATCGAGAAGAATCCAAATGAGTCCACATTCAATTTCAATGTAAGATTTCAGAAAGGTATGTACAGACTATTTCAAGTTATGAGGTTGAATGAAGATGTCTATCTCACAACATATTTCAATGCTTTTGATAGCAAAATGGCTTATCAATTGAGGGATAAGGATCCTAAGACTTTAAGGGATGCCTATAAAATTGCAGTAAATATAGAGAATAATAGGAAGGCATCTGGAAAACTAGGTAGGAGGGATGATCCAAAGCTTTTCAATCCTAAGAACAATAATAAAAGGGAGGCTAATAAAACTCTAATAGGAAAGAAGCCAGAAGAACCCACTATAGGCCAGGTTTTGGAATTTCTCAAGAAGATGAATCCCACTAATTTTAATAAGCCAAATGTTGCTAAGAGAAAATTTGTGAATAACAAAAGTTTCAATAGGCAACCTAGAATGAAAAATTACCCCTACACCACCCAATGGATAGATGGTAAGCCAGTCCCCAACCAAACACAAAATGTGAAAGACAAGGGTACCCCAGATCCCCTACAGAGGAACATTGTAAATATGAATGATAATATACCATGGTGTATTATTTGTCAATCACCTCATTATACTTATTATTGTGCTATTGCTTAGTCATTTTCCCAAGATCAAGATGTACAGCCTGAAGAAGGAAGTGAAGAGAAAAGCCATGATGATATAAGTTGTAATATGGTGAGCATGTGTGATGACCTTGTAGATTCTGATTCTGAGGAACCTGAAAATGATATTACTAGTCAGAGAATTTCTTATCATCTACATCATTAGCAAGTGCTTTTAGATGATGAAGGTTATGATATAAATAAGGTATGTGTTACATCCTCTGATGTAGGTCACACAAGCTTAAGAATGTCCTCCAAAGAAGAGATTGACAAAATCACAACTGAAATGATTTCTCAAGTTCATAGTAATTGCAATTTGAGAAGTAGAACACTAAATAATGATGCAGGAAAGTCATCTAGAGTATTCATCAAAGATATCACCCATAAGATGAATGATCAAAATAAGAGAGTCAATGAAGATGTTCCTAAGATCAAAGAAAATAAGGGTAAGAAGTGGGAACCAAAAAAGAAAGTTCATTTTCAGATAAATGAAACAACAAAAATAGTTTTGCAACCAAGGAGATCAGAACTTGATACCTTTAAGCAAACAATGGTGCTTGCTATCCAAAAGGCTTCAATTCCAAGTACTCTTGTAAAACCCACTATTATTGAACCTATTGATATGATATCTATATTGTCCCAAATTATTGTAAAAGTGCCCTTGCTTGAACTTCTTAGAATTGAAGAGCATAAGAACAAGGCTTTATCATGGTTGGGTGGGATAGAAAATAATAATACTGCTATAGATCAAACTGTTGCCCAAAAAACCCCATTAGTAGTAGAGGATAATGGTATCATATCCCAGATTCCCCAAATTTTTTTAGATTATTCCTCAGTGGCATTTATAGAAGATATTGACCCTTTTTTCCTCAGTCTAATCATAAAATGGAAGACCTTAAAAAATTGTATGATAGACTTAGGAGCTTCCAACACCATAATGCCTTGCAAAGTAATGGAAGCCTTAGGATTGAAAGTGGATACCAAGCAAGGTAGATGTAGAGGAATGGATGCTAGGGAAGTCCTAGTCATAGATGCCATAAATGCTTTACCATTCAAATTAGCTGCATATCCTGAAGTAGAGTTAACCATGTCTATCCTTGTGGTGGATATACCTCCACACTATGGAATGTTACTCTCCAAAAAATGGAGTGTTGTCATGGGGGGAAGCTTGAAGTGTGACTTAACCTATGCTACTTTCCACATTGGGGATAAACTTGTCAGGATAAATAGAGAACCAAGGGTTAATCACATCTTAGGGGAAGAAATTGACAAAGATGCCACTTGTTTCTTAGATACTAGGGTCAATGCTTTCAGAGCTGAATTCATTATTCAAGAAGTTGAAAATTTACCTGCTATCATTGAACATGAAGTCGAGTGTTGTACTAACTCACTAGTGTTATGGACAATTTTTTTTGATGGAGCAAGTTCAATAGAGGGTGTAGGGTTAGGTGTAGTTTTTGTTTCCCCTAAGAAAAATACTTTCAGATATTCATTCACTTTTAAGTTTTCTTGTACAAATAATATTGCAGAATATGAGGCATTGTTGCTAGGATTGAAAGTTGCCACACATCATGGGATTAAGAAGTTACATGTCATAGGGGATTATGAGTTAGTTATCTCCCAAATAAAAGAAACTTATGCATCCAAGAATAGGAGATTAAAGTAGTATAGAAATGTAGTTTGGGATCAGATAGAATCTTTGATGCATTTGGTATCTCATGGAGAGATAGGACTCAAAATAAGATGGTTGATCTATTAGAAAATGTAGCAATCAAGCCTAAAGAGATATCATTTGCAGGAATATCTCAAATTGAGGTACAAAATAGGTAAGTATTTGAAGATGACAAAGATGTTACAATTTTTTTGTTAAATGAAGATAAGTACCATGGTTAGGAAATGGATTGCAGTGAACTGATTGAAACCATAGATCATAAGTAAACCATTTTTGGCTAGGAGATTATGCAATTGAAAACCAATAAGGTGCCTAAGGGGTTAGTGGTCTTGGAAAATATTTTTGATAACCAGGACAGAGTAAAACCAGGAGTTAAGGACCCTAAGCCTAAGGAATTAGAAGAGATAAACCTAGTTATAGATGAAGCTCCCAAAAAGGTTTATATTGGCCAAAATTTGCATGCTAAAATTAGAAAAACATTGATTGACTTGCTTAGAAAATATAGACATGTTTTTGCATGGTCATATGATGACCTTAAGGCTTATAGGGAAGATTTGTTCCAGCATGTCATACCCTTAAAAGATAATGTAAAACCTTTCAGACAGAAACAAAGACTAGTAAACTCTACCCTAGCTCCCAAAATGCAAGAAGAGTTGATGAAACTAAGGGATGGGGGGATAATCAAACCAATTAGGAATTCCACTTGGGTTTCAAATTTGATATCTATCAGAAAGAAGAATGGAGATATAAGATTATGCATAGATTTTAGGAATTTGAACATTGCATCTTTGAAGAACTATTATGGATTACCCAATATGGAAGCCATGTTGTAGCAAGTAACTAGTTCTAAACTAATGTCAATGATGGATGGTTTCTCTAGATATAATCAAGTTTTGGTAAAGAAAAGTTAATAATTCAAGACAACCTTCACAACCCCATGGGGAACATATGTATATGTAAGGATTCCATTTGGTCTGATTAATGTAGGAGCTACTTTCCAAAGAGCCATGGATGTGGGATTTCATGATTATATTGACAAATTTATGGTTGTTGAACCACCTCACAATAGGTGTTCCATAGTCATGCGCTAGGCCTAGCTTAGGAATAATCTATTCAAGCTAAGGAGTACTTTTCCCCTACCATGAGGTGCATTTAGATTGTCAACCCAGGGATGTATACTTGAAATGGTCGGCACAATATGTGCACTAGGTACCTTGATGAGTCATTATGTTTGTGCTGCAAGAAAGTAAAAATGCAAAGGAAAGAAACTACACTACTGATGTGGAAAGGAAACTACTGAATCTATGAATGTTGAAAACACAATGACAAGATAACAGAGATTCCATTTTGACTCATCCATTAGACTGTTCTCACAGATGCTACAGGAACATTCATGAAGTGTGATGCTATAGGAAGGAATTAACTAGCTACGTCTTACTTAAAATATTGCTAATGCTTAGTAAAATGAATCTATTCTATCCTAATCTAATCCACCTTCCAAGTGGGCCCCCTTGGTTGGCTTCTCTAATCTACCAACGTAGGATAGAAACTAAAGAGAACTAATTCATTTCATTAATCAGTCATTATATAATTCAGAGTTGTAAAATAGAACTGCAAAAAATTGTGAATCAGTGTTCTCTCTTACTCGATAAAACTTATCAAAACCAAAAACTAAAAACTTCACACACAGGAGTCGATCCCGACATATATAGGAATCTACTCTTTATTACATAACAGAAAAGTAACTATCCTAAGTTAAGTTCGTAGGAGAGAATATAGGAGAACAACTGAAAGCAAAAAGGAAGGATAACAGAATTGAGGAGGGAGCAATGAAGTCATGGCATCCACTTGTTACAACGTAAATGTAGAGAAGGTAATGGCTCATAAAAACTCCTTATTCGCTACCATGTTTCCTAGAGTGGTTATAACTTCCTTTTCGTGGTTGTTCCTTGATGCTCATTTCTCCTTGAATGCTGTCAGCAACCAACTTCTAGATTCTTCCGCTCATCCTTTAATCCTTATCATCAAGTTAGTTATGATATAAGACATATTTGTAAATAAACATCCATCAAACTAAATTCAAGCATAAGAACGCACATTTGGATATTTATATGAAATACTGCATATTAGATATAATTTAGACAAAGGATGACATAGTTTTTCTACCACATAAATCATCAAAGGTTTATCAAACATAGGCTTATAAGTGTTAAAACAAGGATAAACAGAGTATCATAAAGTATCTTAAACATAACAAAATAAAGGCATTTTTTAGACTCATCATCTGCCCCCTGCTAAACTAATGCTTGTCCTCAAGCATTACACTTCTTTGTCAAAGATCTGAGCTCCCCAACTTCTATCTTTCCCTTTCTGCTACCCTTGAAGGTGTAATAGAATCCTCTGGTCCTTTCCCATACTTCTTGCCTATGGTCTTCCTGCAACTTATCAAGTTTGTCAACATCAATATCATACAGGGGCCATAAAAGCATTGGAGGTTTCCTAGTTAAAGGACACCATAGCTTTGGCCTTAGTTGCTTTCCCAGTTCTAAATATTTTGGAACTCTATATGGTGCTGCTTCCAAATTAATAGGACTGTGCGGCTCTAATTTCTTGAGAGAATCAGGTAACTGTACCCATCTACCTCTTACTCTGATCATAGCTCTCTGGAATGCAAAGTAGGGCAAGTTTTCATATTCGGCATATATTTTGGCTCTAGCAGCAAATACCTTCTTTCTAATGTTTGGATTACTCTTCCCATAGGTTAATGTAAACCAGTCTCAAAGCATTTCTTCTGGTTGTTTACTTTCTGCCCTCAAGGGTAAAGGTTTTGTTCTCTCTTCATCTTTGTAATTAACCAATTGTCTATCATATTTTGCCTCATTAGACATCCATGACATTAAAGCTTTCAAATGCACATCTCCTATATAGAGCAAAGGATTCCACTTAGTTTCTGTAGGAATGACAAAATTATGAATATACAACTCACACAATAGATTTTGCTACCATGTTGGTAAGGTTTGATACAGCCCATAAAACTCTTGTGCGGTTTTGAATTCTACATTTACATTTTTGAGGGTTAACATCAACTAAAAAAAAGATATTGTTCTTCCAAACAAAAAGCATATTGAGGAGGTGGTCTACAAGCAAGAGCTTGATCAGCTAATTTAAGTGCATGTTCCATGTGCTATTTCTATCTTTCTAGCTGTTCTTTCAATTCTTCAATCTCCTCATTTTGTGATGTTATGATCTTGATGATTCTTTTCTTCTCCTCTTTCCATAGTGCTTCAGAAAATAAATGTTGTCCATATAATTGGAAAAGGAGTTTTTGCAAGGTGATGGCAGTGTTATCCTCTTCATAATCATTTTTCTTTTTTCGTTCCCACCATAGATGTTTCACCAAACTATTGATCCATGTTGACTTATAGGGGACTAAGGCAGTATTCAAATCATGACTTTTAGGAACTACTTCATTCTCATGGCTTGAAACACCTAGTAAATCCATTAAGGTTTCATTAATTTATTACTCACATGCTCCAAAAAAAAAGGTGGTAGAAATAATGTAAATGGTAGCATCCATTAGCATGTGTATATTTGTTTGAAAACACAAAAATGTAAGTATGTAGAAAGTGAGTGGATGGAAGATTTAAAAATGGAGTGAGGTGGGCAGATGGAAGATTAAGATATGAATGGAAAGAAATATCATGAAAAAAAAAATGGACTTTATGCGAACATAAAGTTATTATTATGGACATGCAAATTAGAATTAATGTTGAAGAAGAGCAGGCAGAAGGTTTTCACCTTTGGCTACAGGAAGAGATACTTGAGTTGTTGTTGGATCTGGTTGTTTGAACTGTTGCATGAACTCAATTTGTGTTTGAGTCTATTTGTAAAGTTTAAGTCGATGACCATTGATCAGCATTTTGAAAAGCATATCATCAATTGTGGTTAGTTGAATTGTTCCATTGTCAAAGACATGGATGATTTGATATGGTCCTAACCATCACGTTTGCAACTTCCTTGGCATATCCTTAAAGCAAGAATCATACAATAATGCCTAGTCACCAGCTTTGAACTGTTTGTTGAGGATATGAGAATCATGCCAATGTTTTCTCTATTTTTGCACCAGTTCAGTATGTTCTAAAGTAGTCTTGTGCATTTCATCCAAAGAATTAAGATGCAAGAGACATTCTCTTTGTGCTGCAGGTAGATCAATATCTAAGGTCAAGGTTGTTCTTAAAGTCTTGTGTTCAAATTTAATTGGAAGGATTGCCACTTTCCCATACAAAAGCTCAAATGGTGTGAATTTGGTAGTGGTTTTCCAAGTTATTCTATAAGCCCAAATAGCTTCTTGTAACTGGCTAGTCCAATCCCGACGATGCAAATGGATTGTTTTAGTTAGAATATTTTCCAGCTCACGGTTGGTAACTTTTGCTTGTCCATTGGCTTGTGGATGGTAAGGACTGGATCTATGATGCCTGATGTTATACTATTTCATCAATTCTAAAATTAGGTTAGAAGTAAATTGTGTGCCTTGATCAGTAACCAATTCTTTAGGAACTCTATAACATGTAAAAATCTCTTTATACAAAAATTTGGCAATTTTTTCATCACGGGCATGTTTCATAGCCTTAACCTCAACCCATTTGGTCAGGTAGTCAGTAGAAACAAAAATATAAGGCTTCCCATTGGATGGAGGATCAATAGGACTGATGAAGTCCATTCCCCATTTGTCAAATCATGTTAACACCATTTGAGGGTTCAAAGGCATTTCATCTCTTTTGGTTGGGCGACCCATTCTTTGGCATTGGTCACACTTCCTTATATAATTGATTGCATCTTTATGAAGGGTAGGCCAATAGTAACCAGTGGCTAAGATTTTGAAAGTTGTTCTTTTGGCTGCAAAATGTCCTTCGCATGGCTCATTATGACATGCATGCAAAATATCATATGTCTCATCTTCTCTTACACATCTGCACATAACTTGATCAGGTCCAGTATAGAATATAAAATTGTCTATCCATGAGAAATGGAAGCTTTTCTATATGAGTAGCTTTCTCTCCTTATAAGAAAAATGCATTGGTTTCTTATTAGTTGCAATGTAGTTAGCAATATCTGCATACCATGGAACTTTAACAGCAATATGAAACAAATGTTCATCTAGAAATGCATCATCTACCAGAGTAGTGTCAGTATCATGATGATTGATTCTCGACAAATAATCAGTTACAACATTTGTTTTTCTAGGCTTATCTACTATGGTTATGTCAAATTCTTGTAAAAATAGTAACCATCTTGCTAACCTACCAGTTATAGCAGGTTTGTTCATGAGATACTTGATTGTTGCATGATCAGTATGAACATAGATAGGATAACCTGTGATGTAATGCCAAAATTTATTTAGAGCATAGACTACTGCTAACAATTCTTTTTCAGTCAATGTGTAATTTAGTTCTAGACCATGAAGACTCTTACTAATATAATAAATGGCATTCTCAAGATTTGAGTGTTTATGTGCTAAAACTGCTCCTATGGCATAATCAGAAGCATCTATATATATATATATGAAAAGGTAGGTTCCAATCAGGGCCTTGTAAAATTGGGGTTGTGGTCAAAAGTTGCTTAAGCTACAGGAAAGCTTTATCACACTCAAGTGTCCATTTGAATTCAGCTTCTTTTGTAAGCAACTTATATAAGGGACTGGCTACTTTACTGAAGTCTTTTATAAAATGCCTGTAATATCCAACATGTCCCAGAAAAGATCTGATATCTTTTAATTTAGTGGGTATGGGTAATGTTTGAATTACCTCAATTTTAGTTGGGTCTACTTGTATACCTGCAGTAGATATGAAATGACCGAGTACCGCACCCTCTTGCATGAGCATGAAACACTTTTCACTATTTAGTGCCAAATTATTTTCTTGACATCTTACCAAAATAATTTCAAGATTTATCATTGCTTCTACAAAAGTCACTCCAAATGTTGTAAAGTCATCCATATAGATTTCCATACAATCATGTCATATATCAGCAAAAATACTAATTACAGCCCATTGAAACATTGCAGGAGCATTAGAAAGACCAAATGGTAAAACAGAGTATGCAAAAGTACCCCATGGACAGGTAAATGTAGTTTTTTCTTGGTCTTCAAGAGCAATACTGATTTGATTATAGCCATTGTATCTATCTAAAAAGGAGATGTACTTCTTTCTAGCTAGTGTATCCAAAACTTGATCTATGAAAGGTAAAAGAAAATGATCCTTTTTAGTAGCCTTATTCAACTCCCTATAATCTACACAAATTATCCATTTTCCTCCTTTCTTATGTACTATAACCAGAGGTGATACCCATTTACTATCAGATATAGGATAGATAAAGCCAGCATCAAGCAGTTTCTGCAATTCTGTTTTGACTATTTCTCTAAGGCTTGGATTTATCCTCCTCTAAGGTTGATGAAGTGGTAGACAACCTTCATTAATGTATATCCTATGGGTACACAGTGTAGGGCCTAATCCTTTCATATCATCATAATCCCAAGAAAAAGTTTTCTCATGCTTCTAAAGCAATTCTTTTAATTGTTCCATCTGTACGGATGTCAATTTGGGGTTAACATGTAGTTTATGGCCTTTACTCAGTTCAATAGGAATATTCGATTCTGCCATAGCAATTTTAGAGATTGGGCTTCCTTCTACTTCATAGGGAAGTTGTGAACAAATATTTTTAGGTTCCTCAATGTAATGTCCCCTTTTTAGCATTCATAGCATGATGTTGTCATTAGCCTATTTCCCCATGGTCCTGTAGGCTAACCAAGACATTAAAGGGGCTTAGAGGCCATTTGGCCTAGATAGTTTCAGTTGTAGGTCTTTCTGAGAGGTTTTGAGGCAACTTTGAGCATACTTACTATTTATAGTAAGCCATCTTGCACATGGGTGGACATCCAGTGGCAATGGTATGTCGACGGTAATTGTTTAAAATTGACAAGAAGACTTGTTTATCATTGACAAGATTTTTTATGCATTGATAAAGCTATTTTATAAAGTTAAATCTAAATATTTAACTTTATTAATGCATAGACTATAGTTTGGGGAAATATTTAAATTAAAAGTCCCCTTTATTTTATAACACATTAGAGACATAAGTTACATAAAGGGAGTTATGTTTTATCCCACATTGAGAAAACAAAGGATGGAGCTGTTGTGAGAACACTATAAAAGAAATGGAAGAGCTTCTTTTATGCATGGTTGGAAATATCAAAGAAATTGGGAAATTTTCTGGAGATTATGTCTCAATAGTTTGAAGGAAAAAATCCCTTCAAGCTAGAAATCTTGATGCCATTGAAAGATATGGTCTTGAGATTCAACAAGGTAGTAGTCTGAAAAAGCAAATATGAAAAAAGCAGTCCAAAAAAGAAAAATCAAAAAAGCAGGCCAAAAAAGCAGTCCGCTAAAGTAGAATCGAAAAAGCAGGCAGAAAAAATGGAACCAAAAAAGCAGGCTGAAAAAGCAGTCCGAAAAAGTAGTTCGAAAAAGCAAATTAGAAAAACAAAGCAGAGGGGGTAGCATTGAAGAAAATTATTACAGCCATCTACAACCAGGTTCCTTTATTAGTATTGTTTTTTAGGGTGTTATAAGTTTCAGCTGCAAGTGTGCATTATACCAGCATTATCATTTTGTAATCCATGTAAATGCCGAAATTAGTCTTGGTCATATTTCATGAGCATTGTATTAGAAATTTCATTGCAAATTAAGAAGATAATAGTTACTGGTGTCATTTGAGCAATTCACTATTATTATTTATCAGCTAGTTAGTTTGCATACCAACTGTTTGTAGAAATGTCAGTTGGCTGTAGATGTTCATTTCATTCATGATCAGCTTATTAGTTTGCATACCAATTGTTTGACAAAATGTTAATTGGTTGTAGGTTCTCTTTTTGGCATAAATAATGTTATAATTTTACATCCCAAGTGTTTGTCAAAAATACTAGTTGTTGTAGCTGCATATTGCAAGTAGTTTCAGTCACATATATGCATTGAATATTGTCAAAATAAGTTGCACATTCATGTTAGGTCATTGTGTAGTCCATTTTGAGTCTTCTAGCACAAGATTCTCATTGATGCAAATTGAAGAAAAAAGTCATTTAAAGAAAGCTAAAATACTATATCAGTCATATGTCCCATGCATGTGAATTGTTTGATGAAATTCCTTGAGCTTCATTAGCATTTTTTTGAGATCGTATTTGAGGAGGGCCATTACAGTGGTATCAGAGCTTTCTTGCAAAGTGTTTGACGAAATGTCAAATAATTGAAGTATAAATTTTTTTTGCTATTTGAAGTTATAACCTATTGGGGTCATTACAGTGGTATTAGAGCTATAAGTCCTGCCATCCTATGGAGGTCTTATAGGGAATTTGGAATAGCCAGATAAAGAGAAAAATGTTTGACAAAATGAATGCCGATCCAGATTAGGGAATGGAAAGATTCTTACAATTATTAGACACTTTAGCACAGGGACAATGATCAGCAGAGCAAAGAGAACAGGAACAGAGTCAAAGATTTGAGCTTATGATGCAGATTATGGCTTGTCAAATGGGTTGAATGCTAATGTGGGTGGAGGAAATAATCAGAATGGTAATAATCAAGATGGGGCACATAATGGAGGCAAAAAAGTTGGGAATAATTTTGGTCATGCACCCCAGCAAACTAGGACAGTGAGTTCGTGGCCCATGATTCCCATATTTCCTCCTAGAGCTCCAAAGCATCCCATACTAGAGCCCCAGATCACTGATATACAGGACTAGCTGAGGAGAGATTGGGAAGTCGGAGGTCCAAATTTTACTACTACAATTACCTTTAGGGAGTACATAGATGTGTGGATGAAGCATATGCCACGTGGACATGATAGGAACCAGAGCTATGAGCTATGAAAGAAAGTAGGGAAACTTCAGTTACCATATTATGATGGCTCAGGGAAGTCTACAGCAAGAACTTGGGTTCAAAGGCTTGAAACATACTTTCAAATGAACCCTATGCCTAAGGAAGAAGCTATTAAGTATGCAACAATTCACCTAGATGGGTTAGCACATGAGTGGTGGCATCATGGTATGGTCACTATGGGTCATGCACACATTACCTCATATGTGGAGTTTAAGAAGAGACTGATTGAACGTTTTGATAGGCCTAAGGATCATACCTTCCCTATGATAGGCAGAAACTTGTATAAGGAGTTTAACAGACATGCTAATTCAATACAGGGAGACATTAGTACATCTTCAGGTAATGGTTTATTTGCATCATCTTCACAGGTAGAAGGGGTTACAGATGTTGTGCAGGTTGAGCCAAAAGGTGATATCATAGGCACACCAGATTGTGCAATTGACACAAATAGTGATTCTAGTACTGTTGGGCTGGATGAAGTTACAACAGTTGAGGATACTATCATGTTTGAGGATAGTATAGCTGATCAGAAAGTGAGCATTCAAGACTTTGCAAAAAATGAGTATCAGGCACAGTTGGATGCTTCTTCACATGAGATAGAGGCTAGTAGCTCTTTACTTGGTTTGGCAAGCCAACTGAAGACAAGGGACAAGAATATTTTCATGACTTTATCTCATCATGATAGGATACATGGATTGACTAAGAATCACATTTGGATGATTCAATTGCAGGAGAGATAGAAAGGAGTCACAACAGGTTCTTCTTGTGATGACTTACAACAAATCAAGGAAGACATGGAGGCAATGAAGTTAAGTTACATACACCTACTTTCAAATCACAATCATATCCTTAATCTTGCAAGGATCTATTTAGATGCAGTGAAGAAGGAGGAGAAGGAGGTTGACCAGCTTTTTCATGAGCTGGAGGATACTCGAAATTCCTTGGTGTGTACTCAATTGGCTCTCCAAGATTCTGAGAGACATGTGGACGAGCTTTATCTTGAGGTGAGCTTAGTTTGGGAATTAGCACTTATAGCAGGGACTCAGTTTTCTTTTATAGTTAGGTCACATGTTGATGATTTCTCAAAGATGACAGAGTTTACAAGAGAGTCCCAAGATCTAATTATTACAGATGACACCCAGGGGGATGTTGTGGATAGTTTTGAGGACTTAGTTTCCTCGGTAGTTTCTTATGGTACAGAGGGGTTGGACAGTGATGCTACAGTTTTTGATACTATGTATGTTGATATGAGCTTTGGAGTTGATTCACAGGATATGGATGGTAATAGTCTTGAGAACAGTAACTTTGAGGATGCTCCTTTAGATAGTGTGTCAGAGGAGATTTGTAGGAGATAGTCTAGCCAGTGCCATCATGTGTCTAGTCAGTTGAGAGTTAGTGAGCAAGACATTTATATCGCTTGCCAGCATTTCAACGCTGCTCGTCAGTTGTTAGCAGTTTATGGATGGGGTTTTCCTACTAGTGATGAGCAGGGAGGTAGTTATCTTTCCTTGACAGAGATCCACTCTTTATGGGAGGCTATTCAAATTCTGAGATAGGATTATATGTAGTTGGTAGCCGACAAAGATTATCTTATGGAGTGGGGGAGTATAGCATACGATGCATTATTGGCCAAGGAAGATGAGGTGAGTGAGCTTACTCAGCAGCTCGAGGTGACTTCTGAGATTCTTGAGAGTACACAATTGGATTTTGAGGAATCACAATTTCATTTGGCTAAGGTGACCATGGAGTTAGAGCGACTGCAGTCTTTACTAGATTTTGTACAGTCACAAGCTGTGGTGTCTAGTGATCCAAGGATGTCCATGGTCAAGATTCTCAGAGACAGTGGAGATGGGGATGCATCCACCCTTGATACTAACATTGGCATATCAGTTCCATTCCTACTAGAGTCAAGTTCAGTTGAGTTGGGTGCTATAGCAGATTGTTGTGGTATGCCTGACATGGTGGTGGCCTCTAGTAATGATGGCTCGGAGACTAGAGATGTTGTATCAAAGATCATGTGTGATGTTGGTGAGCCAGCAATTGGCATGGTTTCTGCTAGTGATACTACTCCCTTGGCAATGTCTTCGGAGGTAGTAGTCAATTCCAACTTGGTTAGTGATCGATTGCAGTTAGTTTCATCTGGGTTGCAGTCAGAGCCACTGACTAAGATTGGTGCATTCTATCAGCATTACAGTGTGAGGTATGCTCATTAATTTACCTTTGATGACCATGTTGATGAGATGATGATATGGAGATATACTTTGATTCCTAGTGCTTTTCATCAGTTATGGGATGGTTTGACACCATAGGATGAGAGTTGTGATGGGCATGACATGACAATAGGTTCTGCGGTTGATAGCTTGATAATACATGACTTAGAGCAAGAGTTTGGGAGTGATGCTTCAATAGTTGTTGTTATTGATTCTACTCCTTTGGCTATGACATCTCCTGACTTAGCTGGTGATCAGTCATAGTGGGTTGTATCACTTATTCATGGTGAGCCGTTGACTGGGGTTGGTTCTTTTTATCAGCATTATACTGCAGGGTATGTACATCAGTTAGCATTTGATCCTTGTGTTGAGGAGTTGGTGGCAGGCAAATTTGGTTTGGGTTCCATTTCTTGTTGTTTATCTTGTGATGTCTTTTCACCATCAGCGGTGAATGGGAGTTATGATTATGAGACAGTGGCCCATAATCTACAGAGTTGTGTTAATTGTAGTAGATGTACAGTGTGTGGATTCTTTGTATTTGGTGCAGTTTCATGTGAGAGTGGTCACCATTGTTGCAGAGTTGGATTGTACATTCCATATAGACTAGTGGGATGCATTGATGGTATTTACTGTGTTGGCAGTTTGGGTTATGTACTCTACTTGGGTTCTGATATTTTGAAAGCTTGTTTCTCATGGGTTCCTAACTTTGGAGTTTGGGTGAGTTGTATTTGCCAATTTGATTATGGATTCCTCTTGGTTAATTTTTTGAGGTTGTTGCAGGAGCCTATGTTGACTGACAGTAGTATAGTTCATGACTACATTTGGGATCCAGGTGGATTGATTGGGTTGTTGTTCAGCCATTTCTTGGGGCCAAGAAATTTTGGGAAGGGCGAACTGTAATGTCCCCTTTTTAGCATTCATAGCATGATGTTATCGTTAGCCTATTTCCCCACAGTCCCGTAGGCTAACCAGGACATTAAAGGCGCTTAGAGGCCATTTGGCCTAGATAGTTTTAGTTGCAGGTCTTTCTGAGGGGTTTTGAGGCAACTTTGAGCATACTTACTATTTATAGTAAGTCATCTTGCGCATGGGTGGACATCCAGTGGCAACGGTATGTCGACGGTAATTGTTTAAAATCGACAAGAAGACTTGTTTACCATTGACAAGATTTGTTATGCATTGATAAAGCTATTTTATAAAGTTAAATCTAAATATTTAACTTTATTAATGCATAGACTATAGTTTGTGGGAAATATTTAAATTAAAAGTCCCCTTTATTTTATAACACATTGGAGACATGAGTTACATAAAAGGAGTTATGTTTTATCTCAGATTGAAAAAACAAAGGATGGAGCTCTTGTGAGAACACTATAAAAGAAATGGAAGAGCTTCTTTTATGCATGGTTGGAAATATCAAAGAAATTGGTAATTTTTTTGGAGATTATGTCTCAATAGTTTGAAGGACGAAATCCCTTCAAGCTGGAAATCTTGACGCCATTGAAAGATATGGTCTTGAGATTCAATAGGGTAGCAGTCTAAAAAAGAAGATATAAAAAAAGTAGTCCGAAAAAGTGAAATCAAAAAAGTAGGCCGAAAAAGCAGTCCAAAAAAGTGAAACTGAAAAAGCAGGCCAAAAAAGCAATCCAAAAAAGCAGAATCGAAAAAGCAGGCCAAAAAAGTAGTTCGAAAAAGCAAATCAGAAAAACAAAGTAGAAGGGGCAGCATTGAAGAAAATTATTACAGCCATCTACAACCAGGTTCCTTTATTAGTATTGTTTTTTTAGGGTGTTATAAGTTTCAGCTGTAAGTGTGCATTATACCAGCATTATCATTTTGTAATCCATGTAAATGCCGAAAAGTCTTGGCCATATTTCATGAGCATTGTATTAGAAATTTCATTGCAAATTAAGAAGATAATAGTTGCTGGTGTCATTTGAGCAATTCACTATTATTAATTATCAGCTAGTTAGTTTGCATACCAACTATTTGTAGAAATGTCAGTTGGCTATAGGTGTTCATTTCATTCATGATCAGCTTATTAGTTTGCATGCCAATTGTTTGACAAAATATCAATTGGTTGTAGGTTCTTCTTTTGGCATAAATAATGTTATAATTTTACATCCCAAGTGTTTGTCAAAAATACTAGTTGTTGTAGCTACATATTGCAAGTAGTTTCAGTCACATATATGCATTGAATATTGTCAAAATAAGTTGCACATTCATGTTAGGTCATTGTGTAGTCCATTTTGAGTCTTCTAGCACAAGATTCTCAGTGATGCAAATTGAGGAAAAAAGTCATTTAAAGCAAGCTGAAATACTATATCAGTCATACGTCCCATGCATGTGAATTGTTTGATGAAATTCCTTGAGCTTCATTAGCATTTTTTTGAGAGCAGATTTGAGGAGGGCCATTATAGTGGTATCAAAGCTTGCTTGCAAAGTGTTTGATGAAATGTCAAATAACTGAAGTATAAATTTTTTTTGGTGTTTGAAGAAGTTATAACCTATTGGGGTCATTACACTTAAGTAAAGTACAACTTGTATCACACTCCTCATATGTAATCAATTCTAATACAGAGCTTTCAGACACATCTTTTCCTACCACATAGGTGTTGGTAAGGATGCTCTGGATTACTGAATCTTCTTCTTGCAACTTTAGAAAAGATTGCCTATGTAACATCATAAGTTGTACTATGGAATTTATCTCATCTTCTTCATCTCCTAAATATGGCCAAAAAGATGTACTCAAATCTGGTAATGATTGTGCAGGAGGATATAGATCAAATTGCTTGGTTTCTTGGCCATTTGATATGGTCATATTCCCTGATCTACAATTTATGTTTGCATCAGCTGTGGCCAACCATGGTTTGCCTAGAATGACAAGATAGCTAGATAGGTTTACTTTAGGGGACAAAATCTTGAAGTCTATAGGATATTCTAGGGAATCTAAGGTCACAACAATATTTTCTATCATTCCATCAAGACTGATAGTGGAACTATTTGCAAGCTGTAGAATAGTTGGTGTGGGCCTTAATCCTTCTATTTGTAACTTCTTCATGGTTTCTTTAGTCATCACATTTATAGCAGCTCCCAAATCTATTAAGCCATTTTTAACAAATTGACCATTGATGCTGACACTTACTACTGGACTCCCTGGGTCAAAATATTTTGGTGAAAGCACTCTTCCTAACATGATATCAACTAAATGTCCAACAACATGAACTATGGTAGGATCCTTCTTCTTCCTTCCAGGTTTCTTTACACAAGTTTCCCTTATAGCTTTTCCATAAGCTAGAATGTCCTTAATAGCTTGAAACAAAGGTATTCAAACATGCATATTCTTCAACTGGTTAACAATGTCAAAGGGTTGTTCCTTTTTTTTTTCCTTTTGTATTGGTTGGTCTGGAAAAGGAGGCTCTACTGTTGGTTGATCTGGTATTGGTATGGTAACATCAGTTGGGTCAACAGGTTCATCAACTAAAGGTTTTGATGCTACAGGAGAGTTTGATACTTTAGTTATAAGAGGTGGCCTTGGTGCTGGTAAGGTCATTCCAGATCTCAAATGTATATCTGTGACATCTAGGGCATAAGCAGGGTACTACTGGGTATCAGTACTATACATGGGCTATTGTGGTTTGCTATTTGGATTTGGCTAAGGCTGTGTAGGTAGTTGTGTTTTCTTTTGAGGTCCACTATTTGTAGATGGTGGCATTAAAGCAAGTTGTTGAGCTGAAGGGGTTAATTGTGGAACACCAATATTTTGGTTAGGCCATTGTTGAGATCCCTTCCATTGGTTTAGAGATTGCCAATTCTCTTGGTTTGGAGATTGCCATTGGTTCTGTTGGTTCTGGGGCCATTGGTTATTCTACTAGTTAGGCCAAGGTTGTTGGAAATTTTGAGACCATTGAGACTATTGTGGGTTATTTTGCAAAGCGTTATTCCAATTGGGTTGGTTTTGTGGAGGACCTTGGGTATTGCAGTTTTGCCATTGATTACCATATGAATTTAAATTTTGCAAGGGGTCTTGAGACATACCTTGACATTGAGCCCATGGTTGGCATTAAGCAACAAAGAATACTTGCTCATCATCCCCATATATCTTTACATATTTAGTTGGAAGATGTTGGTTCTCCATGCTTGCAACCAATTTACAGTGGCAATCCTTCTTTTGCTTTCAGCAATGAGGACAGTCTTCAGCTAGTTGTAACTCAACCTCTACTTGCTTCTTATTTACAATCATTGTATCCAACTATGTAGTGACATCATTACTGATGTCTTGTTTGAAATCTAACAACAAATTGGATATTTCAAGTTTTGAAATGCCTTGACTAATTCCTTTTGTAACCGTAGAACAGGGTCCTCGACCTTTCTTCATGGTTGACCTTGAGTAGTTTTGACATAGCTTTTTGAGGTCATCCCATTGAGCTTGATATACATCTCCACTGGCCATCAGGTCCAATGCTTCCAAACAGTCTTCATTCACTCCTCTTAGAAAGACTGCTTTTTGGAAATCTTCAAATAATGTGTGTTGAGGATTCTTTTGTAGTGTATATAAAAATTGAGAAACATAGTCTTCTAATGTCTCTTCCTCCTTCTGTGATATCCTAAAGATATCATCTCCTCTTGTGCCAGATGCTTTGCAATATTCTTTATATTTTTCCAAAAACAAGGCTTGCATTTCATCCCAATTTACAGCTGCATTGGCTCCTAAGCCCATGAACCATCGTAAAGCTAATTCTTTCAATGTGGCTGGAAATAATTTAAGCCTATGGGCATTAGTGTTGTAATTGAAACTATGACAAAGGATGTTGAACTCAAACAAGAAGGTATTAGGGTCTTTAGTTGCAAGGCCATAGAACTTCGGAAGAGCAATGGGAGGTATATTCTTGAGATTGGCATTGGTTATGAGACTTGGAAGTGGAAATGGAAAAGTGGGTTGTGTCATGATTGGTGAGACTAGATTATGAGGTTGCTGCTGAAAAGGAAGGTTAGGCACTGGGTGATTAACAACTAGTGGATTCGAGGTAGTGTTATCAAGAAAACTGGTTAATATTTTAGTGAAAGGTTGGAGACCAGATATATCTAGGGATTCAGCTCTTGATGATGATACTGTGGGGAAAATAGGACTTGTTTCTTCAAAGGGAAACTCAACTTCTTCTTCAACTTCTTCATTCAAATTAACATATCCTTGTGGAAGAAATCTTCCATATTCATCTCTTCGTCTTCCTCTTCGATGCATGCAACTAAAATTTTCACACTGATAAAAAGAACTTAATCTAAAAACTATGACTGAAAAATGCTCCTAGCTTGACACCATCTCCGGCAACGGTGCCAAAAATGAACCGCCTCACAATAGGTGTTCCATAGTCATGCACTAGGCCTAGCTTAAGAATAATCTATTCAAGATAAGAACTACTTTTCTCCTACCATGAGGTACATTTAGATTGTCAACCCAGGGACATATACTTGAAATGGTTAGCACACTATGTGCACTAGGTACCTTGATGAGTCATTATGTTTGTGCTGCAGGAAAGTAAAAATGCAAAGGAAGGAAACTACACTACTGCTGTGGAAAGAAAACTACTGAATCTATGAATGTTGAAAACACAATGACAAGATAATAGAGATTCCATTTTGACTCATCCATTAGACTATTCTCACAGATGCTACAGGAACGTTCATGAAGTGTGATGCTACAGGAAGGAATTAACTAGCTACGTCTTACTTAAAATACTGCTAATACTTAGTAAAATAAATCTATTATATCCTAATCTAATCCAACTTCCAAGTGGTCCCCCTTGGTTGGCTTCTCTAATCTACCAACGCAGGATAGAAACTAAAGAGAACTAATTCATTTCATTAATCAGTCATTACATAATTCAAAATTGTAAAACACAACTGCAACAAACTGTGAATCAGTGTTCTCTCTTACTCGATAAAAATTATTAAAACCAAAAACTAAAAACTTCACACACATGAGTTGATCCAGACATATATAGGGAATATACTCTTTATTACATAATAGAAAAGTAACTATCCTAAGTTAAGTCCACAGGAGAGAATATAGGAGAACAACTAAAAGAGAAAAGGAAGGATAACAGAATTGAGGAGGGAGCAATGAAGTCACGGCACCTGCTTGTTACAACGTAAATGTAGAGAAGGTAATGGCTTGTAAAAACTCCTCCTTATTTGCTACCATGTTTCCTGGAGTGGTTATAACTTCCTTTTCGTGGTTGTTTCTTGATGCTTGTTTCTCCTTGAATGTTGTCGGCAACCAACTTCTAGATTCTTTCGCTCATCCTTTAATCCTTATCATCAAGTTAGTTATGATATAAGACATATTTGAAAATAAACATCCATCAAACTAAATTCAAGCATAAGAATGCACATTTGGATATTTATATGAAATACTACATATTAGATATAATTTAGACAAAGGATGACATAGTTTTTCTACCCCATAAATCATCAAAGGTTTATCAAACATAGGCTTATAAGTGTTAAAACAAGGATAAGCAGAGTATCATAAAGTATCTTAAACATGAAAAAATAAAGACAATTTTTAGACTCATTAGTTGTATACCAGGATGATCTTATAGCATATTCCAAGAAGGCTGAGGATCATTGCAGACATTTGGAAAAAAAAATTATCAAAGCTCTAGAATATGGAGTATCCTTGAACCCAAAGAAATGCACATTCGGGGTCACAGAAGGAAAATTACTAGGACATATAGTGTCTAAGGATGGGGTGAAAATGGACCTTGAGAGAGTAGCAGCTATTGATAAAGTCCCCAAGCCAAAAAATGTAAAAGGAATTCAATCCTTCTTTGGCCAAGTCAATTTTCTTAGAAGGTTTGTTACCAATTTTGCTGAAATCAGTAGACCTATCTCAAAGATGCTCAAGAAGGGAGCCACTATAGATTGGAATGGTGAGCCTTCACAAGCATTCAAAGATATTAAAATTGCAATAAAAAATGCTCTAGTACTAAGAACTCCAGATTATTCAAAACCCATGCATATTTTTTCTTTTGCATCCTTCCACACTGTAGTTGCAGTCTTGTTGTAGAAAAATGAAGAAGGATATGAATAGCCCATTGCCTTTTTCGGTAAGTCACTACAGCCTACTAAAATTAAATATGAGATAAATGACAAATAGGCATATGCTTTAGTAAAGGCTGTAAAGGCTTTTAGATGCTACCTAGTAGGTGCTACTGTCATTGCCTTTGTACCTAATGCTATAGTGAAAGATATATTTTCTCAACAGGAAGTATCGGGTAGAAGGTGTAGATGGATCAATAGGATCCAAGAGTTTAATATTGAAATACAGATAACTAAGTTGGTAAGAGGTCAAGGTTTGGCTAAACTCATGGCTGAATCAAATTTAGATGCAAATCAGATAAATGTGGTAGTTGATGACTGCAGACCTAGGTTATGTGACATGGATCATTGTAATTGGTACACCAATGTTATATATTACCTGCAACACATGGAAGCTCCTCCCCATTTGCCTAAAAGTGAAAGGAGGAGTATTAAATTACAAGCCATCAAATACATAATTTTCCAAGACAATTTATGGTGGGGAAACTTTGAAGCGGTATTGTTGAAGTGTGTTGATCAAGAAAAAGAAAAAGAAGTCTTGGAGGAAATGCATGTTGGAGTGTGTGGAGGGCACTATATGGCCAATACCACCACACATAAAGTGATGAGGGCTGGATTTTGGTGGCCCTCCCTTTTCAAGGATGCCCAAATTATGATTAGGAAATGTGACCCTTGTCAGAGGTTTGCTGGAAAATTGAAGTTCTCAGCCAATACTCCATTGAAGCTAGTGGAGGTTCAAGCACCCTTTCAGTAGTGGGGTATGGATTTCATAGCAGAGATTTCCCCCAAGTCTAGCACTAGCTATTCTTGGATCCTAGTGGCTACTGACTACTTTACAAAGTTTCTAGAGGCTATTCCTACAAGAAATGTAACAAGTAAAGTTGTTAATAATTTCCTATGGAATAATATTATTTCCAGATTTGGTTGTCCTCAAAAAATTGTAACAGACAATGCAATGTGCTTCAGTTCTGAGGAATTCATTAAATTTTGTGATAAATATGGAATAACAAGGTCATCATCTTCTCCTTATCATCCACAAAGGAATGGACAAGCTAAATCCACAAATAAGAGCCTGTTGAAGGCTATTAAGAGAACCTTGGATGATAACAAAAAGGCATGGGATTTAAAGTTACAAGTAGCAGTATGGGCTGACAAGGTAACTATGAAGAAAGCCATTGGTGTAGCTCCATTTGATATGGTGTATGGAATTCAAGCACGAATGCCTCAGAACAACTTGATGGGACTCTACAATCAGGGATAACTTTAAGGAACCCCCCTCCTCCCAAAATTTATAAAATTGTAGCGAATCACATGTCATTTGGGTGGAAAAAAATTAATAGTGTTGGTGAATTATGTGTCAATCGATGGATATTTGGTGGTGAATTTTTTAATAGTTTAGACAATTTTTATAAAATAATGGTGATTATAATTTTTTTTTAAAATAAAATTATTAATATTGATGGAAAATTAAGTTTTAAAATGTAATTATGTTAAATGTATTATTTGAGAACTCAGACCATCTGATGATCCAAGATCAATGGCTGAGGTTTAATTTTGGCCAACATTTCTTGAAGGAAGAAGAATTGTCAAAGTAGACACCAAAATGTTGACACGTATCAAGGTAAGTTGTCTATGGAGTATAGTGTCACTCATAAAAAAAATTCACATAGGATAATGGGAATTTGGTGAATGATGATCGTCGAAAGAGACAATTAATTTCGTGGCGAATAAGAGTAAACATTAAAGAGAAATATGGGCGAAGAACCTGACTACCAAACTAAAATTATGTAATAATAGTGGTGAATGTTATGACCACTATATGTGTATTTTATTAAATCTGGGCAAACCGGTCAACTAGTATATGGTGTTTTTTTAAGCCAATTTCTATAGCCCAATCGGGACATATTAGCCAATTGGCAAATAATAGCCACTAAAAAAATCCCTGTCTATGATTACATTCAGTTGTATGATGAAGATACTATAGATGAAATGCAAGAAAGGATGGATGAATTGGTAGGACTAACAAAAACTAGAAGAGAAGCAACCCTTAAGAACCAAAAATTGCAATTGCAAGTTAAGACACTCTATGATAGAAGAACGGTAAGCAGAAAGTTTGAAGATGGAGATCTAGTCTTAATGTGGAATGCCAAAATTGAGGATAAAGGAAAACATGGAAAATTTGATCCTATCTAGTTAGGCCCATATCTAATTGAAAATAATTGGGGTGAGGATTCTTATATACTCAAATATTTATTGGACAACATTCTTGAACTACCAGTTCATGGACAGTTCTTGAAGAGGTATTTTTCTTGAAAGATACTTATTTTCTCCATGAATAGTAGTTTTAGGGTTTCCTAATGTTTTGTACATTCTGTATACTCTATAAATATCTGTAAATATCCTTGTGTAGTCTAATTTCTTATTTCTATGTGTTGCTTAGTGTTCTCTGAAGAAAATTTCATTCTTTAACAAATATGTGGTCTACTCTCCCAGAGATTCTAAATTCTTGCATAGACACAGGTAGTCTATCATCCCTAGATAGAACCACTGTTGGTCTAATTTTTCACAATGCAGAGATTAAGGGAAAATTTACTGAAAAATCATTTAAGTTTTTAAATGTTGCAGATTTGGGTTTTGTTCCTTGTATTTTCTAATCCTTAGACTTACCCTAGTTTTGAAAAAACCCTTAAAATATTCTCAGAAAAATGTTTTTGGTATATTTTTCACAAAGGGAGTGGCTTGCACAAGCATGGGTTCATATTTTAAATTTTATGTGGTTGTGCTTGATATGAAAATTGCTTAATCATTTTATTTGAAAATGCCTCTAATAATGCAAAGTTGTTACAATCATTAATCTTGTTCAGATCAATGGGTATCGCATGCCCGCAATTTTGAGATACAAGGTTTTTAAATAATGTAGGCATGCAACTTGGTGACACGTAGCCTTTGCATTCCTAAATTCCAATGAATCATAAATTGTCAAGAACTTTTGCAGGTTTGTCAGTACTTTTGCACACATTCTAATTTTCCCATGATATCATTGATGGATTCACCAATAAAGATATGCAGTTTATCACCAAGAAGCATCAACCATTCATTTCATTTGAATCAAGGGCTAGCACTTTCTCACAAGAAGGAGATCCTCATCAAATAAATAATGTGAGGAAGTGAAAATTGGAGAAGTGGCAAAGTCTAACAATATGGACCCAACTTTCTCAAGGATGGATGTCTTCGGTGACAAGTGTCAGACAAGTTGGGATGATTAGAGACTTTGATTCATCATTTTGGCTAATGTGGTGATTGTAATCACTTAAAAATGGTCATCTAGACTATTAGCCCCCTTTTCAACATTTTGGCTAAATTAATTTAATCATTTACCTAGACCAAATTGCTAATAATCAATTTATTTGATTATAACCTATAGTTTGATTATGCTATCCTAACTTCATTATTTGATTAAAAGAACATGTCCCCTTTTAATTAAATAAAAGACCCCATTCTTCTAACCCACTTAAAGTGCACACATAAAGTCCTTTTTCTATTTTACAATTAAAAGAAAAGGCTTGTGAGACTTTTGTCTTATATGACAAGTCAACTTATATTCTATTGGTTGACTTGTGTGTGCACATGGATCACTCCTCTTTTTGAATTCCATCGTTGATCATCCACCATCTTCATCTCGATCTCTACCATCCATACATATTTAAAAGGGAGAGAGCTTTCCCCCTCAATCAATCCTTTTTTTGAATATTGTTATGCTGCAGGTTTTCTAACAGGTTTCTTTGGAGCTTTGTGGAGAATTTCTATTTCTTATCTATATTCTCTCATACCATAGCATTTTAGCTTAGATTTATGTTGCATGTTAGTTTAGCTTCTATTTTGCAATCATCTATCTCACATAGCTTAATATTTAGATTATAAAACTCTTATACATGTTTTAACATAGCTCCACTTTGCATCTCATTCTAGCTTAATTTTTATTTGCATTGCATTCTTGCATCTTGTCTTTGGAACCTCCCATTGCATGGTTTACTAGCAAGAAGTACATTTCTAAGGCTTGGCTAAGAGCCTTCATGCTTGAATACTAACCTCTTGCACTCCATGGATAGGGAGCTCTAAGCTAGCATCCAAGCATTTCAAACTCATGGAATTATTTGGATAGAAGGATTTAGAGTGGGACACTTTCGAGTGTACATTTTTGGAGCCCACCGTGGGGCTTGAATCAAGTTTCTAGCTCCATTTTCTTTTATATTTCATGTCTAATTTTTTACAGCAGCATATTGGATCTAATCAAGTGCTTTTGTAGAATTATCACTTGGATTTTAAGGCCAACCCATAAGTAGATTGGTTTGAAGGCCAAAAATCTAGTTGGTTTAAAGATTTGATCATATCTTTTGAACCACTTGGAGTTTAGTTCTGAAAAAAAAATTTACAGGTTAAGTATGTGTTCAAAATGTTTTAGTCCAATTTTTAGAGCATTTTGACATGATTTTTGGGAGTTATGAATATTTCTTTATTTTTCATAAAAAGCCATTTTTGATCACAAATCAGTGAATTTTTCAAAAAAATTTACATTTTCGGAAAGGGTTTTCAATTATAATGGGGGTTCTTTCTTTGTGTTTTGAATTTTGAGGTTGTATTAAGGATCAAAAACTCGATTTGATAAATTTGGCCTATTTTGACAAAATCGATCTCTAGGGAGAAAATGAAGAGATTTTTTTGAATTTTTTACATTTTTGAAAAGCTCTCTGATTTTTAGTAGGGGTCTCTTCTTTTCATTTCTCTTTTTGGATCCGAAATCATAGCAAACAAGTCCAATCTTGTTGACTAGGTCAAAATCAAAGAGTAAAAATGAGAGCATTTGTGATTAATTTGCACTTTCTTTGCATGCACTTGGTTGGAAGATAAATTGGATTTTTGAGGCAACTAACCACTTTTTATTGTATATTTTTATATTATTTTACACTAACTTGTGGTACTAACAAGTTGTGATTGCAGGTTGCCATCCTTATGAAAAAAATTGAAACATTGCATAAAAAGAATGCATGTCAAAGCTTCAAATGCGCAAGGGCTACTAACATTGTTTGTAGGGCTGCCCAAAGCATAAAAACTCAAAATTTCTTGCTTTTTTGTTTTCATGTGTGGCATTGACTAATTGTTCATTTTTGATAGGTGCATAAAACTTGTGATTGGATTCTTTTGGTAATAGGAGAGTATGCTCTTCACCCTTGTGGTGAATCAGAAATCTTGACTTGCCATTTGGTTTCAAAAGCAAGGGGTAACTGAATCTTCTTGGCATGTTTGGGAGAAAATGATTGGAATAGGAGAGTATGCTCTTCACCCTTGTGGTGAACCAGAAATCTTGACTTCCAAAAGTTGATCCACTTTGTGTAGTTAGAATCCTTTAGAGGGCCTGCTCTCGGACAACCTGAGAGGAATGACCCAAGTGGGGACAAGCCGATTACCTAGCTCTTCCAACCCACTATAAACTCAAGGCTATCAAGGACACAAAACTTTGGTAGATGTAGTGTTTATTTTCACCTAGTGTGATCACTTATGGGATTTCGACCATAGGGAGATCACTAGGCAAGAATGCTTAAGGTACTCTTGTGATTGCGAGATCGGTTACTCATCGCAAGGTGAGGTGTCCCATAATTGAGAGCAAGAGGAACAATATAAATGGAAGCCCTATCTAAACACTCTAAGTTAGTAACTACCCTTTTTTAGCCGCTCAACTTCTTGGTGCAAGGACCGATCCTAGTGGACTACCCGGATCACCCCAAGATTTTACACTCACCATCTATGTTCCCTTGGTTATGCTTATGGCATTTCCATGACAAAGACAATATCTCTTGTGGGAAACCACTTGGTGTGAGGCAAAGGAGCATCAAGCGTGGTCCAAGTTGTTGAGTAATGAACCATGTCCTTTAGGTAGATATTGCTTGATGTGTTCTTGAATGCGCTAGACCTGTGGAAATCTTTGGAACATACACATGATGATAGTTATATGGCTTTATTTTAAGACCTCACATATGCTTATATCATGCAAGGTTGCCTTGTCCCTTGCTTGATTGTTTGAAGACTAATCCATGTGTCACTATCTTGCTTGGAAAGAAATTGGTTTTGAACATCAAACTTGCTATGCTATCAATTATTGTCAAACTTTGTCAACCAAGTCAAAATTTCAAGTGCAAATATTTTTTTGTGTTACTTACTAAGGGGGGTTTCATCATTTGGCTATGATTTTTTATGTCTCTAGTCCTTAAACATGCTTAAAGTGGCTCTTTGGCCTTAGTGTTCTTCATCTTTTTGTCTTCATGGTCTATGCATGCTTGCTATTTATCCTTTTGCTAAAATGGTTACCTTGATTTCTTGACTACTCTCTTGGGTTGGGAAAGTTGTTCACTTGTCACCCTACTTGCTCTATCTATTTGGCTATTTGGGCATCTTTCCTAGCTATTGACTTGAGTCATTCATGTCGTAAGTTTCTTGGACATATTGTTTGACAAGTCACTTTAATCTCTCTCTACTATCTTGGCAAGTGAACACTCTACCTCCTATAGTTTCAACATCAAGTTATCTTCTAGGCTATTTTATGCTTGGCTTTGCATCTAAAACTATGGGATCCAAATCTTGTGCTACCAAATCTAGATGATCATGATATCCTCCATGTCACTAAATAGTTTCAAGATCTATATGCACAATATAAAGAACTAGAAGAGACAAATGATCTTTCTTACCTTCATCTCTCTAAGTGCACGATGAAAATGAAGTCTAAACTTGAGAAAAGGTTGGAGGAGAAGATTGCATCATTACATGAATATTCCTTAAGGTCTTTACATGCATGTGAGTCACCTTCTTTGAGGTCATCCTCTTCTTCTAGGTCTACATGCTCTACTTCAAGACATCAAATGTCTTCATCTTCTAGATCTAAAGACCTCTTTAGAGAACAAGCAAGTGATACCTCCTTTGAGCCTATGCTAAAATTTCATAATGGACCTATCTTTGACCAAGACAATGATGAAGACATGTATGCATTCTATTCGCTTGGGAATCAACCAAAGGACTCTAGACATAATTTTGAGAGAAATTTTACTCCCTTGGGGAATTCTTATGATGACATTTTGAGAACACTTCTTGGCACCAAGCTCGTCATGTTACCTAAGTCTAGGTCATATGGAAACCCATTCTTGGATATCTATTGTGCTTATCATCAACATAATGAGCATAGTACTTCAGATTGCATTGAGCTAAAACATAAAATCCAAGATCTTATTGATAATGGAATTATTGATACCTCTAATGATTCATGTGCTGAGGATACTTCTCTTGAGCAAGATTACATTGATGAACCTATGTCTAGTAGTGGCTCCATTACATCCTCCACTTCTTCCAACACTCATGCATCTCCCAACACTTCAAATCTTTCCAACATGCCTCCATCAAATAAAGGACCTAATGCTTTCCACATTGACTATGTGTATCCTCAAGGGCTATCTCTAAAAGAAAATCTAGCTAACCTTCACTTGGCTACAAACCTTTTCCATGCTACTAATCCTAAACATCCTCAACCTTCATGCACTGCTATGCCTAATCCAAGCACTACTCCATTCACTCTTCATTCTCCCTTGTCCTTAGAAGTGGCTCCATGTCAAGAGGACTCTCAAAAAGAAAAAGCTATAAATTTCAAGAAAGATCAAGATCAAGCACCCTTTCATCTCTTTCAAAATTTTTCCCCTTCATATCCTATAACTTGTCCACCTCCTAAGTATGATGAAGATACCACTTCCATTATCTCCCTTGAGCTTACTGAAAATTATGAGAAAAGTTCTCTTCATATGCTATCCAAAGCTCCTTGTCAAGATCAAAGCATCCCCTCATGTTCTACTTCTCCATATCCACTTCAAAATTTTACTCAAGCTTCAAGTGCTCCTATTAAAAATGTTGCTCCTATCAAAGCTACTCATGAGTCTATTGATGGCTTTGACCACGTTGCTCACTCTAAAGATGTTGATATCCCTTTTCACTATCCATTTGCATCTTCTGAATCCATCCTTGGTCCTTATCCATCTAAGCTAAAGCATTCAAACCTTCCATACATATTGGGGCCTTATGTTCTTCCATCTCCTACATTCACCCCTAGCTCATTCCCTAGCTCTCCTATATTACCTCAAGATCAACAAAGATGCTCATCCTTGATGACTTTTCACCCATCTATACATCTAAACCAGTCATATCATCCTTATTCATCCACAAATCCCAAGTCCTTTGGAAGTGAGAATAAACATAAGAATCCATTGAAAAAGAAAGATCACTATGTCCCATCTAATCGACATGTGAATGCTAAGAAGGAGAATGCACAAAAGAGACCGCAAAGATCCACTATTAAAAAAGCTAAATCAAAGAAAATATGGGTTCCTAAACCCATTGTTAAAGAAATGTGTTTTGAAGTATCCAAAGGAAAATCTAAAGCTATGTGGATTTCCAAGTCTCTTTTAAAATACTTGAATATTGAAAATACTTCAAAGTTGACATTCAAGCTTCCAAAGGCTTCCATTCCATCTTCTTCCAAAAATCTTCCTAAAAATATTCCAAAGCCTTCGACTCCACTTTTTTCCAAATGTCTTCTACCACCTCATACATCTAAACCTCAAGCTACTTCATCCATGACTCCTCCATCATTCCAATACCCTTCAAGATGTCTGTCAATGTTGATCTTGTCCAATATTTCAACTACCCTCATGAAATCCTCTAAAGCTTACACTTACTTTCTATACATGAACTCTTATCCTCAATATATTCTTGCTACTACCATTTCTCTTTCATTACCCTGTCAACATCTTTGAGCATACCTTTCTATGGTCTTGGCTTATCATGACTTATCTTTCCTATAGGAGCACTATCTACATTCAAAAAGCTTGAGCTCTTTCTAGAAATTCAAAAAAATTCAAAAAAAAAAGAAAAAAAATTGAAAATGTGCCTTGGTGAAAACCACTTCTTGTGGCACCTTGGTAGCAAAAGTAAAGAGAAATAAATCCATCTTGTGGTGAAAACTACTTCTTGTGGTACCTTGGATAAGTACCATGATGAAAACCTGGCAAGCAGGCATCATGCGTAATTCATCCATCATCCATCTATCCCCTCTTCTCTCTTTGATCTTGACAATGTTGAGCTATCTTTGCATATTGGTTATCTTATCCACCAGATTTTCTATTGTGCTCTCCCATTCACTCATAGCCTCTATCTTGAGCTTTATTCTTATTGCTCTATCTCATTGCTATACTATCCAGTTGACCCCTTGGTCTTGATCATAATAAATCAAACATGATTCTCGTAGGCCTCTTGACATGTTTGCTCTCTTGGATTGCACGCTTTCATGCTATCTCTCTCATTGGCTTCCACTGCTTATCCTAAATGCTATCTTACTCATTGGCTTCCATCGCTTATCTTATATGCTATCTCACTTGTTGGCTTCATTGCTTATCCTACATGTTATCTTTCTCATTACTTCCATTGCTTATCCAAAACCTACTTTATATGGCTATCTTTCCCTAGCTTGGGTACTCTTGAGGAGTCAGTCCTTGAGGATCACTTTCACTTGCTTCACATTCCTTTCTTATGCATCTTTGCTTATCTATTGGCTTGTTTCTCCATCATGTCCTATACCTTGCTAGACATTGGGAGAAAATGATGTGATCTTGCTTGAGAACTAGTGATCTCTAAAATCTTCTAAAAAATTCCAAAAAAAATCATATATGATCCTAAAAAAAATCCTAAAAATAAGAAAATGTCCTGAAAAAAGGATCTTCTTAGTGAAAACCTAGCAATAGGCACTTTTGTGTATCACCAAAAAAATCAAAAATACAAAAATACAAAAAATTGAAAAAAGGTCCTGAAAAAATCTGTCAAGTGGTGAAAATCTGGAAACAGGTGCTACTTGAAACCCTTGCACCTATGTCTATTAGTCTCAATCATCCACTTCGCTACACATTTCCTAGCTTGGAATTGTTTCTTGTCCTCGTCTTGGGGGCACAACTGCTTAGCCTATTGAGGTATTCTTGTGCATTAGGGTTTTTTGGACCAACTCACAAAATAGTGTTTCTCAACACTACCCCCACCCACTTTGACATCAAGTGTTTTTCAAACACTTTACAGATAGTTTACCTATGGTCTCCGATGTCGTGAGATTTCTCACTATTAGAATCAAGTCTGGAAGAAATGGCCAAGTGACTTACACACACGCACTTTAACACTTAAACGACTGAGCTATGCTGATCTTTATCTACTTTGTGTGTTGTCTATGATGATTTCTTTGCCATGCATTCCCTCCCTAATAGTCTTTTGAGGATGTCATTGACTAGAAGACTGGGGACATGGGACATATTTTATTGATTTTTTCCTATGGGTATACTTTTGTTTTTCTATAGTGTTGTAAGCATTTATGCTGGTCCTATTCAACATGTTGACTTACAAATGTATCATCCTTGACTATTTCACAAGATCGCACTTGGGGTTTATCCTGGCGCTTATGCCTTGATATAGGTGTAATCTTGCTAAATTAAACTTAGGGATTCTAATCGCGTAGTTATCTTGACTTACATGTCTCTGATGCTTAGATTGGATTTCCACATACCTATCTGATATCAATCATATTCATATCCTCATAGTTATACTAGTGATGGTTGTATGATCTCATGATGTCCCTAACAAATGCTCAATGATTAAATTAAGAGTCTAAATGTTATGCACTTCTTGCTAGTAAACCACTTTGCATATTAGCTTGCATTTTAGGTTCATTCTCTAGCTTAGTCTTGCATTATTGCATATGGGGAGAGCTCTCTCTTCATCTTTTTTGTGGATATATCAGCTAACTCCTTTCATATATTTCTTTACTTTCTTCTTGTTCATGTCCTTTACCTTCTTAATATTTCACTTCATCTCTTTTCTATCTTATCATCACATTATATAAAGTTTTAACCTCTTAAATAATTTCAACATCCTAGATTCATTTTCGGGATCAAAATCCAAATTTGAGTTCATCTTGATGGTCAAAATTGTCTTTTAAAATTCTACTTTATTTTGAGCAATTAGCTGACCTTTTGAGGTCTAATCTCTGAATCATCACTGGGGCATCTTCATTTCTTCATGTCTTCATCATTTCCATACTTCATATCTACTTCAATTCACTGTTTCATGTCTAAAATCACCTTTCTACTCGTTTCGACCTAATTTTTATGATATATCCTTCAAGGTCAACTCTAGTCAAACTGGAGCATTTTATCAATTTTTTTACAGTCATTCTTGGGTTCTAATCATCTATCTATCATCTTGAACATTTCTATATTCTAATTTTCTCATATCTAGCTTGTTTCTATGTCCCCTTACCTCATTTTGATTTCAATCCCGAGGGGGCAGAAATACTCTATCATTAATTGCTACAACTATCTATTTCTTAGGAGCATTTATTTGATCTTCTCAATTGCTCTCAGTCTATTCACTTTGCTATGTGTTAGAATTCTTTTCAGATCCTAACATCATCTTCCTAGTGTTTAGTACTATTGCTATCAAGCTATGCATTTAGGACTTGGTATCTTTTTCTACATTTCGTTCTTCAAAATCAGATATCTATATCTATCACCGCCTACTTGGCTTTCTATTTTCTTTGACATAATGTGTTCCCAGATTGATCATGCATTAGTCAAAGAGGGGCAAATGTAATCACTTAAAAATGGTCATCTAGACTATTAGCCCTCTTTTCAACATTTTGGCTAAATTAATTTAATCATTTACCTAGACCAAATTGCTAATAATCAATTTATTTGATTATAACCTATAGTTTGACTATGCTATCCTAAGTTCATTATTTGATTAAAATAACATGTCCCCTTTTAATTAAATAAAAGACCCCATTCTTCTAACCCACTTAAAGTGCACACATAAAGTCCTTTTTTTATTTTACAATTAAAAGAAAAGGCTTGTGAGACTTTTTTCTTATATGACAAGTCAACTTATATTCTATTGGTTGACTTGTGTGTGCACATGGATCACTCCTCTTTTTGAATTCCACCGTTGATCATCCACCATCTTCATCTTGATCTCTACCATCCATACATCTTTAAAAGGGAGAGAGATTTCCCCCTCAATCAATCCTTTTTTTGAATATTGTTATGCTGCAGGTTTTCTAACAGGTTTCTTTGGAGCTTTGTGGAGAATTTCTATTTCTTGTCTATATTCTCTCATACCATAGTATTTTAGCTTATATTTATGTTGCATGTTAGTTTAGCATCTATTTTGCAATCATCTATCTCAAATAGCTTAATATTTGGATTATAACACTCTTATACATGTTTTAACATAGCTCCACTTTGCATCTCATTCTATCTTAATTTTCATTTGCATTGCATTCTTGAGGAACTCCTTGGGACATTTGCATTCTTGCATCTTGTCTTTGGAACCTCCCATTGCATGGTTTACTAGCAAGAAGAGTATCTCTAAGACTTAGCTGAGAGCTCTTGAACTTGAAATACACTCTCTTGCACTTCGTAGATAGGGAGCTCTAAGCCAGAATCCAAGCATTCCAAACTCATGGAATCGTTTGGATAGAAGGGTTTAGAGTGTGACACTTTCGAGTGTACAGTGATAAGGATGCAAAGTTTCTATAACCGTTGATCTATCAAAGATCAAAGGTTAGCACATGCCCACAATTTGAAGATGCACAGGATTTAAATAATGTGGGCAAGAAGATTTTTGACATGTGACGAGGTGGGGTCAGATAGTTTTAATTGTATGATGCAGTGTGCCACACTGTAAATGATTGCTGATGTGTACTGCTAGATGTGCCACTAGAGAAGTTTGACTGCTGAATGGAAATGAAGTCTTATCAGCTGTAGGTCTTTCAAAGATCTACAGTTAGTGCAATCCCACATTATGAAGCTGCAAGTTAGATAAGAAAAGTGAGAATGCACCTTTGCGACATGTCACAATGGGGCTAGATTATGAAAAATGCAGAAGTCACACCATGTGGTCTACCACTTGTGCTTAGCTAGAGCTACTTATGATGTGTGCTTGAAAGGTGTCAGAAATTAATACAATAGTCAGAACACATGAATTAAAAGTAGTTGTGTCATTGGCCCAAGTGGATGATGCAAGCATAGAATGAAGAGTTGTTTCTAATCATTGATCCTTGTCCTGATCAATGAAAGGCGCTTCCCCACATTTTGAATTTGAGTGAAGTTTAAACAAAGTGGGAATACACCCTATAGACACATGTCCATGGTGGCATCTAAAGTTTTTTCTTAGATGCCCTACAGGGTAGAATCAGTATCACTGTTGATCTTTCGAAGATCAATGACTAGTGCAAGCTCATAATTTGAAAATGCTCATTAGATAAGGAAAGTAGGAATGCACCAACATGACACATGGATTGAATGATGCCAAGTACTTGCTCACTCAAAAGAAGATATAGGATATGCTGGCATGGAATGTTGTCAGACGGCATGAGCTCATATGGAGATTTCTTATTGGTCAGTATAGCTGACTGGTTTTTATTAAAAAGTGGATTAGTCTGATTGTCGATCTTGTCTTGATCAATGAATGATGCTTCCCCGCAATTCTAAGATGCAAGGAATTTAAATAATGCAAGGAAGTAGAATTGTGACACATAGCATTATTTTAAAAGCCATAAAGGTTGTTGTTTTTTAAATTAGAACTGTCCGATCTGGTAAAAATCTATGAGGTAACAGTTACTGAGAGTAAATATGATTCAGACCTTATGCATGTGATTTCAATGTATGAAAAGAGCCCATTATTTCACTATTAATGAACCACTAAAGTGCAGACAGAACATTAGGGCATACAAAAATTTTAGAGCCAGGGCACAAAAATTCTTAGTTAGCACTCCAGTAAAATTGTAGAAGATATCACATAGTGAAAAAGTGTGAATTCTGGTAGGTAAGTACTCTATAACTTTCTAATAAAATTTAAAGTATCTGTTGTTGTGAAAATCCTAGGGTTTATTCAAAATGCCTCCCCAAAAAGAGTTTACTAGGCAAACAAATTATTTGAAACATTCTATGCACGATGACTTTCTTGAACAATTCCCCTTATCAGTGCATGAAATAACTAAGGGGAGGGAACTCATTCTGAAACATCCTAGAGTAGTTGTAGCAAAAGGTTTTTATGACAAAGCTAATTGGGTAAGAGATGCCCAGGTTTCCATGGGGGTTCTAGAGTTGTTTAAGAAATGGTTTTTAGAGAAAAAATTGGACACTCCTATGAGAAATGTTTGGGAGTTTGATATTGGTAAATTAACAATCCCCACAGTTTTCTTTGATAGTGATTTATTGATGGATCTGGCAAAGAAATATGATCCAATTATCGGGTGGGTAAAAAACCATGCTAGAGTAAATCTGTTTAGGGTTTCTCCTGAATTATTTATTGAGGTTGTTAACCTAAATCCCAACCATGTTGTGCATGAAAATATTGACATAGATGACCTTCAGGTAAGGTATGATGCACAAAGAATTTACCTAAGAATAGGGCCACTACAGGAGCATGCATTTAAAATTGGCACTTTACCTGTGATTACAGCCAGTACCCCAAAGCCATTGTTGAGAAGACATTTCAACCTAAGACCTCAAGCACTGTATTTTTCTCTTTGCAAGATTTTTGGATAGATGAAGGTGATCAAATTCCAGGTTCTATTATCCTTATAATGGCTCAAACTCTTCAATTTGGAATGAGTACTATTTTTGATTTTGCTACTTTTCTTGCAAAAGAAATTCACAATGGCCTGGTGTGGATAGCAAGGGGAAAAGTAGACAAACCATTCTGTTGGTATTCATTGCCTATGCATGTATGCTTATACAAGGGATTCACCTTTTTCTCGAAGGGAATGAAGCTCAAAACAACTAGGGATGGGGAGAGGAATCCAGTGCAACTATGGAGTGTAGATATGACTTCAGAAGCTATAGATGCCAGCTATGTGAGATTTGATAGATGTGTTGCTTTGAAGCTTAGGTTTCTTTTGAAAGGTGATAGCCCCAAAATTCCACAAGCATTGTTGGAATTGGTTAAACCTAAAGACCATGCACAAGGACTATTGGTTAGTCATAATTGGGGGGATATAATCCCTTATAATGTTTCAACTGTGATAAGGGTATATGGTTTTGTAGGAAAGCCACATATGTTTCTTTTTCATGTGCCCTTGAAGATAGGGATTGTTGAGCTCTTATGTTAGATAGGCACTATAGATGAGAGGGAATTGTTTAAGAAGGGCACTTTCTTTCCAATTGTTACTATAGCGCATGATTTTGTCTTTGTCAAAAAATGGTGGAAGCACCTAAATTTTTTTTTGGAGAGATATAACATGGGAGAGTCTCATTCAAGATTCATTGACCCTGAAGGATCCTATGACCTTTTAAGAGAAAGGGTGAAAGCTTCTCATATGGTACATCAAGTTTACTATCCAGAAGATATAATTAGAAATATCTTCACATTGCAGGAACAAGAATTGAGGAAAGAGAAATGGATAGTTTTCAGTAAGACCCTAGAATTCATTAATTCTTTTCACCCCCAATATGACCCATTGAAACATAAGAAATACTGGGGAGCTAAAATACTAGCATTAATGAATAATTTTTCCATAATAATTCAAACCATGAATGAAAAGAAAGCTATGTGTGTTGAGACACATCCAGACAAGGCTACAGAAGTACAAAGAAGAATAAGCAGTAGAAATGTGGTTGCTCCTAGCCAATATACATTGTAGAAAAGGATAGGTTATGTCATAATTCAAAATGTGCAATAGGCACCCCCTCATCAGAAGCCAAGGTTAAGAAGTCCATCTACAGCCAGCTCTCCAAAAAGGAGAAAATTAGAGTAGGGGTCTTCTTCTTCTCAAAAGGAACAATAGTCCCCAAGCTAGTCCCCAATCTAGATAGATGATGAAGCATCTCTAAGGGAAGATCTTATACAAATTGGTGGAGAAGGGGATGTGATTGTCACTTCTATAGACCTGGATGTTGGAGAGCCACAAGAACCTCCTACACCTTCCTTGGACCTAACCATTGCTGATTGCCAAGGTAAAGAAATTGACCCAATAGTTGCCCAGGCTTCTGAAAGATTTATTAATGATGAAAATTTTGTAAGATCTAGGGCTTTTTCTCAGTTTTTGTGGAGATTAAATATGGGAAATTTTGAGAAAGCCTGTGAGAAAATCAAGGCTAAGCAACCAAATAAACCTGACCCAGTTATTAAGGGAGAGCTGAAATCAAAATTTTTGAATGATTTTGCCCAGCTTACTCCTGAACCTAGGAGGCAAATAGTTAGATATTCAAGAGTCCTCCTTCAATTAGAATGGGATATAGAAAATGATACTATTTTTTATTAAGTAACAAAGCAAAAGGATGTTTAGCTAACAACTACTGAACAAAAATTATAGGCTCATAGATGAGTCACATTTAGTGATGACCACCAAGCCCTTGTTATATGGTCCATGGAAAAGAGGGAAAATACAAAGATGCATGAGATTCCCACTACAGACCATACTAGTACATTGACAGTATACAGGGCAAGTGAGGTAAGTAGTAAGCAAGTAATTGGGATGGCATCAAAGATGCTAAAATTTGGTGGCATGGTGTCTGGCCAAGAAGAAGAAAATTTTTCCAAACTCAATGCTAGATTTGAGGAGGTATTGAAAGCATATGAGGAGAGGGGTTTGCAAATATAGTCATTGGAAAATAAAGTAGCCCAAATGGAGAAGATTCTGGGGAAAAGAAAATTAGGAGAGACTAGTAAACCCAGAATTGCATACCCCCCAAGGCCACCTATTGAACATTTCAAATCCACTCCAATCATTGAGATACCTGATACTCCAGAGAGGCCTCAGTTTTATACTACAAATAATTTTGAAGAGGAGAAGAATAAGTTGTATGCAATGCATGTAGAGCTTAACAATCAACATGAAGAAAACCTGAGGCATGGTATTATGTATCTAATAGATAGGATAGAGTGGCCCACATTCTTTGATCAATTATCAAAGATTTCAGCAATCACAGATGAATTAAAGCAAAATAAAGTTATATTCAGACCCATTGTATAGAAGTGGATAGAGAGAAGTTCAGATATCACTGCTATGTGTATATCTATTATTCATCTAACATATCATCAGATAGAAGGAATTTTTGACTTGCTGAATAAGTTGTAGGATTTTGATGATAAACAAGATTCTTTTTGCAAAAGATTAACTAATTTTCTTTCCGAGTATTTTGTTGAAAATTTTGATTTATTCCCTTGTGCCCTAAAGGCGGTTGATAAAATAAAGGAAAAGGAGGAATGGAAGGGGGAGCTAGATGAAGCCTTCTGTGAGAGAATAAATAAGGTTATAAATGAAGCAAGCCATCTATTGTGGGTAGTAACAAATGAGGAGTTAGTTAAAGTGCAGATATTTTATAACTCCATCCGAAAAGAATTGGTTAATATGGAGGAAATTGCAAATTCCCTAATAACTATACAAAGAGAAGTTCCAAGTTTTGATTGGCCAGATGATATTGTCTATAATAAGTGGAAGGAAAAATTTATGTCTACAGAACAGGTGTCAAAAGATGACAAGGTAGAAGATCATGAAAATTTAACTGTTACTTTAATAGTCGATGATAAAGACAGAGAAAATCCCCAAGTTAAAGTAAATTTGTAGATAAATGAAGGAGACACATCACTTTCAAGCCTCATGGTCACTTATTTTGAGGAATCAGATGGATAAAAGAATTAAATTATTATGCCAATTCTAGAGGATGTAACAGAAAGGGCCCACAAAAGGAATGTTTGATGTAAAATTTTTTTTGTTACTCACATTTTTGTCATCTTGTGATAAGTGTATGTAAATGTTTCTTACACTTGTCACTTTCTCTAGCCTAAAGCTTTTTGCATCTCACGCTATTTAAGTGAGATTCTAGAGCTAGAGAAGGGTTTGAATTCTATTCTTTCTAAGTGATATACTTAATCTTTCTTTGGTCTAATGTTTTGAAAGCAAGTTTATGATGTGTTTTCTTTGTCATTTCTCTGAGAATACATGAATATAGAATGAACTGTGTTTCTTTCTGAAGGTCATTCTGAGTCTATTGTAAATTGTATACAATTTTTAAGGAAAATGAATACAAATTATGAACTAACCCCATATCATTTCTTTTTGAACTTTGTCTCCTTTTGATTACTTGGTTATCTTGATATTGTATAAGTAAAGGCTTGTGCAATTGAATGCAATCTAGTTAGATTGTATATCTATTTATCACTATTGTTAATTCAATGGATTAAGTAAAAGCTCTGATGAATTTGATAAGGTTGTTGTAGTAGTGAAAAGGATTTTGAATGATGAATTCTAAAAAGAATTGCTGATAAAATTTGTTGTAAGGCAACAAATTAGATCTAAGGATTTTTTGTAGACTCTGAACCCCAATGGATTAGGCACTGATCAAATTGATTCAGCTGAAAGAGAAATATGTCACAAATGGTTTTTATATATAGAATTATAATAAATTTTAATTTTATTTCCTATAGATCTTCAAAGTTGGCCAGTACTTGTCTGCATGGAATATTTTAACTTCAGTTAGCCACTTTTTCTGAGAGCACTTGCAGATCTATAGAAGATTTTTTGGCCATATCTGTTATATGGGATGTGTTTATCAAGTTATCAAGAACTGTGTATGTATTTGAGGATTTGAGATGAGAATCAGAATGAAACTAGAAATAATCCTCATATAGTTTTCCCAGTCTTGAATCATCCCTGGGTATACCCACCCTGGTTTTGCAGAGCTAGAAGAGTAGAAAACCACCTTTGGTTTTGTTGAAGTTGGGCCCAAATGCTTTGCACATGCAATTGTTAACAAGAATTGGCTAGTCTTTAGATTGTATGAATACTATCATCTTGGTATTAAGGATTTTGTTGCTTAGTAGTTTTAGTTCATTTTAAAACACCAACACACTATAAATTGTTCAATAAGCTTAGTGGCTATATACAATTTGAACAAGTGTGTGTCACTAATAACAAACTTGATTGATGTGTCAACAATATTCCCTTTGGCATTAGTGACAAAAACACTTACTAGCCAAAACTGAATACCTTGTATCCATCACCACATGATACTAGCTCAATAGAGCATAGTATATTTTTGAGATTTTTCAAAATTGATTTTGTAAGGTATATATAGTATACTATACATCTTTTGCTATATACAACATGTCTTACTAATCATTTCACATTTGTTATAAATTCTCCCCCATAGTATATTTCTCCTCATACTATGTGTCTCTCTATGTACATGTCTTATTTCCCCATAACATATGGCTTTTGTCCAATACAACTTTTCTCCCCTTTTTGAAAAGTAATGCCAAAGATTTATTCTAACTTATTTACATAGAAACACCAAAATGGGATAATAATTTAGAATGTACCTTGAGAATTATTGCCAAGGCTTTATCCTAATTTTCTTGCAGGACCTTGCATGTATGAAGTGCAATTTGCACCTTTGCTGATAGTTCAATCATATGGTCCACAATAGAGAAGTTATTATCATGGATCAAAGTTTTTGAATATACAATATGTTTCTATATTGCATCCATGATTGGAAGGATCATATTTTGTATGTCAGTCAATGTTGATCGGATCCTTGCTTCTTCTCTTAGCAATTTAGCTTGCATGTCTAGCAAAAATCTAATTTTCTTGAAATGCGCAAAGCTTTAACTAGGGTCAAGTTGTAGCTACTTAGCACTAGCCTTTAGATCTATATAAATTTTGGACAATTCATCCTTTATTTCATTTATATACTCAGAGATATCACATAGTTTCCCAAAAAGTGATTACACATTTGAACAGGACAATTCAAGATTGACCAAAATTGTAGAAAGCTCTACTTGATAAATGGTTATTTGTTGAGCAATGTCCTCCATCAATTTATTATTAAATTTATTTCCAGCCTTTTTAACTAATTTATCTTGTCCATTAGTGTCCTCATTGAATTTTTGGACTACTTTTGCTAGCTAATACAAAATAGGTTGAGAAGAATCAACCTTAATTCCTATTGCCTCTGTCAAAATGTTCTTGGCATCTTCAATTATCTTATACTCTTTATCTCTCTCCTCTCTTAATCTTTTCTACTTAGCCTTTTACAAGGAGTAAGCTTGCAAATATCCCAATTGGGAATTAATATTTCCTCATCTAAATCTATGTCTTCCTCTATCTCTTTTTCTTTCCCCAAAAATTTTGTGCTCAGTTGAATCTTGAGCTCAATTGTCCTTGCACTTATTGCTTTTGTATCTAGAATGGAACAATGGTAGACATACTTAGGCTTGTAGTAAAAATTGATATTGTACTAACTAATGGAATACTTATAGAAATACTTGAAGAATCCAAAATTGATGAATTCAAAATTGTAGTACCCAAAATTAAAGTAGCCAAAATTGGTGTGCTTACCATTGATGCACTCAAAACTAAAGTACTCAACTTGGTAGATGAAGAAGGAGTCTAAAGCTTGGTGGATAAAGTGTAAGTCACTTCTATTAGTGATGTGCTAATATGAGTTGGGGCAAAGAGTGATTAAATATGTGATGTATCACTAGTAGTCACAATCAAACTTGCTAAAGCTGTCTCCATACTTGATGTAGTCAATGGTTTTCTTGGGGAGTGAGGAAGTGAGTCATTTCTTCAACATTCTCTTCGTCATCTTTCTCCTTATATTCTCCTTCATCATCATCCTTTACTTCAACTAGAAATAATCTTGGTTTATGAAGATGATAGACATTTTTCCAAGTGTTTGTAGCATTCCTAAAAACATGCTCAATGTCCTTGATCAAAACCAAACAAGTATTAAACTTTAGAGTCATTTTTTCTTCATTTTTCTTTAATGACTCTTTCACCTCAATATTTGATATTCTTGGTAATAACTACCTCAAGGTTTTTGCATATATGTATTTAGCTTTTTGCATAGAAAAATCCCATCTTGGCTTTATCTTCTCGAATAATTCACTGGGGACTTGAGAACTGATTTGATCTAGTGAGTATTTTCATTTACCTATTTTATTCAGTACTAGGTGTTCAACTTATTTCTACTCTTTTGTTGTTCTAATCTCATATTTTAATGATTCAAATTTTTTTTATCCCCACTCCTCCTTCTAATTTCTTTAGCCTATCCTATAAGGTGGATGGAGGTCTATTGAATATAATGTCACCTCTTTCCTTGTCAACTTTCTTCCATGACCTCCTTATGAAGACTATAGTGGATGACTTTGCTAGCTTCGTGATGATCACCTTTCCCTTTTTCTTCAAAGGTTCTTCTTTCTCAAATTCTTCCTCATCCTCTACTTCATCTACATCCTCACCTCTTCCCTCACTTAACAAGAGTGGTGCACTTGATTTTTTCTTTTCTATCCTTCTCTTTCCTTTGTTGACTGCCTATGGGAGCTTTATTTCTAGTTAAATTCTAGCCTTGGCTTTATCATGTGTTCCAAAGTAAGGGGCCTTGGGATCAACTGGTTCATTGACAAGGGTTTTAATGATATCCTTTGTCTCATCAATATTCATCTCATAGCCAAGAGGTTTCACCCATGCAACTCTAGGTGTAACTGCCTGGATATACACCTTGTCACTACCCACCATGAAGCATACATCATCCTTATAATCTTCAACTGACTTCTTCAGAATCCTAAACCTATTGTTCATTTTCTTCTTGAATACATTGAAGTAGTTGTCCATAATGTTGTTGTAGTTTTCATCCATTTTGCCAATATATTCATTTATTTTGTAGAGCACAGAAACATCTTTTCTCCAAACTATAGTGCCTTTAGAAGGGAAGAAATTTTGTACATAAAAGAATAGGTGGGTTAACAATGAACCAAACTTGCACAAGTTATTCTTTGATGTTCTAATACTTTCCATGTTATTGTTGAACTACCTCAACAATAGGTTGGCAAGGTCATATGACAAGTTGTTCTTAACAACTTTATATGCCAAATCCACTGCTTCACATGACACACTATTTAGATGGCTTGAACTGTATATCTTGTGTGCAATAACATGAATTCCAAATTTTAATTTTGCATCTATGACATTGTTAATTTTCATACCTCTACCATCCCATTCAGCTAGGGTTTTTTTTCTCCAACTCTGCCCGACCTAGGGTTTTCATCATTTTAGCTTTGGCTAGCATAGGGAGGCTAGTGATTCAATGAATCATCTTCTTTATTATCAAAATTGGTTGTTCTAACCATAGCTACCTACTATGCACCCATCTAAGGATAAACCTAATCCATTTAATTTGAAATTTTTAGGGCATATGAGGGATATGTATCAACCCTTTGGCTTCCAGATGTTGATGCTCAAGTTTTAGGGTTCCATTTACACATAACTAACCTAGGGCATCATCCATTTCCAAAGTACCAATTTCTTGAATAGCACATTTGAAATGAGTAAAAATGTCATTTATAAGAAGTACCTGAGGATGAATTTGGGATTGAGCTTCCCTTGAATCTAGGGTTTCAGCAACCGTAGGAGTGAGTCTGAAATTTGGCACTTTCCATTCAACTCCTCAAACCAACATGTTAGATAATTGCTTGACCTTGCTACTACTAGATGCCATTTTTTCTTGGTAGATTGAGAAAACTTCAAAAAACTTTTGCTAGAAATTCACTCAAGTCACTTTGATTGCACTAAAAATTGCTCTTTGCAATAGTACTTGAAAATTCATAGTAAGAAATGAATTTGATTCCATGCCTTTTGATAAAATTTCAACATTAGTACTTGGTACAAAAGAAAATATATTGATAGATCATCATCCACTACATGGCATTGATTACTCGATGACATATTTATGACTCAATAACCATAGGTAGAGTCTATGACCCAACCTTACTTGGTAGAGAAGCTAACTTGGTAATAACTAATACTGATCTTGCTTAGTGATCCCTTTGTATCTTGTATACAGATTTGGATCTTTGTCACCTTTCAACTAGATTTGATTCTGATGTCTTCTTTGATGGCCTGGTTCCAATTCTTCCTTGAGAACTTAATTAGAAATGGTAGAGTCACCCAATTCTTGAGTGACTTGACCATCATTGCTTGGACTAGTATCCTCGGTAGACTTAAGAATCCATTGTTGTTTCATTTTCTTTCGGATGTTATCAGCCTTTTCCTTCTTCCCATCTTTAATTCTACTAGTATTCATATAGTTCTTGGCAAGATGACCAAATTCTGTACAAATGAAACATCTTCTAGCAGTATCTCTTTTCCTCATATGATGTTTAACACAATTCATGCCAATGTGTCTAAATTCTCCATAGCAATGACATCTACACTAGGTATTTTCGTCCTAACTAAATATTGCTTTCACAATTTTCTTTGTAGGATTTAATGTCTTGGTTTTGCATTCTAATTCCTTGTGTCCATGTTTCTTACATTTATGACAGTCACTTTCAAATCTTGGTTTCTCTTTGCATTCATTAGCCCTATGACCATGTTGATTGCAATTGTAGCATTTTCCATTGAATTTTACTTTTCCATTACTCCAACATTGGTTTGATGTATGACCTATCTTACCATAGTGATTGCAAGTATGTCTTTAATTCTTTTGAGCACCTTGTTTGGAGGTTTCACCTTCTTCTTTGTATCCAATTCCTAATTTTCCTTTTTGCCTATAGAGGTTTTTCTCATTCAATTGATTCATGTCTGGTTGAGATTTCATCATTCTCTCATTGATTTGCTTCTCAGAGTTTAGACCATTCCTCAATCTTTCATTGATTTTCCTTTCAGATTTAAAATCATTTTTCATTCTTTCATTGATTTTCTTTTCATAATTTAGATCATTCCTCATTCTTTCATTTTCAAATATTAGTCGCGTGATTTGCTCATTTGCATTGGAGAGTTGATCAATAAAGTATGCTTGCTGAAAGGATTAGTTTTGGATTTCATTTATTCCTTCCACCCATCTCTTCTTTTATCTTGTTTCTCTATTCCAAGACTTCACATAACCTTGCTAACTAAATCTCTTGCTCTCTTCTTAGCTTTCTTACTTCTTGTAGGAAACCATTCTTCTCTAGGAGTTATTTGATTGCATCATTTGCTTCATCTGAGCTTCTTGAAGGGTGAAACTCTTCAATTCTTTCTTCAATGTAGAGATGATCATTCATTTGATTTGCAAGTTCCTTTCTTCTTTTCAAGGATTGGAAAAGTTACTCCTTAGCTTTCTTGAGTTGGGCAATGGCCATTTCCAGATCCAGCTTTTCATTATCAATAGCTTTGTCAAGTCTAAATATCTCCATATCTTTGATCTTTTCTCAAGTTGTTAAACTTCCTAAGAACCACAATGCTCTAATAACAATTTTTGGAAATATTCAAGACTATGCTAAGTTACTAAGAGGGGAGGGGTGAATTAGTAACTTCTAAAACTTTAACAATTTCAATTCTTAATCCAATAATTCAATTAGTAATTAATTCATCACATCTGATCTAATTGCATGCATGAGAAACTAGAAACATGAAAGCATCCATAACATATTAAACAAAGATTTGGTGACCCAGTAACCTTCCAAATAGAAAGTAAATTGGGGTGGGGATGATACCCACAAACTTTAGTACTATAGCATAAAGATGGCCTATTAAGGCTTACATTAATCACTTCTGATGATCTATCCTATTAGGAGTGATTAGGACTGCTAGGTCCACCTTGTGAGAGGATTTACAAACATATAATGAAGTGTGAGCTTTGTAAAGAGACTTATGAAAGACTTTTAGGTCTACCTTGTTAAAGGATTTTGACTAGTTCACCTATTAGGATGAAGCATTAGTAGATCTCTAATTTGCAACTAGTTTTGTTGAAAGAGATTCTTTTGTGTACTGATCACCTTTATGTGATAGATATTTCTCTACTACTTCTTATGCTATTATGGCCTTTACAATTCATTTTTTTTCTATTGATTTATAACTTTAACTTTCACATCCACATTCATATTACATCCATGCATACATAAAGATATGGTACAATACATTACATATATATACCAGTCCAAATTACATAATTACAAAGTCATCCATGATACAAGTTCACATGAATATTACAAATTTGGTCCACATGAAGATACTCGAGTTCTAAAGACTCACTCAATGAGGTTCTAATACTCAGCATCACCATGCACTCAGTAGACATAGAATCTTAGTCCATACTCATCACTTTCAAGTAGTCTTGAACTCGATCTGCACTGGTGACTTGGTAGATATTGTGCAACTCAGGAAACATTGAATCACTTGGTTAGCATAGAATAGCTTGATTAACACTGGCTTTACATCACATGAACTGTGAACTCAGTAGATATTGCAATGCTTAGTAACCAATGACAAACTCGACATATATTGAAATGCATAGTTTAAACTACTAGACTTCACATTGACAGAATTTTCTTGGTAACCACTGGGATTTGTCCAAAGGACTCGGTAGCAACTATAGAACTCAATGGCTACTAAATTACATGAAAAATACTATAAAATATTCAATAAGCTTGGTGGCTAGATACAATTTGAATAAGTGTGTGTCACTAATAACAGACTTGATTGATGTGTCAACAATATATATATATATATATATATCATCCAAAGTTGGTATACATGAAGATATTATACAAAACATGCCTTTATATATATTTTAGTTTTCTATTGATCTCTATCTATTTCAGTGCTCCATTGGATGATGATTCCCCAATCAGTTTGATCTATGGTATGAGGAGGATGTTCTCCAAGATGTGGTGTTCCAAGTATGGCTCCTCAACTCTCACATCACTTGTATCTCAGTCTCTAACTCTACTATACAATGTTGGAGTCTCTCCTCCTTCTCATATCTCAATCTTTGACAAAGGCAAGAGGACAAATAACTAGGGCCAAAGGCTCACCTAGCTATCGAAACCACCCTACAAGAGTTAACACAACAGAAACAAACACAAAGAATAGTAACCAAAGGAGGAAGAAGAGTGAATTACTTTTATTGATTCATCAAAATATCTTCATACATGCCCAGCTGTGAGGCCTTCTGGGTTATGACCAATTACAATACATTCAGTTACAAAGATCCAACATCAAATTCACACTTTCAATTTTTCTCCCTCATCTGCTCTCTCTAAAGCTTCTTCTCCCAAAAAATTACCTAAATCTAAGCCTAAATACTCTATATATACTTGCCAAACAGGCTTACAAAACATTCTAGAACATAGAGAAGCCACAAGTCAGCTCTCAGCAAATATAACTACCTATTCCAAAATTAAATGTGAGAAAAGTTGACCAAACATAGATTACTCAACAAAAGAAAGCTTTCCAAAACTGGCACTCAGGATACACTGGGTAATTCGACACATGAAGAAACACTCAGCATGCACTAAGTAACTTGGCACATGAAGAAACACTTGGCATACACTAAATAACTTGGCACATGAAGAAACACTCAGCATACACTAAGTAACTCGGCACATGAAGAAACACTCGGCATGCACTGGGTAACTCAACACATGATGAAACACTCGGCATGTACTGAGTAACTCGACACATGAAGAAACACTTGGTAAAAAAAATGAGCAAGATAACAAGGCAACCCAGGATGCTCCTGCATCAGACAACTGAGGTTGAAAGAAATGATTCTCTTGAATCATTGAGATGTCCCAACCTAAGCTGAATCCAACTCAAATTGAGAAATCCATGAAGCATCTTCAATAGGTCTAATATTCCACTTCACCAAATATTCATAGTAATCTTTTCCTCTTGTACTCTTGCCAACTCTCTAATCCAATATCTATTCAACTTCCTTAATTTGTTTCTTAGGATAATCATCTAGTATAAAAACTTCATGCTCTAACTCATGATACTTATACAAATCAGCAATATTAAATATAGGAGATATATCCATGTCATTAGGTAACTCAACTTCATAAGCATTTCCACTATCAAACTTCTTTAGGATCTTAAAAGGTCAAAATTTCTTCATCTTCATTTTGCTATGTGTTCCAACTAGGAATCTTCCTTTCTTTAGATGAACCATCACCTCATCACCAACTTGAAAATCATGGTGTCTTCTAGACTAATCAGCATTCTCTTGATACTTTTGATTTCTTTGTTCCAACCTCAACTTCACTTCATTATGCAAGGACTCCATAAAATCAAAAAATTCTTCTCCTGCAACACTTTTCTTTTCTTCACCAGCAACATCTCTCAAATCTGATATACCTCTAGGATGCATTTTGGTAAAAATCTCAAAAGGTGCCTTCCCTGTACTCCTATTCACATGATTGTTATATGAAAATTCAGGTTGTGCCAATACCATCTCCCAATTACTTGGCTTATTCCCAACAAAACATCTCAACAAATTTCCTAAGCTTCTATTCACAACCTCTGTCTGTCCATCTATTTGTGGATGGAATGTAGAACTAAACTTCAATTTAGTACCCATCTTCTTCCACAAAGTCTTCCAAAAATAACCAACAAACTTACTATCTCTATCTAAAATAATGCTTCTTGGTAATCCATGCAATCTCACAATCTCTTTAAAGAAAAGTTCAGCATCTGATGTCTTCTTACATGGTATAAAATAAGCCATCTTAGAAAATCCATCCACTACAACAAATATGGAATCATACCCTTTCACTATTTTAGGCAATCCAAGAACAAAATCCATACTGATGTTAGTCCAAGGTTTCTCAGGAATAGTAATAGGTGTATACAAACCAATATTTTGGCTCACTCCTTTTGCAACTTGACAAACTCCATAACTCTTTAAAAAAATTCAAACATCCTTATACATTTATGGCCAATAATACTTCTCTTTCAGCAAACTCAATGTCTTATCAATTCCAAAATGTCCAACTAATCCACCACTATGCTTTTCCTTAATCAAATTCAACCTCATAGGACTTCTAGGAATACACAACTAGATACCTTTGAACAACATACCTTCTTGAATGAAATACTCATCATACTTTCTTATGTGATCTGTTAGATTTGGTGCTCGACACTCTCTCCATGCCTCAGAAAAATCAGGATCAGCATCATACAAGTCTTTTAATTTATCAAAACCAACAACGTCAACCTTCATTTCAGTCAACAAAGAACATCTTCTACTCAATGCATCAGCAACTTTGTGAGTAACTCCACTCTTGTGTTTGATCACAAATGTAAAACTCTGCAAATACTCAACCCACTTCATATGTCTCTAATTCAATTTATGTTGACTTCCCAAGTATTGTAAAGCTTTATGATTAGTATACAACAAAAACTCCTTAGGCATCAAATAATGTCTCCATTTCTTCAATGCTTGAACAATGGCATAAAATTCTTGATCATACATAGAATATTTGCTTTTAGCATCATTCAACTTTTCACTAAAGAAAGCAACGGGCTTACCTTCTTGACTTAATACAGCTTCTATTGCATTACCACTTGCATCACATTCAACATGAAATACTTTGTTGAAATCAGGTAAAGCCAATATAGGTAATTCAACAACCTTTTGTTTCAAAGTATCAAAACTCTTATCAGCTCCATGTGTCCACTTGAATTCCTTTTTATCTCCCCTCATTTTTTCAGTCATAACATTACAAATAGCATTGAAATTCTTTATAAAATTTCTGTAAAAACTAGCCAAACCATGAAATGATCTTACCTCGCCCACATTCTTAGGTGTAGGCCATTCCAAAATTGCTTTAACCTTCTCAAGATCCATCCTCAATCCATCAGCTGAAATCACAAATCCCAAATACACAATCTCCTCTTGCATAAAAGAACACTTTTTCAGATTAATTAGAAACTTTTCCTCTTTCAACCTCCGTAATACTTGTCTAATATGCTCAAGATATTCTTCCTTAGTCTTGTTGAATATTAGAATACCATCCAAATAAACAATCACAAACTTACCCAAGAATCTTTTTAGAACTTCATTCATCAACCTCATGAAAGTAATAGGTGCATTAGTTAGACCAAAAGGCATAACCAACCATTCATACAAACCATCTTTTGTCTTGAAAGCAATCTTCCAGTCACCACCTTCTTTAATTCTAATCTAATGATAGCCACTCTTCAAATCAATCTTGTTAAAATACTTTGCTCCACTCAAGCAATCCATTATGTCATCCATCCTCGGCATAGGAAACCTATATTTCACTGTTATCTTGTTAATGGCTCTAGAATCAGTACACATTCTCCATTCTCCATTCTTTTTAGGTGCTAATATAGTAGGTATAGCACATGGACTCAAGCTTTCTCTGATCAAACCTTTCTACAACAACTCATGCACTTGTGTGTTAAGTTCTCCATTCTTTGTAGGTGTCAATCTATATGGTGCTTTGTTTGGAAAACTAGCTCTAGGAATTAGATCCATACAATGACTTATACTTCTTACAGGAGGTAAACCATTAGGGATATCATCAACAATAATGCCTTTATACTCATTCAGCAACTCTATAATTTCTCTTGGCACTTGGTCAATACTACCATCTGTCACTTGGTCACCACTGACTGGCACTCAGTTAACATTATTTTTTGGCACTCGGTCTCCATTAACAAAACTCAATTTTCTTGGAATTATAGCAAAACAAACTTGATTCTTCTTCACTTCCTTTTCAAATTGTTTCCCATTAACCATGCAAATTTTTATAGTAGTACAATTAACCTCATCTGGACTTTCGATCAAAGGCAAAAATGTTTGTTTCTTCCCATTTACCCAAAGAGTATATTGATTCAATCTTCCATCATGTACAACATATCTATCATATTGCCAAGGTCTACCCAACAAAATATAACAACAATCCATGGGCATAATATCACACAAAACTTCATCAAAGTAATGTCCAATTTTTAACTTCACAAGGCATTGCTCACTTACCAATATCTTATGCTCATATTTGATCCATGAAACATGATAAGGTTTGGGATGTTTTAGCCTCTGCAACTGTAACTTTAAAACCAACTCTTCTGATGCTAGATTTGTAGAACTTCCACTATCAATGATCACTTTGCAGCATTTTCCAGTCATCTTACATCTTGTCTTGAAAATACTTCTCCTTAAAATAGGTTCCTCGTCACTTCCCTTATTGCATAAGGTTCTTCTAACCATCAAACTTTCTCTAGTCTTAGGTCCACTTGGTGAACTCTCAATGTCTTCTTGAATCATAGCATTTCTATTATTCTGCCCCACTTTCAAAAAATCTACATTCAAAGGATCTATGCCGTTCTTTGCCACATCTAAAATAATTACCATGAAATCCACCTCTAGAATAAGAATTATCTCTTCCTCGGTAAGAATTACCATTTTTCCATTCAGTCTTGCCTTTGTCATCATTCTTCCATTCAGATTTTCCTTTATCCTACATAGAAGTGTTAGATCCACCACTTTCTCCATAAGATCTACCTCTGTCTCTCTAGAATCTACCACCTCTACCTCTTTGTCTTTGTTCATGCTTCTTTTTTAAGATCTCCTTAGCTTTCAAGGCATATAGATATGCTTCTTCTACACTTTCCAGCTTCACAAAACTTATTTCATCTTGTATTCTAGATCTCAATCGATTAATGTACCTTGCAATTTTCTCAACATCATCATCCACATGTCCAAATCTAATGTCTAATCTATATAATTCCTTGGTATATTCTTTTACAGTCATGTCCTTTTATTTCAAATTTTTCATCTTTCTCAACAAGCTAACTTGCTAATCAGCAAGAAGGAATTTTTTCTTTACCTTGTTCACCATCTTTGGCCAAGTTCTAATCTTCTCCTTTCCTCTCCTTTGTCTATCAGTTTGCAAGTGCTCCCACCATAGAGATGCTTGACCTTTCAGCCTAGTGACTGCAATCTTCACCTTTCTATTATCAGGATTGTTTTCATACTCAAAGAACTTCTCCGTATCAGAGATCCAATCCAGCACAGCATTGGTATCCAATTTTCCATCATAATGAATAATTTCTACAGCAAGTTTTGAATTTTCTCTAGACAATACTCTCAACAACAATCTTTCCTCATCTTGATCTTCTTCAGGTTCTGGATTATGGCTTGGTGTTGTTGCTTCATCATCACTTATATCATCAAGATTTTCTCCTCTCCTCTGGGCTATCTTCACAACATCTAATCTAGCTACAATTTATCTTAACTAATCCAATATAGCATTATCAACATTATTTCCTCGACCATGAACCATATTCACAAATCAAGTTCTTGGAAGATCATAACCCTCTATAAGTTATAAGTCAAATCCATAGATCTGTCACCGTATAACCAAATCCAAATCAAGTTTCTACACAATCCAATCTCCACAAGGAAAAACCTCAAGCTCTGATACCAACTGACATTGGCAAGAGGATGAATAACTAGGGCCAAAGGCTCACCCAGCTATCCAAACCACCCTGCAAGAGTTAACACAAAAAAAATGAACACAAATAATAGCAACCAAAGGAGGAAGAAGAGTGAATTACTTTTATTAATTCATCAAAATATCTTCATACATGCCCAGCTGTGAGGCATTCTGGGTTACGACCAATTATAATATGTTTAGTTACAAAGATCCAACAAAAAATTTGCACTTTCAGTTTTGCTTTCTTTGAAGCTTCTTCTCCCAAAAGCTTACCTAAATCTAAGCCTAAATACTCTATATATACTTGTCAAAATGGCTTACAAAAAATTCTAAAACATAGAGAAGCCACAAGTCGGCTCTCAACAAATATAACTACCTATTCCAAAATTAAATGTGAGCAAAGTCATCCAGACATAGATTACTCGGCAAAAGAAAGCTTTCCAAAACTAGCACTCAGCATACACTGGGTAACTTGGCACATGAAGAAACACTTGACATGCACTGAGTAACTTGGCAAATGAAGAAACACTTGGCATACACTAAGTAACTTGGCACATGAAGAAACACTCGACACTCAGCATACATTGAGTAACTCAGCACATGAAGAAACACTTGGCATACACTAAGTAACTTTGAACATGAAGAAACACTTGGCATACACTGGGTAACTTGGCACATGAAGAAACACTCAACATGCACTGAGTAACTTGGCACATGAAGAAACACTTGGCATACACTGAGTAACTCGGCACATGAAGAAACACTTGGCATACACTGAGTAACTTGGCACATGAAGAAACACTTAGTATATACTGAGTAACTCAGCATATGAAGAAACACTTGGCATACATTGGGTAACTTGGCACATGAAGAAACACTTGGCATGCATTGAGTAACTCGGCACATGAAGAAACACTCAGTGAACAAAATGAGCAAGATAACAAGGCAACCCAGGATTCTTTTGCATCATTCTTATCTCTAGGGCAATGGATGCAAAGATATAATGTCTTCCTAGATCTCTCTTTCCTTTGAATTCATGGTGATGGGTGGATGGTATCCTCAAAGCTATGGTTAGTTCCTTTAGGACCTCACTAACAAAGCTTCTCCACTCTCCCTCTTTCATTGTAATCATAACATTTATCATTTCATGAATATAATCTTCTCTTTCTCAAAAATTAATTCTAATCTATAATTTTATTTCTAAACCCTACCTATCTCTCCCTTGGAGCACTCTATGTCTATGATGTTGAAGATGGCAGCATGGACTAACTTCTCTCTCCATCCTCTTGTTATTTTATCCAAGGGAGTAGTGTATCACTATGGTATTGTGTTCATCATGACCATAATGGTATGTCATGCATAGAAATCTTTGGCTCCTCATCCATTGTATGATCTAGTGGGGGCATCTCCTTCACTCTATCCTTTGTATCTACCTCCTCCAGAGGTTATTGTCTCTCATCTCCTCTCTCCTCTAGCTCTAGGATCTATTCATCTCTCATCTCATATGTTGGATGATCCTCATCCTCCATCTCCTCACCCTCTCTCATGACCTCATCCTCCTCTCGACCATCTCCTCTCTAATCTTTGTAGAATAGACTTAGATCTCCTATGGGGTAGTCCAATGGGAAGATGTGTTTCACTCTATGTCCCATTCAAATATTGAATGTAATTGTCTATATATCTAGCATATAATTTTATTGTCATTGGAACATCCTCTCACTCTTGTGTATCACTAGAGATGATATCATCTACTATAGGTTGACATATGTCTCTAGCCCTTTGAGCATATCTCTAAGGATGGGAATATTGTGTCACTACTCCCAGTATGCCCTACTATAACACAAACTATCTCAGTACTCGATCATACTAGTACAACATGACCACATGACTTTGTCATCCTTTTAGGAATATAATCCTCTATTAGTATCTCATTTGGTATGTAGTCTCAAGAAAATCTTCCATCTGGAGTAATGAACACCATAATATCTCATCTCCTCATGTGCAATCAAATATGATTCTCCAAAAACAATATGCCTTTGTACTACCACAACTCAACAAGAGGATATGCAAACACTCTCAAATGTTTATAATCTAGTGCTACAAGAACTTCTACTAACCTAATGCAAGTAAAACTCTCAAATAACCATGCCTGTAAGAGTATACATTCTATCAATATATCTCTCTAGTATCTAATTAGTCTTCTTAACTCCAAATATAGAATAGCTATCATACCCCTATCCCATGAAAACATTGATCAATCTCTCTCCATTTCCTATACCAAATTTGTAAAAGGTGACAAGATTATTGTCTCCTTACCATCTAGGTGTATGATGCAGCTAAGTATACAACATATCCACCATCTTAATAAAGGATTATAACCTAAAATTATATCGTGTAGGTCCATATGGTTCCCTCTAGATCTCATCAATGATCTCAATCCTGTGCAATACTCCTCATCATCAAATATATGATTTGCATTTCTACCAGTATGAGGCATCACCTAAAGCCCTCTTATAGGAAGGTAGGTTGTTAGGTATATATCCCCTAAGGTCATAATGATATCTTTAGTGAGAATATGGAATGTACAAATGTCCTCATTCCACCACTCTATCAGCACTAGAATTATACCTTGATGGAATCTTAAATACAAAATTTTGTCTACCTGATATAGGCCCACATCTCTAAGAAAATAGATGTCCTCTCCACTCATTTCCTTCATACTACCCTAGATGAATTGCATCATATGTGACATTTAATGCTCCCAAAGAGACATTAGAACCTAAAAATCACATCATATTATGCATCATTATCATACTATGAGAAAGTCTTATCATTTTGGACATGTTTGACTTTCATCAATTTAAAATTTCATTTAAGTATTTTCTTTACTTTACATTGTACATCTTGCACAGATATAGAATAAAATAATTTAGATAGCAAGGTAAAGTGACATTCTTTTCACTTCCCTCATAATCATTATATATATTTTTTTTTTTTATGCTCCTATTGGAAATGTAGTTTAGATCAGTTTATTGAGAGGGGGTTGAATCAAGAACCAATAAAACTTGTACTTTAATTCACCATATAATCTAATCTAATTTCATGCTTGAAAGACTAAAAGCAATAAAACATTCATAACAATTGACACAATATTTGGTAACCCAGAAACCTTCCAAATAGAAAGTAAAACTGAGGTGGGAATGATACCCACAAGATTTATTACTAAAGTATAAATTTAGCCTATTAAAGCTTACAATTGATGACTTCTAATGATCTTCCCTATTAGGATAAATAAAGACTATTAGGTCTATTAGAAATAGGTAATACTGAGAGGGGGGGTGAATCAGTATTCTACAAACTTTTTCCCACAACTAAATATTGTTAATTAATTTATAACTTACATATGAAAGTAAACCAACAATGTTGAATAGTAAATATATCCATGCACATAAAGAAATCATAACACCATTATTTTTTAACTAGGGAAAACTTGGCCAAGGGAAAATCCTGATGGGGATGATACCCACAAGTTGATTCACTGAACAAAGGGATCTTTTTAAGGATATTGACCTTGTTAGGAGTCTATGAAGTACATATAGTGTCTTGAGTACTTATTAGAGGACTAGGCCATGTTAGAAACCTTAGCCATGTTAGAAGTTGCTTCAACCCTATTAAGAGTTGGTAGATCAACTATAATGGATGCAAGAAGATCCCACAACCCTAACATGCATTTATACAATAAAGTTCTTCACAAAAATAGATATACATACAATACTTTCTGTTTACTCTAATTCACACTTTCTATGAGAATACATCAAATATAGTTCACATATCATCTCATTGACTTCACATAAATCATAAATATCACATAGATCACACATATGTTGCACATATATTCCACTTAATTGTGCAACATTAGATCTCTACATATACTTGGAAAATTAGTAAACCTATACTTAGTTGGCCTTCATGTCTTCACACGCTTGACATAATATCAAATAATTTATAAAATAACATTCAAATATTTGGCTCAACATGACTTAGTAATGATATTGTTACCAAAATAATTCCTCAAGTCGTACAACTCAATTCTCTGCTATGCTTTGTTCTTCTCTATCAAATACTCATACTAGTATTTCAATCATAACTTGTATCATATTATTTGTACACATCTATACACTATTATACATCATCATGTGACTATATATGAATTTCCAAAATTACATATAGGCTAACTCTCAATGAGTCATCTGTACACATTGTATATGTCTCTATGTTGCTGCAAACTATCTAACACTTGGACAATTTTTTATCTCTAAATGCATAAATGAAATTCTAAATACATGTTCCCATAAATGACAACTCTCAAGACATATATCTAACCATATTACTAAAAATATCTACCTTTGGCATTGATGGAAATATTTGGAAAAATTGGCTAAGTCCCAAAATGATGTCATACATAACAAAACAAATAAAAGTAACTACACAAAATTGCATTCAAAACATAACAATTTTATTCATATTTTGATGGATCATTACATTCATTATCTCTACTTTACATTGATTTAAAAGTACATAAGTGTAATCCCTTTTACACATGCAATACATAATTTCCTTCGAACATACATACAATTTTCCTTTACATACTACTCCCCCTTTGATATCAATGACAAAGGTGTCAAAATTGTATCCAAAAACTGGGTGGCTTCTCGCTGATCAACTTATTATTCTAGAAAACAATCTGTATAAAAAAAATTTATCCTATCCACTACTTTCTCCCAGTTCTCCTTCACTCTATAAAAAATACTAATTAGTGTTCATAGTGCATAAGATGTCACTTCAACTATGCTCAAGTTAGTATAGGAAAATTTGTCATAGGAAATCTTTCTTGCAAGACATTCCTCTAGTTGCCTTTGCAAAATTCATATCTTCAATGATAGAATTTCTCTAAGACTAGAGAATCTCTTTTCTACCTTCTTCTTGTTAGATGTCAAGCCTCTAATTATACAGTGGATCTTTTCCACTTCTATTCTATAATCTTCAACGTTGATTTCTGGGAGCTATAGTTTTATAGTGATTGTTTCAAGATCACTCAACTTACCCTTAATTTAACTCTTAAAGTCTATCAGATATTTGTATGATAGGGTGCAACATCCATGCAACCCCTTTCCTTCATCAATGAGTTTCCTCAGTTCATTGATTCTTCCATCAAGTGTTTTCAAGTCATTTCTCACATTAGTGCATACTCTATCAAATAGTGATGCATCATTCTTTGCTTGTGCATGCATTGAATCTACCTCTGCTAAAGTTATGAATTCCTCATCAAAGGTCTTTACCAACTCCTTGGCCTTTAATTGCAAGTATAGAATGGATACAATTGTGGTAACTATCTTCTGCATTTAGTCTAGAACTTTAGTTAGCATCTTCTCCAAAGACTTTACTAATTTTTCTTTTCAAACAACTTGCTCAGTGAGCTCATCAATCCTTTTTTATCATCTTCATCTTCTGATGTCACTGAGACTACTATTATCAGAGTTACTATAGTAATAGGTGTAACTACATTCAATTTTTCACTCTTCTTCTCCTCCTCATCTTTCTTCTTGGCTTCTTCCAATCTCTCAATTTTTTTCCTTGCATCTCCTTTAGGTTTCTTCTTCCTTTCCTCATCTTCATTCTTCTTCTTTTCTTCCTTTTCTTCCTTTTCTTATCTTCTTTCTTCTTCTTTTCTTCCTCTTCTTCCTTTATCTTTTCTTCTTCTTCTTCTTTATTTTTCTTTCTTTCGTCTTCTTTCTTTTTCTTCTCCCCCTCTTTCTTTCTCTTTTCTTCCTCTAACCTATTTACCACTACTATCCTCTTTGTTTCTTTCTTCTTATCTTCTTCTTTCTTATTTTCCTCAGCTTGTTTCTTCTTCTCCTCCTCATCATCATCATTTGAGCTAGTGTATGTTGTAATATTGCTCATATTGCCAACAATATTTGATCCATAACCTGCGAAAGGGTTTTCCTTTGCATCTACAATTATGTGTGTACTGTCCACTTAGATCAATTCAATACCCATAATGATGTGTGGTGTTGAGGGTGTCTATTGTGTCTCTTCTACTTCTTCCTCATCACTAGAGGGTGTGTTTGCTTCCACATGGATTGGGCTCTTAGGTTTGGACTATGCACTCCCCATTGGCACTGTACTCATGTATTTGACAATTGTCTCCTCTATTTATTTCCTAACATCCTCATAGTTTCCTCCCATCAGAAGAATTTCTTTTCTTTTATTCCTTAGCAAGGGGTCAATACCCTTCAAAATTTTCTTAGAGCCTCTTTAGGGTTGACTTCACATAGTTTATTTATCATTATTATTCTTAAATCAAGATCTTCTTCCAATACTCTCTTCTTTATGTTTATTAGCCTATTATATAGGTCTTCATGTATCTTATTCTAAATATTATCAAACTTCTTATATCTCATAATCACATTCCTTACAATGGTATTTTCCAATTGCCTTCTATCCATATTACTGTATAGATTATAATACTTATTTAATTGTACAAAATTTTCATCATTAATTATTTACATGTTAAGGTTCTCTACCTTTGGTTTCCATGCTTTCTTTCTCTTTCCTAGTCCATTGGTGGCCTGCTTGACCCTTTTCTTGGATTATGGTGCAAGTTCTTACTTCACCTTCACCAATCTCTCTAATTTCCTCTATGCAATAGGTGCTTCCACCTTTGATACCCTCCTATTTTGATCACTCCTTTTCCTCACTAGTTGCATTTGTGCAACTACTGCATATGGTGCAATAGGGGCTTGTACACATGGTTTTGTTATTGTTACACCTTCTAAAGGTCCTATAATAATAATAAGAGTTGTTGCTATCACTTCAGACTACCCACTAGCTTTCATCTTAAGTGAATTTCCTTTCATCTCATTAAATTCATCTTGATTCATACCTAATTCCTTAAGGATGGAATCAATAACCTTTTCCACTTTATTCTTACTCTCTTTCCTATGTAGTTCAGAATGAACTATTCTCATTTTCTTGTCATAGGCTCCCCATCTAGGGCACTCTGTGTCCTTCTTTGATTGGAGTATGATCCATGCATACCCTTCTATGAGCTCTATGCTCATCTCATATCCCATGGTTTCTATGAATTAACCCTTGGTACCACAGCTTTTGTACAATTGTTATCTGTCTCCACCATGAAGCATATTTCATCCTTGTATTTCTCTACCATGGATGGAGGTATTTTGTACCTCTATTTCATTTTAGACTAGAAACTCTTCATCATTCTATCAATGTCATCATTTTGACATTCTCTAACTTAGATCTATATCATTGAGTCACCAATTTTTCATGCCTAGGAACTTCCTTGTAGCATAGAAAAACAAATGAGTCAATAACGACTCAAATCTAAAGATTGTGCTCTATGTCTTCTTCACTTTTGTAATGTTTTCTAACAACTACAATCTAATAATCTAGCACAAATTTACTTTTCTTCCCTAAATTTCCATCACATAAGCAACATGTGAAAATCCCATTGTTACTAAGTTAACCCTTGAGCCATGGTTAAACTTATACCCTAATATCTTACTCAACAATTTTACTCCTTTGTCTTTAATTGATTCTACCTTCATGTTCCTTCCATCAAATCTTGTGTTGAGGTTTGTCTCAACCATTTTCCTTATATTCTTCTCATTTATAGGATTTCATCCCTCGTTTCTCAAACATGTAACCTTGTGAATTAGGTCATTATCAATTTCTATTTTCACATCACCTAAATAGAACATATCATCATGTACCCTACTCAGGATAATTCAGGTCCACTTTTGGTTGTCAAACTTTATATAAAACATATACTTAACTAGATTCAAGTCATCTAGGTGTGCATACTTAGACATTAAGGATAGGTTATTATTACACATAGTCCCCAAGTCCTTGTGTATATCTTAGTCACCTATAATCTCAATCTTACAATGCATATAGTTTTTGATATATTTGACATGAAGCACATTCTCTAGAATTTGCAAAACTACACCCAACGGGTCACCCATAAGTGAAATAAATAGATGTTTCTTGAATACATATTTTGTCCTTTCACTCACATCATAAATGGTTTGACTGGCAATTACAATTCAACTGTATGTACTAAAAAATTAGTTTCAGCTCCATAAAATATCTTGAAATCATGTTTTAGAGCTTCTACAACTTTGCACTTCAAATGCCTTTCTTCACACTTTACTTCACTTTCAAATTTATCTTCAATTTTCTCAAAAAACTTTGCATGAACAAATGGTACACAATCTTGTTCGTAATCCTTCAATCATTTCAAATCACATTGTGCATTATATGTGTATCTACCACAAATTCAAATATTGTCTTTGTTCACTAGTAAACTTGTTTTCTAAATTCCCACTTACTATGATCATATCTAGACTTGCACACTTTTTCATAGCTTCCTTTCTATATTAACTACCTCCTATTAACTATATAACTTCCAAATCACTCTCTAACATCAATTATGACCAACTAATGCACTGCCTCTTCTGAAACTACTTAATTCATGTAGGATGGTCACAAACAATCTATGACTTCAATTTCTCATCAGGTGCATCAAAATAATGTTACTTGAAAATTGTATAAGATCTTTTTGGAACCTTATCTATCACAAATACCTCTTTAAATTCATCAACATGTTCCTTGATTGATTCCTTCTGACTATTATCACTACCATTTTCGTTCCTTCTATCATTTATGTTGTTGTTCCTTCTATAGTTAGGATTCCTATTGAATTTTCTTCTGTCCATTATGCAATATCTCGTTGTGTGTCCAAAGTTGTTTCATAACTAACATATAGGTGTATTTATTCTCTGATTTGTTTCATTCTGATTTTTAGGTGCTCTACGATTCCTTGAAATGTGTCCAAGATTGTTAGACTTATAACACACAAACTAGTTATTTTCTCCATTATATTTCTCTACATCATTGGATCTAATTTGTGATCTCCCTCTTTTATTACCTGCAAGGTTAGTGTTCCTAAACATTCTACTATTTTCATTATTACCATCAAACTTAAGTTTCTTACAATCTATTTCTTTATGTCCATAACCATGATAATTATAAGAATAGAAATTAGTAATAGGTTTAAAAGGCTTAACTTAGCAATCCTTTTTCATATGTCCAACTTCATTTCATATGAAGAATCTACCTTTGAACTCATATCTTACTTCCTTGGATGGTTCATCTTTCTTAGGTTTATCAACTTGCTCTATTTTCTTAGGTTCATCATGTCTTTTTGACAAATAAACTAATTCAACTTCTTTCGATACTTTAGTAGATGTGCTTGATTCTACCTTTCTTTGATCAAATTCTTTAGGGGATTCAATAACTTGATTTGGTTCTCTTCTTATTTAAACTTCATTGGTTGATTTCTCTCCAATAATATATCCAAGTCATGTCTTATGATAAGAAGGTCTCTGGTAAAATATTTGTTCATCAATCTTCTCATTACTAGAATAATGTTTCTCTAATTGTTGCTTAGCTTTTGTTAATTCTCCTTTCAAAATGATATTGTAATTTTCTAATTCTACATGCTTAATCTTGATAGTATCTAGTTCAAATGTAACTTGACTTAATTAGGATCTAAGCTATCCATTCTCATTTTTTAGTTTAGGTTCATTCTTGCCACCATTTTTCTTAAGACTCAACATAAGTTCAAAAATTTCCAGTTCATACATTTATGCAATAAAGTTCTTCATAAGAAGAGATACATGCATACAATACTTTCTGTCTTCTCTAATTTGCACATGCTCCAATCACACATCAAACATAGTTTGCATGTCAACTCATTGAATTCACATCAATCATAAATATTGCATAGATCACACATGTCTCACATATATTCCACTTCACTATGCAAGATAAGATCTCTACATATACTTGGCAATTTAGTAAATCTCTGCTTAGTCAGCCTCCATGTCTTCACATGCTTGACATAATATAAAATAACTTATGGATAGGGTAATTTTTAAGAAACCCCTTTCCAAAAATGATATAAAATATTGGTGAATCTTTAATTATTTTGAAAAAAAAAAATTCTATTCAGAAATATTTCAATTTTTTTAATTTTAAATATTATTTATATTGGAGATTACTTTGGAATCATAATTTTTGTATAGAAAATATTGGTGAATCTCAATAATAATAAAAATTTTTAAGAATCACTATAGGATATTACAAATGAAAATTGAATATTTTTAGGCAAGAGCCTACAACACAATGTTGAATTGTGAGCCTCTTAATTAGGAGGTCTTGGTTTCGAATCTACTAAAGATTAAGTAATAATTGAAATAATTAACCACAACAAATAATAATTAACCTTGGCTTCGGCCTCTTACCAATAAAAAAATGAATATTTTTGTTAAGTCATGGATTATTATGAGGATCATTACATTATATTTTACATCAATAGTGAAAACTAAATATTGGTGATATATCCCTCAAGTAACTAATAATTATGATAGTTAAGAGCCTACAACACAATGGTAACTTGTGAGCCTCCTATGTGGGAGGTCTTGGGTTCGAATTCACTCAAGTGTAAAATAAAAATAATTAATTATAACAAAAAATAATAACTAATCTAGCTGACCATATTTCCAACAAGGTCCACCTTGTGAAAGGATTTACAAAAAACAATGAAGTATGCACTCTGTTAGGAGACTTGGAATGAGACTATTAAGGCCACCTTGTTAAAGGATTTGACTGATGCACCTATTAGGATTAATCAGTGGTTGATCTTTGATTTGCAACTTAGTTTTCTGAATGAGATTCCTTTGAATAATAATGATCACATGGCTATGATAGATAAGTCTTTGCTTTTCCTTATACTGCTTGTAGCCTTCTATAATTTGCACTCATCTACTTCTTCAACATGTTCACTTTGATTACATTAGATACAATAAGATATACTTCATATATATACCAATCTAATAAATTACCTTTTGGAGTTGGCTACAATACCAAATTCAAATAATCTTCATAAAGTTGTCTCACTATTGTAACTCAAGTTCTAAAGACCACTCGGGTGATGTTCTAACACTCGACAACACTTGTCAACACTTAAAAAACTCTAGTACTTAGTTGATGTAGATGCTTGGTCCATACTAATTACTTGGGTTAATAGGAACTCGGTCAGTACTAGATGACTTGACAAATATTAAAGAGCTTGATAGACTCAGTTGACACTACATGGCTCAGTCAACACTACTTTTATTCACTTTGTTAACACTGCAGGCTTGATAGAGACTACAGTGCTCAGTTAACACTATACTCTATCTCAAATGATTGGTAAATATTATGCAGCTCAACATGAACTATAATCTATCTAATTGTCATGGTAGCAACTAAAACACTTGGCTTACATTTCTAGTAGTATAATAATCTCTATAGCAATTTTAGAGCTTGGTAGCAATGTAACCAATTGACTAAGTGTTAAGTCACTAATACAAAAATGATTTGACCATAAGGTCAAAAATCTCCCCCTTTGGAATTAATGAAAAAAACACTTATCATATCAAAAATCTAAATACCCAAAATATGTCAAAATTTCCTCTATCAATAATTTGGGTGTTTAACTCAATTTTGATAGCTATTTGCTGCTACTACTTAGTAACTTTTGACTCTAATTTTTATTTTCAAAACTTCTTTTGTAAACACATTTATTGCTTTATATATACATCTTTTATATTTGTACATGTATTCTCCCTTTGTATATACAAATTTCCTTACATATGATATGCATTTACATTCCCCCTTTTTTGACACAAATGCCAAAAAAACATAAGGTAATACCAAAATGTGACAAGAAATTATTGTGTACCTTCAAACTTATGGGCATAGTCTTGTCCCACTTCTCTTGCAAAACTTTTGATACATGTAAGGATATATGCACTTCTACTGAAAGTTCCATCATATGATCAACTATGGAGAAATTGTTATCATGGATCAATGTCTTTGCATGTGCAATATATTTTTGCATTGCATCCATGTTGGGAAGGATCATGCCTTGAATTTCTACAAGTGTAGCCCTTATCCTAGCTTCCTCCCTTAACAATTTAGCTTGAAGATCTGTCAAATACCTGATCTTTACAAAATGTGTAGAACTGTAGCTAGGGTCAAGTGATAATTGATGGGCACTTGCCTTCAAATGAGCATCTAGGTTGGTTAGCTTATCTTTTAGTTCCTTTGTAAAGTTAGATATATCACTTGAATTTACAAACAAAGAAACAACATTATTTAAAAATACTTTAAATGTAGCAAGAATTGTAGCCAATTCTACTTGGTTCTCAAATTTGTTCTCAAATTTTCTTTCTGCCCTCTACAAAAAGTTTATCTTAACCATTGATATCCTCATTGTACTTATGAACAACTTCAAAAAATTGATCCAAAATAGGTTGTTTCTCATCAACCTCAATATTTAGAGTATCTACAAATATTATTTTGATGTCTTCAAGTACCTAGTTTTTCTTCTTCTTCTCTTCTATGAGATTCTGTTGTCTAGCCCTCTTTTTCCAAAGTCACCAAGAGTTAGATTGTAAAGATTCCAATCTAGTATCATAATATCCTCTTCTAGGTCAATCTATTCATTAGAGGCTTCTACCTCTTTACCCTTTTCTTTCTAAATGGAAGGAACAATTGTTAGCATGAATGTTGATGCTATGGGAGAGCATTGCAAAACATTGATATGATGACTATGTTTTTCATTGATGATAACATAGTAATAAGTTTTTAAAGACTGACAGAGCAACAGACTATGTTTTTTGTATTAAGAAACTTATATTACTTATCCGATGATATGCAATTTCTAGCACATACTACAGTATGTATTTGTTACAAGAGTAAGTGTGTAGAACCTGATTTGATAGTGTATAGAAGATATGACTGATCTATAGAGAATCATATGGAACCAGAGAATTAGGAAAGTAGTTCCTATTGTGTGATTGCTACAGTTCATCACAAATGTAGCAAAAAGTTGTGTAGTTAACTGGAGATAGTATGCTAACCATTGATGATGTTAGAGAGTGTGCATGTATGGAAGTCGCACATGTGAAAGTTCATTTATAACCATGAGCTGACAACATTAATTAAATGTGTATTCACTTAATTAACATATTATAATTAGTGGGATGCTGACTCAAGGATTTATTATTGAGAATGGTATAAGGGAAAGATGTTTTCCATGTTTAACATATAGAGAGTATATAAGACTTGTGAATTATTCAGTAGCAAAGCAAAGTGACTTACCAATGTGTGTAAGTGACCTTAAGGGTTATTGTTAGTGAGTATAGAGTTCCATATCTGATTGCATGGTCTGAAGGACAAGTGAAATGTATAGGAAAAAGGAAGAATTAAAATCTTGTTTCACATCTGTTATTCTAAAAGGAATAGTACCAAGGTCAATTGGACAGTGGGTTCATTGATCTGATCCTAAAGCTATTTGGATAGTGGGTTTAGCTACCTTCCACAACTCCTAACAAGGTTGGAATTTCCTAACAGGGACTCTTTGTACTAAATATTGTAATAGACACCTAATAGGGTCCATCCTCTAACAAGGAATATTCATATTAGTACATCATCTTGTGGGCATCATTCCCACCAGGGTTTGCCCTCTAATCAAGGGTTTCCCTAGTCAACATATCTAGTGTAATTGTTTACGTGCATCTTTATGGTTGTTGTTTACTTTGGTTGAATGGTTAAGCTTGTTTACAGAGGATAAATTTTTTAATTGTTGAATAATTGATTCTACCCCCCCACCCACCCCCCCCCCCCCCCCCAGTTATCTTGGTGGACTATTGTTTCTAACAATTGGTATCATAGCCTCAGGTCCTTGAAGAAAAATTTTAACAACTTTGGGAGATCAATGGAGAACATGTTTAGAAAGGAAAGTCTAAGATTTAATGGCACCAATTATGAAAACTGAAAGGATAAGATGAAGACTCATCTTTTGTTCATGGGTCCAAGATATTGGCTTGTAATCAAGGCATCTAAGAATATCATGGAAAAAGACAATCTTGAAAGTTGTACTGAGGAGCAGAGAGAAGTATTTATGTGCAACATAATGGCAAGAGAAGCAATATTGTTAGCTCTACCTAAAAGTAAGTATAGTCAAGTAAAATAACTCAAAACATCTCATGAAATTTGGAAAACTTTAGAAGCTAATTATGAGGGTGATACACATGCAAAAAGAGTGAGATTACAAAATTTTCATTTTGCATTTCAAGATACTAGAATGATGGAAGATGAATCTGAAATAAGCTATATTGCTAGAATATTTGAGATTGTTGCAAGAATCACATCTCATGGTAGAAAGAAATCTAATGATGAAGTAATATGGAAAATCTTAAAAAGTCTGACACCACTTTTCAAGACAATAACACAAATGATTTAGCTAATGATACCCTATACTAAAAATTTCACCAAAGAAACATTGCTTGGTAGATTGGAAGCTGTAGAATTTGATCTAAAACAATATGGTGAATTAGCACAAGTTGAGACAATATTTAGTGCATTAAGTGTTAAACTTGGTCTAGCAAAGAAAACAAAAGCACAAGGAGATATTGCTAGCAGCAGCAAGTTTGTTGAGGAAAAGATCAAGGCAAGGGTGGCTCTTCTTGTGGAAAGAGAGAAAGATGGTAAGAATATCTTTAAGTGTTGGACATGTAAAGAATATGGTCATTATGCATCTAAGTTTCCTAAAAGAGAAAGGAAGTATAAGGGAAGATTCAAATCTAGAAGACTTAGGAATTTCTTATATGCTAATGAAGAATGAGAAGAGGAAGAATCTAATCAAAGCAAAAGTGAAGATAAATTGGGATTCATAGCTATAAAGGAAGATGATCTTGACAAAGAGATTAGAGAATAAAGTGTGTTGTTTTCACAAGTTGGAAGAAAAGATTAGATCATTGATAGTGGTTGTTCATGTCACATGACTAGTGATATGAGAAAATTTGTCGAATTCAAAAGTCATGATGGAGGGATTGTTAGAGTAGGGAACAATGCAACCTGTCACATTATAGGAATTGAATCTATCACACTTGATGGTAAAACAAATACTTTTGATGTTTACTTTGTTTATGGATTGAAACATAACTTGTTAAGTGTTGGATAGCTTATGGACAAGGCTTACCAATTACAATTTGGTAATAACACATGTATCAAGGAAAAGGAAGGAAAATTGCTTGGTACTATCACAAAAATTAGAGGTAATGTATTTCAATTGAACACCACTAAAATAACATGTTTAGTAGCTAAAGTTGACAATAATTGGTTATGGCACAAAAGATTTTGTCACATAAACTTTGATAATAAATTGGAAGCTAGTAATACACTTGTAGTGAGAGATTTACCTAAGATCACTAGGCCCACTAACATTGTTTGTAAGGAATGTATCTTGGCTAAGTAGAAGAAAGTTTCATTTCCCAATAAGTAGTTTGATACTACACAAAATCTGGAACTAGTCCATATAGATTTGAGTGGTCCTGCAAGAACAAGAGGATTCTATGAAGAGAGGTATTTTATGATTTTTGCTGATGATTTTACCAGAATGATGTGGGTAGATTTTCTTAAATAAAAATCAGATGTATTTGAGAAATTTAGGATATTCAAGAACAAAGTAGAGAAATTTGGAGTTAAAATCAAGAGCTTAAGATCTAATAGAGGAGAAGAATTTAGTTCTAGAGAATTCAATATCTACTATGAAGAGCATGGAATCAGAAGACAAATATCTTCACCTTATTCACCTAAGTAGAATGTGATTACTAAAAGAAGAAATAGATCAATTATTGAAGTAGCAAGAGCTATGTTATTTGAGAATGATGTACTAAATTTATTTTGGAGAGAAGTAGACAGTACAGTAGTATACACTCTTAATAGAGTATAGATCAAAAAAGGTGTGGAGAAAACACCTTATGAGTTATGGTTTGGATACTCACCATCAGTCAAATATTTTAGAATATTTGGAAGCAAATGTTACATCAAAAGAGATGATGATATCAGTAAGTTTGATCCAAGGAGCGATGAAGGTATTTTTCTTGGCTATTCATTAAAAAGTAAAGATTATAAATGTTTCAACTATAGAACAAAAACTATAGTAGAGTGCACAAATATGAGAATAGATGAAAAGTTTGGTACCAAACAGAAGATGATGGATTATAACTCTGATGAAGATAATTATTATGGGATGACCAATAGATGTAATTAATTATTTCTCAAGACTAATAATGATTTGCAAAATAATGTGCAAACTAAAGAAGTAAGAGAAGAATAGAGCACAATATCTAAAATAAGAGTTGAAGTAGCTACTCCTACCCTAAATAAGAATGTGATGAGAAATCATCCTACAAATCAGATAATAGGAAGTAAAGAAAAATGAGTAATGAAAAGAAGTAGAATTAATGAAGAACTATGCCTAATATCTCATGTAGAACCAAAGAGCATAGATGAAGCAATCAAGGATGATCATTGGATGAAAGCAATGGAGGGAGAACTTCAACAGATAATAAAGAATGACACATGGGAATTAGTTCCTAGACCCAAGGACAAAAATGTGATTGGTGCAAAATGGATATTCAAAAACAAAATGAATGAACAAGGAGAAGTAATAAGAAACAAAGAAAGACCAGTATGCAAAGGCTATTCTCAACAAGAAGGAATAGACTATGAGGAAACATATGCACTTGTAGTAAGAATGGAAGTAGTAAAAATGTTCTTGGCATATGCAGCAAATAAAAATTTCAAGGTATATCAGATGGATGTTAAGTCAATATTCTTGAATGGAGAACTTGAAGAAGAAGTTTATATTGAGTAGCTAGAAGGTTTTCCTTTGAAAAAAGAGAAGGATATGGTTTGTAGATTAAAAAAAGCCTTGTATGGATTAAAGCAAGCACCTAGAACCTATTATGAAATGTTAGATAAATACTTAGGAAAGCTTGGATTTGCTAAGGAAAAAAAAACACCAACTTGTATTTGAAAGAAATAGAAAATGGTTTGTTGATAATCATTTTATTTGTTGATGATATCATTTTTGGAGGAAATGAAAAAGCTAGTAAAAAATTCTCAGAAGATATGAAGAATGAATTTGAGAATAGTATGATAGGAGAAATGAAATTTTTCTTAGGATAGAAAATTTTTCAAAATAGAGAAGATATTTTTATTTCTTAGATTAAGTATTTGAAAGATTTGCTGAAAAGATTTGGACTAGAAAATTGTAAACTTGTTGGAACTCCTATGGTAACTAGTCACAAGTTAGCAAGCAAGGATGAGACACATACTATTGAACAAAAGAAGTACAGATCTATGATTGGAAGATTATAGTATCTAACTCATAGTAGAGTAGATATAGCTAATGTGGTTCGAATAGTGGCAAGATATAAGGCTGATCCTAAAGAATATCACTACACAATAGTAAAAAGGATATTTAGATATCTAAAAGGGACATCTAATTATGGAATTTGGTATGATAGAAGTAATGATTTTACTCTTTGCACTTATACTGATGCTAATTAGGCTAGAGATATGGATGATAGAAAAAGCACCAGTGGAGGAGCATTCTTTCTTGGTAGAAGACTAGTTTCTTGGCTCAATAAGAAATAGGATTGCACTTCATAGAGTATTGCAAAGGTAGAATATGTTGCAGTAGCAAACAATTATAATCAAGTCATATGGATGAAGTAGATGATGAAGGATATTGAAATTACATTCAAAGAACCTATTATCATTTACTATGATAACACAAGTTCAGTAAGCATGTCTAAGAATCTTGTTTTACATTCTAAGACTAAGCACATCTCTATAAAGTATCATGTGTTGAGAGAGAAAGTTGTAGAGAAGAAAATTAGACTAGAGTATATTAACACCAAGGAATAGATTGCAAACATTTTCATAAAGGCCTTACCAAAGGATACATTTGAGTACCTAAGAGGTATTCTTGGGGTTATAATCCTACCTACTTCTAAATAGAAGATGTAAAAGTGCATCAATCCAAGATACATAGCACCATTGTTAGACTAGATTGAATGTTGGTGCTTCCTCAATGGGGGAGTATTTGTGATGAATAGAGTCATAAAAGGACTCTTGGTAATTGGTAATTAGTATGCAACAATGTCTATAGACACTTAAGTTGTTTATGAATTTATATACAAAAGTTGTAAAGAAATAGGCTAGCTTATGGTTGTGCTGATAAATTATTGTATCTTCGAGAAATTGAACCATTTTTGTATTATCTTTGACATTGATATCAATGGGGGAGAGAGTGACATGAAAAACATTCTATGTAGTTCAATTGGGAAGAAAGTAGAACATGATGATGAAGAAGATATATATTTGATATTCTTGGAACTTATATTTTTTTCATCTATGTTGCCATCAATGCCAAAGGGAGAGGTTGTTAGCATGAATATTGATGCTATGGGGGAGCATTGTAGAACATTGATATGATGACTATGTTTTTCATTGATGAAAACATAGTAGTAAGTTTGTAAAGATTGACAGAGTAGCAGACTGTGTTTTTTGTATTAAGAAACTTACATTACTTATCTGATGATGCACAATTTCCAACACATACTACAGTATGTATTTGTTACAAGGGTAAGTGCATAGAACCTAATTTGATAGTGTATAGAAGATATGATTGATCTATAAAGAACCATATGGAAATAGAGTATTAGGAAAGTAGTTCCTATTGTGTGATTGCTACAGTTGATCAAAAATGTAGTGAAGAGTTGTGCACTTAACTAGAGATAGTATGTTAACTATTGATAATGTTAAAGAGTGTGCATGTAAAAAAGTCACACGCGTGAAAGTCTATTTATAAATATGATTTGACTGCATTAATTAAATGGGTATTCACTTAACTAACATGTTATAATTAAGTGGGAAGCCTACTCAAAGATTTATTATCGAGCATGGTATAAAGGAAAGATGTTTTCCATGTTTAACATTTAGAGAGTGGATAAGACTTGCAAAGTATTGAACAAAAGAGTAGAGTGACTTACCAATGTGTGAAAGTGACCTTAAGGGTTATTGTTACTAAGTACAAAGTTCCACATTTGATTGCATGGTCTGAAGAAGAACTCCAACATACAAGATAGAGGAAGAAGTAAAAGCTTGTTTCACATCTATTATTCTAAAAGGAATAGTACTCAGGTCAATTGGACAATGGGTTTGTTGATTTAATCATGAAGTTGTTTTGGTAGTGGGTTCAGCTGCCTTCTACAACTCCTAACAAGGTTGGAATCTCCGAATAGGGATTCAAAGTCTCCTAATAGGAACTCTTTGTACTAAATGTTGTAATAGACTCCTAACAAGTTCCATCCTCTAACAAAGAATATTCATATTAGTACATCATCTTGTGGGCATCATTCCCACTGGGGTTTTCCCTCTAATCAAGGGTTTCCTTGGTCAACATATCTAGTGTAATTGTTTATGTGCATCTTTCTATTTTTGTTTACTTTGGTTGAATGGTTAAGTTTGTTTAAAGAGGATAAATTTTTTAATTATTGAATAAATGATTCACCTCCCCCCCCACCCCTCAGTTATCTTGGTAGACTATTATTTCTAACAATAATTTCCTTTACTTTACTCAATACATTAGTGCTTGGTTTAGGCTTAACTTCAACTATCATTGCACTTGCCATGGTAGTAACAATAATAGAAATAATAGTAGAAATGGTAGGAATAGTAACAAATATGAAAGAAATAGCACTAACAGTAATAGTGTTTTCAATACCTTGTTGTGACTTAATTAGGCTTGATGCTGGAGTGATTTGGGTTTACTAATCAATAGATAAAGTGATGGAAACTTCACTCATCAATGCACTTAGTAATATTGCTCTAGTGGTTAGTTGAGTTCTTGGTGAAGTAGTGTTTACCTCAACTAACTAGGTAGCATCCTTCCCTAAGCTAGATTGCACTAAAGCTTTTCTCAAAGAGTTAGGAAAAGAGACCATTACCTCTATTGCTATCTTCTTAGGATCTGAGTCTTCAATACTCTAGATTTTAGGAAGATCACCTCCTATAGCTTCTTGATACTATTCATCTTTAGCATCATCTCCTTCCATATTTTCTACTTCCTCATCATCTACATCTTCATTTTCTTTTTCTACATTTTCTACTCCATTATCAATTTGCACAATCTAATCACTAGGCTTGTGTATCCCATAGCTATTTTTCCATGCTGTAGTGTTGGATTTCATAACATATTCTATGTCCTTTGATAGGATCAGTAATGCATTGAATCTTGGTGTTAGCTTTTGCTCATTTTTCTTCAATGATTCATTTACTTCCTTGTCTAATTTATTAGGCATAAGTTACTTCAAAGTCTATTCTCTAGTCTCTTTTTCAACATCAAGTGCATTCTCCCATACAGTGTAACTACCTTCAGAATATTGTCAGAAACTTTCTTGGTCAGTTCATCAGGAGAGTATTTCCACTTTGCCATTTTTTCCACTAGAGCATCTTCTATCTATTTCTTCTCCTCCATACTCCTATTGTCATACTTAAGAGATTTGAAATATTCCATATTTCCTCCTTCTTGTAGTCTTTTAAATAATTCTATAAAGGTAGGGGTAGTTTTTTGGAATATTATTTTCTCTCCTTCCTCTTCTTCATCATCATCACCTAGTTTCAGTTTCTTCCTTGATTTTTTTGTTCTTCTGATGAACATAGTAGGGGAGGACTTTGCAAGTTTATTGATTATGACCTTCCCTTTCTTCTTGGGAGGTTCCTCTTCTTCAGGTTCTTCTTCTTTGAATTCTCTTACTCCCCTTCGTCTTCATCAAGGTCATCTCCTTTTCCTTCAATTATCTTAAGTATCTTTTCCACCTTCTTTCTTCATCTTTCTGTTGCCTGGGGAAGTTTAGTTTCAAGAGTGATTTTGGCCTTAGCTTCCTCATACATGCCAAAATAAGGTGCCTTGGGGTCAACATGCTCATTCAAGAGAGTTTCAATGTTTCCCCTATATCATCTGTGTTTACTTCATATCCCAAGGGCTTAACCCATGCCACTCTTTGCTTGACTGCATGGATATGGACTTTATCACAATCAACCAAAAAACAAATATCTTGATCATAGTCTTCCACTAATTTCTTAGGAATTCTATATCTACTTTGAATTTTCTCCTTGAAAGTTTCAAAGTATGAATCTATTATAATTTCAAACTTTTCACCCATCTCTACTATAAATTCATTAATCTAATACAACACTTGTGTATCTTTCTTCCACACCATAGTTCCTTTGAAAGGAAAGAACTTTTTCACATAAAAGAATAGAAAAGTCAACAAGAAACCAAGCTTACATGGATTGTTCTTTGAGACTCGAATACTCTTCATGTTCTTGCTGAATAGGTTCAACATTAGCTTGAAAAGGTCAAAGGATAAGTTATTCTTCACCACCTTGTATGCTAGGTCAATAGCTTTATAGGGAACACTATTCAAATGACTCAAGCTACAAATCTTATGAGCAGTCACATAGATACCAAACTTTATCTCCATGTCTATAACTCCATTGAGTTTCATACCTCTGTCATTCCACTCATAAAGAGTTCTCTTAGTTAGTTCAACCTAACCTAGGGTTTTTGTATTCTTTGCCTTGTTCAACATTGGCAACCCTATTATCATGTATATCATCTTCTTTGTAATTTGAATAGGGTGATCTAACCACAAATGCATGTCATATACTCAACTCAAGATGAGTCTAATTCATTTCCCTTGGAAATCTCTCAACATATGCAAGATATGCATTAACCCTTTGGTTTCCAAATGCTTGTGCTTGGGTTTCAAGCTCCCATCCATACACAATTCATAGAAGTTTGGTTCATCTCTAAGGTTCCTATCTCTTGAATAGAACACTACTAAAATGATCAAATATCATGAATTAAAAGTAACTTTGGAGGAATCTATGATTGTGCTCCAACAAGATCAAGTTCCTCTATGATCACCAAACTTAGTTTGTATGTCAGAGATTTGAAATCAACTCCTTAAACCAACATCTCTGAACCCTTCTTTATTTTTCTACTAGAAGATGCCATTCTTTCTCAATAATGCCTCAAACATGAAAGGAAAATTCAACAACAATAGATTTGAATCACTTGGGGTTCTAGAATTCTCTTAGCTCTTAACTTTGGAAAATTTGAGGTGAAACAATGACCTTCAATTTCTCCTTTTAACCTAATTCAGTCTTCAAGTTGGCATTAATGTATCCTACAATTGTTCACTCAATGATAGGTTGTCCTCCACTTGGTTAAGTTTTTATTTCTTGGAAGATACCTTCAACTCGATAAGAACTTTGAACTCAATAGAGTCATCAACTTGGTAGAGTCTTTAACTCGACATGAACTTAGATCTCTCCATCCACCTAAAAGCTTAGTTAGGTCTTGCAACCTAACCATGCTCGATAAGATCTTTAGCTATCATATGTACTTGGTGATTTGTGTGCATCTTGAATGTTGATATGGATCTTCTACTTGTTGACTAGAACTGATGTGAGATGTCTTCTTAGAATCACATTTCCAGTAATCTCCATAAAGAACTAGGTTGAAATGGTTGAGTCACCCAACTCATTGACTTTAATGTCAACACTTTCATTACTTTGATTTGCATCCTTTGGATATTTCCTTACCCATTGTTGCCTCATCTGACTTTTGATATTTTTAGCCTTTTCTTTATTTTCATCTTCAACTCTTCCTCAGTTCATATAGTTCTTAGCAAGATGTCCAAAATCTGTACATACAAAACATCTCTTTGTAGTGTCTCTCTTCCTTGTGTGATGTTTTATGCAGTTTGCTCTGATGAGCCCAAACTTACCACCATAGTGACATCTACAACATGTATTTTAATCCCAGCCAAATATAGCTTTTACATTTTTTTCTATCAGGTTCCATTTCTTGGTCTTGCACTCTGAATATTTTTGTCCTTGCACTAGTAAAAAAAACAACAATATATTACTAAATAAACTACTAAAAATTGTAGACTTGTAACTAATTTTGATCACGTGACCAATGGTAGTTTATTGCTGGACATTTATCTCCCAACCAAATTTATGACTAAACTATTTGAATCTTTGATTAGGTCATTGATTTAGTCATTTATTGTTGTTACTTGGTAGTTTATATGGTAGTTTATTTGGTACTTTTGGTAGATTATTTAGTAGCTTATTTGGTAATATATTTGGTAGTATATTTGGTAATAGATTTGGTAATTGATTTGGTAGTGGATTTGGTAGTATATTTGGTATTTTTTTGGGTAGTATATATGGTAATTTATTTGGTAGTATATTTGGTGGTATATATGGTAGTATATTTGGTAATATATTTGGTAATATATTTGGTAGTTTATTTGGTAGTTTATTTAATCATTAATTTAGTCATATTAGGGCATGATGGAATTGAACCACCATCCTCCTACTAATAAAGAAGGTGCTCTTCCATTGAGCTAGTACCCTTTGAAGAATAATACAAAAAATTGACATAGTTGTCTTCCCAACATTAGATCTACCATGATCATGGTCATGGTAACATAATATACTCTTCTCAATGGACACACAATAATCTAAATATTTATCAATAACAATTCAACAATTCAACAATTCTAAATTCTTCTATTCAAGAATTTTTAAATTATATTTCATGTCGATTACATTTTTTTAAATTATTGTAGTGATAGTCGATAGACTCTTATAAAATATAATTGGAGCACTTTGGCCACATACAATTATTATTTCTCGTGCTAACTTCTCATAAAAAAGATACAAATGATTATGCAATTTATGGCAAGAAAATAGACCTTTGCATTAAATAAAAACATCAAACATCATTAAAAAATCACATCAAAGTAGTTGTTTTTTCTTTTCACAATCTTTGCAATAATTAAGACTAGCTTGTGTACATTGCAAAAATAGAATCACTTGTTGTAATGACAAAATGTAATCACCATAATAAAACCAATGTCAAGAGCATGCAAAATTCACATACAGTGGATGTACAAAGGACACATTGAATTGTGACAATTCCGGCCATGACCTTAGAGACTATTTTTTGGGAGGAAATTTTTGTGAGGAAAAAAAAAAAGACTACCAAAAAAACCAATCCAACATGCTTCAACTCCAAGAATGACAATGCAGCCAAATTTCTTGTCCTTATAATTCCATTGTTATACAATTCTAAACCCATTACAATAGCTAAGACATGAATGTGTTAAATGTCATCTATTGAACCTTTGGCTCAATTTTTTTTTTTTGAAGACATTACAACTATATGTGGCAGAATAGAAAATATAATCAAGGAAAGAAAAATATTAACATCATATTTACACTCTGTATGAACAAAATCTTGAATTCTATTCAACATGATGTTGGATACAATTGTTCAATTATGTGTTTTCTTTGATGTCACACAAATGTCATATTAGTCATTAGACAGAGTCTACTGAGCTCAGATGGTCAACAAGGCAAAAGACAAATTCTACCAAGCTCAGTTGGTCAGCAAGGTAAAGGATAGAGTCTGTCGAGCTTAGAAGGTTAATAAAGAAGGTTTATAGTGTCTACCGAGTAGACAGTTATTACCGAGCTCTCAAGGTTAAACAAAGAAATTTAGTTGTAGCCAAGTTCACTTGGTCATCAAAGGGAAATATGTCAAAAATAACTCTTACCAAGCTCACTCGGTCATCAAAGGGAAATATGGTAGAAACAGCTCTTACCGAGCTCACTCGGTCATCAAAGGAAATGTTGTAGAAACAATTCTTACCAAGCTCTCATAGAAAATGAAAGAATTTAGTTCTTACTAAGTAAACTCGGTAGCCAAAGGATTTTGTAGATGTTGCAATGTTAACTGAGTTAAGATGGTTAACTTAGTAAATTTTTGGAAGTAGTATTTATAGAGCAAGGTCGGCTAGTGAAGGATTTCATTGTTTTATGAAATAACGTTTATTTTTTTAAAGTAATATTTGTAGCCAAATGATGTAGGATTATTGGTAAATGTACAATGAGAATGAGCTAACTTAATAATCTGAATGGTATAAATAAGAGGTCAAGTTATGAATTCTAAGTGTGGAAGTAGAATTGATGTGATATGAGGACTAATTATTATGGAAGTGAATTTGAAGGATGATCAGAGATCATTGAGGAGTAGCAAAGCCATATTTGATCAAAGAGGATCTAATGATATAGAACAGAGACCTGTAATTAGCAAATTTAGTTGCATCTTATTCAAGTCAATTCATTGTTTTTTTCTAACCATTGTAGCAGTGATTTCAAATCTCTTAACAGAGTTGGTTTAATAGCCATTTTGTAAATCTTCTAACAAGGTGACAGTTCAGTTGAATTTTTCTAAAGACCTCTAGTAAGACCACTCCTAACAAGGTGACCAAAATCCTCTAACAGGGTCACACCTAACAATGTGTATTGTAACCTTTAATAGGGTTGGCTCCTAACAAGGCTCACTTCAAAAGAGTGAAAAATTGGTAGCTAGTTGGTGGTTTTTCCCATATTGGGTTTTCATGTTAAATTTGGTGTCTCTTGTGTTCATTTTAATTTAACCTATGCATACATATTAGTAATTATGAATGCTAGATGATCAGTAACTAGTTAATCTACCTAGTTTCAGCAATCTTGTAGTGTTTACCAAGTATCAGCAATAAATAGGTATATAAGACATCTAAGGGATCTATGAATTATTTTGTGGTAACTAATTCACCTGCCCCCCCGCCCCCTCGCCTCTTAGTTACTCCATATTTTATCCAAAAATATGATTAGGTGTAAATAGGGTTCATTAAAAAATAAAATGAAAAAAAAAAGGTTGAGGAAATGTAAGTTTTGCCAAGACAAGATTCAAAACCTTGGTTAAATCATTATTAGCCTAATAAGAATATTAGGGACCATTAAAAAAGTCTCAGCCTAAACATCTTGCATTACCAAAAACTCCTCATCCCTCCATGCTACCGCAACTAAACAATCCAGAGAAAGAACAATAATAGGACTAATTTTTTAGAAAATCCATGACTCTTGAGGCATGAAAACTAACAAGAAATATAGATGTTAGAATGAAAGATGATATCTTACCTTTGAAAGTGATGACTTTACTAGTAGTTTCTACAAAATACTAAGGAAATATGCCATCTCTACTCTAAAAAGTCTTATTGGAAGAATCAATTTCTATTATACTCTATATCTCCATTCTCCAAACAACAAAAAGGAAGAAAGGTTTATGCTTTTCTTCTAATCACTTAACCTTAAAATATTTTCTTTACCAATATTCTAAGCCCATGGACATAAAATCTCTAATTGATATGTTGGATAGAGATAAAGCATAGAAGAAAAAGGAGGATAATAATCCACTGATTTTACTCTTCAACAATCAAATATCCAGATCAAAAAAATCAGCATAAGAACTCATTGAAAGAGAAGAAATCAAAATTCAATTTAATTTATAATTAGGGTGGATTAAATTTTTTTGGTGCATTTTTAGGATTTTTGTTTGACTTGTCTCACTAGACTTCTAAATTTAGCATTAGAAGGTAATAATAATCTTTGAACCACTATAAGCTATTTAGTATCAAAAATTTAGGCTTGATGTGTTGTGAGGTACTATAGTTTGTTGTTATAATATTTTCAAAGAGTACAGGAAAGGGCACTTTATGTTACTTCAACCAAATATAGTAGTTTATAATATTAAAAATCATTTTGAGTTTGATCCACTTGACTTTCAAACAATTTTTATGTTTATAGTTTTCTTATCCAAATAACCAAAGCCTACTATTGCCATGATATTTCAAGTATATCAACCTTTGTTTTCTAATAGCTATAGGCCAACAAATTAATAATAGCACCATTGCTTGGAGTTATGCTTGGATTTGAAAAGGACTTATGATTTCTAGATATGGAAACCTTAAAGAGTTAATAGAAGGGTTGGATGAAAACTTGGTTAATCTAAGGGAGTGGATTTTTGATGAATTCTACATCTATACCAAAATTGAGTGAGTATTTAGTGCTAAATTTTTTTCAAGGATCATTATTTGATGCAGAAAATGAATGTGAGATATTATTATATATGTGGACCTACTCTGATAAATGGTAATTTAACAAAGTAAACAAATCTAGAGCTGCAAGAAAGGTACTTCAAAGTATACTCTGAGATAGGAATGATTTATTTCAATAGTATAAATAATTTTCAAAGGATATGTTGGGTAGTTTGAAATGAAACTTAACAAGCTTATGTAAGAAGATGAAAAGTAGGGGTAAACATAGTAGATGGGATAGAAAGGTAAGTGGACTAGATGTTTAGGGGAGATTTCCATTGTTAAGGTGTGAGTCAAACTAGTAATGAGGCAGGTCATCTCTTGGAAAAGTCCCAAAGCATCACCCTTGTGAGCATCACTTAAATGTAAGGATGTAAAGTGTACAAATCATGCTCATGAGAGGTGAGTTCTTTTTTTCCAAAAATAGAGCATCTCACTCTTACATCTAACCATTTAAAAGCCAAAACTGAAGCAAGAGATAATTAGCCAAAAATGAATGATGTACTTTTCCACTAGATCAAAGTCCATGCACAGATGCAATCGAACAATCACTTCAAGAAACAAAGACTCTAAATTATAGAGGAATAGTGACAATAAAAATGCAAAAGCTCACAACTAGACTCCAAGGACAACCTTAATCAAAGTACTTTGTAGAACCAACCAATTCTATGTGGTTTTAGAAAGTATTTAAGTCACCTCAAATTGGAGATTTGAATTTTCATTAATGTTTAGTAGTGCCATTATAAGAAAAGACCACTTTAACCAGTGTATTCCTATTTTTACAAATATACATTAACAACCCAATAGTGGTTGAAGTATGCTTCTAGCATTAGCAACACAAATAGCAGTGTATCTCACACAAGAGATATGGCCCAATAAATAAGAAAAGAAACTATTTCAACTTATGATTTTCCTGTCTCAAGGATTTCTATAAGATTTCTTGATTTCCATTAGTTTTTTAATTATTTCTTAGTTGGCAGCATTAGTTTGCATCCATGACACTATATTTTCAAACTCCTTATGGAAAATATTATGAAGGCTTATTAGCACTTAATGGAACATGACATCCATATTTTCTTCAAATAATTATGTTTTCTTATTATAATTGACCCCTCATGTACTAACCAAACAATATAATAAGGTAGCCTCTAAATAATATAATAAGGCAGTCTAGAAATTGTGAAACCCAAGGCTGTCGTATATGCCCAGGACTCCCTACAGGAATTTTGTATTATTTGGACTATTTGGAAAACATATCTAAGGTGATGTGCTTGCCCAATTTCTATTGTTTGGGTATGTATTCCCATCAAGGGTGGTGCTAGTAGATTAAGACACAGTATGAATACACTATATGAACTTTCCAAGTTGTAAAACTACCATACTAGTAGTAAGGGCACTGTACTAATGACTAGTTTAGAGGACTACCATACAAGGTGTAGGAAGGATGCTAGGGAAATTTTCATGCCATTGTTAGTAGTATCTCATTATTTCTTATTGATTATGAAGATGAAGAGTTACATACACAATTAGAACTAATTCAAATTAAGTATCAACATGAGTTGCAACAACTTAGCAAGAGACATGAACTAGTTATTGATGAAGCCCTAAGGTTGTGGAATCAGAAGAAGAAAAAAACTAATAATTCTATATCTTCCTATTCTTTAGAGAAATGACAAAATAATAGTGGTAATTTATCACTAGTATGTGGTCTTAAACCCATAGCTATATATGAAGAAGTTATAAATGAATCCCAACCCAACATGCACAAGAATCCTAAAAATACCTACAATATCTACTCTAAAACAATGCTCACACAAAACACAACAAAATCATAAAATAATAGTAGCAATATAAACCTTGTCCTGTTGGGTCAGAAATAAAACTAGTTGTAATGATTGGAAAATAGTGCATCAATTTAGTGACAAGAGATGTAATGATTAGTTTATTTAATGCCCTATTTTTCTTTGTTGTATTACAAAAGGAAAGAAAATCAATTCACAATATAGTGAAACCATGCAACCACCACAAATATGGATTGAACAAACTCAATGGATCAATGTTGGTACTATTGGCATCTATAACGTCAAACTAATATCGTGCAGGGAGATGATAATTCTCGTATAATATTGGATTTGTAATTTGATGACTAGGCATCATTCTAGTCAAGAGATTAATGAAAAATGTCATAAAATTTTAGGACAATCGTAGCAATCCAAACATTGGAAAGAGAATAAGCTTTTTTTTTTAATATTGTTAAAAGATGTATCATATTTTTATGCTTCAGCTTTAGATTCATAGCCATTTTTTAGCATTAAATAATGTTTTCTACATCTAAGATGGCCTCCAAACCTTTTCTCATAATAGGAGAACAAGTTTATGGAAATCTTATGCATTTTTATGAAGCCGACATGCTGAAAAACACCCAAATATTGGCAAAAACAGCCAGCAGATTTTGGTAATGTATGAATTATGGTTTCATAAAAGAAAAACAAGGATTATGACATGTTTGGAGGTGAGCATTAGCAAGCTAAGGAAATTATTGACTAACCCTTATCTTCCTCATTATATGAGAAAATTATTTATAAGACTATAGCATGTTTTATGCTATGATATACATTTTGAAGTATGCAGCAAAAAAAATGAATGAAATATATGGTGATCATATTCTTGGAAATCTCATCTTATAATTTTAATTCAAAGAGCATTTAGACATGCTTCTGCTAATTGTAAAGAGCTTCTATGAATCACCCAATTAAAAAAAAGAACCTTTAAGGAGATATTTATGTAAACTTCAATATGTCAAGTATTTTATACAATTGTTGCATGGAGAACATTAGAAAATTATTATTTTTCCATAAATTGGCAATGCATTCTTAGATTATTTACCTACTATGTGTTCATTGCTTGATTAAATTAATTCTTGTAATCAATTCCTCAATGGTCAAGAATTTAAGAGGTCATTTTTAAAAGCACACTAAAAATGCCAATCTAAGATATTTGTATATCTTATAAAAAATTATATCAACCATTATGCATCATATCCTCATATATTAATATGAATGTATAGAATATGCTCCATTTTTCTCTTGAATATTCTTGAACTAAAGGTGTGCAGGATCTCTGAGCATGTGAAATTGAATTTACACCATGAAAGCACAAAAATAATAAGGATTATGTATAGCTCTACTCCCTGCTTATATTGGGGTAGGAGGACAATGTGTGTGTGAATGGGTTTATTTGTAAGTAGTGGGAACCAACATTGAAATGGGAATGGAGATGGAAAGGCTTCAAGGAAAATGGAAATGAAAAATATCACTTGAAATGGGAATGAGTTCATGGAAAGGCGTCAAAAAAAGTGGGCCATAGAATGTTTAGACCATACCATAGAATGTTTAGGCCACATAGAGTTAATGGAGGAGATAGAATCCAATGCATATCGTAGCAGGGTGCCCTATCTCTATATCAAGTCTAGTTGAACAGTTATAGCTATGGTGAACAACTATAGCTAGGGTGGGAGGGCATGTTGTGTTTCCTACCACCCTACTATTATAAGGTTCCCTACTATTTTAAGGGGTTATGAATTGAGTATTTCCTCATGTTGGGCTATAGCAGTAAGCTTATGAAATACTATTGTATTGGTAACATGTAGTTATAGGATTTAATGTCATCATTGAGTAGTCCCAAACCAAAAATAAGTCATTAGTAATAAAAGAAACATTAATAGAATAAATATCATTGATATCCCAAGAAATGAAAATGTGTAGTATAAAGCAACATGATTGTGCAACATAGGACTTAATGTCATCATTGAGAAATCCCAAATCAAGAAGTCATAAACAACAAAAGAAACATTAATATAATGAATATCATTGATATCCCAAGGAAGGAAAATGTGTTGTTAAAAGACATGGTAGTAAAATGGAGGTGTTAGCACTCATTAATAATAGCATTGGCAATTGCAAGAGATTTATGTTTTCATGGACTATATAAGTGAACTACCTTGAATGATAGTCAGTTGTGTGTATAGCTAATAGTAATGATGATCAATAGAGACATATATTATGATAATATTTCCAAAATTTCATTAAAAAGAGATGTTAGACATCCCCAAGATTTAATCACTAAAGTATCATGCTAAAATGAGCATTCACAGTACATAGATAAACAAATAGAAACTCGAATTAAAACAATATTAATACACTCTTAGAACATGAACTAGTTTACATACAGGAGTTAAAAGAACCAATAGGAGATGTCATCATATCATGTGGAACTATATAGTAGATGAGTTGATGAATTTTTAGTTTTATTGCAAAAAAAATCAATGCAAAGGATAATCAGAATGAGGAGAAATAGGAGAAAAGAGTGTTATAATAGAAATCAATGATGATAATAAAGTAAGTTGTTGTTATTCAAGACAGAAGGGGCATAAAATGTTGATCAAATATTATGAGATTAATGAGGTAAATGCACCATTAGCTACATCAAGAGATCCATGGCATGGTCACTATTTTTAATTAGAAAGGGAAAAAAAAATAGGTGTCCCAATATTAGACAAATATTGTGGAGTTTGATGAACATGAATTATCTATTTCATCCTAGAAAAAGGAATGACAATGAAAAAGAGTATAGCAATGAGAAAGGGCATTGTGCCAGAGATGAAAGGAGCCAATATATATTCATATGCAATCATTTAGGATGACTACTCCAGTGCTAATGCAAACAACAACAGTCATGAAAAGTACTAGATCAATAAGTTCAGAAATAAAGCATTAGAAGCCAAGATGCAAAAATTTTTGACCATTATCATAAATTTCAAGTGCCTATTGCTATGTGTAGAAGCAAAAATGAGAAGCTTTATAATGCAGAGTTGCATATTCATGATTGTAAAAAAAAGTAAAGAGGCTAAAAATCAAAATAGGGGCCATGACTAGAATAACTAATGATGTATATAAGACAACCAACATGATCCAATCAGCAAGAACATAAATAATGTTATTGTAACATGCATAGAGAAGTGTATTCATAGCTATTTTAGAAGTATGAAACCCACATGAAGTTGCTGATAGAGGCTACAATTTGAGATTTGAAACCCTCATTTCAAAGTGGAAAGTGTAGGCATGAAAAATGGGTTTTGAAACTCTCATTTCAATCAAGGAGATGGAGCATTGGGTATGGAAACATTCCAAGAACACAAAGCCATAGATAGAGCCATGACCAAGAGATATAATAGAGAAAGGGAAAAAATCATATCCATCACATTTGGTTCAAATAACACTTTGAATTTGAAGATTCACACAAAATGTATTAGTTGAGAAGAATGTTAGCAACATGTATAAAGACTAAACACATGAGCTTTGACAAAAATACCTATTCTATAATTTGAGATTTACAAAAAACCACAGATGGTATTCAAACATTTAGAAAGATCTAAGGGTTTTAAAAAAGAGTCTAGAGTCTAAAAGTTAAAAATCACACACAATTTTACATAAAAGGAAAATCATATAGGAAACCTAATGGAAATTCTCCAAAGGGAAGACAAAATAGAGAAAGGAGTCAAACAAAAAAGGAAAGTTGTGCCTACCCAGGGATATAGGTGAATAGGAAATAATGCCTTCCCTGCCATAGCTAGTAGTAGATTAGTGTTGGATATATGTTGCTCAAGGTTTCTTTTCTACAAGATAGAATGAAATTAAAAGTCCTACAATGCTTTTAGTGGGTCATAGTATAATCTCCATAATTCTATAGATGAGAATGAATTTGAAATTTTTAGTGATAACTAATCACATCCAGTCTAGCTTTTCAAGTTACAATACTAAGGTTTCATCTTCATTAAAAAAACATTGTGAAAGTAGGATACACATTTTGATATCATGTAAATCTTGATATAAGTAGTAAGACATCTATTTTGTAAGTTTCAAGACTAATCCATATAAATTCTATTGTATATGCTTCCACATTTTTCATAAATGTCAATAAAAGCATTTCCAATTATAATATTTGAAAAAACTTCCTCTTTCATTTTTTTTTGATGGATGTTTATATCCTATTCAAATCTCATTATTTTGCACAAGTAGAGAGGCTACTATAAAAGTTGTTGAATTTGGCTTCACACCTACTAATTACATTTTCTTGGAAGTTGCTAAAGCATTTTCAACAAATTTATTTTCTGTATATCTACCAATGAGTACATTCAATGAGATGATAAATTTGGCTTCACACTAGCTAATTATATTTTCTTAGAAGTTTCTAAATCCTTTTCAACAAATTCATTTTTTGTATATCTAGCAATGCTTACATTCTATGAGATGACATATTTTTTAGGCATTCTATCAATTAGTGCATATGCATTTTCTATGCTTCCACATTTTTCATACATATCTACTAGAGCAATTGCAACTACATCTGACAAAAATGTGTCTATTATTATTGCTTTGATAGATGTCCATACCATATTCCAAAGCTCCTATTTTAGGACAAGCAAGAAAGATGATGGTAAGGGTTATAAAATTTTCCTTTACAACTGTCAATTACATTTTTATGAAATTTTCAAAAGCCTTTTCAATAGCTCCATTTTGTGCATATCCAACAATAATTGCAGTCCAAGAGATGACATATTTTTGAGGCATTGCATAGTTTGCATACATGTGCACTAGAGCATTTATAGCTACAATATGAGATAAAAATCCTTCTTTTATTTTGTTTTGATGGATATCCATACCTTTATCTAGAGATTCTAATTTAAAAAGTGCAAAGAGGAAGCTACCAAAGGTTGTGGAGTCTAGATTTTTACCTATAAAGTCTTAGAAGTTCTTTAAGCCTTCTAAATAGAGTATATCATGCAATCTATATAGTTCATGATACCACATTTCTTTTAAGCATTTTTTGAATAGTTCAAGTGGCATGTCCATGATTCCTCATTTTGCATACAATAGTAGTTAACAAGTATAATATCTTAACAATCCATCTATCTATTATGGTTTGATGAATCTTTGCTCTCTATTTTGAATCTCCCATTTTGGCACAGGCATTTAGGATGATGGAAAAGGTTGTGGAGTCTAGCTTTACACCTTCCAATTCCACTTGATTAGAAATTTCTAAAGCTTTTTCTCTTTCAAGAATTTCATCAAATAGTTCACATACCCTATCTATGTTTCCACATTTCACATATATGTTTGCAAATTTTGTTTCCACTACAAAATCTAACATCAATGCCACAACTTGGGGTTAGAAACTTTTGGCTAGATGCTTAAAGCTATGGGCCAGATGAATCTCATCCAACATTTGCTGAAATTTATGCTTCCTTTCTTTTCCATTTCAATCAAGATTTTTAATATGGAATCCCTTCCAAACATTTTGTATGAAGTATCATTTTAGGATTTTCTCTTTTCATCCCTTCCATGTAATATAGGAAGATAATTGTTGGTGGGTAATGTTGTACCTTGATTCCTAACTATCTCTTCCCATATAAATTCATTCAAAGTTGTTATGAAATATGTTAAATCTCATAAGGTAAAACTAAAATATACAAAAGAGGAGGATTGGGAACTTGAAGACAAGAGAGTTGAACTTGAGCCCATGACATTTAGTCATAGGATTTTAGATGTGGTTCTTAGCAAAGTTATTTGTTATCAATGTGCATTAAAATACCTCACCTCTATTATTGGTGAATGGTAAGAGGTCTTCTATGCCTCCTTAACAATTTAACAAATCTTTTATTCACAAGGGATTAATTGCATCATGCCTCTAGTAAGAGGTCTTTACTCTGCTTCCTTAACAATTTCAAAGACTAAGGATTATATTTTATAGATCTCATAGCTCCTAACAAGTATAGGTAAATATAGTAGAGATTTAATAAATAAGCATCAAATTCATGTATTATTTAGTGCTTCTGACTACTTGAGTATTACCAAGTTTAACAAGATTTTCAATAATGATTGTTGCATATCTAGATATTGTTAGAAGTAATTAACCATTGCATATCAATTATCATGGATTAACTAAATGTACAGCCTAGAAGTGTCAATAAGAACTATGCATGGTTGTGGTTAACTAGGGATACATTGAATTAAGAATTTGAGATTGTTTCTCTATAATTTAGGTGGCATCCCCACCTTTCAAATGCTCAAGTCAATCTAATGGTTAAAATAAAGAATAAATCACAAATTAAATATATTATTTTATGATAATTTGTTAAGAGTCTCTAGGTGACCATGAGATTAATTCTCTATAGGTTATAAGCCAAAAAAAAAAATTTAATGCACGCATTTGCTAAATAGAACATTTTATGCAAATAAGAACAAATTTAGAGAAAGCCAAAATCCTTCTACAAGAAATAAAAGAACTGAACCCAAATCCATAAATGATATTTTTTATTTATTATGTATCAATAGTTATAGAGTACAGAAGTACCAACCTTCATAAGGCATTCAAAACTAGCTAGAAGATATCATATCTGAATCTCTTGATTGTAGCGCCAGAGTCAACTCAACTTGTCAAATAGGAAAACAAGAAAATGGAGCTCAAATTGTCAAACATGAAAACAAGAAAATGGAGAAAAGGTAGAAAGAACAAGAACAAAAAAAAATACACAAATATATAAACAACTCACATGATCAATGATAATTTCATGTCCACCCCTATTTCAGCTTCAATTGGTATTAGAATGGTGGGCGGTAGCAACTGACATGGGAGGCACAAAATGGCTACTAAGGATTTTAAGGTGGTGGAGATTGAGAACACCTGTAAATCATGAGAAAATCAAGTTTAAGCCTTTAAAATATATTTTAAGTTATCATTAGTGCCCTAAAATATATTTGAACCTCTTTTTTGCAAGCCACTCCAAACCAAATAGAATTGGCCCATTTCACGTGGTATGCCTTGAGTTTTCACTATAGAGATATATGAGCCATTAAGAAAAATATCATAGTATCAAATAAAAAATCCCCTACATGGAGGAGAGACTATATTTAGGGGTTACCCTTAAACATCACACACTAAGGAGAAAATTAAGACTTTGACTATTTAATATTTTTATTCTTAGAATGAAGCTTAGCATGTGTTGTTTAAGTCATCCACAATTTATGAGCAGCATGAACATTTTTTAGAAGAATAAACTTGAACTCTTTTATTTTATTTTATTTACAATGTGAAGTTTTGAAATAATGACCTCTCTGAACTTGCACTCTTACTAGTATTTGAGAACAAATGCAAGTGAATCTTGGTGTGTTGGTGTGCAATGCATAGATTTAATTCAAATAAAAATATAAATTAGTAATTGTATCTAGGTGTCCAAAGAGTGCATGCAAAAGAAGTATGGAAGGTTAGTAAGATAAATTATTTATTTATTTACTATATTAGTAAGATGAATAAATAATTGATCTATTTATTATATTAGTATGATTAACAAGTAGTATGATTAACAATTGATCTATTTACTACATAAATTTGTATAATAGATGAAGTTTAATGGTAATTCATTTAGAAAGTGATACTATTGTGAGTACAATAAAAATTTAAATGTGGAAGCTATAGCTTCATATCAATTTTGCATTCATTTATAGAGAGTTAAAGTACCATATAAATTAAACTTATAACTAGGAATCTAATATAACTCTATAATGAATAAGCTCATGTTATGTTTGTAATAGGGAGAGAGATCAACATGGATATCAGAGTGATATAAAGACCTTGTATTTGAATATAATTTAATTTTATGTGTATGAGTTTCATATTATTTTGACTAATATAACTACAAGTATAATTTTCTTCATGTATTTGTTTATTATTAAAAATAGTTATTATTATTACTTTTTCAAATCTTAAAATCATTAAGTTTAAAACTATTTAATCAAAAGATGAATCCTAATTTTAATATTAATTTAATCAATTGTTATATTAAAATATATATAAACATTTAATGATTATTTTAAAAGTTGAAATAATATTGTATACATATTAAATTTTTATAATTAAATAATTATACAACTTATGTATAATCTATATTATTTTACTTTTTACATGAAAGAATATATTTTCATGAGTACAAATTAATGAAAATAGCTAAAAGACTAATAATAAATTATAGTAATAAACTCAATCTTAAATACAATGGTAACATTATTATAATTACACATATTAGTTATTGAGTTTAATTAAAATATATTATTAAACCTAACCCTCATTCTAATTCTTAAATGTGAAGTTAAACAATTTTATTGTTTTTAACTTATGATTTGTAACTATATTATTGTAAATATGTATCACAAGCTTAATGTTGTGTTCTTTATATAGATAATGTCCCTATGTTGGTAGAAATGTCCCTATGTTGGTAGAAATGACTTTTTTTCTTTATAAATAAGACAATAAAAATGATATGAATAAATCTACTAAAATTAATAGTAAAAATATCTAAATTAATTTTATTTATATTTTGAAATTACTAGTGGATAGTGAAAAATTGTTTATGCTCTCTTTGCATGCAAAGACGAATGTAAGATCATGGTCTCAAAAGCTCTTTTAAACAATACAAAGTATGCTCAAAATTAGCTTGAGGGTTTTTGAAGATCTTTTGCTCAATATGGAAGGAGTTAGACTCCCCCTACTACTCATCAAATATGGGTCAATGGGTTTGAATAAAAAAAACTACACAGTTGAATCCTAATAGCAATGTCACACAACTTAGAGAGTTGCAAAGAAGGCTTGTCCCCAATATTAGTTGAGAGTACATTCAAAGAAGTTAAGTGATAATGATGTCTTGATAGGATAGAAACTCCATTTATGAGTATTTAAACTTATAAAATAAATTTAAAGAATGTGTTAATATGATAAAAAGTTCATTGATCATTCCTTTAGTCATTTGTTTGCGTGACTAATTATTTGTAATTAATTGTCTAGTCATTTATTTGATCATTTATTTAGTCAATTGTCTTTACCTAACCTTGTGATTTTATCCAATGACCACATTAGTCATTTATTTTCTCACTTATACTCATAAATTGCAAAATCTTACTACAATTTGATCAATTTTAGTCATGTGACTAAAATTTTTGGTCATGTGGTCATTTATTTGCCAAAATTCTACTAGTGTTGTTTGTTGCAATTGTGACACTTTCCTTCAAACTTAGGTTCCTTTGTGCATTCACTTGCTCTATGTTCTGGTTTGTTGCAACTGTGACACTTTCCATTGAACTTTGATCTACCAATGCTCCAACACTTGTTTGATGTATGTCATATCTTTCCACAATGATTACAAGTATGCCTTTTGTTCTTTTGATCTCCTTGCTGAGATGATTCACCTTCTTTTGTGTATCCTAATCCAACTTTACCTTTGTGTCTAAATTGAGTTTTCTCATTTAGTTGATTCATGCTTTGATGAGATTTCATCATCCTCTCATTGGTTTTCTTCTCTATGTTGAGGTCATTTTGAAATCTTTCATTCTCTATCTTCAAGTTGATAAGCTCTTGTTTTGCATCATTGAGTTGATCAATCAAGTTTGTTTGCTAAAGAGATAGTTGGTTAATTTCATTGTCTTTTTCTTCTATTTCTTCTTTGGCTTTTTCCTTTTGTTCCATGACTTCACACAATCTAACTGATTGAATTTCATGTTCTCTTTTCAACTTTTTAAATTCTTCATGAAGAATAAGATTCTTTTCAAGTAGAAATGTGATTTTTGCATTAGTTTTATCTAAACTTCTTTCTTGACAAATGTCTTCAATTCTTTCTTCAATGTAGAGATTTTCATTCATATGTGCTGGAAGATCTTTTCTTCTTTTCAAGGATTGAGAGAGATGCTCCTTCATTTTCTTGAGTTGATCCATGGCTAATTATAGATCCAACTTTTCATTTTCAATAGCTTTCTCTAGTTTATAGACTTTCATTGTCTCTAATCTTTTCTCAAGCTGCTAAAATTATGATGTGAGAATCAATTCTCTATACCAATTGTTGGAAATATAGTAAAAACTAAGTTACTAAGGTGGGGGGGTGAATCAAGAACCAATAAAACTTTTAGTTTAATTCACCAATTAAACATTCACCATGTAATATGATCTAACTGCATGCATGAAAGATTGAAAGAAATAAAGCATTCATAACTCTTAACACAGTATTTGGTAACCCATGTTGGCTCTTGAATTAATAGTTTTAAATAAAGTGGCAATAAGAACACATACATCTAAGGGCAGCTAATTTTCATGTTCAATGTACCTATTTAGACACTAGGGCCAACTATAAGGCTATTTACTCTCCTTCTTCTTCAAGATTTGCAAGACTTAGGTGGGTGGATCTTAGATTCTAGTACTAGTGTCCAAGCATATAACTAAATCTATAAAATAGATACAAACCCCTCAATCTTCTATGTTTATGAAAATAGTCATGCATATGAAATAGCTAATGACATAACTCATGAATTTGATAAACTAAGTGATGGTAACTCTTTTCAGCTCCTAAACAAAAAGGGAAAAGATATTTGATTAAATATTTGAATATCAACATAACCCAGGTATGTAATAGCAAGAACATGTAATCTCCAACTTGATCAGTCCCTTCTCCATTGGGCATAAACTAAGTCAAAACTTACACATGGATACCCAAAATATACTCATATACTCAGATATCATATCTATCCATTCATCTTGCAAATAGACATCTATCTTCAAAATGAAATTCATACTTATCAGATCATCCCATGATCCCTATGATTCTATCAATGTATATCAAACAATTTACTCAAGTCCTTGATCTGACTATAAGATTCACAACAACATACAAATTCAAAGCCAAGCTGCATCTAGACAATATGCACCTTGTGCATATATCAATAGAAAATTACAAACTCATAAAAAGGAGAAAATTTTTAGAATAAAACTTTCAACAAAGCCTTTTATTAATTTCCTTGAAATCAATACATCAAATGTATGTAAAGACTCCAAGAATACACAAAAGATGACTCTATTAACTAAATGCTTAAAAGGAACTACAACTTTTGTTCATAATATAGAAAATGTGGAGGAATTATGGTATCGTAATCATGAAAGAAATCTCAACCTAACTAGAACTATCCTTGTGGTATCACAGTAGTGAAAAATATCCAAGAATTGGAACCATCCTTGTAATGAGAAAAGAAGAGAAATATATAGATAGGAAGAGGCTCCCTGATCAAATTTGTTACTACCAAGTTCCCACATGAAACCCTTCCTTCTATTGTTGTAGAACTTGTCTCTTCCCTCTTCAACCATGAATCAAATCTCATCAATGATGTTGTGGAATACCTAAAATATCTTCTTAAAGTGATGCAAAAACTCCCTCTGAAGGAATATCAGACACACACCCAAAAATTTCTAGAGCTTTTAATATGATTATGCTTGTCTTCTACTACCCTTGGTTGTGAATCTCTTCAATTGCCTCTGTCGACATAAACTTATCACTTGTAATTGCCCTTTTAAAACATTCATTTCATCCTTTATGGCCACTCAATTCATCTAATCTTATCTAAATCTAATCATAATCTAATATTATTCCATCTAAAAATTAAATCTTCATTATTGCTAAGAATGCCCTAGAATCACAAAATTGCTTGTAACTTCTGCCATTGAAGACTTGTGTAAATTCTGACTATGAAAATGGAAAATTCAACTTCTCCTAGTTTTGGTAGTATATTACACTACATATTTCTAATAAAAAGTGTTCCCCTAGTATGCATCTGAAAATTCAGGCCCTGGGCCATGCACTAGGCATTAAAGTTGAATTTTTTTTAAAAATATATAGTCAAAACTATATAATATCATTAAATTTGCTTCAGATTTTCAATTTCAAATGAATGCTCATATTTGGAAACAACTAAATTTGAATATTTAATTTATTTTCAATTTTTTATCCTTTTCCCCTTGCCAGTTGTTGATTTCTCATTCGTCACCTCATCCAGGTGGGCCCCACATAACCTTATGCAACACTTGAATAATATTTGAATTTTTAATCTCCCAATCATATGATCTCATCATAAGATCTTTACTCTAATTTTTGGCATTCCTAAATATACAAATTTAAAGCCTCTTGTAACATCTTAACTTTGCCAAATTCCCCTTGTGATCTCATGAAATTTGTCATTCGAAAGACTCCCAACCATATGATTTATCTTAACATTTTAACTCTATTTTCTCAAACATGTGATCTCATGATCACATGCATGTCATCATCTTAACACTTAATCCTTTAGCCTTCTAATCCTTCGAAATCACAAACTCCTGACTATATGACTAGTAATTTATGACTTTTGTATCATCTTATCCCCACCATTCTTCATAACTTGATCTTACGATGATCATAGCATCATAATTATCCTTGCTTCTCCTTCCTAACCATATGACCAGTCATTACATCATAGCACACCATCTTCATATTTCTCAATCTCATGAATTTTCATCTAGATGTGCCATATGTCACTTCATGCTTGGTAGCTCCTTCGGTCAAAATTTTGTTGATTTTATTACCAACTATCCACTAGCCCACCATGCTAGGGACTCAACTTACATCATAAAGCACATAGCGTTTACATACCTTTTAAACTACTACATATAAAAGGAAAACAATGAATATCCTCCCCTTCAATGTGGGACAAAACAATCCCAATGAAACTAATAGTTGTTTGGACAACAAACAGAGATAATCTCTTGAATAGAAAGGATTTGGCATGATTTGGCATTTTAAGAATGACTGAAGCTTCTATTCAATGCATTGACTTCCCTATAGATGAATCATATTCCAAGTGCAACTTTGTTTTATTATTGGTGGGAGGCAATTAATGCTAACCCTTTGTTCAACACCTCTCTCTATCTCAATAGCTTTGATAGCAGTCCTAGGTCTAGTAAAAATGGTGCTAACCTAGTTTTAAATTGGTACAAGTGATATGGGCCCTGCGAAAAATGTCTTTAAATGATTCAACTATGTTTTTTAATTACTCTTCTTTCAAAAGACCCTCTCCATCAAGCCTCCAAACAAGCTTGCTTTTCTTCTCTCCTATCATGGACTATTGTTCCTATGCCATGGGTGTTGTGCTCTTCCTCTACCATGGAGCTCTTCCAAACATTTTAACAATGTTCTCATGTGGGCTTCAAAATAGATCTCCCTTGTTCAAAAATCTCTACCCAGATGATCCAAGTGAAATTAGTGTCAATTTCAATTTGGTGTTAATAAATTTTAACATAAACCATTTATTTTTCTCCATATTTTGCTACATATTTTATTCTATGATCTTTGATGGTAGCCTCTGCATGAAACAAGAAAATATGACATGCCAAAATGGTGGTTTTATGTGTTTAAGATGCTTGGAAAAAGATATAACATTGGACACCACACTCAAAGACTTCCAATTCATACCCAGTTACCACATATGTGCATCATTGGATACCATTATTTTCCTTTGTCCTTTGCCCTTTTTTTTAATAGAAAAAAGCTTCCCTCTTACACAAATTAAGTATGTTTACAAAAAGATCGCTATCTAAAATGGGTGAACTCCATCTCCTCAAAGGAAAACCTCCTCAAGAAAGGATGCAACCTCTTCATTTGGTCTATTGCCTCATCATGCTTCAATTGGCTCTTGTCTTCTAAGCCTTTAGTTCATAGGAATCCATCTCACAAAGTATAAATCATCAACTCTCACCAAATAATGATCCTATGCCAATGTGCATTACACTCTAGACCAATTAGAGAATCGATGAGGATGGAAACCTTTATTCTTCTATGAACAATGTATACACATCATTTTATCCTTGCATCAACTTTTCACTACGTCTTTAAAAATATTTTATCATATTAGTCTAGTAGAATTAGTCAGGCCCCACAATGGGTTTGGCTAAAAAAAAATCATTTTCAAACCATGACATTGCAAACTAATCCAATGAACTACTAGTAATCATTAAAATCAAATTCAACAACTGATTAATCATTTAAAACCAAGTTTTCCTTGTTCTTGCAAACTATGATTTTCATACCAAGGGGTCCTCTAACTGGCCTTAAAAGCTACTGAAATAGATAACTAGGCTCTAAAAATTGACATGTTGGTTTTTTGTTCCACATCCTTGCACCCTTTCAGATTTCATGTCATGATGATTTTGGGGTCAAAAGATATTGACCATCAAAGTTGCCTTCTCAAAACTACCTACAAACAAACATGTAAGAAAATAATAAAATGTCGTTTGCTTTTGGATTCAAAGCAAGTCAAACAGACACTTGAAGTTTTGAAAACTAAAGCATTAGCTCATTTTCATGAAGAGAGTATAAATATTTGATTTGGTCTCATGAAGAATAACAAGGTATATTTGGAAAGAAATCAATGTTGGGTACTCTGATTTGCAGAACTGGGAACACTAGCTGAACATTGATCTTCTCAAATAGAAAGGACCTAGGAAAGTGTGTAGATAGATTTGTCAAGACTTGAAAACTAAAACACTTGAAGAATTTTTAAAGTAGAAATAACATTACAATCCATTTGGTCTCATCCATCATGGATTCAGAGTTATGACATTCTGAATAGGGGTACTGATCAATCTCCATTTTATGACACCAGTAAAATTTTAGAAATTTCATTTGGAATCACATTTGAAAACTATTCAAATGGATTTTTCATAGGCTAAAATCTAAAACATAGAAAGTTTCTAACCCTTAGAATGTAGTACAAAAGGAATTTTCTTGGTATGTTCAACTAGGGCAAAGTTATAACTAGTCAAACAGGGCTTTCCAAAATCTTGAACAATTTACATCAGCATGACAACAATAAATAATTAACTTTGAGGGATTCAAAACCTAGTAAAAACATATCAAAATGACATGAAAACTAAAAAATAGGTTCTCTGATATGCATACTAAATGCTACCAAAGTGGTGAATCATGAAACACAAACGGGTGCAAGATATTCAAATTCAAAGTAGACCTCTCACCATTTTTTAACACTTAGCAAAAATGCAGATCTGAACATTGCTCGAAATGCAACTTCATAGAATGACTCAGAATGGAAATTTATCATTATGGGATGCATGGATATGGTTCATGCAAGGTTTTAGAGTCATAAAACACCTCATAGGCCTCAAAATGATAGTCTAGTATGCATGCATAAAATGCTCTTAGGGGCTCAAATTGACTATAAATTTAAAAAGGTATTCAAAATGGGAATGTAATTTTGTGTCCCATCAACCCAAAAACCTTCTACACATAAAGTAAAACTATGGTGGGGATGATACCCACAAGCTTTATTACTATAGTATGAATTTATCTTGTTAAAGCTTACAATTAATTCCTTCTGATGATCTACCCTATTAGGAGCAATAAGGACTGTTAGATCCACCTTGTGAAAGAATTTACAACATACAATGAAGTATGCAATCTATTAGGAGATTTGGAATGATACATCTATTAGGATGAATCAGTATCCAATCTTTGATCTACAACTTGGTTTGCTAAATGATATTCCTTTGAATAATAATGATCACTTGGCTGTGATAGATATGTCTCTTCTTTTCCTAATACTGCTTATAGCCATCTTTAATTTGCACTAATCTAATTCTTCTTCATGTTCACATCAATTACATTGTATATGAGAAGATATACTTCATATATATACCAATCCAATAAATTACCTTCTAGAGTCAACTACAATACTAAATTCAAACAATATTCACAAAGTTGGCTCACTGCTATAACTCAAGTTCTGAAGACCACTCAGGTGATGTTCTAACACTCAGCAACACTTTTCAACAGTCAAAAAACTCTAGCACTCTATTTATGTAGATGCTCATTCCATACTAATCCTTGGGGTAAGAGGAACTTGGTCAACACTAGATGACTTGGTGAATACTAAAGAGCTCAGTAGACTCGGTTGACACTGCATGGCTATGTCAACACTACCTTTTTCCACTTTGTTAAAACTGCAAGCTTGGTAGACACTATAGAGCTTGGTTAACACTATACTCTATCCCAAATTCTTGGTACATATTGTGAAGGTCTACATGAACTACAATCTATCTGATTGGCCTAGTAACAATTGAAACACTTGGCTTGCACTACTAGTAGTTTGATAAGCTCAATAGAAACTTTAGAGCTTGGTAGAAATGTAACCAACTGACTAAGTGTTAAGTCATTAATAGACAAATGATTTGACCATAAGGTCAACAACTCATTCATCCCTTTGATTGTATTGACCTACTAAGATTTAATACCTTTGATAGTTGGTTTGAAAGAATATATTTCCCATACTCAATATTTTTGAGGTGTGTGTGGCCATGTGATGAACTTAGGGTTAGATTCCTTGATTCAAATTCTCCCCTACATATTAAGATACTATAAGAATCATTTCATCAAAAGGTAGATGTTTTCCCCTAGAAAACCTCAACAAAATAGTATTTTTGAGATAAGAAATCAAACAATCGTAGATTGTGCCAAAACTTTCATGATACATACAAATATTGCTAGAAAAAAGTAGTGAGCACAATAGTAAATACCTTGAAAGGGTCTAGGTGAAGAAAGGTACACAAAAAAATATGAACTATGGATTTTCCACTCGTCATTAATGAGTTATTATTAGATTTTGTTAAGAAAATGCTACATCAAAAGGATGATACGTGGAACTTAGTTCTCTAGCCAAAGAACAAAAATGTCATTGGCATAAAATGAATGAGAATAGGAAAGTGATAAGGAAAAAAGTCAAACTTGTGTGCAAGGGATTTATACATGAAGAAGGAATTGATTATGGAGTACCTTTACACCAATAGCTAGACTAGGAGTCACAATACTCCTAGTATTTTCAAAATTTAAGAAAATAAATGTATATCAAATGGATGTAAAGTCTACATTCCTAAATGGAGTCCTTGAAGTAGAGGTTTACATAGATCAATTTTAGGGGATTGTATTAGAAGATGGAAGTGACAAAGTATGAAAGCTAAAAAAAATCCTTGTATGGACTAAAAGAGGCACCCTATGCATGGTAAGAAATGATTCACTCATATTTGATCAAGATTGGATTTGTTAGGACAAGTGAAAACAAAAACATCTACCTAGAGAGAGAAACAAAGATTGGGATACTAAAAGAAAAAATATTTACAGATGATATCATCTTTAGAGGTGATGGTAATATGAGAAAGGAGTTTGTAGAAGAGATGAATAAAGAATTTGAGATTTCCATGATTGGAGAGATAAAATTCTTCATTGGATTGCAAGTGCTTTAATTAAAAGGAGGAATCTTTATAAGTAAAAAAAAATATGTGAGGGATATTATAAAGACCTTTGGACCAGAGGAGTCCAAATAGGTGATTGATTGGAAACTGTCAAAGGAAGATGAAAGTTCAAAATTGAATGAAACACTTTATCAATCCATGATCAAAAAACTATAGTGTGTGGTATGCAATAGGCAAAAAATTACACAAGAAATATTGATAGTGGCAAGCTTCTCTACCAAACCTAAAGAATCACACATGGTTTGTATAAAGAGAATCTTTATAGACTTGAATGGTATTGATGAATATGCATTATGGTATCCTCATGAAGGAAACTCTAGAACTCAGTGTCTTCATAGATGTTGACTGAGACAAAAATGTAGATGAAAAAAATAGCACAATTGGTGGTGCATTCTTTCTTAGAGGGACACTAGTACTATGGTCTAACAAAAAGAAAAAATACATTTCTCAACTAGCAACAAAATTTGAATATGTGGTTGTAGTAGTAAATTGCACATAGATAGTACGGACCAAAAAACTATTGAAAGGTATTTAGAACAAGGTAATGGAATCAATGGTAATAAATTATGATAATACAAGTTTCATCAACATATCATAGAACTCGTTAATGCACTCAAAGACAAAGCACATTTCCATTAAGTGAAACTTCTTGAGAGAGAAATTACAAGAGAAAGAGGTTAGGTTGGAATGTGTTCCAACTAAATAAAAAATGTAATATATATTTACAAAAACTCTTCAAATGGATACATTTGAATATATTGAATGGAATTTAAAGGTCATACCCCTATCATTCTTGAAGTAAAGAAAAAGGTTAGGCATCAATCCATGATCTTTCGATTTTACAACTTATAATAGATTGATGATAAAAAAGGGACTGCTCCATATAAGGAGCAGTCACAAACATAAAGGTGATAGGCATGCACCTTTGGAAATTAACAAAGAAAAGGGGAGAAGTAAGAAGAGAACTTGCACAAAAAAAAGTGTGGATAAAAAATAGACATGAGAAAGGGAGAAGTGATAGAGTAAAGATAGAAAATTGATGGAGCACTTAAATGAGTCAACTATCTTAGGGGGATATGTTGAAGATAAAGAAAATCAAGGTTATGAAACATGCTATTATTTTCTAACTATATAATAGTCAAAGACTATCATTTAGAAATTGCGAAGACTGTGCTAAGGCATTAAATAGTGTAAATGGTGTTGAGGTTGCCATAAATCTCAAAGAGAATATTGTTGGCATAATTGTTAAAGGAGTAAAGACTAGATACTAGTAGAGCTTACAAGACTAGATACTAGTAGAGCTTACCAATAAGACCAATTCTAATATGGTATCATTGTGTTGTGATCTACATACCCATCCCTAGTTTTTGTGAGAAAAATATTGGGTCCCCTCTTTTCTCTTTTTGCATGGCTATTTTGAGGCACTTCTTAGTTGTTTTCAATTTTTAGTTCTTGGGTTCCGACCTCCCTTTGTTTGGGGCATTGGTCCCCTTTATGTTTCTAAAATGAAAAGATTTATGTCTCCTCCCTTGTTTAGGATGGCTTTGATTCAATAAAGTAAAGATTATCATATTTTGGGATATATAGATTTCTCTTTCCTCATGTTCCTCAAACATGGTGGGAAGGGAATCTAGGGTTTCTTGATTTGGCACATGGAAAAACCTCACCTAAAAGTTAAAAGTGATTAATGTTCCCTAAATGCAACAATTATAGGGCTCTTTCAGATAGTAAGAGACTTCATTTTACTTTTTACCTTGAAATTAATTATGTTCAATGGGTGGTTCTCAGCGTGTTTCATATTCTTAGGATGTTGTAATACTCTTAATTTCACTAGAGTGGTGGTTGTCATGGAGTGTGATTATTCAGAGTGGTGTTAGCATTAAGCTACAACTTCACATCGATATTTTTTTCTTTAAGGTTGGTTATATTTTCCATGATTTTGTTTGTCCCTTTTGTCTTTTATTTTCTTCATTTTTCATGTTGGTTTTACCTTCATGTCTTTGGCTTTTGGTTGTCATTTGGTTTATGTTTTTTCCAAAGAAGGGCACCCTTTTTTCCCCTACTCTCATTTTGCAGGAGGGTAGTTGAATTGTCCCTTCACCCACATAAACTAGGACATTGTCACATGGCATTTTTTGGTCAAATGCATGCTTGTGGTTTGGCATTTGTAGAGGATAATTTTTGTGGCCTTTTTGTGGTTCCTTTTTTGCTTTGCAAGGTTCCCTTTTCATTTGAAGGACCCACATGGCATTTATGGTTTTTGCATTTTTTTTTTAAGTTGTAGGGTATGTTTTTGTGCACCCCTATTTTCCTTTTAGTTGTTCTATTATGGTCAAGATGTTGTCTTGGTAATTAGGTTATAAAAGCCCCATTGTAATACTTTAAAATGAGAACATATTTTTGTATGATTTTGTGGGTTCAATTTTGTCATCCTAAGGGCCAAATTCCATTAATACGAGAGTAATTATCCCAATGTGTGGGAAAAAACTCTCAAAGAGCAGTGGTAGTTTAATAGTGCTACACTAGTAGTGCCTCCAAATGGTTTGGCTAGTGGTAAGTGATGGTTTTCTCTCCTTGATGTTAGTTCAAGAAACAACTCTACCTCTAGCAGAGCATCTCACAACATCGCTTTGAATATGATTCTCATTTGAATTTAAATTATTGTCATGCCATGGTCATATGTGTCACAATGGCAAGCATTAAATTCTTACCCTTCCCTTATGATGGTATAGGTCAATGTTGTGGTCTATACTATTAAGTTTTCTTCTTGAGCAGTGAGATATAAAGTTTCCAACAAAAGGGTTTCAATAGGGAAGGATTTCTCATTCCCTAATGATTTTTAATGACATTAGTTCTCAGATTTCTACAACTAATGTTCACCTACCCATTTAGTAAAGTTAAAACTCTTATAAGGTATGACTTTCCATATCCCCTATTATGTTGGGTACTAGTAAGCTTTATTTTGAGTATTGGGCTTTGGAGGCTTCACTCAAGATTATTAGTGGGAAGAACATGAAACACAGCCCTAAAGTTTTGAAACCCAATAAAAATTTTTGTTTAATTTTTACTTAACTAATTCATCAATTAGATTACTAATTTACATCTCATGCTTGTAGGAAATAATGGTATCATCAAGTGAATCTGTGGGTGTTCAAGATATGGGTTCTTCCACTAGAAGGGCCAAGGAAGAAAATGAATTCAAGAATCTACCACTAGTTATCAAGTATCAAGATGAAAAGGTTGTGTCTTGTGAAGGTGGACACCTCTCTATCATATATTATGGACACAGATGTTGAGGAATAGAAGGATTTCCATACACTCTATGAAAACCTATTAGAGAGCAAACATCAAGGATACATGATGATTATCATGATTATTTCTAGTGGTATCATGCATGCTAGTTACTTCCCTTATGTTGTCCAGTGTCTAGATATGATAGTTTTACATTTATATAATTAGGATAGGAGCATGATCACCCGAGCCTCAGGTGACCCTTTCATGGATGTTGATAAGGAGGTGGTGATTGAATGTTTCTGGTGTGTGGAGCTTCTTAATATCCAACTACCAGAGGGGGGTGTGCCAATTAATGATGTTGGAGCTATTGAAGAGAAGGTATGTGGGTTTCTCAATGGGAGTTGGTTAAAGAAGCCAAGGAAAGAAAGAAGGAAGATGTCCTCTCCTTACCCTAGGCCAATTTTATTGAGCCAATTTAGTTTTGCATCTAATGTCTATGTAAAATTTTTGGTGAACCTCAGCTCCAAGAATTTTCCCCATGGATTTATTATTTTATTGCATCCATTACTACCAATATCATCTAGTTTGATTGGGACAAGATTATTTCATGCAGCATTAGATGTCAACTTAAAATACTACAAGAATATTTGGCTAAGCTAGAAGACCAATGGGAGGGAGACTATTGTGGTTCAATTCTCAATAGATGCCAAGGAATCTAGGCCTTGTTATAGATGGAGTTATGAAAATGATCTTGAGTTAGGAAAATCACTCTAAATGTGATCAATACTCAGAGTTACCATTTAATAGTTGTTTTCATCATTATTCATGGGTAAACAACTATTTTTCCAATGACATGACCCTTCTTCTAGTAGAAAACATAAGATGTCACATCTTAGAGGCTCCAAGGAGATTGATTGAGGAATGGTGAGCCTATTTCATTCAATACCAAAAAGTCATGTATATTAGGTCAGCACAGTATAGTGGGCAACCATTCATGCTTCCCCAAGTCTGCACTAACCAGGTGATTCTACTAAAATTTTGCAATTACGTGTTAGAACTCCACCAAGCTTGTATAATAAAGAAGGTTATAGGTGTATCATCTTTGATTGTTATTGCCAATGGAATATGAAGGTTAGAAAAAATATTCAACAAAATAACAAGGTTAACACCTATGAGAAGACCTTCAACATGAAACCAAAAACAATTAAAAGGAATGCAGACCTTGCTCCTCCAAGTAGCTCTAAGTTGAAGAGGATTTTTCCAAGTGGTGGAGATGTGTTCCCAAGTTTTCCTCAAGCCTTGAATGGATGGGAGATGGAAGTGTGAAATGGGTATGAATTTGAGCATGGTAAGGGTTTATTGGATGACTTTTTTTCTTCACAAGAGCATTATAACATTAACATAAAGAGTGGATGATGGATTGTGAAGGGACATGGATTCATTTATATGCCAAGGGAAATGAATATGGAGGGTTAAGATGCAAAGTTAAAGGAGGGCTAGGATGTAATGAAAGGGAAGCATGTGGGTTGTGCTTTCTCAAATCCATAGCCTTGTGACAAGTTCCACAAGGAGAGAGGATGTGAGAGGATGAGAAAAATGAATGGAAGGTGGGGGATAAAGGAGTTATTAGGAATATGGAGTGTGCAAGAGGAATGTAACGGAGTGTAAGAGATGTGTAAGGAGCCATTAGGTCTCTATAAGAGAATTTAATGCATGTGGGTGGGAGTGTAAGAGAGGTGTAAGAGATGGGATGGGAGGTTTGACTTTTGTGTGGGTTAAGATTTCTTAACACATACTTAAATTTGTACAAATGATGAGGGTAAAGATTAGGCTTCAATTAGAGGTGGGATTAGGAAGAAATTGGCATGTTAGAGGAATGCAAGTGGGTTGGGTAATTAAATAAGTTTAATTAGTTAATTAAATGGGTTAACATGGGTCAATGGGTTTGGTTGAGTCAGAACTAAGGATTTATGATTGGATTAAGGGTTAGTTAGGGGTTGGAGATTTAATTAAAAGGAATTATTTTGTAATCAAAGGGAAATTTGGGATTAAATTAAATACATATCATGCATTTATTTAATTTAATAGAAGAATGGGGATTTAATCGATAATTAAACTTTTGGTTGTCATTTAAATTTATCAATTGGACTATAGTAAATTAAATGAATTAATTAACTATAGGATGCCATTAAATTAATTAAATATTAAATACTTAATCAATAATGCCTTAAGAGCTAACTAAATGGGAATACTTGAATTATGTAATTAGATTTAGGTGTCTACAATAGGAATCTCTTTTCCTATTCACTGTGGCAAGTATTTTTATACCCTAACTTAGGCTAGGGAGGCCAAAAAGGAATTGGTGGCATACTATTTTGAAAAAAATTATTTGTGAAGGAAGGATTTAAATTATTCTAGTTGGCCTAGACATGCAAATGTTGACAACAAGTTCCATGCATCTCATCTGGACGATTTCTAGGTAAATCTTGCTAGTCATTTTGATGTGCAAAAAAAGAAGTATAGTTAGATAACAACAAAATAGATGCAGGTTTTTAGGCTCCACACTTTTATAGATAATTTCAAAGACCACAAGGACTTGTAGGAGTATTGCAAGAAATAGGTGTGGACCTTCTTCCCCTCATGGATGTGGACTAGGATACGGATGAGCCTATGACAATAGAGGAGATATCATAGGAGGTAATTATATTGAGTCACAAGCATTTTGGCATAACTTGTCGCAAAATCATCACCTTCGTGAAAAGCGTGAGGAATCTTTGTATTTATCTTTCAACCACAAGGCTGGGATAAAGGTCTACAAAGAGTCAGACGGCCTTAGGCCCAACCAAAAATGCAAGATGAACCTTCCACTGATATTACCAAGAAGGTAAGGAAAATGATCAAGGAATCTAGAAAATTAGGGGCAATTGTATATGAAAATATGGCAAAAATTCCAACCCCTCTTAGTGGTGCCTCATTAGTTTTCCATTAAACCTCAAGGATGAAGCTAATTTGATTGGATCTTAAAGAAGAGAAAGTCCAAGATGATGGTCTCACATGATCACTAGAAGGAAGAAACAAAAGAGTAAAATCCCCAAGGATAGTACTACAACCCTCTCTATGGAAGAGAGTGTGGAGAAACTAATGGAATTCAAAGATGATTCTCCCACCCCATATTTACCCTAATCTAATAGACTTAGAGTACCCATCATGAATGGACATCCAAGATGTGCTTTGGGAGAACCATCTAGCCCTCTAGGGGGGGCATTTTTTCTAGAGAAATAGAAAAAGTAGATTGGGAGATGGTGGTGGCCCAAGCTTCCTTTAAAGAGGAAAAATGAAAGGAGGCTAAATTATGCCTCCAAGAAGAAAAGAGGAAGAAAAAAGAAGAAGAGTGAAGGGAGGCTAAATTGCACCTCCACGAAGAAGAAAAGAAGAGACAAGAATATCTTTGTATGTGGGAACATGTTTAAAGGGAACACAAATGCATGGAGGAGCAACTTATAAAAGAACAAAAATAGGCCCATGAGGCCCAGCTAAAGGCTATAAAAGAGACCAATATGTAAACTACTAAGGAAATCAAGGCACGAGTTGAAGTGGTGTTTGAAGTCTTGGTACACTCATAAGATGAAGAGGGAACTCCTAAAATAATTTTAGTAGGGAGTGATCATCTTGAGGATATGAGGGAAATAGTTTTGTAGAAATCATCACCCATAATAGATAGAGAGGAAACTAAATAGGAAGGACTAGTGGCCCTAGAAACATCAAATGGTGTGCAACTAAGAGCTAGTGCATAAAGAATCATAGGGCCACAACCTCCAGATTGGTTGGTAGAAGAGAAATAAAGGAAGAATCATGTGGGTTAGCCACCCACCATATCACTAAAGGATGCAATAGAGATAGTGAACCTCCAGGCCACTAAGCCAAAGAAGAAGGCATGTACCTTGTCTAGAATAAAGGGTGAGTCTAGAGAAATGGTATCACCCACCCTAGTGATATGACCTTTGGACTATAGAGTGATAGATCTACCACTAGAATACCAAGCCCCAACAACTAAGCTACCAGATCTTGATCAAGTCAATGTCAACATCTAGGAATTTTAAAATAAATATTAGCAAAAGATAGAAAAATTGTAGTCTGAGACTACCAATCTTAAAGCTTTATTGGGTGAGTTGGCCTCACAAATTCCAATTGTGGCTCCATCCTCCTCACAACTAGATGCTCCAATTCAACAGAGGAGTTAGAATAATTAAAGGAAGTAAAGAAGAAGGCTTTGGCAATGGATAGTTGGGTCTCTGTACAAGTAGAGGAAATAAGGACACCACTAGCTTCATCCTTAGTAACATTTTTTAAAGGACCATGATAGCCCTTATTTTCACTCTGCCAAAATTTGGAAATTTATTGTGAAAATACTTTGAAGTGTGTTGTATTGTTAGGGTATGTTCTTTATTTGTTGTCAATTTGCTAGAAAAAAACCCTAACTTGATCAATTTTTGCCCTAGCCAAGTTTGAAAAAATATTACCCTAGTAGGATAGTTTGATATCCTAAGAATTGTGTCTTTACCATGTCCTAGATAATTTCCTTAAATCTGCGATGTTCAGGCAAGAGATTGCATATGATTTTCATATTTTCCATCAAGTGATACAATCTTATGATTGGGGTTTTCATGCATTTAGTCATAAGCTTAAGTTTTCCCTCTCTTGATGGTACAAAATGTAGGTTAGCAAAGGATTGTAAGGGTAAAGGGTTGAGTCTCTCAATCATGTGAATACCATATGGTCATAGCATTATGGGTGTTTTTTATGAAGGTTCTAATCTTACAATCATCCTTTTATTGTTTCATCATAAATATCTTATGGTAAATGGCAAGTGTTAAGATGATATGATAGGTTTTAAAGTGTATAATTCTAAAGGTCTTCAAGGATACTATCAACCATACAAAGGATGGAGGATCATGAGATCATAAGGTTTCCTAAAGAAACTTTTGAGCTTATAATAAGGAAGTGATCATAAGATCATAAAGCATGAAATGTTAAGTGATACAGTGATGCAAAGTGGGGCCAAGCTCATGAGCATAATATTTTGAGATATATGGAAATTGATATCTTATTAAGCTACGAAGAGTAGTAGATCATAAGATCACAAGGGAAAATCATGAGCTTTTCAAAATCCACGAAGCAATGATAGGTGTAAGATCATGAAGATAAAAGTTAAAGCTTCCAAAGCTATGATGAAGAAAGCCAATAGCCAATGTATGGTTGGGAGGTAAAGGAAATGGTTAAGAGGTAAGTTTTGAAGTTAAAAAGTGAGCTAATTGGTTGTGATTGTAAGATCATAAGATAAGAATAGTTGAATCTAGATGCTATGCCAAACTGTACTCATATGATCATAAGGGTTTATATGCAAGGGAACAAAGTTATGATAGCAATTAAACATGATCAAGAGATTATAAAGAAAGAGAAGGTGAGATCCAATGTTACAATAGCCTATGATCATAAGATTGTATGGGATAAGATGCATGTTGGTGATGCTATGAAAATGTATATAAATTGTTCAACGTAAGTTCATGACTTTAGAAAATGACCTTATTTCTAATGCTTTAATCTTATGATGAGCTCTAGCTTGTAAGATTGTGAGTAACTTAAGAGGCTTCTTGTGAAAACACAAAAAATTGTGGATTATAAGATTGTAAAGGCCATTTTTCATGCTTACAAGAATGTTATAAGGGTTTTAATTCCAAGTGATCATAAGATGATAAACCATAAATAAGACATGAAAGCACTTTTTCCCCCTTTTTTTGAGCTGAAATAACAACATATGTTCTCATCCAATGAAGTTTTATTAAAGTACAGGAAACTCTAAGCTGGAGAGTTATATTGATGCTCCATTGATTGTGACAAAAAAATTGAGTTTAAGGCTCATGCATGTGGAAATCAATGCAATAAGATGGTTGATGAAATATGTACCACATAAAAACATTCTCATATAGAAATAGATTACCCTTTATAGAAAGAAAGGGTTTCTAGAAATTATAGAATTTTTACTACGAAGGATTCACAGTTTTCAGTGCTAATTGTAGAGATTTTTGCTTTTCAATCTACAGGTAGGATGTCTAATAAGGAGGTTGAGGAGATTCAAGCTATAGGTATGGAAGTCACAAAGACTTCTACTTCAAAAGGAGGAAAGAGGTAAATGAAATCAAACCAATTTTTAGATGAATGGATCAATTTTTCAATGAATATTCACATGCCATCTCTGCAAATGACCATGACTTCCAAGACCCTTATGCTTTCTACATGGATTCTATTTTCTCTAGTGTGAATGGTTATGATTTGTACTTGTAGAGGCAAAGCTCAATTTTACAAAAGTACATGTAGATATTTATTTAGTGAAGGCTCTAATTAAATCATAAAATCTAGCTACCAAATCATTCCATAGACATAATGGCACCATTCTATGTATATTGGACCATGCTTCTTTAATTGAAGCCTTTGGATTGGAGGGTGTAATGAGAAAAATAGTACATTTAATTAACTTTAAATAAAATTTTGAAAGGAATACCAAATCTTATACAAGGAAATCTATGTTGTAGAACATCTAAAAGCACCTCAAGAAGGTGGGAGATTATCCTAAGAAAATAGAGAAAAAGATGCAGTGTGGGAGCACCTAGGGGTAAGGTCAAGCCCTAAAGGAATTTTGGTTTGAACATGGTCTAACCAACTATGGAAACAATAAGGAATACTTATAGAGTCCCAAGGTGAGTGTAGGGAAGTTGGCTGATTTGAATCTAGGAGTTAAAAGTTGTCAAATAGGTCCTACGAAGCAAAAAGTTGCTCAAATTGCTTAAATTGGAAAAATAAGGTGAAAAGACCCAATGAGTGGTTTAAAATAGGTGAAAATTTTTCATTTTCTGATATGAATCCATATGGAGAGGTTTGGAACTAAATTGGTCATGGTTGGAGTCTTGGTTTGCAATAATTACAAAAGTTGTCAAAAAGTTGCTCATGGAGAACTTTTCAATTTTGCAAACTTTCTTAGCAAATTTTCAGATAGTTTTTGGAAACAAACTACTTGGAGTAGTTATCAATAAATTAAATGGCCAAGAAGGAGGGGGAATATTATTTAAACATCCCTCAATCTAGTCCTAGGGGCTGGATACTTGGATGTACCAACAACATTTGTTAATGCAAAACTATGTAAACATTTGGAGCAGTTTTTGTGAACTAATGAATTAGTGGAGTTGATTGTGTTACTATTTTCAATGAATTAGTGGAGTTAATTGTGTTACTATTTTCATTGATTTGGATTACTTTGATCATGTTTTGAAACTATGTATAGTTTTTTGGGTTCAAGAGTTTCATCTCTTTAGATTTAGAAAATCATTTGCTTTGTGTGATATTGTTGTCCAGTTTTGAGTTGTTAGCATAGAAATGGCTATGGCTTGAACTTCCACACCCAAACTCTCATGGCCTTTGGAAATCAAGAAAGATCCTTTGTATAGATTATAAATATGGTATTTGGAGTTTTTGCATTGTTTTTGGCCATGGTTACAGGCAATCCCTAGGCAATCTAGCAGAGCTTGGCAAGGCGCAATGTATGCTTATAAGGAGATACAGTAGTGAATAAGGGATTGGTACAAATCAATATCTATAAGGTATGGCAATATTAGGGTGCTAAGAGTGTTGGATTTAGAGGAGGAGGTAGGAAGTGAAGAGAAACACCTTAGAAGGAGAGAACCCTTGCTTTTACCTTAAAAACCCTCAAAATAGGGATTTTCAAAAATTGTACTATACAGACAGTATTGTGACCTAAGACTACCAAAATCCTTTATCCTAGGTCCATAGGATACAAATTCCTTTAGACACCAAGTGGCCTTATTAAGGGTTTTTGGGAGGAAATTCTAAACCCTAGTTTTTAGGAGGGCTAATAAAGGCTCTTAAGGCTATAAGGCCAATTTAAGTAATTTGGGGTTATGGGTGTGATGGACCTAGAAGAATGATGTAGAATTGTGGGGAATGTATAAAGGAACTCATTAGGAGGTCATAAGCTTGGTTAGAACCTAGAACTAATAGTGTGATGGGATTTGGCCTTGTGGGCCTAATTGTGCCTAGAAAAAAGAATGGGAAGGAGAGAAGGAATACTTGAATTGGTGGGGAGCTTTCTTGGAGAAAGGGGACCTAGAGTGTGATTCCCTAATTTAGGGTTGAATAAGGAAGCCTAGGAGGCCATAGAGAGCCTCAGTGGATCTATTTAGCTCTTGTTCAAGGAATATCCTCACCAATGTGGTATCAGAGCCCAAAGATTTGTGGCTTGTGGTAGATGTTATAGCCTACTAAATCAAGTGGGTCAGTGTAGATGATGACCAATGTAGAGTTGGCCAAAGAGGTTGAGAAGAAGAATATCTTAGAAGAAAAGACTGAGGTTCTAGATGAAGCCCTAGAGGAGGTCAAAGATAGAATAAAAGAAATAGAGGATACGGCCCAAGCTAAGGAAGTTGGGGACTGTATCAAGAGTAAAGACAAAGAAAGGTTGAAAGATGAAGTTCTAGAACCAAATCCTCCACTTGGTGAGTAGGAGCCATTCCTAAAATCCCTTAAAGAATTTGGGGGGAAAAATCTAGAGAATGTGTCACTATTCCATGAAAAGATGGATGATGCAAAAGTAGTCTTAGAGTGGTTAAAAATTGTTGTGAACTACTTTGAGTGTGAAGGGACAATAGAGGCCCAAAAGGTGAGGTTTTTAAAATATAGGTCGAAAGGTCAAGCCTTAACATGGTGGAAATTTGTGCAAAAATAAAGAGAAAGTGAGGGAAAGATGCCTATAGCCAACTGGAAGGCAATGGTGGAAAACATCAAAGAGGCCTACCTACCAAAGGATTATGAGATTCAAATCCACATGCAGAGGCACAATCTCAAATAGAAGGAACTTGATGTAGCTACCTACACTGAAGAGTTTTAGAAGTTGGCATTAAGGTCAAGGGTGCACAAAGTAGAGAGTATCAAGGTGGCAAGGTACTTAAATGGCCTTAAATGGTCCATTCAGGATGAGCTGAGTTTGTTCAACCTCACATTCCTTTAGAGTTTTTTCCAAATGGCTAGAAGGTGGAGGAAAAACTAAGGAAGAAAGTGGACTCTGGTTCTAAGAATAGGGGCAGAGGTAAGGAATTTAGAGGTGGTTCAAGGGGAGGCTCTAGTGGTAGGAGTACTAAAAAAGAAGTTATGGGGACTCTAAGTGGAGTGAATAGTCTAGTTAGACCACTTTAAGAGAAGGATCTAGCAGAGGCAAAGGGTTCAACAATGGTGGCAAGGGCAGAGATGGTAATAGTAGAGGATCCCATTTACCCAACATGAAATGCTATAATTGCAATAAAGTAGGGCATCTAACTTATAGGTCTCCAGATAAGGCATCAGGGTCCTATGGAGAAAAGAAGATAGCCTATGTGCAGGAGGAGGATAATCAAAAATAAGGTGAAGTGGATCTTAACTTAGAAATGGGTGAAAACCTCACACTAAGAAGGGTTTTCATGAAGGATCTAGTAAAGGAAGAGCACAAGAAGAGAAGGGAACTATTTAGAACTACGTACAAGATAATGGACAAGATGTTTAAGTTAATCATAGACCCAAGGTCTATTGACAATATTATGTTAGAGGAGGTAGTACAAAATCTTGGATTAAAAAAAATACTGCATGTGTTCCCATATAGGGTGACTTGGTTGAACAAAGGATAAAAAATCTTAGTTAATGAACAATTGTGTGCAAACATCACCATTGGGAAATACAATGACAAGGTCCTATGTGATGTACTCCTTATGGATGTTGTAAAATTTCATAATAGATGAAGATAATCACACCGTTGTCTCTCTCAAGGATACTATATCTATTTTAAAGACTACCTATTCCATCATGAAATATACTTGAATTGTCAACCCAGGGACATAGGACTTGAAATGGGTCAGCACGGTATGTGCACTAAGTTCCTTTAAGATTCTTAATGCCTATGTTGTAGGAAAGTAAAATGCATGAAAATAATCTATACTACTATTCAAAAATAGTAAACACACTTGGGATAACAACAGATAACTATAGAAAGCTTTGGAAAATGAACCTAAACTAGTTAACAACTCAAAACATCCACCATGATCATTTTTTGCAAGTGCTAGAGGAACTTTCACAATAACAATGTTGTAGGACTAATACAGTGAATCTATCTTGAAAATAGGAAATTTCAAAGAATGAATCTACTCTACTTAAATCTATTCCACCTCCCAAGTGGGCCCCCTTGGTTGCTTTCAAATAACTATGAACACAAGAAGTATTCCAAAATCACTTTTTCATTAAAATCCTTCTTTGATTATATCAACTGAATAATTCATGAAGAAGAGAAAAAGAGTAACTTCTAAATCTTAGACCAGCATTGTCTATTTTCTCCTTAGCTTACTAAGATGATCCTAATCCATTATATAGAGGATTGGATACCTATTAAAAGCATGACATAAAATTCTTGAACAAACATCTCCAGAAAAGAAGGCAGAAGATCAACCATGACATAGTACATTTATTACTAAGCAATTTAATAAATTGTAGGAAATATAGAAAGTTGTATCTCCTAGATTTTCTAGAATAGCAACTCCTCTATAGGTGTAGCTTATCCATGGGAACTGAACTACACTTTCTTTGCCATGATCGGTCTCCATCATCCTCTTCCTTTAATGCAGTAATTACCATCCTTTGTGTCGCTCTTCATTTTTCTAAAAGTTAGAAACATCTAGAACATATATGCAAGATAACATTCCTACTCTTATTTAGATATTAGAACATAGGTTAAGATATTTATATAAAATACTGCATTTTATGTATAATATTAAGAAAAGTATGTCATACACACTACCCATAGGTTTAGTAAGTTCCAGTTGCTTCTAGCATAAGTTCACAAGTTATCTACATAAACATTTTGGAAATTTTTTTGATAGAGAGAAAAGAGTAAGTCCAAACTATGAAAACTATATTAAAATTAAGACATTAATATGCCTCATCATCTGCCCCACACTATTCGAATGCTTGTCCTCAAGCATTATACTTCCTTGCCATAGCTCTGAAGTCTCCCCCTATATTTTTCCCTTCTTCCCACTTTTGAAATTGTAGAATAATCCTTTGGTGTGCTTCCAATGTTCACCCATTTGTTCCTCAACCAATGGATCTAATCTGGTAGCATCATTACCATAAAGAGGCCAAAGAAGGGTAGGAAGTTGAAAATTCAATGGCATCCATAGTTCCTTTCTGATTTGTCTTTCTAGTTGTATACACTTGGCCACCCTATTAACAACTACCTCATAAATATAGGGCTATGTGGTTTTCCCTTTTTGAAAGCTTTTGGCAATCAGTTCCATCGGTTCCTAAGCCCTGCAATAGCTCTTTGCTATGTAAAGTTTTGAAGTGTCTAGTAATCTCTATAAATTTTTTCTCTTTCTACAAACACTTTCTCCCTGATCTCTAGTTTTGGTTTTCCATAGGTTAGTCTAAACGAATCTCTTAGAAGGTCTTCAAGCTTGTGTGATTCAACCTGGAGTGGTAATGGTTCATATTTCTCAAGATCTCTATTCAAATTTAATTGCCTATCATAGTTTGTCTCGTTGTACATCCAAGACATTAAATCTTTGAGGTGAACATCCCCTATGTAAAGGAGAGGGTTCCACTCTACCCCATGTGGAATTATAAAATTATGTAAATAAAGTTCACACAAAAAATTCTTCTACCATGAAGGCAAAGTCAAATACACATTGTAGAAATCTTGAGCATTTTTAAATTCACAATCAACATCCCTTATTGTCATCATTAGTTGAAATAGCAGAAATTGCTCCTTCAAACAAATGGAATACACCCTTGGTGGTGGCCTACAAGCCATTACCTATTTAGCTAATTTTAAAGCCTTATTCATTCATTGTTTCTATTTCTCAAGTTTCTCTTTTAGTGATTTGATTTCCTCATCTTTGTCAAATATTACTTTCTACATTTGGTCTCTTTCTTTCCTCCACAAGGCCTTTTGAAAAATGAAGTGATTGTATAGACTAAATAATATAGATTGAATTGTAGATGAAGGGAATTATTAAGCCATATATTTCTTCTTTTTTTCCTTACCAACTTGCTTGAAATAATGGGTATACCAAGAGGATCTATAAAGCATGATAGAAACATTAGAATATATAGAGACTAGTGGCAAAGTAGGTTGATCATTCTATTAACAATACTTTTTTATGTTTGGAATGTAAAACAATGATGCAATTAATTATGAAGGACATCAAGGTTTAACTATAAGTGTTCTCAAAATAAATCATAGTCCTTTTTAGTCATGTCAAACATAGGAGATCTTTACCAATCCCAATGAAAAGGTACAACAGATACAAAAAGATTTTAAAATTAAAATCAGACCACTACCAAAGTGTAATCTATAACATGGACATGACTAAAGTGACATGGAGATGATATTTGAAAATTAATAAACTTTCTTGGCCCCCCTCTAAACTTTGACAACTGTCTGCATTTAAAAATTTTGGCATAGGAATGAGAAACTGGCTAAAGGCTTATATGATACATTTAATGTAGTATTATATATAAACATTGAAACCTATGTGCTAAAAATGAATAAAGAATAAAAATATTGTACCTAAAAATTTTAGAGTGTACTTTTATATTTAAATTGAGGAGGTGGTGAAGTTTGGTGACCATAGAAAAGGTTTTGATGGTATGTTTTATTGAAAGCAATAAAAATAGAATTTGTGGGTGATGTGGAGTGTGAGTGGATGATAGATAAAGAAATGAGATGATATGAAGAAAAATAAAAATGAATGAAATAATGGACCTCAAATTAAATGAGGTTTTATTATGAGTGCTCGTTGAAATTTTTTCATGTTACGACTATAGGAAGAAGGTTTGCACCCTCGGCTACAAGAACTATGTCCATAGGAGTTGGTCAACCATTTGGTTGGAACTACTATAGGAACTCATCTTTGGTCTATGGTTTATGATAGAGGCACAACTTATGGCCATCTAAAATTAATTTTAATTGGATAGGATCAATGGTTGTTAGCTAGACTGCTCCATTATTGAATACATACTAAATTTCATAAGGCCCTAGCCACCGAGTCTATAACTTTCTTGTATTCTCTTTCAAACAAGAATCATAAAGGAGAGCCCAATATCCAACTTGGAATTGTTTATTACTGATATGTGTGTCATGCCACTTCTTTTAGTACTATTGAATGATCTTTGTTCTTTCCAAAGCTATCTTTCTCATTTCATCCAGTGAGTTCAAGTGGAGAAGTCTCTCTTCTTGTGCTATAGGAAGATTGATGTTCAATCCCAAAGCAGTGCAAAGTGTTTTATGTTCAAATTCAATAAGCAACATTGCTGCTATTGGTTATGTTTTTACCTTGTATTTCCTGAACATGTTTTTCTATGAATTCTTATTTCTTATTTGCAAATTAGGGTTTGGTCTTGTCAAAATTGGTTAACCCTAAGAAAAACCCTAATTAAAACAAGATTTGTGCCCTAAGTGAAGCCCTTTAGGTCGTATGTTTTACCTTTTAAATCAAGCGATAAAAATCATTTTGAAATAATGCATATTTTTCAAGAACCTTTGAAAAACCTTTTACCTTGTTTCTTAAATCTCCTAAAATAATTTTCACCATCAGATCTTTTAAGATCTACGGTAGTTGCCTTGTCACTATAAAGACTTTTGATCATTTTATTTCATGCGACATGGCAACCAAGCAAGTACTACACATGGGACCCAATAATATATGCTTGGTTTCAAGCTGAGTCATTTGTGCCATCAGATCTTTCTAGGATCAATTGTGGTTACTATGTTGCCACCAAAAAGTGCAAGGTTTTTACTAGTTACGACATGGTGACCTCCCACAAAAGTGAAACATAGTGGGACCAAACCTAAAGACGAGTGTCGAGATTTTGGTCTATATAGCATAATGGAATGTTAGAGGTTTCAGGTGTAATAAATAAAATATTATAACAAGAACATTCTATCTTCATGATGCTAGATTTATTCTAAGTATATGGTGGTCACTACATTGCCACTGGAAATTATGAGAACTTTTCCAACAGTGACATGGCAACCTGCCATGAAATAAGAAGGTAGTGGAACCTGATTTTAAAAGATAGTGCCATAGAAACCACTTGTCATAAAGAGTCCTACTAGCATGTCAAGATGGTATTATGTTATGTACCACATGGATCCACACTCAAAAGAAGATATGTGTTGGTTGGCACCGTCAGATCTCTCCCAGATCGACGGTGGTCACTATATGGCTATAGAAACTTGCTCGAATTTTAGTGTATGGAAACCAAAGGGAATTTTAGAGGACCCACCATAGTTTCAATAAAATACTCATACAATGTACATCATCAAATCAAATATGCATCAATGATGGTGGCTATGTCGCATGTAGGAGTTGCTCGATGTTTATACATAGAGACATAGCAAGAGTGTGACACATGTCCACAAGTGCCAGTGGGTTTAGATAAGTTTATAGTAGTGGAAGGAAAGACTTATATGGAAAAAAAATTTTGGGTTAATTACCAACTTTCCTATTTTAAACTGAGTCATATTCTTGGATTGTCAATTTTTTTGAAATCTATAGCTTGTTTTCAACATTGGAAGGTGATGCCACCCAGTTCTTCCTTATAGTCCATTTATGGAAATTAAGGGTCCCTATGCAAAGTGGAACTAGGAATATATTGTAGGATTTCACTGATTTATTCTTGATGCAAATTTTTTTTAGAATTTTAGAGAGCTAAGAGTCATTGAAGAATTGTTCCTTGTGTGCTTAAAGTGTGAAAGAATTTCTAGTATTCGCAGTGTGCTACAGAATTGCAGTGAAAGAGTAACAAATAGCCATGTAAGTATTTGAATCTATTAGATACTAAAGAATTCTAGTATTTTGTGTCATTAGTAAACATGCCTCCAAAGAAATTTTTTTTGGGAAAGGTAGATTATGCAAGTAGAAATATCCATAATGACTTTCTTGAACAATTGCCTAAATCCACAATTGAGTCAGCCCAGGTTAAAAAGTTAATTCCTGTGAACCCTAGGCTCAAGATTGTAGATGGCTTGAATGACAAAGGTAATTGGGTTAGGGATGCTACCACTTCCAAAATAGGGCTTTATATTTTTAAGAAGTGGTTTTCAAAAAGAAAATTGTTTGCTCCCCATGGGAATATCTAGAATTTTGATTTGGGAAAACTAGTGGTCCCTAGTGTTTTCATGGATGCCAACCTACTCACAACCATTTCTAAAAATTATGACCCAATAGTTAGGATAGTAAGAAGATTAGATGGGGACTTCCTGATAAGTATAAGTGCTAAATAAATTTGAGAGGTTTTTAGTTTGGAGCTACTCTCAAATTACCATGAGACCATTGACCTATGAGGACTAGAAAAAAAATACTTATCTAAGAAGGATAAGGTCAAGCAAGGTGTACTAAGGCACACTTTGGCTCAATTAGAAATTTTCCATTGGTTATAGCATCCACTAAAGATCCCTTTAAAAAGGAATTTTTCACTTCTAGGGCCATAGAAATATATATGACTCTATTTAGGGTTTTTGGCGAGGATGAACAAAATTTTATGCCAATAAAATTTATGTATATGATGACTCAAATTTTTTCTTTTGGCGTGGATATTATTTTTGATTTTGCATCCCATATAGTAGAAGAGATCCATATAGGGTTAGTTGGAATTGCAAAGAGCAAGGTGAAAAAGAATTTTGGCTATTATTCACTCACATGTTCTTATTTAAAGGGGTTACATATTTTGAAAAGGAGATGGTCCTAAACTAAGAGTATGAAGGAGAGGCTTTGCTAGTCTAGTTGTGGAGTGAAGACATGACCTAGGATGCAGAGGAGGTTAGTTTTGTTAAATTTGATAGATATTTTGGATCAAGGTTGAGAAGCCTCTTATTAAGGGACAATCCCAAAAAAAGCCATTGTTGGATTTTATCAAACCCATGGGCAATCCTTTTGGATTGAAAGTATCTCATAACTAGGTAGATATCATACCATACCCTATTTCAACTATTTTTAGGGTTTATGGTTTTTGAGGGACTCCTCATGTATTGTCCTACCAAGTACCTCTAAAGGTGGGGATAGTTGAAATGCTATGGCAGATAGGTGGGTTGGAAGAAACTCAGTTGGTTGGTAGATCTAGAGGTTCACTTTTCCCCACTTGTACTATAGCTCACCATTTTGTTATCACTAAGGGTGGTTGGGTATTTTTGTATAAATTTTTGGATTAGTACAAGATGGATGTATCTCACCCCCATTTTTGTGATACTGAGGGATTTTTTGATATGTTTAGGCAAATAGCTAAAGTTGGTTCAAAAGACCATGAACCCTACTTCCCTAAAGATATAATAAGGAATGAGTTACCTCTACAAGTGTAGGAGATCAAAAAGGAAAAATGGAGAGTTTACTCCAAAGTTTTGGAATTCATTAATTGTTTTGATAATAACTATAAGCCTCTAAAGGATGCAAAAATAGAGGTAGATAGGTTGAATAAACTAATGACCAATTTTCCTAAAATTATGGAGGTCATGAATTAAAAAAAAAAAAAATATTCTTTATTAATTCTTTTCTTGAAAAGGCTAGAGAAGTTATGAGGAGGTTATCATTTACTCCTATAGTAGGATCAAGGCAGATGATTGTTCAAAGGAGACTGGGTTATAGTATCATTCAAAATAAAAGGGCTACTATAGATAAGGGAAACAAATAATGGGATCAACTAGTGTTATCCTTGAGGAGAGATTAGATGAGCCCACACCCAAGAGGAAAAGAGTGGAAAAGGAACAAGCATCTCAAATTGAGTAATATTCACCCACACAGTCCCCATTACAAACAAGATATGAACAACTCACTAGGGAGCAGGTGGAACAATTGGGGTCCCAAGGGGGAGTCTTCATTACTGCAATAGAATTGGAGGAAGAAAATCCTCAAGAACCTCCAATGCCAAGCCTTGAGTTAATAGTGGCAGACTATAGAGGAGAGGAGTTAGATCCTATGATGGAACAGGCTAGCCATGAATTTATCTTTGATGATAATTTTGTCAATCTAGAGCCTTATACCAATTTGCTTGGAGGACAAACATTGGAATGTTTGAAGAAAAATGCAATAATTTGAAAATGGAGCATCTAGAAATGGAAGTAGGCATAAAAAATCAAATAAAATAAGAGATGATGCAAGAATTCAAAAGCTTGACACCTGAAGAAGAGAGAAAAATGATAAAAGCATCTAGGGTTTTGCTACTACCCAATTGGGATATTGCAGATGTCATGGTCTTCAATTCTATTACAAATAAATTGAGTGCAAAGGAAAAGGGGAGGAAAGAAATTAAAGGTGCTAAATTTAATGAAAACTATGCTACACTATTCATTTGGTCAATAAGGAAAGAATCTAGGACTATCTCTTCCCAGCCTAATGATATCAACTTGATAGGCTGCCTAATTGTAAAGAGAGTTGAAGAAACTACCACTGAAGATGCAGCAGAGCTAGGTGTTGGATCAACCAACTTCACCTTATCCACAACCCAAAGATACAAGAGAGAAAGACTAGAGCTACAATAAAATTATGAGAAAGTCTTGGTTGCATACAATAAAGAAGTTCAAAAGAGAATTGAACTTAAAAATAAATTGATGGGATGCTAGGAGCAATCCAGTTGGCCTAAGATTACATATCCCTACCCACTAGTGGAGCCTTTTAAATCCAATCCTCATAGAAATCCCAAACATGCCACAAAGACCATAGTATTACACTATAGAAGACTTTGAAGAAGAAAAAATCAAATTATGGGTATTAAATGTGGAACTAGATGTACAATATGAGGATAAGCTAAGGAAAGCTCTTATTTATTTAGTTAATAAAGTTGATTGGACCTCATTTTATGAGCAACTAGAAAAGACAATAAATATATGGGATGAGATAAAGGCAAATGATGAATCCTTGAAGCCAATTATCAATAAGTGGAGTAAGAGGAGTAAAGAGTTTACTCTTTTATGTTTTTCTATCATTAGTTTATCCTATGATCATATAGAAAAGACTTATGATGTTGCTAATGATCTCTTAGAATTTGATGATAAAAGAGTTGAGCTACAAAGGAGGATCATTATTTATCTAGACAACTGTGACAGTGTTACTTTTAGACTTTTCTCACATGCCATAGACAAAAAGGATAAATTGAAAGATAAAGAAGAGTGGGCCCAAGAATTGAATGACTTATTTTGTTTAAGGATGAATAGATTCATAAATTAGAAAGGAAATGCATGATGGGCAGCTACTATTGAAGAAATTGTAAAAGTTCAATTATTCTTTGATTCTTTAAGACAAGACTTTGTTGAAATTGATAAAGTTGTAGAATATCTTATGAAGAAGCGGTAGGACATTTTACAATTTAATTGGCCAGATGACACACTTTTTGACAAGTGGATGGCAAAATTCATTGATGCAAAGCAGTTAGAACATGCTAAAACTAATGATGAAGATATGCAATAGGATGAAGTAAAAATTATTGAAAAATTAGGAAAAGAAGAAGAGGATGAAGATGAACAACCAACTATAGTTGCAAGCATAGAAACCTAGACTGGTGACTTGGTAGAAGAGAAATTAGATATAACTATTGTCTTATCAGTTCATGATGATATACATGGAGAACCTTGAATGGAAGTAAGCCTGTAACAAGAAAAGCCAGATATATCACAATCAGTCCCATTGGCTACATCCTTTGAGGAGCTACAATAGTAATGAGGCAAATCATCAAATTTTTCACCAACAAAGAATTGCAACAAAAGGTGTAACAGAAAGTGATCCCACAAAAGAATATTATGATGAAAATTTTTTCCTGATGTACAATTTTTGGTCTTTTATGATAGTAACATTGTAGATATTTTTCTTTCTTAAGGATAGCTATCAATTTCTCTATGCCTAAAGCTTGTTTCATCTCACACTATATAAGTGAGATTGCAAGGCTAAAGAAAAGGTCTGAGTCATTACATAGGTTTAGTTTTATTAAGTGTTGTTTGGTCTAGTCTTGATGCAAACTTTGTGATTTATTTTCTCTATAAGTATCTAAGAATACATTGATGTTATAGAATCTTGATGTCTTATCTTGAGTCATTTTGAGTTCTATTACAATTGTTATACAATTTTTAAAGGAAATTAATATAAAGATGGGTTGTCCCCATATCTTTTCTTCTTGAATCTTGTCTTCAATTTTATTACCTGGTTATCTTGAAATTGCATAAGTAAAGCTTGTTCAATTGAATGCAAGTATGCTAATTTGCATATCATTTTCACTATTTCTTTCAATTCAATGCATTAGGTAAATGCTTTAGTGAATATGAGAGAATCTCCATGGTAGTAGTGAGGATATGTGTAAGACTGATTTTTAGTGAGAATTGTTGATAATATTGATTGTATACAGTCAATTAGGTCCATAAATTGGATAGACTTTGAATCCCAATGGATAAGGCACTGATCATTTAGTTCAGTTTGCATATAAAGAAACCATGAATAACCATCAAGCTTAAATTCAAAACCAATTTTACTTTAATTTTTGAAGAATGTCAAAGCTGGTCAGCACTTGTTTACATTTAATTTCTAAGTCTTAATTGGCTATTATTGCCCAAAGTTACCTATAAATCTAAGAAGAATTGTGAGAAATCTGTTATAAGGGATGTTTATTGATATAAAATGTCATGAAATGAGTGAAATATGTATGTAGTATCATGGTGTAAATCTTTCATTCCTAAGGTGCACCCACCTTGGTTTTATAGAGCCTAAAGAGTAGAAAATCTTTTTGATTTTGTTGAAGTTGGGTCCAGATCTCAAGAGCACATAATAGTTTATAGGAATTAGCTAATCCTTAGGTTGTTGTGATCTTTATTATCTTTGGTATTAAGTATTTTGTTTCTTAATAGTGTAAAAACACCAACAGTTGCTTTGCCATACACAAGTTCAAATGGAGTAAATCTAGTTGTTGTCTTCCATGTAGTTCAGTATGCTTAGAAAGCTTCAGTTAACCTACTACTCCAATCCTTCCTATGTATTTGCACTCTCTTGGTTAGAATGGCCACAATTTCTCTGTTGGTGACTTCTACTTTCCCACTTGCCTGAGGATGATAAGGACTAGATTTCTAGTGCCTTATATTGTATTCTTTCATAAATTTAGTGATCAAGTTTGATATGAACTAGGCTCCTTGATTTGTGACAAGTTCTCTAGGAACTCCGTAACATGTGAATATTTCCTCATATAATAATTTAGCTACTTTCTCATCTCTTGCATTTTTCATTGCTCTCACTTCTACCCATTTAGTTAAATAATTCACTCGTACTAAGATGTAGGATTTTCCATTTTATGGTGGGTTAATTGGACCTATGAAGTCCATACTCCACTTGTCAAAGGGTGTTACAACAATCTATGGATTGAGTGGTATCTCATCTAACTTGGTTGGCCAACCCATCCTCTAGCATTTGTCACACTTGGTTGTATAATTTTCTACATCCTTATGTAATGGTCGCTAATAATATCTAGTTGTAAGTACCTTTAGTGTTGTTCTTTTTCCTACAAAATGGCCTCCACATGGTTCGTCATGACAGGCATGTAGTATGTCATATATCTCATCCTCCCTAACACATCTCCTCATGATTTGATCTGGTCTAGTATAGAAGAGATTGTTATCAATCCATGAATAATGAAAACTTTTCTCTGCTAGCTTCCTCCTATATTTGTGAGAGAAGTGTGGGAGAATTCTATTTGCAACAAGATAGTTTTCTATGTTTGCATACCATGGTGTATGAGTTTCTATTTGGAATAAATTCTCATCTAGAAAGGTATCTTCAATTGGAGTTAGATCTTCATCAACAATGTGCCATCTGAAAAAATAATTAGCAACTATGTTGGACTTGCCTGGCTTATCAATAATGGTAATATCAAACTCCTACAAAAAGAAGAGCCATATTACCAATCTACCAGTTATAGTAGGTTTATTCATTAAGTAATTTATAGCTGAGTGGTCAGTATGAACAAAAATAGGATATCCAGTTACATAATGTCTAAATTTGTTCAATGCATAAACTATAGCTAAAAGTTCTTTCTCAGTTAATGTGTAGTTTATTTTAGGACCATGGAGGCTTTTACTAATATAGTAGATTGCATTTTCAAGGTTAGCAAGCTTTTGTCCTAATAAAACACCTACAACATAGTCTGATGCATCAGTATGGATATGAAATGGAATTGACCAATCTGGTCCCTTCAGAACTGGTGTTATGTTGAGGAGTTTCTTAAGCTATAGGAAGGCTTCATTACATGCAGGTGTCCAAATTAATTCAACTTCTTTAGTCAACAGTGTATACAAAAGACTAGCTATTTTGTTGAAATCTTTTATGAAATGCCTATAATAGCCAACATGACCTTAAAAAGATCTTACATCCTTTGGTTTTGTAGGTATGGGCAATGTTAGAATTACCTCTATCTTAGTCAGATCCACTTGTATCCCTATAGCTGATATAAAATGACCAAGTACCACTCCTTCCTACATTAGCATGAAACATTTATCACTATTGAGTGATAGATTATGTTCTTTGCATTAGACAAGAACCTTTTCAAGATTCATCAAGGCTTCTTCAAAGGTGACTCCAAATGCTGTGAAATCATCCATGTATATTTCCATGTAGTCATGTGATCTATCAGCAAAAATGTTGATTACAGCTATTTGAAATGTTGCGGGAGTATTACATAGGCCAAATGGCAAGAAAGAATATGCAAAAGCACCCCACATACATGTAAATGTAGTTTTATCCTAATCTTTTGGAGCTATATTTATCTGATTATAACCACTATACCCATCAAGTAAAGAAAAATATTTCTTACTAGCCAGAGTGTCTAGAACTTGATCAATAAAAGGTAAAAGTGATCCTTCTTGGTTTCCATATTCAATTCTCTATAATCTACACAAATTCATAATTTCCCTCCCTTTTTAGATACTATAACTAGAGGTGAGATCCATCTACTATTAGATATAGGTATATAAAACTAGCATCAAGCAACTTTTGCAGTTTAGTTTTAACTATTTCTCTGAGTGTTGGATCAATCCTCCTCTGGGGTTGATGGAGTGGCAAGTACCCTTCATTGATATATATTCTATGAGTACATAATGTAGGACTTAACCCTTTCATATCCCCATAGTCCCATACAAAATCCTTTTCATGTTTTTGAAGAAGCTTGATTAATTATTTCATAGGTTTGGGAGGCAGTTTGTTATTGACATGAAGATTATGACCCTTTGACAACTCAATAGTAGTTGTGAGATCAACCATAACAGCTTGAAAGATTGGACTTGTCTCTAGTTCACATGGTAAAAGTTTATGAATAATGACTAGCTCCTTGGGCAAAAAATAATTCTCATTACATTTCTCATATGTAGTTAGTTCCAACACAGAACTGTCAGATACATCCTTTTCTACCACATAAGTATTATTAAGAATACTCTGAATTACTAAATCCTCCTCCTGCAACTTTAGAAAAGATTGTCTATGTAACATCATAAGTTTTGTTGTAGAGTTTAACTCTTCCTCTCCATCCCCTAAATTTGGCCATAAAGTGTGCTTAAATCTGGTCAAGATTGTGTTGGAGGATACAGGACAAATTTCTTTAGATATGATCATACTCCCTGACCTACAACTTATATTTGCATTGGCTATAGTTAATCATGATCATCCTAAAATGATAGGGTAACTAGCTAAGTTGACTTTTGGGGATAGAATTATGAAATCTATAGCGTACTCTAGAGAGTCTACGGTTACTAATATGTCTTCTATCATCCCATTAGGAGTGAGAGTAGAACTATCTACAAGTTGTAGAATTGTTGGGGTAGCCCTTAATCCTTCTATATTCATATTTTTCATAGTATCCTTGGTCATAATATTTATAGTAGCACCAAGATCAATCAAGGCATTTTTAACAGACTGACCATTTATAATCACATTCACAAGTAGACTTCCTAGATCAGAATATTTAGGAATAACCAATTTTCCTAACATAATATTAGCCAATTATCCTATAACATGAACTATGGTTAGGTCCTTTTTCTTTCTCATGGGATTTTTTAGACAAGATTATATGATGGCTTTGCCATAAATAGGAACATCTTTAATAGCTTGGAACAAAGGAATCTAGACATGCATGTTCTTTAGCTAATCAATGATGTCAAAGGATTGTTCCTCTATTTGTGTAGGTTTACTTTATATGAGCATTTGTGGAAAAGGGGGTTCAACTATTGTTTGAATTTTAGTTGAGCTAGTTACATTGGTTGGGTCAACAATTTGTGGTAGAGAAGTTGTTGGTACTAATATTGTACGAGTATCTAGCATTTTAGTTATGAGAGAAGGTTCAAGCACTAGTAGGGTTGTACCAGATCTCAAATGTATATCTACAAAATTTAGAGCATAAGTAGGATACTATTGAGCATCAATAGAATACATGAGTTTTTGTGGCTATTGGTTATTTGGATTTGGCTAAGGTTGTGTAGGCAACTAATTCTACTTTTGAAATCTAGAACTTGCATGTGGTGGCATTAGTGTAGGCATATTTGTTGGAGGTGGTAAAGGAGGGTATCTAGCATTGTTAGGCCATTGCTGAGGTCCTCTCCATTAGTTTTTATACTACCAATTCCCTTGGGGTGGTTGCCATTGGTTTGGGAACTATGGTCATTGAGGTTATTGTGGATTATTTTGCCAAGCACTATTCCAATTAGGTTGACTATGCTACAGTGGCAGAGAAGAGAAATGCTATAGGAGGCAACATTGTTGAAAATGTAATAGGGAATTTAATATTATGTTTTAAATGCTTTTAGTTTTTGAATTTTTTAATAACGTCCTACATGTGATGGCATACCTAGAGTAGAAATTCAATAAGCTCTCCAGATATAGCCACCTAGGACCATGTGTGTGGATCTTAAATTAGAATAGTTTTTTTTTAGTTCGTAGGTGGAGTGTTTAATGATTTTTAGAATCCAATAATAGGTAGTAGGCAGTTTTTGGAATATTCTTGACTTAGAAAATGATTGTCTAATATTGGTAGAAAAATGTTTCAGATTCTTATCCTTTTTTTGGATAGAAGACATTCTTCTTTTCTAAAATAAGAAGAAAACGTTTCACATCCTTTAATAGGAAAAAGAAAGTCAGTTTTAAGGGTGAGCCAGTCGGCTATGTAAGACACAAATCAAATTTGGAGAGATATGGAATGTTTTTTCATTTTGTCTTTGTGCAAGTTTTCGATGGTCTGAGTTTTGAACAGATTTTTCTTATCTTCTCACTGGAAACAAGTTGATAGTTTGCAGAAGATTAAAAAGTTTTAGTTTTGGGTTGAATTCGGTATGTTTGCAGAAAATTAATCTTAGTGCGTGGGTAATATTTCCCAAATGCATTGTTGGATTTTCATGAGCTTTGGATATAATATTTTAGGCCTAATTACACCCATCTTCACTAGAGGGATCAAAGAGTTTTGATCTGGTTCAAAAGTTATACATGTTTGTTCACAGGTCTATCTAGAGACAGCAAGAAGCAATGTTTTGCAGAAAAATGTACTCTAATGTGGGGTCAATATCTCAAGCTTGAACCATTGTATTTCTCTCAAATTTTCATATGTTGTTTGAAACCTAGTTATGCAAAACCTCAATAGTTGGATTGAGTAAATCTTTTTTGGTTCGAAAGCTATTCATGTCTGAGTTCAGGTCTATCCGGAGGCAGCAAGAAGAAATTTTGGGAGATTTATTTTCAAAGTTTTGTTTATTGAATCTGATTTTAGTGTGTGATCCTGAAGGTTGTAGATGCCCCTTGAAGCAACTCAGTAGAGTGACTGATTCCTCCTAAGTTTTTCAAGGTGTAGCTCTGCATCAGACTATATTGCAGAGGACCTTGGATACCACAGTTTTGCCATTGATTAACATATGGATCTAAATTTTGTAAGGGTTTTTGAGGCATACCTTGACATGGGGCCCATGGCTAGTGTTGAGCAACAAAGAACACTTGATCATTATCCCTATCTATCTTCATGTACTCCATTGGAAATTGTTGATTCTCTAGGTTGGCTACTAGTTTACATGTGTAGTCTTGCTTTTGTTTGTGGTAGCGAGGACAGTACTGCACCAATCGTGATTCAACTTTTTCATGTTTCTTATTTGTAGTCATTGTGTTAAGATGTGTAGTGATATCATTTATGATGTCCTACTTAAAATCTAAGAGTATATTAGATATCTCAAGCTTTGAAATACCTTGACTGATCCCTTTAGTGGCTGTAAACTAGTATCCTCTGCCTTTCTTCATAGTTGACCTTGAGTAGTTAAGACAATTTTTTTTGAGGCCATCCTAAGAGGATTGATATACATCACCACTAGTCATTAGGTATAGTGCTTCTAGACAATTATCGTTTACCCCTCTCAAGAAGACTAGTTTTTGTGAATCCTCCACTAGTACATGTTGGAGGTTCTTCTACAATGTATACAAGAAACATGAAACATGAAACATGGTCTTCTAATTTTTCATCCTCCTTTTGTGATATTCTAAAGATATCATCTCCTCTTGGATCATTCTCCTTGCAATACTATTTATATTTCTCCAGAAATAAAGTTTTCATTTCATCCCAAGTACCTGCTACGTTGGCTCCTAAACCCATGAACCATCATAAGGCTAATTTTTTTAGTGTTTCTAGAAAAAACTTGAGCTTGCGAGCATCAGTGTTATAGTCAAAGCTATGATAGAGTATGTCAAACTCAAACAAGAAAGTATTAGGATCCTTAGTTACAAGGCCATAAAGCTTTGGAAGAGTAACTATGGGAATGTTTTTGAGATTAGCATTGGTTATGAGGCTCAGGAGAGGAAATGGAAAAGTAGGTTGTGCCATTACTAGAGGTATTTGATTATGGGGTTGCTGCTAAAAAGGGACATTGGCTACCAGATTGTTAACAATAGGTGGATTTAGACCAGAACTATCAAGAAAGCTAGCCAAAATTTTAGAAAAATGCTAAAGACCACTTGTGTCCAAGGTTTCTGCTCTAAAGGAAGATCCTGTAGGAAAATCAGGGCTTGCATCCTCAAAAGGCAACTCAACTTCTTCTTCAATTTCTTTGTTCAAATTAATAGACTCCCATGGAATAAATCTGCCATATTCATCTCGTTGTCTTTCTCTTTAATGCATGCAATTGAATAGTGACTTGTTAATCAAGCCCACAACTTTATGGTTTTTAGCTAACAAACTAATCTAAAAATAAAGGACTCATGAAGGTTCCTACTTTGACAAAATCTCAAACAACAAAACCAAAGATGTACAGTTTCATAATAGATGAAGATAATCACACCATTGTCTCTCTCAAGGATACTATATCTATTCTAAAGGCTTCCTATTCCATCATGAAATACACTTGAATTGTCAACCTAGGGACGTAGGACTTGAAATGGGTTAGCACAGTATGTGCACTAAGTTCCTTTAAGATTCTTAACAGGTATGTTGTAGGAAAGTAAAATACATGAAAAGAATCTATACTAAAAAATAACTATAGAAAACTTTGTAAAATGAACCTAAACTAGTTAGCAACTCAAAATATCCACCATAATCATTTTTTGTAAGTGTTGCAAGAACTTTCATAGTAACAATACTGCAGGACTAATACAGTAAATCTATCTTGAAAATAGGAAATTGAAAAGAATGAATCTACTCTACCTAAATCTATTCTAACTCCCAAGTAGACCCACTTAGTTGGTTTCAAATAACTATGAATGCAAAAATTATTCCAAAATCACTCTTTCATTAAGATCCTTCGTGGATTACATCAACTGAATAATTTATGAAGAACAAAAAAAGAGTAACTTTTGAATCTTAAACCAGCATTGTCTATTTTCTCCTTAGCTTACTAAGATGATCCCAATCTATTATATAAAGGATTGGATACTTATTAAAAACATGACGTAAAAGTCTTGAACAAACATCACTAGAAAATAAGGTGAAAGATCAACCATGACATAGTACATTTATTACTAAGCAACAGAATAACAACTTGTAGGAAATATAGAAAGTTGTATCTCCTAAATTTTATGGAATAGTAACTCCTCTATAGGTGCAGCTTATTCATAAGAATTGAACTGCACTTTCCTTGCCATGATTGGTCTCCATCATCCTCTTCCTTTAATGCAGTAATCACCACCCTTTGCGTCACTCTTCATTTTCTTGAAAGTTAGAAAAATTTGGAACATATATGTGAGGTAACATTCCTACTCTTATTTAGATATTAGAACATAGCTTTATATATTTATATGAAATACTACATTCTATGTATAATATTAAGCAAATTATGTTATACACACTACCCATAGGTTTAGTAAGTTCTAGTTGTCTCAAGCATAAGTTCACAAGATATTTACACAAATATTTTGGAAATTTTTTTGACAAAGCACAAAGAGTAAGTCCAAACTATGAAAACTATATCAAAATTAAGACATTAATATTCCTTGTCGGATGCTTGCCACTTGCTTCTATGGAGACATTGGTAGTTTCAATAGAGAAGTAGTACACTATGGAAAAGAAAATAAATATTCTTTTAAGAAAGATGGGGTCACCTATAGGATCCAGTCCATAGTAGAGGAAGACAAAGTGGAGAAGGCTATTGCTAAGACCCTTTTAATGAGTGGCAAGGAGTTTCTCAAAGGCTTGAAGGAGAATAAAGGAGTAGGTTATGCCATCATGGTGAAACCCAAAGAGGAACAAATGTCTTCACCAAAACCTATCCTTGCTGAGGTCCATAATTTGTTGGATCAGTTTAAGCACATAATATGTGATGGGGCACGTCTTACTCTACCACTTAAGAGGGTCATAAGTCATCTAATTGACTTCATACTAGGGGCATCATTGCCTAATTTAGTTTCTTACAAGATGACACCAAAGAAGAATAAGGAGATAGTAAGACAAGTACAAGAATTGCTTGATCAGGGACTCTTCAAGAAGATCATCATTCCTTATGTTGTACCAGTAATCCTAGCACCCAAAAAGGGAGGTAAGTGAAGAATGTGCACTAATTCTAGAGCAATCAATAGAATCACAATTAGGTATAGATTACCTATTCCTAGAATAAAGGACCTAATGGATTATTTGGGTGGTGCTAGGTATTTTTCTAAAATTCATCTCAAAAGTGGCTATTATCAAATTAGGATGAAAGAGGGGGATGAGTGGAAGTCTAAATTTAAGACTATTAAGGATCTCTATGAGTGATTGGTTATACCATTTAGCCTTACCAATGCACCTAGTACCTTCATGAGGGTCATGAATGAGTTATTGAAGGATTACATTGGAGTGTTTTTTGTAGTGTACCTAGATAACATTCTCATCTTTAGAAAAACAAAGGAGGAGCATATAAGGCACCTTGAATTGGTGTTGAAGAAATTGCAAGAAGAGAAGTTCATAGTCAACTTGGAGAAGAGTGAATTTATTAAGGAGGAATTTTTATACTTGGGGTTTGTAGTGTCCCAAGGCAACCAAAAGATGGACAAAAGCAAGGTGGAGGAAATATTGAGTTGGCCTACACCTAGATATGCTATTGAGATTAGAATTTTTCATGGTCTTGCTCAATTTTATAGGAATTTTGTGAGAAGGTTCAGTAAGATATGTGCACCATTGAATGACACTATCAAAGGAGGCATGAAGACCAAGTTCACATGGACCAAAGTAGCAGATGAAATCTTTAAGAAGCTAAAAAAGGAAGTGGCAACACAACCTATATTGGTTTTGCCTAGTTTTGAGAAACCTTTTGTGGTGTAATGTGATGCTAGTAATATAGTAGTAGGGGCAGTCTTGAGTCAAGAGGGTAGACCAAAGGAATTTTTTTAGTGAAAGGCTTAATGAAGCAAAGAAAAGGTATTCCTCATATGATCTAGAACTTTAGGCACATGTTCAAGCCCTTCAAAAGTGGAGACACTACCTTTTTCCAAAGGATTTTTTGGTCTTCACAGATAACCAAGCACTAAGTTCTATTAACTTGCAAGAAAAGATAATTCTAAGACACATAAAGTGGATGGAGTTCCTACAATATTATACATTCATAATCAAACATAAGAAGGAAACAAACAACAAGGAAGTTGATGCCTTGAGCAGGAGATTTCTAACAGTCCAAGAAGTTAAGTTGTAGAGCATAGGTTTGGAGGGATTCAAAGACCTATATGAGGAGGATACAAGTTTCTTAGAATCCTACAACATATTTAAATACTTTGCTAACCATTTTCATAGTACATTATCTGAATATACATTGCAGAATAAATTACTATTTAAGAGGCCATAGTTGTACATTTCATGGGGATCTATGAGAGATAATCTCATACAAGAAAATCATAATGGAAGCATGAGTCGATATTTGGGTTTGCATAAAACCTTGGACCTTGTGGAGAGGTTCTACTACTAGCCTAAAATGCAGAGAGATGGGAGGAGATATTTGAAGCAATGCAGCATATGTCAAAAAGCCAAGGGGACCTCATCAAATGTAGGGCACTACCAATATCTACCCATTCCCCATAGGCCTCGGGAGTGTATTAGTATGGATTTTATAGTAGGTTTTCCAAGAACCAAGATAGGACTTTACAGTGTTTTTGTAGTGGTGGATAGATTCAGCAAGATGAGTCATTTCATCCCATGCAAAACAACACATGATGCAAGTAACATTGCTAATCTGTTTTTCAAGGAGGTGGTGAGAATCCATGGATTACTAATGATACTAATTATTGCATCTATTTTTTGATAATTTTAATACTCTATTTTAATACCAACAAGATATTTGTGGACTTATGCTTATCTGAACTGATGATTAAAATCCAGAATAGAACCATTAACCCATGGGTAGATAGTATGTCATATTTTTCCAATATTATATATATAATGCATTATTTCATATAACCATCAAAAATTTTGTTCTAATATTTAGATTTAATTTGATAATGCTTATTTCCAAATATCTCTACATTATAACTAACTTGTTAGCAAGGGAATTTGAAGATGGTCGGAAGCATTTAAGGGAGAACATTGAAGATGGTTGATAGTATTAAAGGAGAAAATGTTAAGGTTCAGTCACAGTGGAGTGGAAGAAGTCATAACAGTACCGAAAGACATGACTACTACCAAGGAGGGGCTATGAAGAATTTCTATATTCTCTACATTCACTATTGTGTCAAATCGGTTGCTCGGACTTCGTTACTCATACCGTGAACTGCTTCCTTCTTTCTTTCTAATGGATTTGTAGTTAGTTTGTTTTGCTTTCCTATTTTGAATAAGTTTCGATCCTCTATTTATAGGGATTAGATTAGTGGTGTTAGGAGGTTAGAAGAAATTTTATAAAAAGAAGTTGATGACTCTTATAGAGGGTTGTTCTTATAGTTTTATGTATCGTTCTCATGTAAGGAATTTTTGGAACATAATGAAATAGCTCTTGGTTTACACTCTGTGTTAGTAGATTAGCAAAAGCCAACCAAGGGGGCCTACTTGGAAGGTGAATTAGATTAGAGTAGTATAGATTTTTTTTCAATATTTCTAGTATTGTAGGTAGAAGTTATAAGTTCCTTCCTACAGCATCATACTTTGTGAGTGTTCCTGCAACATTAGTAAGAACAGTTATAGTGGATGAATTGAGTTGGAATATAAGTTAGCATTTAATTGTATTTCCAGCATTAGTTTTAGTGAAGAGTTAAGTTTGTTAGTTTCTAGTAGCACTAGTGTAGGCTCTTTCCTTGCATTTTACTTTCCTGTAGCATAAACATAATGACTCGTTAAGAAACCTAGAGCACATATTGTGTCGACCATTTCAAGTATACATCCCTAGGTTGGCAAACTAAATGCACCTCATGGTGGGAAAAATAGTCCTTAGATTGAATATAATATTCCTAAGTATGGCCTTGGGCATGATTATTATACACCTATTGTGAGGCGAATCATTTTTGGCACCGTTATTGGGGATGGTGTCAAGCTAGGAGCATTTTTGAGTCATAGTTCTTAGTTCAATTTTTTTAGGAATTTGCAGTCCTAAAAATTTCTTCACCGATGTGAAGAATTCAATTGCATGCATCGAAGAGGAAGATAATGAGATGAATATGGAAGATTTTTTACATTGAGTCTATTAATTTGAACAAAGACATTGAAGAACAAGAAGTTGAGTTTCCTTTTGAGGATACAAGCCCTATTTTTTCCACAGAATCATCCTCAAGAGCAAAACCTATAGATACAAGTGGTCTTCAACCTTTTGCTGAAATTTTGGCCTTTTTTTTTTATAGTACTAATCCAAATCCACCAGTTGTTAATAATTCAGTACCTAATGTTCCTTTTCAGCAACAACCTCATAATCTAATACCTCCAGTAATGGCACAATCTACTTTTCCATTTACTCTTCCAAGCCTCATAAATAATGCTAATCTCAAGAATATGTTAGAGTAAATAATTAATTTACTAATTATTTATTCTATTTACTTAAGCTTACTTAGATAAATGCATTTCATTAATTAGTTATAGTCTAGGAGTTTGTTATAAGTTGTTGACAATATGGGAGTTTTTTCTCTCCTAAGTCATACTTATCCTCTCACCTTGTTCAAGGACTTTCCACCTCATGTGGATGTATTCTTAGTTGTCACACTTATCTCCTAGCATCTTCTAGCTTGTTCTAGGAGACTCCTTGAGCTCTTTATATTCGAGCTCCCTCATTGTATTTCATAACTCATATCACATTCTCATTGTAAATACATATTTTCTTGTGTTTGCAATATTTTCTCTCTCATGCCCATTTAGGGTTTTTTCCTTGCTCCGCGCTCTTCCTTCCTTGGCTTCCCTTTGATAGGTTATTGCATGCAGGTGATCTTGGGCATCTTCAGAGTTAGATTTCATCAACTCCAACATGGTATTAGAGCCTTCTTGTTGCTGCTTCGTTGAAGGATTTTTGAAGCCGCGATTTGAATTCACAAACCCTAATTTGTTTGTGCATATTTTTTTCAAATTAGGGGGATAGAAAAATTTTGGAGCACATTGGGCCCAAACGAATGCTGCCATTGGATTCAAAAAACACTTTTCAGCTAGGATCCATATAAATTTTTTTTATTTTGGAGACAAGGCTCTAGGAGGCAAAAAAAAATTGTTTCAAGCATTCTATTTAGACTGTACGGACACAAGTTCGAAAAAAAATTTAAAAATATATTTGGCCACTCCACCAGTGCACTATCAGGTAGCCAGCCATGCACTACTCACCAGCCACCATAGCCAGCTGAGCCACAGTCGTGTAGCCCGGCCCGACCACCCCAACAAGCCACCCCACCTCTACCTTCTGCACCTATTCACGCCTCCCACTTCGACGCTGCCTCCCTATAGCTCCGCTTTGCTTCGTTGGTATAGTCACGCTTCACCCTAGCCTATGTGGTAGTACACATCAGCTCTACATGGCCCTATTTTGCAACCCAATCAGCATTTTTGTAGTATCAACTAGTGTGGGGTGATATGTGGCCTGGGTGCCATGTGGCACCTTGCCATGTGGATCCACCATGTCACCCTTGCCATGTCAACCATTTGCCATGTGATTGCCACATGGACCTACCATGTGGCACCTTTTTTTGCTATGATGGGCCATAGGCCATAAAATTTTTGCTTGTGAAATACTGATGTCAACATGACATCAGCACTGCATCAGCATACCTTGCTTGCACATCTCTAGGGTCAATTTTGGACCTACTTGCAGTTTTTTCCCCATAACTTGAGCATACAGAGGTATTTTTCTGATCTAAAAGAAGTGTCAAAAAGTTGGTTCTAAGATGGAGACATTGGTGTAGGTTATTTTAGGTTTTAATGCAGTTTAATTGTCCATTTTTTTAGTTAAAGTCCAAAGTCTTGTTTTTTATTCTGGCAAGTTTTTCTTTTGCATCCCATTTTTTATTTTTGAAAACATTTTATTTCTAGAAAGCTAGTTTTGTTCACTTTTCAAAAGTGCTGTCATTTCCTTCAAATTTTTCCCCATTCTCTTTTTATCATTATTTTGGCATTTTCAGTCCATGGTGGATATCTTGGGTGTTCCAGGTCTAAGGATCATTTTCTTGGTATGGGATCCTTTGTTTTGGGCTTTACTATGTTTTGTTGCAGCTTGTTTTCAATTTTGATCATTGTAGCTATCATTTTGAAGCACTTTTATGTATCGCACTGAGATAAAGTGCCACTCTTGCATTTCGAGGTTCATGAACATTGTTTTTGAGTCAGTTGTACATGCACTATTTTCATAAAGCACCATGGGAGAATAGTAGTTTGGATGTTTGTGTCATCTTTCTTTATTAAGTGAGTGTCCCTTCAATGACATTAGCCCCATGCAAAGTCAGTTTGACCATGTCTTTATGGGTGTTTGTACCTCTTTCCCTCTCTCATCATTCTTGGTTTGTTTATATGAGACTTTGGCCCACCTTCTCAGTTGCTTGTCATCTCACCCCATCTACATTAAGGGGGGGTTATGTTGTTGTTCTAATGCATCTGTGGTTCAATGGTTCAATAGTGTGAACTATGTATTCAGTGGTTGATCCTATATATAAGGTGATTTTAGTGGTTGCCTACCTATGCATTACGGTGAGATGGATCATCTACAATATAGGCATGCTCAGTTCGTGCCTTCTTCTTCCATGGAGGTTCTTCAGATCAGCAATTTTCTTCTTGATGGCAGATTTGTGGCTTCTTCATGCTTCAGTGATGCTCTTCATGATCACTCCTTGTTCATGTTTTAGGGAACATTCCCCTAGTTGGAGACTTATTTAGTTCTTCATTAGGTTCTTACCTCTTTTTGGGGGAGGATTTTTCCCACATGGTTTTCTCTCTTTCCCTATTTTTAGAGGTTGCATTTTGTTGCATTATACATGGGTACCTAACATGGCCTCATTGCCAAGACCCATTCTGCATTTCATCTTAGTTTTGTGAGCTTAAAGCATTTCCCTAAGTTACACTTAAGAGGGGGTGTTAGATTAAATAATTAATTTACTAATTATTTATTCTATTTACTTAAGCTTACTTAGGTAAATGCATTTCATTAATTAGTTGTAGTCTAGGAGTTTGTTATAAGTTTTGACAATACGGGAGTTTGTTCTCTCCTAAGTCATACTTATCTTCTCACCTTGTTCGAGGACTTTCCACCTCATGTGGATGTATGCTTAGTTGTCACACTTATCTCCGAGCATCTTCTAGCTTGTTCTAGGAGATTCCTTGAGCTCTTTATATTCGATCTCCCTCATTGTATTTCATAACTCATATCACATTCTCATTGTAAATACATATTTTCTTGTGTTTGCAATATTTTCTCTCTCATGTTCATTTAGGGTTTTTCCCTTGCTCAACGCTCTTCCTTCCTTGGCTTCCCTTTGATAGGTTATTACATGCAAGTGATCTTGGGCATCTTCAGAATTGGATTTCATCAACTCCAATAGAATATACCCATAGCTACTCTTCCAAAGTTCTATGGCCTTGCAACTGAAGACCTTGATACTTTCTTGTTTGAGTTTGACATACTTTGTCATAGCTTTGACTACAACATTGATGCCCATAAGCTCAAGTTGTTTCCAGCAACACTAAAAGAATCAACTCTATGATGGTTGATGGGCTTAGGAGCCAATGCAACAAGAACTTGGGATGAAATACAAACTCTATTTCTAGATAAATACAAAAAGTATTGCAAAGCATCTGGTTCAAGAGGAGATGACATCTTTAGGATATCACAAAAGGAGGAAGAAACATTAGAAGACTATGTTTCACATTTCCTGTATACACTATAGAAGAACCCTCAACATGTATTGTCTAAGGATTCACAAAAGCTAGTCTTTTTGAGAGGTGTGCATGATAATTGTCTAGAAGCACTAGACTTGATGGCTGGTGGTGATGTATATCAATTTTCTTGGGCCTCAAGAAAATATGTCAAAACTATTCAAGGTCAACTATGAAGAAAGCTTGAGGACCTTGTTCCATAGTCACTAAAGGAATCAGCCAAGGTATTTCAAAGCTCGAGATATCTAACCTACTATCAAATTTCAAGTAGGACATCATAAATGATGTTGCTGCACATCTTGACACAATGACTACAAAGAAGAAGCATGTAGAAGTTGAATCACGATTGGTTGAGTACTGTCCTCATTGCTGCAAATAGAAGCAAGAATACACATGTAAATTGGTAGCCAACTTGGAGAACCATCATTTTTTGACTAAGTACATGAAGATAGATGAGGACAATGATCAAATGTTCTTTGTTGCTCAACATTGACCATGGGTCTCGAGACAAGGTATGCCTCAAGATCCTCTACAATTTTCAAATCCTTATAATAATTAATGGCAGAACCAAAGCTATCAGAATCCCTCCTAGTACTCCCAACCTTCTTGGCAAAACTAGTATAATAATGAGTGGCCAAACTAGTATAATCACCATTGGAAAAACTAGCAAATCAATCAATGGAAAAACCAACAGAACAACTAGCAACCATCATAGGGAAATTGGAAGCCTAATAATCAATGGAGGGGACCTTCACAATGGCCTAACCAAAATCCTAGTAATCCACAACTACCACCTCCAATTCCAACTCCTGCAATAATGCCACCTACTACAACAACTAATGTTAACCCTGAGCCAACTCAGCTACCTACTTAGCCTCAACCAAATCCAAACAATAAGCAACTATAGCAGCAAATGTACACTATAAATACTCATTAATCCCCTACATATTCCTTAGAAGTATCTGATATAAATTTAAGGTCGGGTAAAACTTTGTCTACACCAGAATACCCTATTATAATGGAAGTTGTAGATACTCTTGCAGCACCCCTTCTAGAAGTGATACTGCTAGATATCAACCTGCCAACTAATGTATCTAGCAAGACTACTGACCATACCATAGTGAATCCTCCTTTTTCCACAAAGGCTAGATAAAGAGAAATCTATACCCCAAAAGGAAGAGACATTTGACATTATTGAGTAGCTGTAAAACATGCATGTTCAAATTCCTCTACTTCAAGCTATCAAGGATGTCCCTCTTTATGGAAAGGCTATTAAGGAGCAGGGCAGAAGTAGAAAGACCCTAAAACAATTCATGTTGTCAAGAAACTAGTAGATATCATGTTAGGGAAGGTAGTAACACCAAAGTATTCAAACCCTGGTAGTCCAATGGTTAACTTGATCATAAATGGATAGGTTGTAAAAAATGCTTTAGTTGATCTTGGAGCAGCAATCAATTAATGAGCAAAGATATAATGTATAGGGTATGCATGGAGGGCTTAAGGACAACTCACATAGTGTTACAACTTGTATATAGTTCAACTATCACTCTAGATGGTCTCATAGAAGATGTTATAGTGACTTTAGATTCATGGGAGTACCCTACTAATTTCCTTATCCTATCACCCAAAGTCAAACTTTCTAGCTATCCTATCATATTAGGAAGACCCTGGTTAGCCACTATTGATGCCAAAATTAGTTGTAGATTAGGAAATATGACAATTTCAAATGGTCAAAATATAAGGAAGTTAGAACTATATCCACCTGCCCAACCCCAACCAAATTTGGGAGAACCTATTTGGCCAAATTTAAGAGAAGAAGAGGAAGAACTAAATTCGATAGCCTAGCTCATGATGTTGCATAAACAATCTTTTCTAAAAATTCAAGAAGAAGATGATATAGTACAAAGCATTCTCACCAATGAGTGTATAGTGGCCAAAGATATTGATGGAAGTTCTATCTTACAACTATGTACCTATGAAGATTGTGTTTACCCAGCAACTCCTAAAATAATTGATCAACTATTGCCAAGAGAAATATCTACAAGACTAGTACCAAAAGTATCGATGGTAGAATTAACAACTACTGTGGAACTTTCTTTTGGTCATAATCTTCATGTAAACCATAAGTTGTCCATATCCCAATTGGAACTATTAACCAAGCTCCTCAATCAACATGAAAAAGCCTTTGCTTGGGGTTATAAGGATATGGTAGGATTGATTCCTAAACTTTGCACCCATAGGATATATATCAATGAAGAAAGCTTGCCACTCCGACAGCCTCAAAGGAGAATAAACCTAGGAATGCATGAAATAATTAAGTCAGAGTTGCAAAAATTGTCGGATGCTAGATTTATCTATCTAATCTCTGATAGTAAATGGGTATCACCTTTATTTATTGTACCTAAGAAAGGAGGGAAGTGGAAAATATGTGTAGACTATAGAGAATTAAATAATGTCACAAAGAAAGATCACTTTCCTTTACCTTTTATTGATTAGGTTTTGGATAATCTTGCTGGAAAGAAATACTTCTCATTTTCAGATGGATATAGTGGATACAACCAAATCATCATTGCTCCAGAAGATCAGGAGAAGACCACATTTACATGTCCTTGGGGTACTTATGCTTATTCTATATTACCATTTGGTTTATATAATGCACCAGCTACTTTGTAGAGAGCTATAATTAGAATCTTCACTAATATATCACATGACTGCATGGAGATATACATGGATGACTTCACTACATTTGGTGTCACATTTGAGGAAGCTTTGAAAAACTTGGAGAAGGTACTCATCAGATGTAAAGAGCACAATCTATCCTTCAATAGCAAGAAATACTTCTTGATGATGCAGGAAGGAATAGTATTGGGACATTTTATCTCTAAAGCTGGAATCCAAGTAGACCCTACAAAAATAGAGGTAATTCTCACACTCCTCACTCCTACAAAATAGAAAGATGTCAGATCTTTTTTAGGACATGCTAGTTATTATAGAAGATTCATTAAGGATTTTAGTTGGATAGCTAGTCCTCTTTATACCCTACTTAGCAAAGACATTGAATTTACTTGGACAAAGGAATGTGACAACTCCTTTCAAAAGCTTAAATCATTGTTGACCACTGCACTAATACTTAGTGGTCCTAATTGGACTTTGCCTTTTCACATACATATAGATGCTTCTGACTATGCTATAGGTGTAATCCAAGGACAAAAATCCCAACATCTTTTAAATGCAATCTACTATATTAGCAAGAGCCTGCACGGACCAGAATTAAACTACACAGTCACTAAAAAAGAATTGCTAGCAGTAGTTTATGCTCTAAACAAATTTTTTCATTACATAACTAGCTATACCATATTTGTTCATACTGATCATGTAGCAATTAAATACCTCATGAACAAACCTACCATTATAGGTAGGCTAGCAAGATGGCTACTATTGTTGTAGGAATTTGATATCACCATCATTGATAAGCCTAGGAGAGCCAATGTGGTAGTTGATTATCTATCAAGAATCCATCATGATGAGAATGACACTACTCTAATAGATGATGCATTTATAGATGAGAATTTATTTCATATTGATGTCCAAACTCCATGGTATGTAGATATTGCTAACTATATTGTAGCTAATAAAATGCTAGCACGTTTCTCTTACAAGGAAAAGAAGCTCCTAGTAGAGAAATGTTTCCATTTCTCTTGGATTGATAACATCTTATTTTACACTGGACCTGATCAAGTTATAAGGAGATGTGTGAGAGAAGATAAAACTTATGACATTCTACATGCATGTCATAATGAACCATGTGGAGGACACTTTGCAGCAAAAAGAACAACATTAAAAATTTTAACAACTAGTTACTATTGGCCTATGCTTCACAATGATGTAGCTAACTATACATATAAGTGTGATAAATGTCAAAGGATGGGAAAACCAACAAGAATAGATGAAATGCCTCTCAATCCACAACTGGCATTGACACCATTTGATAAATGGGGCATGGACTTCATTTATCCAATTGATCCTCCATCCAATGGGAAATCATATATCCTTATGTGCACTGACTAACTGACAAAATGGGTTGAAGTGAAAGCAATGAAGCATGCTCATGATCACAAAATTGCAAAAAAAATTTATGAAGAAATCTTTACTCACTATGGTGTACCCAAAGAACTTATCACTAACCAAGGTGCTCAATTCACTTTTAACCTAATCATAGAACTTAAATGAAATAATATAATATCAGACATTGGAAATCAAGCCCCTATCACCTTTAAGCTAATGGATAAGAAAAAGTTACAAATTGAGAGATAGAAGCCATCTTAACAAAAATAGTTCATTTGCACCCAAGGGATTGGAATAGCAGACTACCAGAAGTTGTTTGGGCCTACAAAACAACATGGAAGACTACTACATGGTTCACACCATTTGAGCTACTTTATGGGAAAGTAGCAATGCTCCCCAATGAATTTGAACATAAAACTTTAAGAAAAACATAGAGTTGAACATTGAACTTCTTGCAACATAGAGAGAACATCTTTTTCATCTTAATTCTTTGGATGAAATGCGCAAGGCTGCTCTAGAATGCACTAAAATCATACAAAAGAAAAGGAAACAATGGCATGACTCTCACATTAAGAATAAACAATTTCAAATTGGTGAATGGGCATTTATATATGATTCCAAATTTAAAGATATGCCAGGTAAGCTGTAGATACCATGGTCAGGTCCCTATGAAATAAACCATGTATTTCCAAATGGAGCCATCTAGATAAGTACCATTGATCTAGTGTATTTTACATTCTTAGCCAATGGCCATAGACTCAAGTCATATAAAAGACCCCAAAAAAAAGAGGACTTCCTATAGTAATTTCAATAGCCAACTTCAAATGCACACCAGGTAACTCTTCCTACAATAGAAGGTGTTGACCTCTTGCCTATAGCTTTTCAATACTAATCTCTTCGTGCATTCCCATAATCAAAACTTTATCTCCACATAAAGTTCCAAATTTCTCCATTCATATTATAATTTCTTCTTTTCCAACTCATCTTACTTTTTTAACCTACCACCCACCCACCTTACACATCATCATTTTACAATGCTTTTAATAAACATTGTCAGTCTGTCGATGCATGTTGTCACTACTGATGTATTTTCTGCCACCTTTTGGTACATGCAATGATCAAATAATAGGTATAAGCTTTTCAAATATTTATTCATTTATAGTACATAGATTTTATTACTTATATCTAGTACTACATTATTTATATTATGGCAGCGTTATGCCAGTTCCATACCTCACACTCTGTCTGACAAGTGTGGACACTTGTCCATATTTTGTAGGGGGCAGGGAAGGTTAATAAAACCCAATGACATTCCTATTTATTCATAAAGATTTTTTTTCCTAATCTTTATACTTTTTTTATTGATGAAACTCAATTGATATAAGTACCCAAGTGTCTAGGTGTCATACCTCTTATTCTTGAATGATTCCTTACTATCAGGCTATGATGTGACCCATATTTAATTTTCAAGTTATTCAAATTCCATTTTTAGATGATTTTCACATATCCATAATTTCCTCTCATTAAAACCACATTATTACTATTCATAACGAATTTTTATGACATTAATTAGCTAAAAAAAAATGAAATATGAAAATGGGTCTATAAAACAACAACAAAAGAAAACTTGAATTATAGGAGGAAAATAGTGCAAGCAAAGCAAAGAGTACAATTGTCAAGCAGAAATGGGTGGATAATTGCAGCAACAAGAACTAGTGGAGCATATTGTTTTACTCTCAAATGTAGAGGTAGTGAGGAGATTTAATGTGTGTGGCTGGTTATGGTATTTCCTAAGTTTAACTATGTTTGATGAAGAAGCAACCATGGAATTTACAAGAACATTTAATGAGGGAGAAGCTACTGTATGAGGTTTAATGGTTGTTGCTACAGAAGAGTGAATAGAAAAAGTAATTGTGTTACTAGTAATAGGAGAATATTATCCTAATATACATGCTGCAAGATCACTCAGGGCTCAGTTTGTCACACCAACTAATCCTTTGTTGGATATCACCAAGCAAGGTTGAAAAAAGACGTCTCTTCTGCCACCATACAATGAGCTAGTTATGCACATTATCAGGTACCTCACCTATGAAGCAAGATTTTCATATTTACATGCACATCATTTTAAATTGCTCAATTACATAAGGCACAATTATCCAATAAATATTCTCAATTTCTTGTACAACATGTTATGCATTAGTGCTGAAGAAACCCAAAAGGGGAAGGACAAATTTTTCACCCATCATGCCCTAATCAAATTTCTTATAGAGAGATCACTTAGGGATGTCTCTCCCATGACATGGGTAGAATTTGTCCAATCTAAAACCCTACAACCTCAGGTTGTCCTTAATAAACAGCCCAGTAAAGAAAATGTAGCTCCCATTGATGAACATACTAAGCAAAGTACTGAAGGTGCTGAAGCAAATTACAAGAAGAGACCTCAGCTCCAGTAGTAGAAAAAACCAAACCCTGCAATTGCAAAGAAAAATAAAACTAAGAAGGGTCCTCTAGTAATCACTCCTATAGTAGAGACACTAAAAGGAAGAAGTAGGAAGAAGACTTTGATACCTAAGGAGACCCCTATGAGAAGAAGTCCTAGAATGAGGGGACAAACTTCTAAAGAGTTAGTAGAAGCTCAATCTACCTCATCCAAAACATCCACTAGAAAATTCCTAGTACAAATTGTTCTGGATGACTCTCCTCCTCACCCTGAAACTTCAAGCATTCCTAAAAATCCTAATGAGGAATGTAGGGTTGAAGTAAATCAAAATCAAAATGATTCCCCAATAGGCCAACAAGGTACTCCAAACTATAAAGACACTAGCCTAGTTCCCTACAAGCCCACATGGCTTACAAATTTCTTAGAGTAGTTGTGGAGGGAATAGAGGAAAAATAAAAATAATTATAAAGAGGACAATGGTCCCATTACCCTGCAAAAACTTCTTTTCTAGTTATATGGAAAACATATGCTTGTTGCAATATTATGGGAAGAGGAGAGGAAGAAGATGAAGAAAGTCATAATGTCCCAAGATGAGGAAATTACAGATTTGAAAGAGCAACTGGCAAACCAAAAACAAAGGATGGATCATGCCCTCAAATTGGCTGATCAAGCACTTGCTTGTAGACCACCACCTTGGATTTATGCTATGTGTTTAAAGGAACAATTCCTTTTATTCCAACTTATGCTAACCCTCAACAATATAAATGCATAATTCAAATCAGCTCAGGAATTCTATGGTTTATGCTAGACTCTACCATCTTGGCAGTAGAACTTGCTCTGTGAGTTATATGTGCATGATTTTGTCATTCCAACAAAAACTCAATGGAATCCTTTACTCTACATAGGGGATATACATCTAAGGGCTTTAATGACCTGGATGCATAATGAAGCTAATTATGACAAACAATTGAATAATTATAGAGACAAGGAAAGAACGGAGCCCCTATTATTGAGAGTTGAGAGCAGTAAACTAGAAGAAATTCTTAGGGACTGGTTTAGATTAACTTATGGGGATAAGAACAAGGGAGTAAGGGACAAAGTCTTCACTGCAAGAACCAAGGTCTATGCAGAATATGAGAACCTACCTTACTTTAGCTTTCAGAGAGCCATGGTTGGTGCTAAAAGTAGGTGGGCTAAATTACCTGAGACACTCAAAAGATCAGAGCCACACAATCCTATCAATTTAGAAGCCACCCTTCATTGAGTTCCAAAGTATATATAGTTAGGGAAATAGGCTAGGCTAGAACTATGGTGTCCACTCACAATGCAATCTCCAATGCTCATGTGGCCCCTATATGATATTAATGTTGATAGACTTGACAAGCTATAGGAGGATAATAGAAGGGAAGTTTGGGAGAGAACATGAGGATTCTACTACACCTTCAAAAGTAACAAGAGAGGAATGACTGATGTTGGAGAATTCAGATCACTGACTAGGAAATGCAATGCCTGAGGACAAGAATTAGTTTACAAGGGGGCAAATGATGAGGCTAATTATTGCCTCTATTTTATGATGATTTTAATACTTTTTTTTAATACCACCAAGATATTTGTGGACTTATGTTTATCTAAATTAATGATTAAAATCTAGAATAGAACCATTAACCCACGGGTAGATAGTATGTCATATTTTGTCAATATTATATATATAATGCAATATTTCATATAACCATCAAAATGTGTGTTCTAATATTTGGATTTAATTTGATTGTGCTTATCTGCAAATATCTCTACATTATAACTAACTTGCTAGCAAGGGAAGTTGAAGATGGTCAAAAGCATTTAAGGGAGAATGTTGAAGATGGTCGACAGTATTAAAGGAGAAAATGTTAAGGTTCAGTCATGATGGAGTGAAAGAAGTCATAAGGGTACCAAAAGACATGATTTCTACCAAGGAGGAGCTATGAAGAATTGTTATATTGTCTCTGCATTCACTATTAAGTCAAATCAATTGTTTAGACTTTATTACTCATACCGTGACCTATTTCCTTCTTTCTCTCTAATGAATTTGTAGTTTTTTTTTTGCTTTCCTATTTTGAAAAAGTGTCGATTCTCTATTTATAGGGATTAGATCAGTGGTGTTAGGAGGTTAGAAGAAATTTTATGAAAAGAAGCTGTCGACTCTTGAAGTGGGTTGTTCTTATAGCTTTATGTATCATTCTCATGTAAGGAATTTTTGGAACATAAGGAAATAACTCTTGGTTTACACTCTGTGTTAGTATATTAGTAGAAGTTGACCAAGGGGAGCCACTTGGAAAGTGGATTAGATTAGAGTAGTATAGATTTGTTTTCAATATCTCTAGTTTTGCAGGTAGAAGTTATAAGTTCCTTCTTGTAGCATCATATTTTGTGAGTGTTCCTATAGCATTTGTAAGAATAGTTATAGTGGATGAATTGAGTTAAGATATAAGTTACATTTAATTGTATTTCTAGCATTAGTTTTAGTGAAGAGTTAAGTGTTTTAGTTTCTTGTAGCACTGGTGTAGGCTCTTTCCTTGCATTTTACTTTCCTGTAATATAAACATAATGACTCATTAAGAAACCTAGTGCACATATTGTCCTGACCATTTCAAGTATATGTCCCTGGGTTGACAAATTAAATGCACCTCATGGTGGGGAAAATAGTTCTTAGATTGAATATAATATTCCTAAGTATGGCCTTGGGCATGATTATTATACACCTATTGTGAGGCGGATCAATTACCAAGAAGCATAGTGGTAGATAGGGATGTGAAGTTTATGGGACACTTCTAGAAGACCCTATGAGAGAGACTTGGAACAAACCTAGCACATACCTCTACCTACCATCCCCAAATAGATGATTAAATAGGATCCTAGGAACCCTTTTGAGATTCCTGACTAAAGAGTATGGGCAAAGTTGGGAGAAAGTGGTACCTTAAGAAAAAATTTCTTACAATGATAGCAAAAATAGAACCATAGGGTTATGCCCTTTACAAGTTGTGTATGGCACACACCCTAGGGGTATCATGGAGTTGGGGGACTTACCTTCACATGACAATATTAGTGCGCATGCTGATGATTTTGTCCAATCTATGAAGGAGGTACATGACTAGGTTAAACAAACCTTGATGGAAGCAAATATGAAGTTGAAAGATGAAGGGAGAAGGAAGTTACAATTCCAAGTGGGAGACCTAGTAATGGTTTACTTGAACAAGGCCAAACTATCCAAGGGAATGCCAAGAAAGTTGTAGATGACAAGGATTGGACCATGCAAGATACTTGAGAAGTATGGACCCTCTACCTATAAGATAGACCTGCCAAAGGACATGGCTATCTCTCCCATCTTCAATGTGAAAAACCTTATACCATACAAGGGACCTAAGGTAGATGAAGGAAAGTGTCAGGAGGAATTGGACAAGGATGTTATAGACTTGCAAGTACCCAAAAGGGAGCCACCACAGGTGGACAAGATCTTGGACTCTAGAGTAAAGAAAAGTACAAGGAAATAGGTGTACAAGGAGAACCTAGTGAAATGGAAGAAAAAAAATGAAGCTAAAGCTACTTGGGTTGTAGAGAGTGATTTCAAGAAGCAAGGTATCAGTAAGGAGCTCATCAATCCAAAGGTACCTTGAACTCTTCTAAACAGGGGGAGAATGGTGTAGGAGTACCTAGGGGTAAGGTCAAACCCTAAAGGCATTTTGGTTTGTACATGGTCTAACCAACCATGGAAGTAATAAGGATTACTGATAGAGTCCCAAGGTGAGTGTAGGGAAGTTAGTTGGTTGATTTGAATCTAGGAGTTAAAAGTTGTCAAATAGGTCCTAAGAAGCAAAAAGTTGCTCAAAGTGCTTAAACTAGCAAAATAAGGTAAAAAAAAACCCAATGAGTGGTTAAACATAGGTGAAAAATGGTCATTTGATGATATGAATCTATGACGAGAGGTTTGGAACCAAACTGGTCAAACTTGGAGTTTTGATTTGCAATAGTTACAAAAGTTGTCATAAAGTTGCTCATCGACAACTTTTCAATTTTGCAAAGTTGCTTAGAAAATTTTCAAAAAGTTTTTGGAAATGAACTACTTGGAGTAGTTATGGATCAGTTAAATGGCCAAGAAGGAGGGGGAAGACTATTTAAACATCCCTCAATCTAGTCTTGGGGGTTGGATATTTGGATGTATGGACAACATCTATTAATGCAGCACTCTGTAAGCATTTGGAGTAGTTTTTGTGAACTAATGAATTAGAGGATTTGATTGTGTCACTATTTTTATTGATTTAGATTACTTTGATCATGTTCTAAATCTATGTATAGTTTTTTGGGTTCAAGAGTTTCATTTCTTTAGGTTTAAATATTTATTTTCTTTGTGTGATACTATTGTCCAATTTTGAGTTGTTTACATAGAAATAGCTATGGCTTGAGCTTCCATAGTCAAACTCTCAAAAAAAATGGAAATTATGCAATATCCTTTGTACAGGTCATAAATTGGTAGCTGGAGTTTGTGCAAGTTATTTTTCCATGGTTACAAGCTAGCAGAGCTTGGCAAGGTGCAATGTGTGCTTATAAGGAGATATAGTAGTGAATAAGGGATTGGTACGAATCAATCTCTATAAGGTATGGCAAGAGTAGGGTGCTAAGAGTGTTGTATTCAGAGGAGGAGGAAGGAAGTGAAGAGAAACACCTTAGAAGGAGAGAAACCTTGCTTTTACCTTAGAAACCCTCAAAATAGGGATTTTCAGAAACTATGCTATATGAATAGTACTGTGACCTAAGACCACCAAAATCCTTTAGCCTAGGTCCATAGGAGATAAAGTCCTTTAGACACCAACTAGACTTATTAAGGTTTTTTGGGAGGAAATGCTAAACCCTTGTTTTTAGGAGGGCTAATAGGGGCTCTTAGGGCTACAAGGCCAATTTAAGTAATTTGGGGTTATGGGTTTGATGGACCTAGAAGAATGATGCAGAATGGTGAGGAATGTACCAAGGAACTCATTAGGAGGGCCTAAGCTTTTTTATAATCTAGAACTAACAATGTGGTGTAATTTTCCCTTGTATGCCTAATTTTTCCTAGAAGAAAGAATGGGAAGGAGAGAAGGAATACTTGAATTGGTGGGGAGTTTTCTTGGAGAAAGATAACCTAGAATGTGATTCCCTAGTGTAGGGTTGAATAAGGAACCTTAGGAGGCCATAGAGAGCCTCATTGGATCTAGTGAGCTCTTGAGGAAGGAAGCTTCTCATCAAGATTCCCATAGATAAATTCAAAAACTATTTGCTAAAGGTAGTATATGGTGTCGACAAAGTGGTAGAAAAGATGGATCTTATATGGTCTATGGGGTAGAGTACATTGTGGCCAAAGATGTACATGACTCATACCATGGTGGAGAGGATGACTATGTGGAGTATACTCTAGAAAAGATGAAAGATAACATTGGGTTGGCATAGAGTAGAGAGATGAGAAATTTCAAATTCCATCATTACACATTATTGATGTACTTGATTTTATACAAGAATGTGGGGTATGTTAGCCAAAATTTTATTGATCAAACATCTGATGCAAATGGAGATTTACCGATTCAGCTATGGACATGGGTATGGGATAGTTCTTATCACTACTTTGACTATGTTTCCTTTTTCAATAATTTTAGTTATGTTATCATGAAGATGTTAGACCTTATTTACTTTAGGGCTCTTGAGATATCAAAAAGTCATTTAAGACTGGACCTCCTCCTAGAAAATAAGATATTAGATCACAATTTTGGAGACATCTTCTTGTTCCCAACTTTTTCCCTCATATGGGTATATGATGTCCCTTAGCCTCCCCACATATTGCCCAAATATATGCCTCCTAAACTAGCCATCATTGAATTCATGTGGCAGTTGATGATGGTAAACAGAGAATACCTAGGGCCTAAAGTGCATAGAAGCACATTTTTGTGTAGGTGCTTTAGAATTGGAGACTTTTCAATTGGAAAAGAATCTTTAGATCAAATACATTCTTTCCTCCATCATTTTAATTTGTCAACTACCCCCTATAGAATGTATGACCCAGACAATTGGATGAAGAAAAACCTAAAAGAAATTAGGAATTATGTGTTGCCAAGCACAAAACAATTACCACATGAGGACCTAATTCCTAACATTGTACTTGAAGGGGAGGCTACTAATAAATTAGAAAAGTTTGATGATGTTTTGAGGGTGGAAAGGGAACTGAATAGAGAAGACCCAAATTTCATGTATTTTTATATGGATGTCCCTTACCCACAAAGGATAAGGAAGATGGTGATTAATCATGCTAAGATCATGGCACAAATGCCAAAGGGGCTAATTGGAGAAGAGGAAAGGGTAAATCCTAATAGCTTGGAGCCAAATGTAACTCTAGAAATTGAAGAGGATGAGCCTACTAAAGCATCATGGGTTACCAATGGTAAAAAAAAGGTAGAAGATAGTCCATGTACCAGAAAAGGTAAAGCAAAGGAAATTGTAGATTCTACCTAGACAAGGCCAATATTTTGCTGATCTAAGATAGAACTAAATACAAGATAGGGTCAATGTAGCAAAGAATTCTCTAATTGATTTAGAATTGGTAGCAACAAGGTTGGATGATAGGATCATCCAAGCTCAGTAGTTTATAGAGGATGATGAATTTGACAAATCCACTAAGTTCAAGAGTTATCTCTACAAAATAAACAAAGTGAACCGGTTTTGAAATTGAAGCCAAGAGAATTAGATGAGGACAAAAAAGAATTGGTTAGCAAGCTTCGTGCATATGATCTAGAGAATGAGGTGACAACTACTAAGGAGGATAGAGACCTAGTACAAAGAAGTGGTAGGCTTCTAGTGCTTGGTTGGGATCTGGAATAACCTTTCATGCTTGACCAAATTAGGAGACTAAAAAGTGCAATATCTTATGAGGCATATGGTGCTAGTCAACTTCAAATGGGATCAAGATTCAATATTTATTCCAAGTCTCTAGTAGCATGGAGCATGGTTCCTACAAAAAGTAAGCCAAATTTGATGGATATACAAAGCACTACCCAAGGAAATATGATAGTTTGGACTCTACAGGGTACCTTAGGTACATAAATCTTCGAGGCAATGAAACACTGCTCATTCATGAATGAGGCTAAAGTGGAGGAGATAGAGACAAAATTATCTAGGACTTTCCATGACTATATAGATGTCAAGAAAATCTATGAGGAAGGGCTTAGAAAGAGCCATGCATACAAACAGAGGATAGAGGAATTGGAGGCCAAAGCTCAAGGGCTAGAAGCTGAAGTTGCATCTTTGAAAGAGCAACTAGCTAGTGTAGAGAAAAATAATGAATAGATCATCTAAGAACAACCAATTAGTGTCATAGTAGAAACAACTACATCGATAGAGGAGATGGAAATTGAAGAAATAGAGCCCAGAAGGATGAGCATTGATGTTCCATCTCGACAACAGGGTGATGATGTAAGGATAAGTATCCTTAAAAGAATGATAGACCATAGAGTGGAAACTCTAAAAAATATATCTCAACAGATTCATGCTCTTTTAATTTCTTTACAAGATGTTGAGCATGTTTTCAATGAAACACTTGCATTGCTATCACCTACTTTTAATCTATGGGGGCCATACACTCAATTTTTAGAGAGGCTAATCATGTTGATGGTGAAGAAGCCATCTTTTCCTAATAAAATCATCGCAGTAAAGGAGGGCTTGAAGATAGTGAAATAATTAATAGGCTTCTTTACTGGCAAGTTTCAAATTATACAAGGAAAGATGAAAGTCTTATCATAGGGGATTGAGCCCTACATTTCACCAATTTTGGATGCTAACAGTAAATTGAAAGACTGACAGGGGTGATAGATTCTTTTGATTTAGTACTAACTAGAGTAGGCATGACATCTATTTTTGAAGTTGATAGTGATATCCCTTTTAATAACCTAATTAATTCATTATTTAAGGTTGAGATAGACTTGAATGATTTTTCATTAGAATCAAGGGCCATAACAGATGCCAAGTGGACTAAGGTGACAAAAGAATTAGATGAAGTCAAGGAAACCAAATGGCCCACAAAAAGGGAGATATATGTCTAGGAGGTGGTGGGAGAGATTAAGGCTCTGCCAGTAGGAAGTAGTTGAATATTTACATGTTGAACACAATAAAAGATAGAAGCAATTAAAGTGAAGACTCCTACAGTAAATTGTCACTTGTTGATTTTGCAACTACCTTCCTATTTTGGGTTCAAAAATAGAGAAATTTTAATTGTAACTTTCTAGACATATCTTGCCTTTCTTTTTTTTATTAGGGTTTTGACATGTGTCCTCCCATCTAAAGCCTATTGCAATCCTTCTATATAAGTATTTCTAGGATGTGGAGTAAGAGATTGAAGTCTATATAATTTTCAAGGTTTATGTTATTCATAGTTAGTCCAATTTTTGTCAATGATATGATTGTATTTAGTTTTGCAAATCTAAATAATATAGTGAACATTGAATGATAAATTTTGTCAAGTTTTGAGTTATACTTTGAGTTTATATTAGTAATGTATTGTTTTCAAGGAAAATTAATACAAAGAAGAAATTCTTCATATCAGTGTCTCTGAGTTTTGTCTCCATTTTTATATATTTGTAATCTTGGGATTTAAATGAACAAAGTTATTTCATTTTAAAGTAGTTTGGATGAGTTTTATATCTTCTATTTATTTCTTTTAATCCAAAGAGTTAAGTAAGCTCTCTCAAGAATTGACAGGGTTTCTAAATATATAGGAGGGATGTCATTATAATGAAATTCAGGGCTAACTACTGACAAATTTAATTTCAAGTCAATTAAATAGGTCAAGGGTTGCTAGTTTGACTCTATATAACAATGGCTAAAGAAATGATGAATTAATTTAGTTACAAGTTGGTATGTTCATATGATTGCACAATACACATATCAATCAAAATCAATTTTCCATTTCTGTAATGAACAACTAAAATTGTTGGCCATTACTTATTTGTGATAGCTTTCCTTTGAGTTATAGTTAGCTACTATAATCAAGGATTTTATTGCAAGTCCTAGAAGATTATTGACCATTTTTTTCTATAGGGGATAGATCTGAAAGAAGTATTAGTGAGTAAGTATTTGAAGAAAATCATAGAAGAAAATAAGTCATATCCATATCCTTGAGGTGCACCCACCTTGGCCCTATAGAGCCTAAAGTGTAGAGAGCCTTTTGTACTCTATTGAAGTTGGTCTAGATCTTAGATTAATCCTGTTGAATATGGGCTCTAGATAATCCTTAGGCTTCTTTTTGTCTTTTGCATCCCGGTATTGGGTTTAGATCAACCTAGCAGTTCTAGAAAACACCAAAAAACTAGCAACTCTGATGGGGACTTGTGTAAAGAATGTTCTCATATGAGCTACACTCTCTAGTGTTATGTGTACATTTACAGTACCTTATCTACAAGGTAGAGTTGTATTACCTGGTGTGCAAAGTTAATAAAATTCTAATTGGCCCACTATGTCAGATCTATTTTTGAAATTCTTTCTTGTGATATTTTCCAATCTCTAAAACCATTTATAAAATACATTCCCTTCATAGGGTGGTGACTCAGTATAAAGTTTTTATAGCTAGTGCTATAGATTTCAAATAATTCTAACCAATGGTAGACAAGAAGAAAAATACATAAGCTTTTACAAAGGCCAACATAGAAATACCATTGTACATAGAATTACCTCTTGGGGGTAGGAAGAACCAAGCTAGAAAGAAAGTATATTATAATCCTACATGAAAGCCTAGGGCTAGTGTCTTAGCCTATTCACAATACCAACTTTTGGTAGAAAGAGAGTCAAATTCCTTAAGTTTTGAATCTGAAACTATTATACTATTGGGAGAGACATTCACCACCCCATTACAAGAAGAGAAAGTTTAGCATGATAAGAATGTGTCTTATGTAGGGGACATTCCTTGTAGACTAGATGTGGTGAATGAAATGAACCATAGGTGGGGATATGGGGGTAATATGGATGTTAGATTCAATCCTAGACAAGCTCCATATGAGGAAAGAAAACTCATAGATTTTGATGACCCAGTGGATTTAGATGTCACTTCTACAAACCTAGAAGAATTATTTTTAGAATTAGAAGTTCTTAGGAAAAGGGTTGCAAAAGAAGAGACCAAACGCATACATTTGGAAAAGGAGAAGGAAAAAATTACCATGAATACTCTCATTAAGAGAGATAATTTTCTTAGGAGAATGACTTCCTTGCAAGAGAAAAACAAAAGGTTGGAAGAGAAATCTTCTAAACTACACTTAAATGTATTTGGAGATGTTGAATATTTAAGATCCAAAGTCCAAGAGAAGGAGCACCTTATTAAAGAGAAGGTGGGGCATGTTATCTCACAAGTCCAACCCTATAGGTCTGTTGAACCTAAGGTTATAGATTTAACTTTGAAAGATCCTGATAAAGGAAAATAGAAGGTTGTAGGGGTACAAATAAGTGAACCACAAGTTTTTCCTAGTAAATCTGCAAGCCTTGTCATGTCTAAACTAGATTTTTATTTAGAAAAAACCAAAAAAAAGAGAGAAGATTTATTCAAAGAGATTGAGAAGGTTGAGAATGAGGCCCAAGATGCTGGGACTAGAAGGAAAATACAATTTATCAAATCTAATTCTTCCTTAGCATCTTTTCCAAACCAATCCTCACAAGTTATCCCATCTATTATGAATTGTGGAACTCTTTTAACTAGCCAAAACATATCATAATTAGCCCCTACCTCATCCTCTACTACAAGTAGTAATATACCTATGACTCAGCATGTCCAACAGAATCAAGTCCCTATCTAAAACCAAGTTACTAGAGCAAGTACTTCAAATGTTGTAGGATTCTAGAGAAGACCCATCTATATGGAGAAATATAAACAAATGTCCTGTGTAGGCATTCCTAGGTTTCCACATCCTATTTATAATGATCTAAGAGACAAGGTTACTAAATTTTCAAGAAATAATGTTGTGACTGGTGAAGAGCACCTAATAAAATTTATAGATATGATCAATGACTATGAGGTAGAACATGATGATGTAGTAATGAAGTTATTTGTACACTCATTGACTAAAGATGCTAGGGACTAGTTTAGGAGGTTTCTTGATGATAGTGTAGCCTCATGGAATCACTTAGAGAATATTTTCAAAGAGCAATATGGTGACAACACCAATGTCAATTTTATGTTGAATGAGTTTAAGAACATAAAAAAGAGCCCAAATGAGTCTATATTTGATTTTAATGTGATATTTTAGAAAGGGATGTATAAATTGTTCCAAGTAATGAGACTTGGTGAAGATGTATGTCTCACAACTTACTTTAATGCCTTTGATAGTAAGATGTCATATAATCTAAGGACAAGGATCCTAGAACATTGAGATATGTTTATAAGATGGTTGTAAATATATAGAATAATAGAAGAGCCTCTAGTAAGTTGGGAAGAAGGGATGACCCAAAAAAATTTAATCAAAGGAATAAGAAAGAAAGTGAAAAGATGGAAAACCCATTCCCAATCCTACTCAAGAAAATAAAGATAAGGACACACCAAATCCACTACAAAGGAATTATATAAACATGGTGGAAGAGATTTCTTAGTGTATTGTGTGCCAGTCTCCTCATTCTCCTAATTATTATGTAGTTACTCAATCTTTATCAGCAAAACAACAAGAACAAAATAAAGAGGGAGAGGAAGAAGAGAACCATGAGGATGTGGGATGCAATATGATAAATTTATGTGAAAATGGAGAGGAATCTAACATAGAATATTTTTAAAGTGATTTTATAAATCAAAGAAATGTATATCAGTTGCACCATCAACAAGTGTTTTTAGATAATGAAGATCAAGAACAAGAAAAGATGTGCAACATGATATCTGATAGAACATATGAACTCGAGAAAACCATCAAATGAGGAAATTGATAGAATCAGTGATAAGATGATAGCTCAAGTGTACAGTACCTATAATCTAAGAAATAAGATTGTCAACAATAATACTAGTAAGCCATCTGGTATTTTTATCAAGGATACTACTCATAAAGTGGATGATGAGAATAAGAAGGAAAATCTAGTAGTTGTGAAAATCAAGGATAGTAAGAACAAGAAATGGGAACCAAAGAAAAAGGTGTAGTTTCAAGGAGTTGAAGCATTCAAGGTCAATGTACAAGAGAAGAATTCAGGTCTTGATGTCACTAAGCAAGTGAAGGAACCTATCGTTCAAGAGCAAGAAAACGGAGGTAGTCTTCCTAAATATTTTACTTATGATCTTGTTGATATGATTTCTATGTTTTCTCAAGTCACTGTCAAAGTTCCCTTATCTGAGATGTTTAGGATAGAGGAACATAAAAATAAGGCTTTGTCTTGATTGGGTGGGATAGGAAATAGTAATGTTATTGAACAAGAAACATTATTAATGCAGAAAATACCACTTGTAATAAAAGACAAAGAGGAAAAAGGATTTATGTCCCAAATACCCCAAATGTACTTGGATAACTCCTTTGTAGCTTAAATAGAAGACATTGATCCTTTCTTCCTTAGTTTGGTCATAAATGGTAGAATTTTAAAAAATTGCATGATTGACTCAGGGGCATCAAACACTATTATGTCTTTCAAAGTTATGGAAGCCCTTTTCTTGGAGGTAGATACAAAATAAGGTAGATGTAGAGAAATGGATGCAAGGCAAGTTCCTATCATACGTATAATCAATGTCTTGCCTTTTAGACTAGCTTCCTACCCTGATGTTGAGTTAACTATGACTATTCTAGTAGTTAATATTCCTCCACATTATGGGATGCTACTCTCTAGAAAATGGAGTGTTGCAATGGGAGGTAGCCTATAATGTGACCTATCATATGTTACATTTCACATAGTAGATAAGGCTATCAAAATTGATAGAGAACCAAGGGTCACTCATATGTTTGAAGACAATATGGATAGATATGCCACATATTTTATAGATGCTAAGATTAATTCTTTCAGAGCTAAACTTTTCATTCAAGAAGTTGAAAAACCACCCCCACTAATTGCATAAGAGGTAACAAGTTTTTGGAACTCACAAAACTTATGGACCATGTATTTTGATGGGGCCAATTCTAAGGATGGATCAAGAGAAGGAGTAGTTTTTATATCTCCAAATAAGAATACATTTAGGTATTCATTTACTCTAAGTTTTACATGCACTAATAACATTGCAAAATATGAGGCACATTAAGTAGGATTAAAAGTGGCAGCTAGTCATGGAATTAAGAAATTACATGTTATTGACGACTTGGAGTTAGTTGTGTCTCAAATCAAGAATACATATGCCTCCAAGCATAAAAAGCTAAAATAGTATAAGAATGTTGTTTGGGACCAAATAGAGGCATTTGACACCTTTGGCATTTCTTGGATGGATAGAAGTAACAACAAGATGGCTGACTTATTGGCTAATGTACCAATCAAGCCAGATACATATCATTTGCTAGTGTATCTACAATTGAGATGTAAAATAGGTCTTCTATCCCTGAAAATGTAGAAAATTGCCAAGTATTCAAAGATGATAAATATATCTTGAACTTTCTTGTTAATAAGGATAAGTAGCATGGCCAAGAGTTGGACTATAGTGCTTTGGTAGAAACAGTAGATGGGAAGGAAACAATCTTTGGCCAATAAATCTTGCAGTTAAAAATAAACAAGGTACCTAAAGGATTGGTGGTACTTGAAAATATCTTTAATAACCAAAATAGAGTGTATTAAAATACTAAAGATAAGAAGCCATAGGAGCTTGAAGAGATCAATCTTGGCACTATTGAATCTCCTAAAAAGGTATACATTGGTAGGACAATATCCCCTATGATTAGAAAGTCTTTGATAGATCTGTTGAGAAAATTTAGACATGTTTTTGCATGGTCATATGATGACCTCAAGGCTTATAGGGAGGATTTGTTTCAACATGTAATACACCTCAAAGAGAGTGTCAAACCATTTAGACAAAAATAGAGACTTGTAAATCCCACTCTAGCCCCTAAAATGAAAGAACTCATGAAGATAAGGGATGGGGGGGGTAATCAAACCAATCATACATTCTTCATAGGTGTTAAACCTAGTGCCAGTCAAAAAAAAGAATGGAGATATTAGGTTGTGTGTTGATTTTAGAAATCTGAATATTGCATCATTGAAAGATAATTATGGACTTCCCAACATGGAAGCTATGTTGTAGCAAGTCACTAGTTTAGAGTTTATGTCAATGATGGATGGTTTCTCAGGATATAACCAAGTCCTTATTAATGAGAAAGAACAATTTAAAATGGTTTTTACAACACCTTGGGGAACCTATGTATATGTCAAGATGCCTTTTGGCCTACTAAATGCAGAAGCAACATTTCAAAGAGCCATGGATGTAGCATTTGAGGAATATATTAATAAATTCATGGTTGTATATGAGAATGACCTAACTACATACTCAAAAAAGGATAAGGACCATTTCAAACATTTAGAAAATATTTTTATCAAAGCTTTGGAGTATGGTGTTTCTTTAAACCCAAAGAGATGTACTTTTGGAGTGACAAAAGGGAAATTGATTGGTCATATAGTATCCAAAGAAGGAGTTAATATTGACCCTAAAAGAGTAGTAGAAATTGATAAAGTCCCTAAGCCCAAGAATGTTAAAGGTATCTAGTATTTCATTCAAAAAGTTAATTTCTTAAGGAGATGTGTAACTAACTTTGCTAAGATTAGCATACCAATCTCCAAGATTCTCAAGAAGGGAGAAACTATTAGGTGAGAAGATGAACCTACTGTTTCCTTCCAAGAAATTAAAGATTCTATTAAGAATGCACTAGTCCTTAGGACACCAAATTATGGAAAGCCCATGCATATTTTTTCTTTTGCATCTTTTCATACAATAACAATAGTTCTACTATAGAAAAATGAAGAAGGCTATGAGCAACCAATTGCATTCTTTAGTGAATCCCTTCATCCTGCTGAGCTAAAATATGAAAGCAATGAAAAGAAAGCATATGCACTTGTAAAATTTGTCAAAGCTTTTAGATGCTACCTAGTGGGTGCTTCTATCATTGCATTTATGCCTAGTGCAGTAGTTAAAGATATTTTCTCTTAGTGAAGGTACATGGCAGAAGATGTAGATTGATAAATAGGATCCAAGAGTTTAATATTGATATCCAGATCACCAAGTTAGTAAGAGATCAAGGGTTAGCAAAGATAATGGCTTAGTCAAATCTAGATGCTAATCAAATAAATGTTCATGTGAAGACCTCAAATCTGATACATGTGATATGGATCAATGTGACTCATATAAAAATATAATATATTATTTACAACATATGCAAGCCCCACCTCATTTGACAGATAATGAAAAGAGATCTATAAAATTGCATTCAATTAGATACATTATTGTCAATGAAAGTCTATGGTGGAAGAATTCTGAAGGAATACTTTTGAAATGTATTGATCAAAATAAACCAAAGAAAGTACTAAATGATATGCATTCTAGAGTATGTGGGGGCCATTACATGGCAAAGACAATTTTCCACAAGATTATGAGAGAAGGATTTTGGTGGCCTAGCTTATTCAAAGATGCACAAACCATAGTTGGAAAGTGTGAATCTTGCTAGAGATTTGTTGGAAAGTTTTTTTTAAAATTGGGAATTTACCTCTAAAACTAGTGGAAGTACAGGCACTCTTTCAGCAATGGGGGATGGATTTCATAAGTGAAATATCAACCAGGTCTAGTAACGTTACTCATGGATTTTGGTGGCAACTGACTACTTTAAAAAATGGGTAGAGGCCATTCCTACAAGAAAAAATACCAATAAACTGGTGAATAATTTCTTGTTGAATAACATTATAACAAGGTTTGGGTGTCCTAAGAGAATAGTGATTGATAATTCCATGTGCTTCAAGTATGAATAATTTATCAAGTTTTGTGATAGGTATGGCATTACCATATCAACATCATCACCCTATCATCCACAATGGAATGGAAAATTTGAATCCATAAATAAAATATTGTTGAAATTCATAAAAATAAATTTGGATGATAACAAGAAGACACAGGATTTTAAGTTGCACATAGTAGTCTGGGCTAATAGAGTGACTATCAAGAAAGTAATAGGTGTTTCACCTTTTGACCTGGTATATGGAATCTAGGCTAGAATGCCTCAAAATAACCCGATAGGCCTATATAATTACATCTAGATTTATGATGATGATATCATTAATGATATGCAGGAGAGGGTGGATGAATTAGTAGGGTTGATATGATAAGGAAGCAATCATAAGATTGTGAAGCATGAAATGGTAAGTTATACAGTGATGCAAAGTGGGGCTAGGCACATGAGCATAAAATTTTGAGACATCTGGCAATTGATATCTTTTGAAGCTATGAAGAGCAATAGATCATAAGATCATGAGCTTAAATCATGACCTTTTTGAAGCTATGAAGCAATGCTAAGTGTAAGATTGTGAAGATAAAAGTTAAAGCTTCCAAAGCTATGATAAACAAAGGAAGCATCCATAATATGGTTAGGAGGTAAAGGAAATAGGCTATGAAGTGGGTTAATTGAATTTGATCATAAGATAAGAAACTTTGAAGCCTGATGCTACACCAAACTATGCTCGTATGATTATAAGGGTTTATGTGCAAGGAAACAAAGTTATGATAGAAGGTCAGTTAACCATGATAAAGAGAACATAAAGCAAGAGAAGGAAAGATCTGATGTTATGAAAGGCTATCATCATAATATCATATGGGATAAGATTCACGTTGGCAATGCTACAAAAAGCTATATAAATTGTTCATCATAAGTTCACAGCTTTAAAAAATGACTTTATTTCCAATGTTTAGATCTTATTATGAGTTGTGGATCATAAGATCATGAGGAACTTAAGAGGTATCTTCCAAAGACACAAAAAATGGTGGATCATAAGATCATAAAGGCCATTTTCTAGGCTTACAAGAATGCAATAAGGGTTTGAATTCCAAGTGATCGTAAGATCATAATCCTTATATAAGACATGAAAGCACTTTTTTTCCCTTTATCTGAGCTAGAATGATGAGATGCATTCTTCACCAATGAAGTTTGAGTAAAGTACAAGAAATTTTGAGTTAGAGAGTTATACCAACACTCCATTGAGGTGACAAGAGAATTTGAGTTTAAGGCTTGTGCATGTAGAAATAAATGCAAAAAGATGGTTGACTAAGTACGTACCACATGAAAACATTCTCATATAGGAATAGATTACCATTTACAAAAAGAAAGGGTTTCTAAAAATTGTTGAGTTTTTAGTACGAATGATTCATCATTTTCGGCACTAATTGTAGAGTTTTCCAGTTTTAATTCTATAGTCAGGATGTCTAATAAGGAGGTTGAGGAGATTCAAGCTATAGATATGGAAGTTATAGAGACTTCTACTTCAAAACTAGGAAAGAGGTAGAGGAAATAAAACTAGTTTTTACATGAATGGATCAATTTGTTCCCCAAATCTTCAAATGTCATCTCTACAAATGATCATGACTTCTAAGAACCTTATGCTTCTTGCAGGGATGTTATTTGGGTTAGAAACAATAGTCCACCAAGATAACTCGAGGGGGTGAATTAGTTATGCAATTAAAACATTTATCAGCCTTAATTAATGTTAACCATCCAATCAAAGTAAATAGCAACCATAAAAAGATACACATACACCATTACACCAAATTTGGTAACTAGGGAAACCCTTGATTAGAGGGAAAACCCTAGTGGGAATGATGTCCACAAAAATATATTGATATATATTCCTTGTTAGAGGATGGACCCTATTAGGAGTCTATAAACACATTTAGTACATAAGAATCCATGTTAGGAGACTTTGAATCCCTGATATGAAATTCCAACCCCGTTAGGAGTTGTGTCAACCCTATTTGGAGTTGTAGAAGGCAGAAGGACCCACTATCCAAATAGTGTCTAGGGAAAGACAAGTGAACTTCACTGTCCAATTCATCTCTCAACTATTCCTTGTGGAATAATTGTTTGTACTGAGCTTTAACCTCTTTCCTTTGTCCTGTCAACTAGTCCTATCACTGTTAGACCTTGTAGGCCAAGTCACAAACCTCAGATCCAAATATCAAACCTTGTATCTCACAATAAAACCTCAGCAATGAAGTTCTCTTCAACTTCACTATGGTTTTCTTATCCTTGCATATCAACTTGTTTCTCTTTTCTTCCACTCTTTGTGCTTCTTTAAATTATTAATACATCCATACATAACAAAGGAAAATGTCCTTCCTTTATACCAAATCCATAAATCAATTCCCTGAGTTGTCTATTACACATTCTCAATTAATTATTATAGGACCTCATTAAGACCACGTTACACTTAGTGATAATATTAATTTATCACCTTGTAACTTGAGTAACTTTCTATATGTGTAATATCATGATGATTTAGCTTAGCCATGTCACCATCAAAATTTCTTCTACACATGTTTAAACTTGCTTCTCAGAATAACAACTCTGCTAAGAGATATAACAAGTTTACCAGAACATACTTCTATAAACTCTATCTCAGAACAATCTTCACCAAAACTTGCATAACTTCTTCCAAACTAAATATTTTATTCTTCTGAGGTTAGTTGCATATAATAGAAACTTAATAGTATCTCCCTTTAACCTCACTTAGTGAAAATCCTCAACAATCTATCTATACCAACTTGATCTTTACCATTTTTCTTCTGTCAAATACCACAAAAAATTTCTATATTGACATCAATGACAAACACAGTCATGAATATAACATATCATCATGATAATAATCTAATCATTTTTCTCCAATACTCCCCCACAGAAGTATAATCAGCATTCATTCTTCCAACAATCTCCCCCTTTGGCATTGATGGCAACATAGATGAAAAACATTTAGTTCCAATAATGTCACTATTAAAGATTGTTAAACTTTCTTTTCAAATCCTCTTCATCAATCATTCTCCCCCATTGATATACCTTAATGTTCTTTATATCAAACTAATCTAAAACTATTTTTCATGTTGTAATCTCTCCCCTATTGGCATCAATGTCAAAGGTTTCAGCAACCATCTATCTCTGCAAAAACTACCTCTGACTTGCTCAAGTGTCCAAAGAAACTATTCAAAACAACATTCATCAAGAGTCCTAGATTACTCTATCCATCACAGATATTCCCCTATATAGGAAGCATCAAAATTTAGTCTAGACAAACAATAGTGCTCTTTATCACTAGACTGATGCACTGTTGCATCATCTACTCTAATGTAGGTAGGGGCATAACCCCTAGTGTACCTCGCAAATACTGAAAAGTCTCTTTGGGAAGAGGCTTGGTGCAAATATCTACAATCTTCTCTTTGGTGCTTACATACTCAAATCCAATTTCCTTTTCTACAACTTTCTCTCTCAACATGTGATATTTTATAGAAATGTTCTTGATCTTAGAATGAAACACTGGATTCTTAGACATATTCACTGTGCTTGTGTTATCATAATGTATGACAACACGTTCACTGAATTCTATCCTTATATCCTTCAGCATCTGCTTCATCCAAACAACTTGATTATAATTGTTTGCTGCTACAACATATTCTACCTTTGTTGTACTTTACGAGGTATAGTCCTACTTCTTTCTTAACCAAGAAACCAATCTTCCTCCAAGAAAGAAATTTCTACCACTAGTGCTCTTTTTGTCATCCATATTGCTTGCCTAATTAGCATTAATATAAGCATATAAAGTTAAATCATTAGATCTATCATACCACAATTTGAAGTCTTATGTTCCCTTCAGATATCTAAATATCCTTTTAACTGCTACTTAATGTGCTTCTCTAGGATCAACTTGAAATCTTGTAACAATTCCAACTGCATTCACTATATTCGGCCTTATGTGAGTTAGATATTGCAATCCTCCAATCATAGATCTATACTTCTTCTACTCAATAGTGGGTGTCTCATCCTTTGTAGATAACTTGTATCTAGTTATCATAAGTGTTCCAACTAGTTTACATGTTTCCAATCCAAACCTTTTCAATAGACCTTTCAAATACTTAGTCTAAGAAATAAAGATTCCTTCTTTATCTCACATAATTTGTAATCCTAGGAACTATTTCATCTCTCCAATCATACTCATTTCAAATTCTCAAAACTTGTCACTTTCATCATCATTTCCTCCAAATATGATATCATCAACAAATATTACCAAAATCATCAATCCATCATCTATTTCTTTCCAATATAGACTATTGTCTATCATACCTTTTCTAAATCCAAGTTTTGTCAAATGCTTGTCCAACCTTGCATACAAGGTTTTGGGTGCTTGCTTTAAGCCATACAATGCTTTCTTCAATATGCATACTGTGTTCTTGTCATTTGTTAGAGAAAAACCTTTAGGCTATTCCATGGATACCTCTTCTTCATGTTCTCCATTCAGAAATGTTGACTTGACATCCATCTGATACACTTTAAATTTCTTATGTGCTGCATAGGCTAAGAATAACCTTACTCCTTCTATTATTGCCACAGGAGCATAGGTTTCATAATAGTCTATTTCTTCTTACTATGAGTAACCTTTACATTCCAATCTTGCTTTGTTCCTTAAAACTTCACCTTGTTCATTCATCTTGTTCTTGAATACCCATTTTGTTCCTATCACATTATTTTCTATTGGTCTAGAGACCGATTCCCATGTCTCATTCTTCACTATCTGATCTAATTATTCTTTCATAGCTTGCTTCCAATAGTCATCTTTACATGCCTCATCTACATTTTTTCATTCTACTTGAGATATCAAACATAGTTTTTCATTAATTTTGTTTCTTATCATCACACCTTTATCTCTATTGTCGATGATTTTCTCTCATGGATGCTTCTTTGTCATATTCTTACTAGAAGTAGGAGTTGTTATCTCAACTCTTAGCTCTGTTCTAGGTTCCAAACTTTGTTCTACCTTAGCTCTCCTTCATTCTGCAAATCATGTTAGTATCAAACAATAATTTATCATTCCTTGGTTTAGTAACATTCTCATTATCAGAATTGTAGTCAACTATTCTTTCTTGTATCCTAAATTTCTCATCAACTCGTACATTTGCACTTTCAACAATAACATTAGTTCTTAGATTTTTAACATCTATAAGATCTTATTTTAAGTGAATAACCAAGAAACATACCTTTGTCACTTCTAGCATCAAATTTACCAACATCATCATCTCTTTTGATATAACAGTTGCTGCCAAAAATTTTGAAATACTTAATTGTAAGTGAGTGACCAAACCATAGTTCATAAGGGCTCTTCTTTATGTTTTTCTTGACTTGCACTATGTTCAAAGTGTAGACTAATGTATTCACAACTTCTCTACAAAATATCTTGGATACATCATTCTTAGCTAACATAGCTCTTGATGCTTCTTTTACTGACCTTTTTCTTCTTTCTATAATGCCATTTTGTTCAAGGGTTCTAGGAGCTGAAAACTATCATTTGATTCCATTAGCTTCACAAAAGATATTAAACTCATTTGAAGTAAACTCTCCTCCTCTATCTAATCTTAAACATTTAATCTTCATACTTGATTCATTCTCAATTCTATTCTTGAATATCTTGATCTTATCAAAGGCCTCAAATTTTTCTTTAAGAAATGCAACCCACATCATTCAAGAAAAGTTATCAATAATAATCATGCAGTAACTTTCACCATAGAATCCTTTATTCTTCATAGGACCACTAAGATCTATGTGTACAATCTCCAATTTTTTTGTAGTAGTAAACTTCTTTCTAGGAAAAGAAGTTTTGTTATGCTTTGCCAATACACACTCCTTGCAAGTTGTGTTAGTAGGCTTTACAATCTTAGGAAAATCTCTAACTGCAAACATACTTCTAGTTTTCTCAATTCTATCAAAGTTTATATTAAAAAAATCTCTTATGCCATAACCAACTTTCATCTACCTTTGCAACCAAACATGTCATTTTAGTGGGATTCGGCTAAAATACATTAACTCTAGATCTAGTTCATGTTCCAATTACCTTTCCATCTTTGTCTCTGATAATACATGTCTTCTCTATGAACTGTAACTAACAACCTTTTATCCAATAATTGTCCAGCACTAAAAAGATTGTGTTTCAAACCATCAACAAAATATAAATCCTCGGTGTTAGTCTTACAATCAAGAGTTATAGATCCAATATCTTTCACATGGCAAGATGCATTGTTTCCAACTCTAACAATGCCTCCATCATAACTTTTGAAGTCAATAAACTTGTTCATATCACCAGTCATATGATGTGAACAACCACTTTCAATTATCTAATTAGATTTCTTTTCAACCTATGATACCAAAGCCATTTTCTCTGGACTTTCTTCTTAATAGCTACAAATCCTATTTCATCATAATTATCTTCTTCATTGGCATACAAACAATCTCTATCTCTTCTGGGTTTGAAATTTCCTTTGTACTTGTTTCTCTCTTTTAGGACACTTAGATGCATAATGACCAAACTCATTGCAAGTCTAACATTTAAAGATTTTCTTACCATCTTTTTCTCTTCTTACCAGAAGGGCTACTCCTTCTATCTTTCTGAATATGTTTTCCATGGATCTCCCAAAGTTGTTAAATTTTATCTTCAAGGACTTGATTCTCTGGTACCAATTGTTAGAAACAATAGTCCACCAAGATAACTAAGTGAGTGGGGGGGCATGTGAATTAGTTATCCAATTAAAACATTTATCAACCTTAATTAATCCTAACCATCTAATCATAGTAAATAGAAACCATACCAAGATACACATACACAATTACACTAGATTTGTTAACTAGGGAAACCCTTGATCATAGGAACCCTGTTAGGAGTCTATAATCACATTCATTACATAAGAGTCCTATTGAGCTATCATTTTACATGATGCTAAATGGCAAGAATTCTTGTGAACTCCTTTCTTGAAAAGCTGATTTTGTAAAATTGACTTCAAGGTTCTGAGTGATCTTACGATCTACTGGAACCCACCCAGTTGAAGATAAATGTGGATGTTCATGAGGAGGCATTTTTTGGTTCATTTTGATTTCAGATGGAATGTAGAATCTGTACATTGTTTCAAAATAACACTAAAAAGAAAACTATGTTTTTGTATTTTATGTTTTTTATGAATGCAATCTAACAATGTAGCTAATATGAGTTCTTATTCTAACAAGGGGTTAGCAAAGAAAATAATAAAATTGCAAAGAAAATAAAATGAAATTGAAAACAAATAATGTGGAATTGAAATCCTAATGGACATAAGCTGCAGAAAACAACACACTGCAAGTTAAACTTTTGAAGAGATTGGTAGGTAACCAATGAAAATAGGAGCAATGCATCCTAGATTACACAAATGCAATCGTCGATGGGAAATTTCAATAATCGAATGATGTTTCACTCTTCATCAAATTGCAAGGCCACAAAAAGTGCACTCATGTGAGACAAAGAGTTATGCAGGCACAATTTGGTGATTTCTTCTCAAGCTCGATATGTCAGCAGAATTTGTAAATCTATAGCAAACACCATAATTAAATGATTGCACAACCAGAAACAATGCAATAAACCTTTGGCTCAATCACAATCTCATGAACAAAATTCACAAAACAATGACACATTTAGGCAAGAATGACTACACTCCAAACGCTAGCACCAAAAGCATAATTTTATTGCATAATAAGGGTAGCCTTGATTACATATTACAATGGGGTATTTATAAGAAATCATCTCATCAATTTGTGTTGAGAGTGAGAGATATTCTTCATGCAATAAAATTCTTTTAAATAATAAAACAAACTAAATATATATAATCTAACAATCTAATTGGTGCTTAGTAGGACTCCATCCGTATTTTATTTATTAATTGGATGCATGAGCCTTTACATGTCAAAAACAAAGAAATTATGAGAGAAGAAAGAGGAGGAAGCTTTGAGTCAAAGTAGAAGTGTCAAGAAGTGCCAAAAATAGAAGTTGGTCCCTTACTAGGCATGTGTCGAAGTTAAACTATCATCAAAATGCATTTGTGATGCATGGAAAGCACTATTTTTGGAACAAGCAGTTAACTATCGACACACCTCTGAATTGCAAAGTTGTGGACCTACGTACCTAGGGACCTGTGAACCTACGAAGTTGTAGACCTACGAACCTCGACAAGGTCAAAATCTAAATATTTTACCGAGTGTCAAAATTAAAATTTTGGCATCTAGGTTTTGTTCTTCTTCATCCCAAAGTTATGTTTAGATGTTTGCCCTTGAATTTCTCTATCATCTCAGTAATTTTTGCCGCATTAGGAAGATTGAAAGCCTCATATTTATCCTTGACCTTCTATTTGTAATTGTTACCTCAATTCGAGTGTCAGCAAAATCCCTGAGTTTGGTATCCAATTCTAACAGTGCTTCTTCAGTCCTGAAGGCTTGTTGGATGTCCTTATCATTAGCAACTTCCACAAAAATCTTCTTGAATTCTCCACTACTATCTCTATAGGTAACAACTTTTATCGCTCCTCATCTTCAAAAATATCCAAGCATGCATCACTGTAGTGCCTCTCTACTTCCAAAATTCACTCTCAGGCTTGGTCCTTAAGCTGATGAATCTCCTCATGTAATGTTCCCATTACTTTATTGCTATCTGCTATCTTTTCTATCTAGTCATCAATCATATATAATTCTTCTCTAGTATATACATCAATAAAAACCCAATATCTTTATCCCTTTGTATTTTGCAAAGTTTGTAAATCCTTACTCTAGGCCTATACTTCATCCATAGTATTGAATTCCTGCTTCAAAATTGCTACAATTTTATTCACATTCTCCTACGTAGCATGCAATAACTTCAAATTCCCTGTGATGATCAAGATATCTTTCTCCTCAAAACTTTCCCACCACTACTGATAGGCTTTCAAAAATGGATCAATGTGTGCCACTCCCCCTTCTCTGAGAATAGTATTCAAAGTCTACTTGGAGTGCTCAGGATCAAGAGGACCAACTACTTAGGCTAAATATCCTTTTAGGATCTCAACCTGCCTTTGAAGTGTTTGGAGTTCAGCCTCATCTTGCTCCATGTTCTTGAGCACCTCTTTGACCCCCATGGTCATCATCAATTGGGTTGAATCTCATGTAGGCTTCCCCAACATAACATCCTTCAATTCATAATCCTTGAGACCAAGGCCTTCCATATATGTTTCTTCTAGAGGGATAGCCACTTGTGCAAACAATTCTAGGCTTTGTGTACTAGTGAAAAATGCCAATGGCATTGCCTCATGTGATGGAGACTCAAGTTTATTCAAAATCTCTACAATGTCAAAAGTTTCTTCCTCTGAAGCATGGAATTGAAGCTTAGTACTCCTCATTATTTCCTTTTGAATCCATCTAGGGATGCATCTTGTTGAGGACCTAGCTCTTGATGACGAAGGGGTATGTTCTACAACTTTCTTTCCTTTGTCACTCTTGCTCAGAGTTGTCTCCTATTAGAAGGGCTCTTCTTCTATAACCTCAATATTAGTAGACCCTATAGCTTTAACCTTAGTTTCTTGGGAAGATGATTGAGAATATTGCACCATTTGTCCCTCCTTCAACACTTCACCAGTCGCCATTTATTCTGGTCCCTCCTCTTGTGATGGTTCCTTTTGATTCTACTCTTCTTCTGAACTCAGAGGTGGAGGAGTAACTAAACCCTTATCTACCATCATAATTTGTGGTGGAGATGGGGGAGTAAGATCAGGATCTTTTGTGTTTGGTGGCATCTGCGTCCAGTCTTCCTATTGAGGTTCACTCGTAGGGTGTCCCTAATCTTATCCCCGATCAATTCTATACCTACGGGCATAAAATCAAAATTTGACATTGAAAAAACATCATCGCCCTCTTCACTCTACTCATCCACCCACTACTATACTTTATCTTCTAAGGAAAAGAGTTCTAAGGGTTCTGCTTGGGTGGATAGTGAGATACCTGTGGCACTCTTTCTCCTTTGTAGCTTTGTGGCTCTTGCTAGCCAAGTTCTTCCCTATAGGGGCACTTATTCCTCTTCCTCTTCTAATTCTTCTTCCTCCTCCTCTTTGTCTCCTTTCATAATGGTTTTAGGAATATATGGCGAAGGCACCAATCTTCTATTGATCCTTTGCCTCTTCTTCATTTGGATTTTAATCCTCTTCTTTTGTTTCTTGAAGGTAGAAGGAGAAACTGGCTCTTCTTGCATAGGAGGAATGGAGGCCTATGGAACCTCTCCCTCTTCTAGTTGACTAGGTACAATGGGAGGCAATTTAGGTTCATCCTAGACTTGAGTAGCTCCAGTATCCTCAGACCCTTGTGCACTATGTTCTTGCCACTAGGGAGTCACCTATTCTTTAGCCTGTTCTGCTTGAATCCTCTAAGGGGAGGTCCTCTTCCTTTTGTTCTTTCCCTTCCTCTCTGGAAGGTGATAATATCCAACTGAACAATCAAGCTAGTACACTATCTCTAGCTTGATAGGAGACAGGGCCGCAAAGGTAGGAATTGTTACTTTCTTCCCTCTAACTCTTTATAGGTGGGCATGTGTGTGAAAGATCATTGTATCAGGTATTGGATCAAGCGGAAAAATTTTCTTGATCCAATCCTTCATCATTCTGACAACATGCCTCACTCAATGATTAATATCATCAACCTCTTCTCTATCAACCTTAGCATTCATAATGGGTCTTTCACAAATTTTTTCTGCATTGAACAGGGAGTCCAGTAACTCCTTCAAATCCTACTACCTTATCTCCTCTAGGATTTTCAACTAGAGTGCCTTCTCTACTAGATACAAAGTCATCCTACAATATTCCCTTGTACAGACATCATAGTCATTCATGTCATTCATCTAGTGATCCTCAACAACATCCTCATGATGAAACTCCTTTCCTGCCAGACTCTCCACTCTCGCAATATTGTCAAAATATGGCCAAGGAGAGTTGTGCTCTTTGAGAGGATAATTCTCTCATCCCCACTTGAAGGATGGAATATCTTCTTTTTTTTTTCACCTAGTGTAGTCCAATGACCAAGGGCCATGCCTAACAAGGTCTTTTTTGTCTCTTTATCTTCTCATAGGCTGACTCAATTTGTTGAGCAATCTCTAATAGCACCAGTTTGTCACTTGGATATCTTAGGAGCTTCTTAGGATTGATGGAGGCACCAACTACCCAAAGATATGTGAAAATTTTGAACTAGATGAAGTAGGCTCTCAGAACTGAAATCTATGCTTTGGCTTCATCAGATAACCTCTTCCCATAGTCTCCCTCAATGAATCGAATGATTGCAAAAATTAATGCATCATTCATGATTCTATATTCTTTGCTCTGTGTTGAGAGCTTCTTCTTCACCAGCTAAGGGTAAACTATGTATGGCCAGGCATTAGGATCCTACATGTTGCCTCTCTTATACAAACTAGGATAGTTTTTCACCCTCACTGAAAGCAGGTATACCATGTAACAAGTCATATAGAACTTATTCTTGTCTTTTACTATCCTCAATTGCTCACACAAGTTTTCACTTAGTGTGGTCGCCCAGTCCAGTGGTATCTTTGCCACTCTAATGGTCTCAATGAAGTTGACCATGAAGGTGCTGAGGTGGCCTACTGTAGGTAAACCCATGACTCTACTCAAGAGAAAGATAGAGTATCCAATGTCTTCCTTCATGTATCCCCAAGTCATATCCACTGTGCCTATTATTCTTCCCCGGGGAGGCTTCTCAATGAGGTAAGAGGATTGTATGATGTCAATCGCACTCATACTCCCTGTACCATCTTTCAGTTGTTTCATATGAGAGCCTAATGAATTGATCTGCTCTTGGGAGATGGAGGACCCTCAGTGACACTCTTGACAACCCTTTCTTCAAGAACAAAATTTTGTGTTAGGGCCATGATTAATTCTACTAATTGTACTAATATGGGGTGTGATGCTACATTTACCAACCTAGAATCGATCAACGAGGATACTAGTGCAAATCTCTTGGTGGGCTTATTACAAATTCTTAGGAATTCTCCCAAACCTGTGTATCCTAGGTCAGTATCTCTAATTTTTGCATATCGTCATGGAATCTCAACTTTGAGGGTATGCCTTGGAACTTGAATATGACAGGTTTGGGTGCTACTTTGGATATGGACACCATTTGATCACCTACACGTCATAAGAAAAAACACTTGTTAGGTCAACAATAAAACTTAGAAATAAAATGTAAAAGCTTTGAATTTTAAATAAACGAAAATGAAACACCCAATTTGGACATCTTTATTTATTTATTTATTTATTTCTATCTTTTTTTTTTTTTTTTAAATACTTTTTTTTATCTTCTAATTAATTTTAAAAAATTTAAAAAATTACCAAGGGCATGTGGTGTGGCACCTGTGGATTTCACGGTGCGTAGCGTTGGTGGCCCTTTTGGCACATGGCATGGTGCTAAGTCAAGGGCACTCGCAGTGCTGAGTTTAAGCTTGGCTAGCACAACACTAAGTCAAGGGCATTTGTGTGATGTTATTCCATGTGCAGCATTGTGTTAAATTTGGGCATGCACAGCACTGCAAACAAGGGTGCCCACAGCACTAAATCAAAGGGCGCCCATAGCACTACTAACTTATGTGTGGTGTCGAGTTTAAATTGGGCATGTGTAGTGCTACAAACAAGGGTACCTGCGGCACCATACTAACCTAAGTGCGCAACACAATTTAGACATACCTTGCGCATGCTTGTGCGAAGGAAACCTTGAAATCCTCAAATGTAATATGGCAAAAAGAAAAAAGGTAAAGTGTTGGTGGGGGAAAAGGGGGTTTTATAGCTTCCCCATCAGATGGGGTGTGTGAAGTGCCCCTGCGTGGGCTCGTGGGTGCAGAGCACACACCTCTCTCGCACACACATGTATATGACATGGATTTTATATTTTTATTTTTTATTTATATATATATTTTATAATAAAAAAAAATTGATTTTTTGTGTTTTTCTAAAAAAAGAAATTTTGGGTTTTAAATTTTTTGACGCTAATATTTTCTCGGATCCTGAATTGTGAGTTTAAGAGCCCGAAAAAAGTAGGGGGTCCCATTCCTAGTGAGGAATGGGGTGTTTGTTGTGGGACCACAACAAGTCCCTATTAGGAGACTTTGAATCCCTATTTGGAGTTGTGCCAACCCTGTTAGGAGTTGTAGAAGGTAGAAGGACCCACTGTCCAAATAGCTTCTGGGGAAAGACCACTGAACTCCATTGTCAAACTGATCTCTCAACTATTCTTTGTAGAATACTTGTTCATACTATGCTCTAACCTCTTTCCTTTATCCTATCAACCAAACCAATCACTATTAAACCTTGTAGACTAGGTCATGAACCTTGGATCCAAATATCAAACCTCGAATCTCACAATAAAACCTTGGCAATGAAGTTCTCTTCAACTTCTCTATGTTCTTCTTATCCTCACATATCAACTTGTCTCTCTTCTGTTCCACTCTTCATGCTTCTTTCAATCATTCATACATCCATACATAATAAAGGAAAATGTCCTTCCTTTATACTGAATCCATAAAAAAATTCCATGAGTCGGCTATTATACCTTCTCAATTAGTTATTATAGGACCTCATTAAGAACATGTTACACTTAGTGATAACATTAATCTATCACCTTGTAACTTGAATAACTTTTCATACATGTAATGTCATGATGAGCAAGCTTATCCACATCATCACTAACATTTCTTCTACATGCCTTTAACCTTCCTTCTCAGAATAAGAACTCTACTAAGAGATATAACAAGTTTACCAGAACATGCTTCTATAAACTCTATCTTAGAATAGTCTTCACCAAAACTTGCATAACTTCTTCTAGACTTAATATCATATTCTTTTGAGGTTAGCTGCATATACTAGACACTTAGTAGTATCTCCCCTTAACCTTTCTTATTGAAAATTTGCAATGATCTATCGGTACCAACTTGATCTTTGTCGCTATTCTTTTGTCAGATACCATAGAAAATTGCTATGTTGACATCAATGACAAGCACAGTCATGAATGTAACATATTATCATGATAATGATCTAATAATGTTTCTAGAATACTCCCCCATAGAAGTATCATTAGCATTCATGCTTCCATTAATTTTCCCTAGTGCTAATGGTTATGAGTTGTTCAGGTATTTCTATCACAAAAAGACAGATAAAATTCCTATTTGCAACCCATGGAAGAAGAATCTAGCAAAGCTCATCTTTCCAAAAGTACTCATAGATTTTTATTTGGTAAAGGCTTTGATTAAATCATATAATCTGGCTACGAAATCATTCCATGGACATAATGACATCATTCTATGTACATTAGGCCATGCTTATTTCATTGAAGCCTTTGGATAGGAGAGTGCAATGAGTGAGCCAGTAGATTTAATTGACATTCAAGAAGAGTTTGAAAGGAATGCCAAAACTTATACAAGGAAATCTATGTTGGATAAAATTCTAATGGACCTCAAGAAGGTGGGAGATTACCCTAAGATAATAGAGAAAAATATGCCCTTGGACAAACTCAAAAACTATTTTGTAAAGACAGTATGGTGTGCACAAAGTGGTAGGCAAAGATGAATCTGATCTAGTCTATGCAGCAGAGTATATTATGGAAACAAATGTATAGGACTCATACCATGGTGGAGAGTATGACTATGTGGAGTATATGCTAGAAAAGATGAAAGATAACATTGGGTTGGCGTAGAGTGGAGAAATGGGAAATTTCAAATTCTGTCATTGCTCATTGCCGATGCATTTGATTTTATCCAAGAATGTGGGGTATGTTAGCCCAAGTTTTATTGATCAAACATCTAATGCAAATGGAGACCTTCCAGTTCAACTATGGACATGGGTATGGGATAGTTCTTATCACTACTCTGACTCTGCTTCCTTTTTAAATAATTTTAGTGCTATTATCATGAAGATGTTAGACCCTAGTTACTTTAGGGCTCTTGAGATATTGAAAAGTCTTTTAAGACTGACACTCCTCCCAGAAAATAAGACATTATATTAAAACTGAGGAGACATCTTCTTGTTCCCAACTTTTTTTCCTCGTGAGGGTATATGGTTTCCCTCAACCTCCCCATTTATTGCCCAAATATATCCCTCCTAGACTAGCCATCATTTGAATTCATGTGGAATTTGATGATGGTAAACAAAGAATACTTAGGACCTAAAGTGCATAGAGGCACATTTTTGTTTAGGTGCTTTAGAATAGGAGACTTTTCAATTGGAAAAAAATCCTTAGATCAAATTCATTCTTTCCTCTGTCATTTTAATTTTCCAACTACCCACAATAGAATGTATGACCCAGAAAATTGGATGAGGAACACCCTAAAAGAAATTAGGAATTATGTGTTGCCAAGGAAAAAAGAATTACCACATGAGGGCCTAATTCCTAACTTTGTAGATGAAGGGGAAACTATTGATAAATTAGAAAAGTTTGATGATGTTTCGAGGCTAGATGAGGAATTGAAGATAGTAGACTCAAATTTCAAGGATTTTTTATATGGATGTTCCTTACCCACAAAGGATAAGGAAGATGGTGAATAATCATATCGAGATCATGACACAAATGCCAAAAGGGCCAATTGGAGAAGAGGAAAGGGTAAATCCTGATAGCCCAGAGCTAGATGTAACTCTGGAAATTTAAAAGGATGAGCCTGTTGAAGCATCATGCATTACCAAGGGTAACAAAAGGAAGATGATAGTCTATGTACCTAAAAAGTTAAAACAAATGATATTATAGATCCTACCTATATGAGGCCAATATTTTGTTGTTCTAAACTACGTACAGGATAGGATCAATGCAGAAAAGAGTTTTGTGATTGATTTCGAATTAGTAGTAGCAATGTAGGATGATAGGATCATCCAAGTCAGCAATTTATAGAGGATGATGAATTCCTCAAATCTACTGAGTTCAAGAGTTTCCTCTACAAAATAAAATAGAGTGAACTTGTTTTAAAATTGAAGCCAAGAGAATTAGATGAGGACAAACAAGAATTGGTTGACAAGCTTCATGCATATGATTTTGGGAGTGAGGTGATAACTCTTGAGGAGGCTAGAGACCTATTATAGAGAAGTGGTATGCTTCTAGTGCTTGGCTAGGATTTGGAGCAAGATTTCATACTTGACGTAATCAGGAGACAAGAAAGTGCAATATCTTATGAGTTGTATGATGTTGGTGGTCTTCAAAGGGGATCAGGATTCAATATTGATTCCATGTCTCTAGAATTGTGGAGCATGGCTCCTCCAAAAAATAAGCCAAATTTTTTGGATGTGCAGAGCACTTCCTAAGGAAATACGATATTTGGACTCTATAGGGTACATTAGGTATAGAAATCTCCAAGGAAATGAAACACTTATAATTCATCAATGAGGTTGAAGTGGAGAAGATAGAGAAAAAACTATTTAGGACTTTCCATGACTATATAGATGTCAAGAAACTTTATGAGGAAGAGCTCAGAAAGTGCCATGTATATAAATAGAGGATAGAGGAATTGGAGGTCAAAGCTCAAGGGCTAGAAGCTAAAGTTGCATCTTAGAAAGAGAAACTAGCTAGTGCAGAGTAGAACAAGGAACAAATCATCCAGGAATAACCACCGAGTCTCACAATGGAAACAACTAAATAGAAAGAGAGGCTAGAAATAGAAGAAATAGAGCCCAGAAGGATGAGCATTGATGCTCCATCTCCATAGCAGGGTGATGAGGTAAGGACAAGTTTCCTTAAAAGCATGATAGGCCATAGAGTGGAAACTCTAAAAAATATATCTCAACAGGCCCATGCTCTTTTTCTTTCTTTGCAAGATGTTGAGCATGTTTGCAATGAAGCACTTGCATGGCTATCATCCACTTTTAATCTATGGGGGCCATACACTAAATTTTTAGAGAGGCTAATTATGTTGATGGTGAAGAAGCCAAATTTGCCTGATAAAATCATCACAGTAAAGGAGGGCCTAGATATAGTGAAAGAATTAATAGTAAATTATACAAGAAAAGATGAAAGTCTTATGATAAGGGATTGAGCCCTACATTCCACCAATTTTGGATATTGACAGTAAATTGAAAGACTGGCAGGAGTGGTTAGATTCTTTTGATTCAGTACTAACTAGAGCAGGTACATCATCAATATTTGAAGATGATAGTGATATCCCTTTCAATAACCTAATTGATTCATTATTTAATGTTGAAATAGACTTGAATAAGTTTTCATTAGAATCAAGGGCCATAATAGATGCCAGGTGGACTAAAGCAACAAAAGAATTAGATGAAGTCAAGGTAATCGAATAGCCCATAAAAAGGGAGATATATATCTGGGAGGCAATGCGAGAGATTAAGGATTTGCCGGTAGGAAGTAGTTGAAGATTTATTAGCTGAATGCAATAAAAGACAAAAGGAATCAAAGTGAAGACTCCTATGGTAAATTATCACCCATTGATCTTGCAACTACCTTCCTATTTTGGGTTCAAACGCAAAGAATGTTTTATTTGTAACTTTCCAGACATATCTTGCATTTTTCTATTAGGTTTTTGACATGTGTCCTCCCATCTAAAGCTTGTTACAATCCTTCTATATAAGGATTTCTAGGATGTGGAGTGATTGTCTAAAGTTTGTAGAATTTTTAGGGTTTACGTTATTCATAGTCGGTCCAGTTTTTTTCAATTATATTGTTGTAGTAAATTTTACAAATCTGAGAATAGAATGAACATTGAATATTAAGTTTGTCAAATTTTGATTTATACTTCGAGTTTATATGAGTAATGTATTATTTTCAAAGAAAATTAATACAAAGAAGAAATTTTGCATATCGATATCTCTAAGTTTTATCTCCATTTTTATATATTTGTAATTTTGGGATTAAAATGAACAAAGTTCTTCTATTTTAATGTAGCTTAGATGAGTTCTATATCTTTTATTGATTACTTTTAATTCAAAGAGTTAAATAAGTGCTTTCAAGAATTGATAAGATTTCTAGATATATAGGAGGGATATCATAAGAATGGAATTCAGGGTTAAATGTTGACAAATTTAATTGCAAAATAATGAAATAGGCCAAGGGTTGCTAGTTTGACTTTGTATAACAATGGATATGGCATTGATCAATTAATTTAGTTGTAAGTTGGTATGTTCATATGATTTCACAATACACATATTAATAAAAACAATTTTCCATTTCTATAATGAAGAACTAAATTGTTGGTCATTACTTATTTTTGATAGCTTTCCTTTGAGTTATAGTTAGCTACTGTGATCAAGGAGTTTATTACAAGTCCTAGAAGATAATAGACCATTTTCTACTATAGGGGGTAGATCTAAAAGAAGAAGTATAAGTAAGTATTTGAAGAAAATCATAGAAGAAAATAAGTCATATCCAAATCCTTGACGTGCACCCGCCTTGGCCCTACATAGCCTAGAGTGTAGAGTCTTTTGAACTCTGCTAAAGTTGGTCTAGAGCTAAGATTAATCTTGCTAAATATGGGATCTAGCTAATCCTTAGGCTTGTTTTCTCCTACATTTTAGTATTGGATTTAGAGCATCCTAGTAGTTCCAAAAAACACCAATGAAGTGTCCAAGGGGTTTAGCTTAGTTAGTTGAAGAAATGAATTCTCATTGTGGACACCCTGGTTCAAATCCCGAAAGGGACATTTTGGTGCAATTCTAAGTTGTGATTCTTGGTATTCTATTGGTTGCATTCATCTCATTTGTAAGAAGTGGATTCTAAGTTGTGACTCTTGGTCTTCCAATTGTTGTTTCTAGTGTGATTACTCAAAAAGAGCTTGAATAAGTTGTAATGGTTTCTCTTAAGGACCACCCAATATGTAAACAATCATAATATAAAAAAACACCAACAAAGTGGATCTAGGATATAGAGTAGGAAAAACCTTGGTCAACTTTGGGGATAAAGAATAAGAGCTCATATGAAAAAGGGAGTTTTTCAATGGGACAATGCAAGTGGGGATCATAGTCATCAAAGATTTGAAGATACTAGGTGTTTACAGCCTCCCTATCTTTCATTTTTGTTATCAAATGATTGGGTACTAGATAAAGATAATAAATCCATAGTGTACTGCATTGTGACTCAAGAATGTAGAACTCCAAAACTAGCTAGAGGGTTATTCAAAAATTGTAAAATTAATTATAGGGTTTGACCCATGGGAGGAAAGGGGATATGCCCCTATAGATTCTTTTCTCTCCTGGTTTGATGATTATTTGGAAGAAGTGATCTTAGGGTCTAGCAATATTAGCATTGATACAATGAAGGCCTTAATACAGATAGTGTTCAGTTCCCATGACACTTAGGAAGGAGTGGGACATCTGGAGAGTATTATACAATGGTATTTTTAGTGGAAATTTTTTTCCAATTTGCAAATTGTGAATATTTGTCACTTTGATAATTTGGTAAATAGTTATATTTGGTGGTATAATTTATTAATCATTTAAATTCAAATTTTCAAACTCTTTTGTCATCTTTTCACCACCTTTTATCGGAAATGATCAACTCACCTTACATTTTTCACCACAATCTCAAAAGTGTTTTTTATTTCTATAAAGAGTAATTTCACTCATATTATTTAGATGAATGTAAGTAATCACCACCTAATATGAATTAAATTCACTAATATCAACACACTATTTTTTGGCACATTCACTAAGATCGATAAATTTCTTTATTTCTTAGGTCATGGCCATAAGATGAAAATTACCTCCCACCACTATTGAATGTTATTGCTATTTCAAAATCTCCATCAAAATAGACACAACATTACCCCAACCTCACCCTATTCACCAAATTTTCATATCTAATTTATGGAATGGTGCCTGATTTGCCAAAAAAAATTGATATTATAAATGCATGAGAAGGTGATGTATTAAAGTTTTTCAATTTTACAGTTACAACCTATTTGAATATGTCAAGCGATGTTGTTACTATGAAAACTTAAAAGAAGGTGAAACTAAGAAATAATATTAGATATATGTTTGATGTAGGAGCATCTTGGGTTTGCTTGGTGACTACTTTGGAGTTCATGGGAGGAGGCTCAGTATTTTCTTTGGAGGGTACTTGGACTGGTACTCAGTCAAAGAAGGATTGTTGCTCGACATGCTCTAGGAACATGGCATGGTCTATGGACCTCAACATGGCCTTGAAGCTCAACATGGTCTTGGAGCTTGGCATGGTCTTGGAGCTCAGCATGGTCTATTGTGCTTCACATGTATTGGGATTTCAGTGATGCTTGGGAGTTTGTTGTCACTCGATAGTCTATTGGTGCCAACTAGAGTTCTTGGTGTATTTAATGCATGTAGCATGTGATCATAATGTGGATTGATCTAAGAGTTTATGTGGACCTGTGTGTGGTCTTGGCTATCTCTTCTATGTGCATTTAATCATGGTTGTAAACTTGGGGCTTGTCCTAAGTATTTTTTGTGGTTATCACGTGTTAACTACAGGTTAACATGAGGGTTAATGCTTTGTATTTAATGTTTTTTGTGAGCTGACTTGTGGCTTAAATATGCATTTAATGCGAGGGGTTTATTTAATTTTAATTTCTAGGTTGACTTGTGGCTAATTTGGGTATAAGTAGGGGGTACGTGGAGCCTTTTAGTCATACATTCATGGAGTGATTCATTCTTTCGAAGGAGTGAGTCTGGAGAGTAGTCAAAGAGTGAGTTTTCTAAAGTTTTTGGATAGAGCACCAAATGTGAGGTAGTTTACAATAGGATTATAGAAGAGTTGTGAATTTGGATTAAGGAGCTAGTGGCTATGGTTTAGAAACAAGGAGATTTCTTGGTGTCTTGCAAGCACAAGTTGAGATCTTGAAGGTTTCTACTAGAGTGTGGATCTAGACTAGCTAGAGTTTGGATTGGGTCTTAAGGGGTCTTACAAAACTATTATTGTAATTACTATTGTATTTTTTTGTAACCTAAAAGGCCTTACATTTGGGCATATTACATGCAAACAGTTATTATATGAATAAAGAGTTGTGATTCGGTATCAGATCTTGCATTTTTGTTATCTTATGTTGTGTTTCCACCGTGTGCTTATTTGCTAGGGGCTAGGAAATCTCCTTTGGGGATTCTCCTACCATGCACTACATCAATGTTAGTCTGTGTTTAAAAATTTTCTTTATTTTTAGCTTTCTAGTGTTTCATTCCACTTATAGAGAGAGGCTATGAATGCAAATTGTTGAAGTTTTTTTAGATAGTATCTTGGCTAATGGATCTGTCACTATGAAAACATGTAAGTGACAAAGGATATTTTTATATAGTCATTTCTTTCTTGTTTTATTTGTTAATAATTTTACAAGTTTAGTCCATGTTTAGTTTACTTTCAAAGTCTCTAGATAGAAGATATCGAGAAAATCTTTAGATGTCAAGTCACTGACAGACCCTATCATTGTGAAAACTTTATAGTAGGTGATCATGACTATCAACAATAGATTCAAAAGATTTTTATTTCCCATTTTTAAAATGATCTCAATGTTGGAAATATTCAAGATATGACAAGTTACTGAGAGGGGAGGGGTGAATCAGTAACTTTTAAAATTTCAAACAATAAAACTGCATACTGATATATTCACCATTCATCCAAGTAACCTACTGTAAGCATGAAACAAAATCATTTGCAACACTTGAACACACAGATTTGGTGACCCAAAAACTTTCCAAATAGAAGGTAAAACTGGGGTGGGGATGAAACCCACAAAGCTTCGTTACTGCAGTATGAAGTTGGTCGGTTAAGGCTTACAATGACCACTTCTGGTGATCTACCCTGTTAGGAGCACAAAGGATTGCTAGATCCACATTGTTAGAGGATTTACAAACATACAATAAAGTATGCACTCTGTTAGGAGATTTACAAAAGACTATTAAGTCTACCTTGTTAAAGGATTTACAAAAACTGATTCACCTGTTAGAATGAAATAGTGGATCTGATTACAACTGATTGCTGATAAGATCCACTATGCTCTGATTCACCTTGATGTGATAGATAAAACTTTTCTGCTCCAAAACTTGACCTTGCTGAATACCTTCACAACTCAGCACACATACTTTCGCACGCATGTATTTCTTTCACACTTTCACATTTTCATTCATTACCATTACATTTGAATGATACAATACATTGCATATATATACCATCCAAATAAACAATACATGCAAGGTTGGCCAAAACAACAAGTGCAAATCTCTATACAAAGTCGGCCCAAGGTAAAAACTTGGGTTCACTGAACTGACTCGGTGTTCTTCTAATACTCGGCGTCCACTACATTACTCGGCATCGTCATGCACTCGGTAGAAGTGAAGGCACGGTCCATACTAAACACTTCGAGTAGTTCTGAACTCGGTAACCACTGGAGACTCGGTAGAAGAGATGTCACTCGGTGAACACTTCTATCTGAACTGTAGCTCAATGATCAAAGGAAACACTCGATAGAACCTTGTGACTCGGTGATAGTTAGTTTCCTTGATAACCATCTGAGCTCGGTAAAATTAATTTCCTTGATAACCTCAGGAGCTTGGTTATCACGAAGTTCTCGGTCAATACTAAGTACATCTTCACTCGGTCAAAACTGATTCCTTTCTTTACCTCGAACACTTGGTAAACACTAGCTGCTTTGTTCACCTCGATCACTCGGTAAACACTGACTTCTTTGTTCACCTCGATCACTCAATAAACACTGAGAACTAGGTAAAGCTTGGCTTACAAAAGAATGTCCGGTGAGAGCTCAGTAAGCATTCAGAATCCAATAAGTGTTGTAACTAATGACAAAAATGTATCATAATGCCAACACTCAAAAGGAATTCCAAATTAAATCCAAGGTGTATATGTAATGTTTGTTTCTCAAGCTTGTGAGATAGTGAGTATTATTTAATGTCTAGGTGAAAGATTGCAAGTCTAAAAAATGTTGTCATTTGTCTAGCAATCTTGAGAGTGCTTTCGCAAAAGTTTTGTCCTTTTGACTGTGCAATCCATTCAAGTGTTTAGTCTTAATTGCACAACTAAAATTGTATTTTGGAAACATATAAAAAATTATCACGACCTCATAATGGTTATGTGTCATAAAGCAAAAAAGGTCACAGAGTTACAAAAGTTATTGTGCATGACTTCGCTAAAGTTAAGTGTTTAACCACTCGATGTGTTTCAAGGTTACAAAGATATTTGAGAAACTATTGTGTGACTTCTTGGTGGTTTATGACTTAAAGTAATAAAGTTTCATGAAGCTATGTTTAACTATGAGCATGAATTCTCAGGGTGTCATTTGAAGTTTCTAGCTATGGTCACAAGATCACAGATCTAACAAAATAGTTGTTGAGACCTCGTAAAAGTTATGTGTCATAAAGAAGAAAAGGCCATGAAGTTGCAAAATTTATGGTGTGTAACTTTTCCAAAGTTAAAATCTTATTTTCTTGAGGTATTAGGAGGTTATGAAGATATCCAAACAATTGTTAAATGACTTCTCAATAGTTTATGCCTTAAAGTAATCAAAGGTCTTGAAGATATGTTTAACTATTAGTGTAACTTCTTAGGGTAACATTAGAACTTTCTAGCTATAGTCACAAGATCATAAGATTATAGATTAAAAATATTGAGTCATATTTTTTAATATTTTGATTCATGCGCTCGTTGGCTTTGGAAATGTTTTGTCCTTCAAACTATTTAAGTCATTTGAGTCATTAGTCTTTACTGTTAGCAGCTCGTCACAATTTTTAAGCTACTAGTAAGTGAGTAGATGATTAATACTCCAACCTTTTCCTTGTCACTATCATGCATAAAATCTTGTGAATGGTCACTAGGTTTGTTATGAGGCCTTGTGGCCACTGGTAGTTTGTTGCTATGTCACTTACGACAAAGAATTTTATATTCAAACATTTTTGTAAGCAACAACTTAAAAAATTGTTGCCATGTGTCCACACACATTTGGATAGAAAATTGAATATCAAATAACCAATTTTTATTATTGTTTTTCCATTTTAGACCTTTGACAATTTATTTTATTATTCCATTTTAATTTGTTATTGGTGTTTAATGTCATGCATTGTTATAAATATGTATTTATCTAATATCTTCTCTATTTTTATATGTTCATTTATTTCATAGGTATCATATTCATGTTTGTACTTTTATTTTATATGTTTCTTTATTTTGTAGGTATCATGTTCCTATTTGTGATTTATTTTAGTAACAAATGTCTAGAAGCAAGCCTCCTGAGAGTTCTTAGACTCTTGAGAGTCTCCTATGAATGAAAAAGTTGTTAGCCCCAACTGATAATGTAATTGATGATGTTATGAATGTATGTAAAAACTCATATTAATTGTTATTTTTTCATTGATGTCAAGTCTTAATTGGCTAGACATTATGCTAATTCAGTAGGGTGTCATATCTATTAATTGGGAAGAGGATTCGAAGAAGATATGTTGATGACAAACTTGATAAGTATGGTATTCAATGGGAACTTAAATGAGTTGGATAGTGATAATGTAATGTTGATTTGATTATTTTACAATCATTTAATATTTTAATGTGATGAGTCATACAAGCTACACTAAGTGACAAGGTGAAAGAAGGAAGATAGTGTTCATCGAGTGACTATAGTGTTCAGTAGGTAGTTAGCAAAGCAAAAACAAACTTTAGTATTAACTGAGTGATTTATTACTCAAGTGAAATGTTATGTTCATTGAGTAACAAAAAGAAGAAATTTTTTGTAAAGATGGAATCTAAGCCCGAATTTTGGTGGAAATAAAGGATATTTGGGAAGTTCAAAGGCACAAGTCAAAGTTCGTTACAAGATCTATGGATGGATAAGCATAATGAAGATATGATGATGGATATTGAAGAAGGATAAGGATGAGCACAAATTTCTATGAAGGTTCTATTTTCTAATTGAATAAATGCAATGAATTTTAGATTGATGATTGTGGTTAAGTAGAAAAAACTAGAAGAATCTGGAAGAAGAGAAACTACTATTTAAGGAGAAGTTGAACCAAGTTTTGTTTGTTGGTTGAATGTTGATGTTGCTAATCAAGGTGTGAATTTTTTGAATCTTAAAGAAGAAAGTAGAGTTGAGAAGAGAAGAGGGAAGATCAAGTAGATTTAAAGAAAAATGAAAAAGAGGAGTGAATCAACTAGTAAAGAGATTAGAAAGAGACCATACTGAATAGAGATCAAAACAAGCAAGGTGGTGCTAAACCTAATAGATCATTTGTGTTGTTAATTTCTTACCATTGTAGCAGAAAAATATCTTAACTGAGTGGACCTAATAATTCTGTGAAATCCTATATGGTAATGTTGACTAGTGATATTTATAAGTCATTTAGAGTAGGCCACTTTTTAGACAGGATCAAGAAGTGATAAGGTCTAGATGATACTTTGGTATAAATCCTCTAACAGGGTCATATTAAAAATGTATATGTAAACCTCTAATAAGGTTGGCTCTTAGAAGAGCTTACTTTAGAAGAGTGAAATATTTTGGGTTGTTTTTCCTAGGTGGATTTTCTCTTTACATGGTTTCCACATTAAAAATATTGGTGTCAAATGTATGAATGTTGTTATGGTGCAAGTTAATTTTCATGTTATTTATTTTTACTACAACTCAATAACAACTAGATAATAGTAAAGTTTTATTACTAATAGTTGGTAATAAAAAAAGTAGTGAATGAAATGTTTGGAGTAAATTAATTGAGTGTGTTAATTAAGAAGTTGAATGAGATCATTGAGTGATTTCTATTGATGTTTATGAAGTTTATTTGATACTAAAGTGTTTGAAGGTACTATAGGATAACTAGACATAATCAATTCACCCCCCCCACACCCCCACCCACTCTCAATTGTCTAATAAAACTCATCCAAAGAAAGGAAAAAACTTCCAAGGCCCAGAGGAGAAACCTACAACATGTTTCTCAATACCTACACCAAAAGATTCCTATATCATGAAGATTGTTCCAATCAGTGAAGTTGTTCCATCTGGAAATTTCATTGATATTAATATTGTTTATGTCAATGTTTGTTGGTTTTGGCATAAATGATGGTGATGTTGTAACTGATATGGTTGTTAAATTTGTTGTTGGTAATATGCATAGAAGAGGAGGATAAATGAGAAAATTAAAGAAAAACTTACTTGCAATGCAAGTGATGGTTTTGTTGAGAATTCCATAGATGTTGGTGTAAATGACATAGATGTTATTGTTGAGAATTCCACAGATGCTAGTTGTGGTACTAGTGTAAATTCCAATCATGTTGTTGCTAACCAAGTTGTAGATGTTGTTGTAACTATTGTAGATGTTGTTGTAACTATAAGTATTAGTGATCCTATTTCTTAGAATACCACATATATTGTTGGCACTATGTAAAGAAATAAAAATCAAATATCAGTCGAGAGAGGGACTTGACAAGATCATTTCAGTTGAATCAGGCATCAATGTACACATTCATAGTTCTAGTGCCAAACCTAGACATAGCCAAAGCTCCAATTGCATGAAAGTGCAACATTTATTCATTGCAACTTGAAAAGGATGAAAATTTGCAATTGAAATTAGATACAATTGAAAAAAATATTGGCAATGTATATAAGAAATAAATAATTAACAGAAAGGAACAATCAATAGTCATGTGGCAATCAAAAGATGAATGGAAGCATGTGAAGTATGTGGAGGAATATAATGTGATTTACGCATAGAAGGACAAGCCAAAACATCTTTTAGGTTCACTTCAATCTCACTTCCAAAGAGTAATGGATGAAACACATAAGGCTAAAATTGTTTAGCTTACTACTCATTTTAATCTTTTAAGCAAGGGTCATCCCATGACAAACTATCTTGACCTTGTCGGATTATTCAAATATCTAAGTATTTTAAGATATCATGTGAATCATTAGTCACTAAATAGTGGATGGGATTTGGCAAGTTGTCTTGCTAAAGTAGAAATAACTGATCTATAGGAAATAGTAAAAGAGTTCAATTTCATTGCATAATCTTTAGATAAAGTTATATTGGTGGACAATACTTCTTGGATGTCTATGCATGTCTTTATTGTAAAGAACCATGTCCATCATCCTCATCTTATTTGTGTTGTTAATATGGAGGGTGATACAGTGAAAAGTATGCATAATGTAGAAAATAAATCATTAAACTAGATAACTGGTATGGATGACTTTACAATTATCCAAAAGTTGGTGTGTGTTAGAGCAGAAAGAATTGTAGTGATGCAAGGTCATAGGAATGGTCTATGTGGAAAGCTAAAAAATGATAATTGTACCTATCATGGTTCTCATTTACTATATGCACCACATACTTAATTTAGAACTTACAACTATGCATAATTTTGAAGCAGTAGCTAGGATTGATCAAGTGATTCATGAACTATATACATATTGTTAGCATGAATGTTGATATTATTCTTTTAGGGAGTATCATAAGCATCGATAGAATACTTGGGGGGATTGTTAGCATGATTGACATGTTGCATTCATGACTATGTTTGTCATTGATGTCAACATAGCATTTTTTCTATGAAGACTAGCAAAGTAGAAAACATAGAAAAAGGTCGTATAGATGGAGTATTGATGATAAGGTCAAGCATAGTTAAGGATGTGTTCTACATTGTAAATTGATGAAGTAGTTAAGTGTACATGGAGAAAGTCAAAGACATGTAGAAGATAATCAAGATTTATAGAGGAAATTATACAGACAGAGTACCTGATAAGTGGTTCTTGATGATTGATTTATATCTCTTAACTGATATAGAATCTTGATGAGAAAAGTTGGATACTAATATTAGATAGCCTAATGATGACATCAAAAAGTGCACAAGGCCTAAGGTTGTACATGTGGAAAGTTATAAATACTATGAGCCGATAGTAATCTAGAATTATGAAAAGATATAAAAACTTAATGAGGTCCTATTATAATTAATCGTGAAAGCCTCAAGGTCGACTAAAGAAATTATTTTGAGCATATGGTTTAAAGGAAAGATATTTTTCTTGTTGTGATTGATGTAATTGAAGTGTGGTATATGAAGTATTTAGTAAATGTGAGCGAGTGATCTGAGGGATTATTGGATGTAAATTTGGTGATCTTGTATAGAGATCAAAAGAGGTTTGGTTCGGTCAGATGGTAGAGAAGGAGTTGTAAATTTCTATTATTCTACAAGGAATAATATGGAGATTAGTTGGATAGTGAGTTCGGTTGTCTTGATCTTGAAGTTATTTGGATAGTGGGCCCATCTACCTTCTACAACTCCTAACAGGGATTCAAAGTCTCCTAACAAGGAATGATATGTATTAAATCTATTTCATTGGCTCCTACTAGGGTCTTGATGTAGGAGCATCCTAGGTTGTACTACTATCCTGCATGTTTTTCTTTCTTTCTTGTTTAGTCAAGTTGCAATGCCTTACATTACTGATATTTTTAGTATTTGTCAAGTTTGTAGTTGTTGTAGAATTATTCTATGGTTGATGATCTTTCTTTGGTTGCTAAGTTATCCTTTGGTTTATGAGTTCCTGTGGTTGCTGAGCATTGCTGCCAAGTTCCTTTGGTTTTCAAGCATTTTTTCAAGTTCCTTTGGTTGTCAAGGGTTTCCAACTTCTTTGGTTCTCAAGTACTTCTAAGTTTCCCTTGGTTTCCAAGTATTTCTAAGTTCACTGAGTTGCAATATTTGTTGGATTCTCCATTCATTCAGTTGTTTGTATGTGATTTCCTATTGAATTTAACCTTTGCATTTAAGTTCGTGATGGGTATTTTCTAAGATCCATCTTGTGGCTTAGTCTAGCATTTAATATGAGAGTTTATTTTGTTGTAATTGAAATAGGTTGACTTGTGGTTGTGCTTGTATTTAAAGAGGTCTTTAGTAGATTCTGAGGGAGCAAAAGCCAGTAGAATTGTGAAATTTAATCTTTATGGATAGAAGTTGATTTTAATGTGGCCATAACCCAGAAGGCCTTACAGATGGGAATGTATCTGATTATTTGATGAATATATGAAGGCATTTCTTCATCTATCTGTTGAGTTTGTTATTATTTGGTGCTTGTTTCCACTATGTTTACTCTTGCAAGTGGTTTGAATAGTTGGGTGTGTCTTTGGCCCTGGTTATCTCATCCCTCTCCCTACATCAAGTGGTATCAGAGCTTGAGGTTCATCCTTATGGAGATTGGATGGTGTATAACCCTAAGTGAATTTGGGTTGTAGGGTTGTAGATCTACAAATTTGACCTATAAACTTGCAGAGGGTTATAATCTTGTAGGAACCTATTGAGCTATCATTTTGTATGATGCTTAATGGTAGGAATCCTTTTGAATTCCTCTCTTGAAAATTTGATCTAAGATCAACTTCAAGGTTCTGGGTGATCTTGTGACCTACTACAATCCACTCAAGTGAAGATAAATTTGAGTGTTCACAAGGAGGCCTTTTCTAGTTTTGAAATGATTCGAATAAGATGTATCATCTTATTACTATCTCAAAAAGAAAAACCACACAAAAAGGAATATATTTTTGTATTTTTTGTTTTTAAGATGAATGCAGTCTAATAGTGCAACTATATGAATTCATAATTTAACCAAGGGGTTAGTAAAGCAAATAACAAAGATAAGGTGACAAGAGATTTAAGCAAATAACATGGAATGTAAAATCCTAATGAACATAAGCCATGGACACAATGCATCTACGAGTTAAGCTTTCAAAAAGACCAGTAGGTAACCAATGAAAATAGAAGTAGTTCTTCCTTAATTTTTTTGATGCAATCGTCAATGGGAATTTAGTAAACATAAGATGTTTCACTTGTCATCAAATTGCAAGGCCATAGAAAGTGCGCTCATGCAAGATGAAAAGTTATGCAAGAACAATATGATGATCTCTTCTTGAACTAAGTACATTAGTGGAATTTGTAGATCTGTAGCAAACACTAGAATAAAAAGATCACACAACCAAAATAACACAATAAAACTATTGGCTCAATTACATTCCATGAACACACATCCATAAAATATAACACACTTAGGCAAGAATCATTACACTCCAAATGTGACCACCAACAGCATATATTATTGCATAAAAATAATGGCAACCTTGAATACATATTAAATTCTCAAATTTATAAAAAATATTCTCGTAAATTTGTGTTGAGAGTGAGAAATATCTTTTTGCAATCATATGCTTCTAACTAATAAAACAAATTTATTTATGTACAAACTAACTATCTAACTGGTGCTAAGTAGGACTTCATCCATATTTATATCATTAACTGGATGCATAAGCCTTTACATGTCATAAAACAAAGAAAGCATGAGAAAATATGAGAGAGAACGCCTTCAGTTGATGTAGAAGTGTCTAGAAGTGCCAAAAATAGGGGAGCTCCTTCTTCACTAGGCGTCTGTAAGAGTTAAATTGCTATCAGGATGTGTTTCCGATGCATGGAAAGCTCTAAATTTAGAATTGGAAATTAACTATATTCACACCTCTAAATTCCTCAAAATATTCTAGAACACTACTGAAAAAGCACACCTACACACCTAGTGCACCTTGGAAGTAGGTTCCAAAAATTACAAAATTTCACTATGTGTCAAAATTGAAATTCTAGCTTATGGGTTTTGTTCCCCTTTACACCAAAGCTATGTCTGGGCATTTTCCTTTGAATTTCTTGATGATCTTAGTGACTTGAGCCACATTTGGAAAATCTAAGGCTTCATATTTATCTTTCACCTTCTACTTGTAGTTGCCAACCTTGATACAAGTCTCCACAAAATCTCCTAATTTCACATCCAGATCTAACAATGCCTCCTCTGTTTTGAATGTCTACCTAATGTCATCATCATTAGCAGCTTCCTCCAAAAAAAATTAGAATTTCTCAACTACTACCTCTAATGGTATTAACTTCTCCCATACATCATCCTCAAAAATGTCTAAACATGCATCACTATAATGCTTCTCAACTTCCAAAATTTTCTCATGGGCTTGATCCTTGATCCTATGAGTCTCCACATGTAATGTCTCCATTACTTTATTGTCATCTACAATATTTTCAATCCAATCATCAATATTGTCTAATTCCTTAGCTATATATACATCCATTAACATCTGATACCTTTGGCCTTTAATTGCCTATAATGCCTACAAATCCTTCCCCCAGGTATGTATCTCATCCATCAGATCAAAATCTTGATTCAAAATGGCTACTAGCCTATCCACATTCTCTTGCATGATGTGTAATAGCTTAAAATTTCCTTGAATGATTTGTACACCTTTTTCCTCAAAACTTTCTCTCCACTATTGACAAGCACTCAAAAATGGATCCAATTGGTTTGTACCCCTATCTCTTCTCTCAAGTGTTGCATTCAAGATTTCCTCATGGTTTTTAGGGTTTAGGGGACCAAAAACTTCACTTAGATATCCTTTTAGGATTTCATTTTGTTGCCAAAGTGTTATCAACTCTGCCTTATCTTGTTCTAAGCTCTTGAATACCTCTTTTATTCCTGTTGTAACCATCAACTTAGCAGTATCTAAGGTAGGTTTTCCAAGCATAACCTCCTTGATATAATAATCCCATGGAGTCAATTCTTCAACATTTCAATGCAAAGGAGGGATAGCTACATGAGAAAATAAGTCCTATTTATGATCACTCATGAAAAAGGCTAATGCCCATGCATCCTTTAGAGGTGATTCAGGGTTCCCTATGACTTTGATCAATTTCATCCTATCCTCCTCCTCTATGGTGAATTGTTGTTTCCTATTTCTTATTACTTCTTTCCTCAACCACCTTGGGATATGCTCCAATGGAAATTTGTCTTTTGAGGTTGAAGGATTCTTCTCTGGTATCCCCTTTCCCTTATCTCCACTTTTTGGAGTCCTCTCCTTTTGTATGAGATTTGTATCAGGAGTCTTTGTGTCTGTAGAGTCCACAATCCTTACCTTAGTGTCTTAAGAATTTTGATGAGGTTGTTCATTTATTTTTTGTTCTTCAAAAACTTCCTTGGTAGATACTTGTTGTGGCTCTTCCTCGTGCCCTACCTGGACCTATTCTTCTTCAGTACTTAGAGGCAAAGGGGTAGTTGATCCCTTGTCTAAAAAAAATGTGACTTGCACTGGGGATGATGGAGCTACCTGGGGTCCTTGTGGCTTGAGTTGAAACTAAATCCAATCCTCCCATTGAGGTTGATTGGTTGGAGTATCTCTTATCTTATCCCTAACGAATTCAGTACCCATAGGCATGAAATAAAAATTTGACATCTAAAAGACATCAGTACCCTCCACATCCTACTCATCTATCCACTGTTGCATTTCATCTATTGATGTTTTAGTCTGAGTGGGTTGCTCAGAGATAGATGGTGGTGTGATTGTGGAGCTTCTTCTTCTTTCTAACTTTGTAGTTCTTGTGAGATGAGTCCTCTAGTTCAAAGGTATATTGTCCTCTTTTTCCTCATCATCTTCTTCTTCCACTTCTTTCAAAATAGGCTTAGGGACTGATGGGAAAGGAATCACTTTCCTAATGACCCTTTGTCTCCTCTTTACCAAAGTCTTGATTTTTCTCTTCTTAGGCACTGAGGTGAAGGCCTATACTTCTTGTGAAGGCACTTCTTGTATTTCAACCTCAGCTTCTCCTTGGCCTTGTTTAGTTGGTGACACTTGAAGATCATCTTGAGCTTATACAGCTTCCACATTCTCTAGCCCTCATACATTTTCTTCTCCCTACTGTGGAGGTGCCTGAGTCACTTCTTTTTCTAGCTCAGTTTGTTGAGGAGAAGTCCTTTTCCTCTTTCCTTTACCTTTACCTTTCTAAGCCTTATAATACCCAACTATTCTATCAAGTTGTTGTACTATCTTAGATCTTACTGGTGGCTTGTGGTAAATGTAGGCATTGTGACCTTAGCTCCTCAACCTTTAGCTAGGTAGGCTTGAGCATGAAAGACTACTATTTGAGGAATTGGATCAAGTTTAAAAGGTCTCTTGATCCAATCCTTTGTCAATTTGATGATGTGCCTAACTCTATGATTAATGTCTGAGTTCTCTTCTTTGTCAATCTTAGCATTCATAATAGGTCTATCACCAATCTTGTCCTTGTTGAACAATGGATTGAGAAAATCCTCCATATCTTATTGTACAATTTTCAATTGGATCACCATCTTTAAATCCCTTTCTTCTATATATAGATTCATCCTACAATAATCCCTTATGTGGATATCGTAGTCATCCACTACGTTCATCCAATGATCCTCAATTGTATCCTCATGCTAAAATGTCTTGCTAGTTAGATGTTGCACCCTTCCAATGTTATCAAAATAGGGCCATGAAGAATGATATTCTTTTAAGGGCTATTGATCCCATTCACACTCAAAAGACCAAATGTCTTGTCTCTGACCCACACTAAATGGTCTTATTGCAATAGGCCATACCCATGTTATTTTGTCTTGTCTCCTTACTCTGTCGTATGTAGACAAGAGTTATTGAGTGATCTCCAAGAGTATAAGCCTATCACTTGGATATCTTGGGAGCTTCTTAGGATTGATAGTTGTGCTCACTACCCTCAAATATGTGAATGTTTGGAATTAGATGTAATAGGCTCCAACCTCTGAAATCTTCACAGCTACCTCTTCCAACATCCTCTTTGCATAATCTCCTTCGATGAACCAGATTATTGTGAATATGAAAGCATCATTTACAATCTTATATTCCTTTCTTTGCTCTAAAAGCCTCTTCTTTACTAGCTAAGGATATACAATGTAGGGCCATGTGTTTGTATCCTTCATGTTTTCCTTCTTATAGAGCCCTGGATAATCAGTCACCCTTGCAGCTAATAAGTACACCAAGTATGATGTCATGTAAAAAAAATTGTTATTCTTCACTGCCACCAGCTACTCACCCAATTTCTCACTATGAATAGAAGACCAATCAATTGGCATCTTCGCCATCTTGATAGTCTCAATGAAATGGACCATCCATATGTTCAAATTTCTAGAAGTGGGAAAACCCATGACTTTTCTCAAGAGTATGATCGAATATCTAATATCTTCCTTCATATATCCTTATGTCATGTTGACTCTACCTTCTTTCTGCCCTAAAGGAGTGTTCTCGATGAGGTATGATGACTGTATAATCTCAAAAGCTTCATCAATATGTTCCCTATACCATCTCTCAGCTTGGTGATAAGTTAATATGATAAATTGATCTACCCTTGGAAGATGGAACACCTTCTCTATATTGTTGGCTCAAAGATCCAAGATGATCTCTCTAGTTATGCTCTTCATGACCCTTTCTTTGGGAACATATTTCTCTGCAAGTGTCATGACCAATTTTGAGGAGTGCACTGAAACTGGATGTGATGTTGCATTAACTAGTCTAGAGAAAATTAGAGCAGATGTGATCGGTGATCTTTCTATGTGTTTATTGCATAATGCTAGGAATGTACCAAAATCTGTGTAACCCAATTCAATGTCTTGGATCTTTGAATGATCATCCTAAAACCATGACTTCGTTGGAACACCTTGAAACTTAAATATTATGGGCTTTGGTACCATCTTTGTGGTGAGGGAGGATGATGAATATTCCATTTGATCTACATAAAAAGAATGTCCATTAGCCCGAAGTCAAAGTGAAGATGATTACATCAAACCCTAAAACTGATTCAGAAAAAACCCAAAAATTCAACTGCTCAAAAAAAATAGAAAGCCTAACTTTATGACCCTTATTTTCCAAAAAAGGGTGCACCTAGTGCACCTTTCATCATTTTCAAATTTTAACAAATGGGTGCGTAGCAACGCACCTCATGGGGTGCACTGATGTGCACCCTATTTTGACTTTAGTGCAAAGGACATTTTTTTATGTAAGGATGCACAATAGCACACCTAATTAGGTGTGATACTGTGCACCTATATTAGTGTTTTTCTTTGTTTTAATTTTTCTAAGTTTCTAGGTTTCTTTATTTTTGTAAATATGTGTGGTAGCACACCTAATTAGGTGCACTATTGTGCACCTTAGTTTAGGTTTCTTAACATTTTTTCATGTTTGTATTTGTGTAGATAGCAAGCAGAGAAGGCACACCTAATTACGTGTGGTGGTGCACTTTGTGCTCTATGGAGATGAAGAATAAAAACAAGTTGAGAGTTTGGAGGGGTTATATAGCTCAAGGTCCTTAGTGCAGCTATGGGAGGTGCATAACTATACAGCTATGCTACTACACACTTCCCATAGCACACACTTCCTTTTTGAGTTTGGCATACTAGTGCACCTGATGAGGTGCACTGGTGTGCCTCCTTTTTTGCAAAATGATGACTTAGAACTCTAAATTTAGACTTTCAAAAACTAGGTTTTCTAGTTAGGACCCAGTTTTGACCAAGAACTTTACAAACCTCAAAAAAACTTGGACCCCAGACTAGGGTTTTGAAAAGGAAAAAAACAAAGTAGGGGGTCCCCATTTCTAGTTGAAATGGGGCATGTGTTATGAAACCACAAAAAAACATAATTGTAAAGATTGTTCAAGGTAGAGGAAATTTTGATAATGTCATGTTAGATATATTAAGACAAATTGTAGCCAGATTAGATGTTGTGGAGATAGCCCAAAGAAGAGGAGCACATCTTGATGATGTGAGTGATGATAAAGTAGCATCACCAAACCCTAATCCAGAACATAAAGAAGATCAAGATGAGGTAAGGTTGTTGAAAGTATTGTCTAGGGAAAATTCAAAACCTATTGTTGAAGTTGTTCCTTATGATGGAAAATTGGATACCAATGTTGTGTTAGATTGGATCTTTGAAATGGAGAAGCTCTTTGAGTATGAAAACACTCTTGATAATAGGATGGTGAAGATTGCAGTTACAAGGTTGAAAGGACATGCATCACTATGGTAGGAGCACTTCCAAACTGATAGGAAAAGGAGAGGAATGGAGAAGATCAGGTCTTGGGTGAAGATGGTGAAAAAGGTAAAGAACAAGTTCCTTCATGCTGATTACCAAGTTAGTTTGTTGAGAAAGATGCAAAATTTGAGACAAAGAGACATGACTTTGAAGGAGTATACTGAGGAATTCTATCAATTGGAAATCAAATCTAGACATGTGGATGATGATGTTGAGAAAATTGCAAGGTACATAAATGGATTGAGATCTAGGATTCAACATGAGATAAGTTTTTTGACATTGGAAAGTGTTGAAGAGGCATACCAATATGCCTTGAAAGTTGAGGATATCTTGACAAAGAAGCATGAAGAAAGATAAAGAGTTAGTGTAGACACCTAAAAACCTTTAGAAAATAAAGTATTTTTATTTTCTGAAAAAAATTCCTGATGACATCATCATTTATTAATTAATTATTTATTTAATTTATTTATTTATTTTTATGCCATTAAATCCCTTTATCTTAATTAAAAATATTTAATTAAGGAATCCCTCCCAAAAATGTTTAAATCTTATTTAAACATTATTTCCTTATTTATTAATTATTTAATTAATAAATTGACCAAAAAATCCAAAATAAATAAAAAAATTAATTTTTGCCCAAAACTTGGCCAATTTCCTTATGACCAATAATCTCTTCCAAAATCTTCTAATCCTTCTTTAATTTTTATTAAAGGCTAATCCCATCATTTTCTACCCCTAATCCCAACTCAAAATATTTAATTAAGATTAAATATTAATCCTCATGTTTATTAAAAAAGTTTTAATAAATATCTCCTCAACCCAAACCCTTGAAATAAATAAAACTTTATTTATTTCCTAAAACTCTAAATTATCCTCATCCTAAGAAGTTCTAGACTCTTCTAGAAAGTCTTCATCCTCATCCTAGAAAATTCTAGACTATTCTAGAAAGTCTTTATCCTCATCCAAAGTCTAGACTCTTCTTTAATTTTTATTAAAGGCTAATCCCATCATTTTCTACCCCTAATCCCAACTCAAAATATTTAATTAAGATTAAATATTAATCCTCATGTTTATTAAAAAAGTTTTAATAAATATCTCCTCAACCCAAACCCTTGAAATAAATAAAACTTTATTTATTTCTTAAAACTCTAAATTATCCTCATCCTAAGAAGTTCTAGACTCTTCTAGAAAGTCTTCATCCTCATCTTAGGAAATTCTAGACTATTCTAGAAAGTCTTTATCCTCATCCAAAGTCTAGACTCTTCTAGAAGATGTCTTTAAACCTAATCCTAATCCCCTCCTAACCTTGTCACATTCTCTAAACATGGGTTAAAACTTACTAACCCAATCCAAAGTTAACAAATATCTCCTCCTTCACCCACCCTCATTAAATGCTATCCACTTGCCTATTCCTAAGCTAATCCTAAACCATCCTAATCCATCCTCTAATCATTTGCACAAGCCTAAGCAAGCTTAAAACCTTCCTAATCAAGTCCAAGTCGAAATTGCTCTCATCACCCTCAAAATATCTCAACCATAAAACTTTATGAAGTCCACTAGGTCATAAATGACTCCTACAAGCCCTTTTATTGCTCTTACAAGTCATTATGAGGGTCTTTATGAAGATTTTATCCCTTGAGCCTCCTTTGTTGACTCATCCTTCCCCTTTCCTCCATCCTCTCACCATGTGACATGTGTCACTCCTTGATTGGCTGTAAGAAAGCACAATCCATGTGCTCTCCTCTCATGCAATCTGAGCCCTCCATGAGCTTTTTCCCATCCTTGCATCTTAGCCCTCAATCCCTCAAGCCTCTTGCCTATAAATTGGATCCTTCCCCTTTGCAAAATAACACAATCCATGAAGTAAAGTTATAATGCTATTTTGAGAGCCAAATCCATACTAAACCCATCTATCCACACCAAAAATCCACAATCATCCATTGAAGCCTTTTGAAACATATTGAGCATACATCCTATCCATTTAGATAAAGCTACTCAACAAGAGAGCTTCTCATTGAGAGAGCCCATTAATGGCTCATATTCTCAATTGAGAGCTCATCTTAGTCTATCTTGAAGTTTATGAATTTTGTTTAGTTTGTAGAAGCTTTATTTAAATTTGGTTTCTATTAGCATACTAACATTGCTCATATACATTTTGGCACGCCCGGTGGGACCCCGCATGGGTCATCTTCATTAGATTTTTTAGTCAAGTTTTGTATGTCATTTGCTGATTTTGGCTAATTTTTCTTGTTTTTGGGATTGGTAGGATTGTATAAATTGGTTTTGTAGGTCCACATGAGCATGAAGAAGACAAAAGAACTCATAGTCTATCTCATAGTATTTGCAGATTTTTCAAGCTTATAGGTGGACAAAGCACTTGGAATTCTTCTTCCTCTTCTTGTCTATATTCTTCTTATTCCATCTACTTCTTCTTCTTTTTGTTGTGGGAGATCTTGGCCATTTTTTTTTTTAAAGAAGAAAAATCATACACACTTCTTTTTAGTGCTTAAAATGAACCCCCTAAATCATACTTAAATCCATTAAAAATTAAAAATTTGCAAAAAAAAAAAAATCTTTTAACAAGTGAAACTAAACCAATCCAATCATTTGCATCCTTGCAACATCAAGGTTTTAGATGCATTCATGCAAAGTTAGGAACACTTCATTTTTGGGAATTTAAAAAGAACTTCAAGTTTCCATTTCAAAAGGTTCAAAATCAACACTATGTGCACACTAAAATCTAAATCAAACTCAAAGCATCAATCAAGGATAAAATGAACCTCATTTGCAAATATTTTAAAGTTCTTTTAAAAATCTCATGAAAACTAAGAGTCCTAAATGGTTGCCAAAAATTGTCTTAAAAGCTTTGTTATTTGTTCCAAACAAATGTCTTATTGCAAAATCTTGAATGTTTCTTAAGTTTTTTCATGCATCAAAACAACCTAGGAATGTCATTTTTGGGCTTAAAACATGCAAACTAGAACACAAAATCTTGAATGAAAATAAAAGTCCAAAGAGTCATTTTCACTTTTGAGTCCAAAAAAATCTTGAATGATCTAAGGTTAAAACAAAGCACTTCAAAGTTATTAAAACAACACACAAAATCTCAATCTTGAATGCTCAAAGGGAAAAACTTGAATGTTTAATCACTTGTCTTTGAATGCATGTTGCTAAACACGCTGTTGAATGCCATGGATTAAAATCAAATTTTCCTTAAATGCATGATTAAAAAAACAAATCCAATCTTTAATGCCAAGGATCAATTAACCATTGCAATATCAAACACTTCATTTGGAGCTTCTAAAATTGAACAAAACAAATCTCTTTTCCACATGCAATTTAGGTAAAGTTTGATTTTTGGATATTTAAGAGACTTTGTTAAGTTAAATACAAATTTGCAAAAATCAATTTGAGTAGTTCCTTGGACTCACCTCTTTTCTAATCACCCATCAATTCAACCATTGGTTGCAATCTCAGCACCATTTATGGAAATGGGTCTACTTGAAAAAGGTGTTAAATGTTCCACAATCTAACTCACTCACTTGGTCTTTGAACGTTTGTTTTAACTTTATCAAAAAATTTAAATAACCAAAACTCTAGATTAAATTGATCACACTTCAAGTTTGGGCACTAAAATTGAACAACTATTGACGTGGAGGGGCTCCGGGTGCGTGCTTGACAAATCGAGTTTCACACATCTTTGTTTTGGGCTTAAAACAAACTCACACTCAATCTTGAATACCTAACAATCAATGAACATCGCATGGTTTTGATGCATTTTCAATGATGCTCACATTTCTTATGTTGATGATCTCTCGACTTCCATTATGCTAACGACGCTGTCAAATTGGAATGAACATTGTATGCCATAATCACAAGTGTCTTCAATCATAGCTTACAAAATCTAAAATCATCAATTGGAATAAACACATGTCTTTTAAAGCCCAAGATCATGTATGTGGTCTTCTTTTACACTTTTTAGGAGGCCTACTTAGGGATTTCATCACCCCTTGGGACGACCTCAACTCCAGCATTCCGGCGGAGTATAAAAATTGGGAGGTGAATCCAAAGACACCTCTCTTGGAATCAAGATTTTGTCACTCGGGCTAAGCCTCAAGGAACTTTATACCCTTGAGAAGTGAAAGAGGAGAAGTGGGTTACCGCTCCTCTCGGCTGTGTGACATCTTTTTGGTTTCATCTACGAATTTGGGCCTCACGTACCTTGTGTATATCGAGGACCCCCTAGCTAAACCAAATTTCATCCTTGTAGAAAGCTTTCTAGGATGTTGGTGTGTTTGACGTGCTTGCTAAAAACTTTTGTCTGCTTGTTTGTTCATAGCTTTTGAATGAATTTTTGCCAATTTTGGTCGAAATCCCGGAAAAGTAGAAATCTCCCAGCTCAAGGCATACTTAGCGTAGTCACTGCCTTATCAGAAAATTATCCAAGCTCCCCTGCTGCAACTGAATCTATCTAGTTCTTTGCCTTAGAACAATCCCAAATCCAAAGTCCATCCAAATCATCCCCCTAGCCAGCTAGCAACCCAATCCAAAATCACACCCAAGCTTTTAGAGAGTTGTTATCATTCTGCTAGAATTTTCTATCCAATCAATCTATCCTACCAATCAACCAATCTCACCAAGGTTATCCCTCTGACAGAGCATTATCTAGGGTAATCTAGCGTTGTCACTTGCATCCCTCATCACCTTGAGCTAAAGGTTGGGATCCACAAGTGGTCAATCTCGTGTCATGCCCATAGGATCATTAGTCTATCCTCAAGTTGACACAGCCACCACCAAATCTAGTGCATAGGAAAGCAAAACTCTCACCTTTTGACAACATGCCTTTGAAGTCTTCCATCCACAAGAAAGCCAAAAATCTCCAGCCAATCCTCCTTAGGTCTGTCATGCAGCTTTGACTCTCCCTAGGAAATCTTTCATCAGCCAATCCAAAATCTGTGCTTAACCCAAATCCAACCATGAGCTTCCATGTTCATCCATACGCAAGACCCCATCCCCATCAAACTCATCATCAAAGCATGAAGTACCAATCTTATCATGATGTGTTTGGTCGCATTTTCCTTGCTCCCACCACCTCCTATTCCAATGATGATGAAAATCTTGTTGACTATGATGGGTATATTGAAAACCTTAGAAACATTCCCCCAAGCATCCCCCAAAATCCAAGAGTTATTCCAAACTATCTAGTCATGCTATCTGATATTCCAGCTTCCCCTCCATCACCCCATCAACCAAGCTTCCAATCTTCCACCCCCATCACACTAGCTATTCTTGTCAATCCACCTCCACCTTCAACACATGAGTCTCCAAGGAATCTCCTAGAGGAAATACAAGAAAAGTTGCCTCCAATAGTTGATAAGCCATGTCATCTAATCCAACCATGTGAAGTAGTCAGTGATGAAGCTTCCCCATCTATAATATCACCTCCATCTCCCATAGCTATCATCCCCATACCATCCATCAAATTGCTTAAAATCCTTCCACTTCCCGCAAGCATCAAAATCCCACCACCTGTCAAATCCCTCCAAATCCTATCCACATCGCCTCCAATCATTTCCCAAATCTCTTGTAATGACCCTTATGCATCCATCTTCTACTCACCCATCTCCACTACTGAATCTCCCATCTATCCATCCGCTGCCTTTGAAGAATCCATCCCTTCACCTCCTATCACACCATCCACTCCAAACCAATCCTATCAAGATCCTGCCCAAAAGCATGTTGACATCCCCCAAAGCATAAATGAAGATATCATCGTACCATGTCTTCCATCCATAGTGCAGTCACCATCTCCTCCATCTCCAAAACCTCGAGCCATATCTCCTCCACTACAAGATATCTTGTCATCCCACCAGCTACATCAAGATCCTATCCTTCCATCTCCCCCGCTCCATGCTTCCATCTTACCACCTATCCAAGCTATTCCACCATCTATAATCTACCCTCTTGGTTCACTTACATTCATCCACAGTGGCCCTCTCTCAGTAGAAGAATTAAGAACAGTATCTCCCCATTGCAATACACCTAATAAATCACTTCTACCATTTTCTGCAAGCAAAAAGTTTCCTCAGCTTCTTCAAATGCTCAATCGATGGCATTATCAAGGTCAAGGTTTAGGACCACAAGAGAAAGGAATCAGAGAGCCTATTATTGCACAAAAAAAATCTAGGATTTCATGGTCTTGGATATGTATGCAAAGGCTCACCATCTAAAGGTGTTGGTACACCACACCCCCAAACCAAGCCTATCTCCAAGCCCACCATGCCAACCTCCCATCACTCCTTCAAAAAATCTTATGTCATCCCCCCTCCACCATCTTTGCAACCCAAAACAACCTACCATATCCCCCCTTCATCCGCTGAATCCATTTTGGGTCCCTATGTCCCAAAATCTACCATCCTCCATCCTCCTAGCAACCATCATAAAAATCCTATTCCATCCATTTCTATGCAAGATCAACAAAGGCACATATTAGGGCACATCATCCATCATCATCCCCCTACATGCTCTTTCATATCCTCTCCATCTCATAAATCTTCTCCTAACCATCTTCCCAAAGCTTACCACAGCAATGTGAATGCCAACTTCAAAATGCATAAAGCTAAAAATCCACATCCTAGGCAATCATATGTCTATTCTAAAAGACATACTCCAAAAAGGCAAAATCCAATCAAAGAATGCAAAACAATGCAAAATCCTATGAAAAGAAAATCCAAAACCATGTGGATCCCCAAGAAAAAAGTTGAAACCCAATGCATAATGGCATCCACCATTGCTAATCCCCCATCTAGTGACTCATGTCCCCCATCTCCTAACTCCATCTTGGGTGCCTATATCCCCAAGTATGCTTCCACAAATCCTCCATCACGCCCGCATCTACCATCTATCCCCCATATGCTCTTTTCACACCCGTCCCAACATGTGCCAATGTTGTTCTTGCAAGCATCCCCATATCATGCTCCTTTCCAACCTTTTCATCCCTCCATCTCCTACCATCAATCCCATCTAATCCAATCTATTGCATAAATCACACATCCGGTGTACCAACAACTAGCAACAAAATTGAACATTCCAACAGCCAGTGAAAAATCCCAAAAAAGCCAAAATAGCTGAAGAAAGCCAAAATCATTCCAGCTAAGTCCAAAGTCAAAAAGTCAAAAAAATAAAGAAAAATAAAGCGTCCACTGGTGAAAACTTGGCAATTCAAGCACCTTGGACAAGTACCATGATGAAAACTTGGCAAACAAGCGTCATGCGTAATCTAGCCATCCCCAGCTTAGCCTATCATCCTCATGCTTTTGGTCACATCTTGCCATCCAACTCCATCTTCCAATTTATCCACCTATCTTTCATCCTCCAGTTTTTATCTATCACTATCCACCTATCTTTCATCCTCCAGCTTTTATCTATCACTATCCACTTATCTTCTGCAACCTCACCCCATCATCCTAGTTATCATCCATCTCCCAAGCGCCTTCAGCTTTTCCATCCTAGCTTCAATCCTATCACATCCATCATAAGACCTCCTTTTGCATGTCATCTTCTAACTGGGGGCACTATATTCCTTGGAGATCTTGTCTTGTCCATCCTCCCTTGTCATTGGTACCTCGCTCTAGGCTATCCTCATGCAAATCCAATGTCATCCTCTCATTAGCCATTCACTCTAGCACTATCTATCAGCTCAGCTACCACCAACCTTAGCATTGTCGCCATCCTTGGTCACACATCTATCATCATCATTGGATGCATCCTTCCAAATCCATATCTTTCGCTATCACCCCACCCTTAGCTTTCACATCTTGCACAACATCGAACCATCCCACTATCCTATCATCCTGAGCTTTTTATCCATCTGTATCATACCTATCATTGGTTCGTTAGCTTGTACCATATCTTAATTAGCTCGCTTGTAAATATCTTGGTCTGTCAGCTTGTACATCCTCTTTAGCTTAGTACCATTGCATCTATCCAGCATTTGTGTCAGTTCGTCCTTGATCAGTATCTTGCACCCATTGCACATCTTGGTTAGCTATTCCAATGCATCCTTTAGCTAGATTTCCTATCACCAAAGTGTTATCTTTCTTAGTTCAGCTTGCCAAATGCATCACTCATCTAGATCCATCAGCTTAGGTGCTCTCCGATAGATCCTTGTAGGATATAACTTTCCTTATGTCTGATCTTGGTCCGTTAGTACCTCGTCCTACCCATCTCGTTGGAAAATGGTTCTCTTTTGGATTTTCTCTTTCTTTTGATTTGGAATCTTCCCTTTTGGGTCTTGAAATATCTTTTCCAAGCAATCTTTTTGTTTCCTCCTCAAGGTTGCCATGATCTTCCATATCATGGTATGCTACGAATGGGGTAATCTGAGCGTAAGGTCTTGATCAAGTCTTTTATTTATTTTTATTTTCTGCTTGTGGGTTACCCAATGTCGGTTCCACACTGCTTCCTCTTGGACTCATGTGTGATGCTGGGGCAATCCTTGCATGTTTGTTTTGAGTCAGTTCATCAGTCTTGTGGATAGTTGGTGAAAATGCCTTGATGTTCTTGGTAACCTTGGCAATTAACCAACAGTCCTATAGAAAATCTAGTGCTCAACTACATGGTGGTACTTCTCTTTGAAGTATCCCCCCACTCAAAAAGCTTCAATGGTTTTCCTTCATCTCCATTATCCCCCATCCATATCCAGCATCCGTCTCTCCTACCCCAGCTTATGCATCAGTATCTCTTTGAATCACTCCTCACCTTTAGCTTTAGGGATCCACAATCCTAGTCTTAGGGATCCACCAATCCAAATCAATCCGCCAAGCCTCATCTTTCGCGATCCACAATCCTAGTCCTAGGGATCTCCGAAAACCCATCTTTCGCCAATCTGACTCTTTGAAATCCTGTTGCATTAGCTTTTTAATCCCCTCATCCATCTCTCCATCTTGAATTCCTTTTATAGTGCTCTGCTCCTTCATCCTTTGTAATCCCTGAGATCTTAAGCTTGCTTCCTCTTGTGCCTCTGATTCTCCCTTTATCATTCTCCCATAGTGAGAGTTTGAGCTAATTCAGCCCCTTCTCTTTGCTAATCTAAGTCTTCTTGCTCATCTCGAATTCTTGTACTTTTCAAGAAGTCGTCGAGCCTTGCTTTCTCTCCCCACCGCCTTCTTGAGGGGGCATCTCACAGTCCATTCTCTCCTCTTTTGCTCTAGCCTTGGGCATCTTATTTTTTTATCTTTGATGTCATGCCACTTGCGGCATCACATCAAAGAGGGGCAAAATGTAGACACCTAAAAACCTTTAGAAAATAAAGTATTTTTATTTTCTGAAAAAAATTCCTGATGACATCATCATTTATTAATTAATTAATTATTTAATTTATTTTTTTATTTTTATGCCATTAAATCCCTTTATCTTAATTAAAAATATTTAATTAAGGAATCCCTCCCAAAAATGTTTAAATCTTATTTAAACATTATTTCCTTATTTATTAATTATTTAATTAATAAATTGACCAAAAAATCCAAAATAAATAAAAATTTTAATTTTTGCCCAAAACTTGGCCAATTTCCTTATGACCAATAACCTCTTCCAAAATCTTCTAATCCTTCTTTAATTTTTATTAAAGGCTAATCCCATCATTTTCTACCCCTAATCCCAACTCAAAATATTTAATTAAGATTAAATATTAATCCTCATGTTTATTAAAAAAGTTTTAATAAATAACTCCTCAACCCAAACCCTTGAAATAAATAAAACTTTATTTATTTCCTAAAACTCTAAATTATCCTCATCCTAAGAAGTTCTAGACTCTTCTAGAAAGTCTTCATCCTCATCCTAGGAAATTCTAGACTATTCTAGAAAGTCTTTATCCTCATCCAAAGTCTAGACTCTTCTTTAATTTTTATTAAAGGCTAATCCCATCATTTTCTACCCCTAATCCCAACTCAAAATATTTAATTAAGATTAAATATTAATCCTCATGTTTATTAAAAAAATTTTAATAAATGTCTCCTCAACCCAAACCCTTGAAATAAATAAAACTTTATTTATTTCTTAAAACTCTAAATTATCCTCATCCTAAGAAGTTCTAGACTCTTCTAGAAAGTCTTCATCCTCATCTTAGGAAATTCTAGACTATTCTAGAAAGTCTTTATCCTCATCCAAAGTCTAGACTCTTCTAGAAGATGTCTTTAAACCTAATCCTAATCCTCTCCTAACCTTGTCACATTCTCTAAACATGGGTTAAAACTTACTAACCCAATCCAAAGTTAACAAATATCTCCTCCTTCACCCACCCTCATTAAATGCTATCCACTTGCCTATCCCTAAGCTAATCCTAAACCATCCTAATCCATCCTCTAATCATTTGCACAAGCTTAAGCAAGCTTAAAACCTTCCTAATCAAGTCCAAGTTGAAATTGCTCTCATCACCCTCAAAATATCTCAACCATAAAACTTTATGAAGTCCACTAGGTCATAAATGACTCTTACAAGCCCTTTTATTGCTCTTACAAGTCATTATGAGGGTCTTTATGAAGATTTTATCCCTTGAGCCTCCTTTGTTGACTCATCCTTCCCCTTTCCTCCATCCTCTCACCATGTGACATGTGTCACTCCTTGATTGGTTGTAAGAAAGCACAATCCATGTGCTCTCCTCTCATGCAATCTGAGCCCTCCATGAGCTTTTTGCCATCCTTGCATCTTAGCCCTCAATCCCTCAAGCCTCTTGCCTATAAATTGGATCCTTCCCCTTTGCAAAATAACACAATCCATGAAGTAAAGTTATAATGCTATTTTGAGAGCCAAATCCATACTAAAGCCATCTATCCACACCAAAAATCCACAATCATCCATTGAAGCCTTTGGAAGCATATTGAGCATACATCCTATCCATTTAGATAAAGCTACTCAACAAGAGAGCTTCTCATTGAGAGAGCCCATTAATGGCTCATATTCTCAATTGAGAGCTCATCTTAGTCTATCTTGAAGTTTATGAATTTTGTTTAGTTTGTAGAAGCTTTATTTAAATTTGGTTTCTATTAGCATACTAACATTGCTCATATACAGTTAGAAGTGGTAGATTCTAGAGAGATAAAGGTAGATATTATGGAAAAGGTGGCAAATTTGACAGTTCTATGAAAGATAAGGATGAATCTGAATGGAAGAATGATGATAAAGGTAAGGCTGAGTGGAAAGGTGGTGATTCCTACTGAGGAAGAGGTAATTCTTATTCTAGAGGTGGTTTTAATGGTAATTGTTTTAGATGTGGTAAAGAAGGGAATAGATCTTTTGAATGTAGATCCTCTAAAAGTGAGAAAGGTAACAAAAATCTTGTGGTTCAAGGAGACACTAAGGGTTCACCTAATGGACCTGAGCATGGAGAAAATATGATGGTGAGAAGAACCTTATGTAGTAAGGGAAGTGATGATGAACCTATCCTAAGGAGAACTCTTTTCAAGACCAGATGTAAGATGGCTAGAAAATGTTACAAGGTTATTAGTGATAGTGGGAGTTCTAAAAACTTGGCATCAGAAGAATTTGTTAGAAAGTTGTAATTGATGAGGTTAGAGCATCCTAAACCTTATCATGTTTCATGGATCAAAGATGAGCATAAGATATTGGTAAGTGAACAATGCATTGTGAAGTTCAAGATTGGACATTACATTGATGCGGTTTTGTGTGATATTATGCCTATGGATTGTTGTCATATTTTGTTGGGAAGACCTTGTAAATATGATAGATATGTTATACATGATGGAAGATTGAATCAATGTACTCTTTGGGTGAATGGGAAAAAGAAAATATTGCTGCCTTTGATTAAAAGTCTAGATGAGGTTAAGTGTACTACTATGAGAATTTGCATGGTTAATGGAAAGAATTTTGAAAAGAAAATGAAAAAAAAAATCAAATTTTTTTTGCCTTAATCCCTAGGAGACCAAGTTGTGCCAGTAACAACTGAGTGCCAGAAAATAGTGTTAACCAAGTTCCATTCAATGGTAAGCAAGTGACAGCAAAAATTGGTAGTATTGACCGAGTACCAATAGAAATTACAACATTGTTGAATGAGTATAAAGATATTTTTTTAGAGGATATACCTGATGGTTTACCTCTGATGAGAAGTATAAGTCATTGTATGGATCTAGTTCCTAGAGCTAGTTTGTTGAACAAAGCACCATATAGATTAACACCTACTAAAAATGAAGAGCTTAATATACAAGTGCATGAGTTGTTGGAGAAAGGTTTGATCAGAGAAAGTTTGAATCTATGTGTTGTACCTATTGTATTACAACCTAAAAAGAATGGAGAATGGAGAATGTGTTCTGATTCCAGAGCTATTAACAAGATCATAGTGAAATATAGGTTTCCTATGCTTAGGATGGATGACATAATGGATTATTTGAGTGGAGAAAAGTACTTTATCAAGATTGATTTTAAGAATGGCTATCATCAGATCAAAATCAAAGAAGGTGATGAATGGAAGACTTCTTTCAAGACAAAAGATGGTTTGTATGAATGGTTCGTTATGCCTTTTGGTTTAACTAATGCACCTAGTACTTTCATGAGGTTGATGAATGAAGTTCTCAAAAGATTTTTGGGTAAGTTTGTGATTGTTTTCTTGGATGATATTTTCATATTTAGTAAGACTAAAGAAGAACATCTTGAGCATGTTAGACAAATATTACAAAGATTGAAAGAGAAGTAGTTGATGATTAATCTGAAAAAGTGCTCTTTTATGCAAGAGAAGATTGTGTATTTGGGATTTGTGGTTTCAACTAATGGTTTGAAGATGGATCCTGAGAAGGTTAAAGAAATTTTAGAGTGACCTACACCTAAGAATGTGGGTGAGGTGAGATCATTTCATGGTTTGGCTAGTTTTTGCAAAAAAATTATAAGGAATTTTAGTTTTGTTTGTAATGTTATGACTGAGACAATGAGAGGAGATAAAATGGAATTCAAGTGGACAAATAGAGCTAATAACAATTTTGAGAGTTTGAAACAAAAGGTTGTTGAGTTACTTGTATTAGCTTTTCCTGATTTCAATAAGTTATTTCAAGTTGAATGTGATGTAAGTGGTAGTGCAATAGGAGCTATATTGATTCAAGAAGGTAAACCTATTTCTTTCTTTAGTGAAAAGTTGAATGATGCTAAAAGGAAGTATTATGTGTATGATCAAGAGTTTTATGTTATTATTCAAGCCTTGAAGAAGTGGAGATGTTATTTGATTCCTAAGGATTTTGTGTTGTATACTGATCATTAATCTTTATAGTACTTGGGAAGTCAACATAAGTTGAATTGTAGACATATGAAGTGGGTTGAATAATTGCAAAGTTTTACATTTGTGATCAAGAATAAGAGTGCATTCACTAACTGAGTTGTTGATGCATTGAGTAGAAGGTGTTCTTTGCTAACTGGGATAAAATTTGAAGTTCTTGGTTTTGATGAGATGAAGGAGTTGTATGATATTGATCCTAATTTTTTTAAGATGTGGAGAGAGTGTAGAGCACCTCATTTGAAAAAACAACCAAGTAAGTTTGATGAGTATTCTATTCAAGAGGGTATGTTATTTAAGGGCATTTAGTTGTGTATTCCTAAGAGTTCTATGAGGTTGAATCTAATTAAGGTAAAGCATAATGGTGGATTGCCTGGACATTATGGAATTGATAAGACATTGAGTTTGTTAAAAGAAAATTATTATTGGGCTCATATGTATAAGGATGTTCAGAAGTTTGTAAAGAGTTGTAGAGTTTCTCAAGTTGCAAAAGGAGTAAGTCAAATTTCTAGTTTGTATACACCTATTACTGTTCCTGAAAAACCTTGGAGTGACATCAATAGGGATTTTTTTCTTGGATTGCCTAAAACAATGAAGGGATATGATTCTTTATTTTTTGTTGTGGATAGATATTTTAAGATGGCTCATTTCATACCTTGTAAGAAGACATTAGATGTTGAGCATGTTGCTGAGATTTTCTTTAAAAAGATTGTTAGATTGCATGGATTACCAAAAAGTATTATTTTTTGTAGAGATAGTAAGATTGTTAGCTATTTTTGGAGGACTTTGTGGAAGAAGATGTGTATTGAGTTGAAGTATAGTTCTACTTTCCATCCACAAATAGATGGATAGATAGAGGTTGTGAATAGAAGCTTGGGTAATTTGTTGAGATGCTTAGGTGTAAATGAATCACATAATTGGGAGATGATATTGGTACAAGCTAATTTTGTATATAATAATTCTATGAATAGGAGTACTAGAATGACACCTTTAGATATTATTACTAGAATGCATCATAGAGGAGAATCAAATTTAAGGGATGTTGTTGGTGAAGAGAAGAGAAGTGAAGTTGGTTTTATAGAGTCTTTGCACAAGGAAGTGAAGCTGAAGTTAGAACAAATATAAGTTTAGAAGACATCATGTTTTTGAAGTTGGTGATGAGGTGATGGTTCATTTGAAGAAAGGAAGATTCTTGTTGGAACATACAGTAAGTTGAAGATGAAGAAGTTTGGACCTTGTAAGATTTTGAAGAATTTTGACAGCGGTAATGTTTTATGAAGTTGAGTTACCTGATGACATGGATATATCTCCTATATTCAATGTTTTTGATTTATACAAATATCATGAATCAAATGATGAAGCTATTGTGTTAGATGATTATCCTAAGAAAAAGATTGAAGAAGTTGAATAGATATTGAATCAGAGAGTTGGCAAGAGCACAAGAGGAAAAGATCATTATAAATATTTGGTAAAATGGAAGAACAAACCAATGGAAGATGTTATATGAATTTCCCAATCTGAGTTAGATTTAGCTCAGGTTGTGACATCTCAATGATTTATAAGAATCATTTCTTCCAATCCTGGTTGTCTAATGTAGGAGAATCCTAGGTTGCATTGCTATCCTACATGTCTTTCTTTCTTTCTTGTTCTACTGAGTCACAATGTCTTGCATTGCCAAGTTTCTTGGTGGTTTTTGAGTTTTCAGTTGCTACTGAGTTATCCTTTAGTTTTTGAGCTTTCTTTGGATGTTAATTTATCCTTTGGTTATCGAGTTCTTGTGGTTGTCGAGTGTTGCTGCCAAGTTCCTTTGGTTGTTGAGCATTGTCGAGATCCTTTGGTTGCTGAGTGTTGCGAAGTTCTTTGATCGCCAAGTGTTGTCAAGTTTTTTCAATTTGTTGAGTATTATTGAGTTTTTCAAGTTGTAGCATTTTTTGGATTCTTCATTCACCGATTTGTCTATATGTGGTTTCCTATTGAAGTTGACCTTTGCATTTAGGTTAGTGATGGATATCTTTTGAGATCTTACCTATGGCTTATTCTAGCATTTAATATGAGAGTTTATTTTATTGTAATTGTAATAGGCCAACTTGTGGTTGTTTGTGTATTTAAAGAGGTCTTTAGTAGAGTCGTAGGGAGTAGAAGTTAGAGGATAGAAGCGTAGGAGGAGCAAAAGCCAGTTGAATTGTAAAGTTTAGTCTTTGTGGATCAAAGTTGATTATAATGTGGCCATAACCCAAAAGGCCTTACATCTGGGCATGTATCTAATTATTTGATGAATATATGAAGGAATTTCTTCGTCTATCTCCTAATTTTTTTTTATTTGGTGTGTGTTTTTGCTATGTTTACTCTTGCACATGGTTTAAATAGCTTGGTGTATCTTTAGCCCTAGTTATCTCATCCCTATCCCTGTGTCAGGTCTATCCTCTAACAAGGAGCTTTTATATTAGTACATCATTTTGTGGGTACCATTCCCATCAGGGATTTCCCTCTGATCAAGGGTTTTCCTAGTTAACATATCTAGTGTTATTATGTATGAGTATCTTCTTATGGTTTTTTATTATATTGTTTGCATGCTTAAAAGAATAATAAGGTTGATAAATGTTTTGATAGTTGGATAACTAATTCACTCCCCCCCACTTCCCCCTCTTAGTTATCTTGGGGGACTTTACTTTCCAACACATACTTCTATTGAAGACCTACTTTTTTTTTAGAATTGCAGACATTTTCTAAGGGAATAACCAATTGAAAAAAGCTTCTTAAGGATGTTGAGACCAAATGTATCTCCATTTTTGGACCCATTAAATTAATTTTATTAGGATATAAATCCCTAGTTGGACTAGTCGATAAAAATATAGAGGCTCGCGTTAAGAAAAAAAATAATGACCAAGGTGATAATGACCAAGCTTGCAAGAATCAAAATTTAACTATGAAACTAGCCTAATGTCATCATCTTTTGCATAGGTTGACTAATGTTGAGATGCTATTAACCTTGGCTAGTATTCTCCCATGGTTGGACAAGATGAACATGCTTGTTAAATAAGCCCAAGAGAGATCTATGTATAGTCAAGAATACATTATGCTTCATAGAATGATTATTATGGCTATCAATAATCAATATCTAAGAGATTATCCATTCAATGATGTAGAATTTAGTCAATAGAAACATATTATATATTTTAGTCACATTAATAATATTCACAGGGAGTTATGTATCATTGTTCATGATAACAAGATGCCAATGTACTACTATGGCATGTCTTCTACCATGATGAATAGTAGAATGAGAGATGAACCTATAACATTAGTAGATTTCAACGATATTGTAATGCATGTGAGGACCAAAAGATGTTTCAACAGAGATTACAAATTGATTCCCTAGGGAGAAACTAATAGAAGTTGTGTCTATTGTGTATCCTAATTTTTGGAGAGTTGTTGATGTAAAATATTTTAATAGTAGGATATTGGAATTGGTGAAACATTTTGGTAACGATGCCAAGTTCAAAGCTGATGGAAAGGGAGTAGAATGAATGATCAATAGAATTAATGATCAATAGAGCCAAGCTTGTGCAACAATCAACCCATTTTGTACCAACAATGTATGATAAGGTTAAGGTTTTTGATAACCTTGATGAACCAAGCTTAATAACTTGGTGTTGGGAAAGAATAACTTTGATCCCAATGTCAAGGGAAGAAATCTCAAAATACTTCTTTTGACTTGTGTCAAATGATGATATTGGGTTCTACTGAGGATGAAAGAGTTTTTTGTGCATTGCAGTTCTTGAAATCAAAGACAAGAAACATACTTGGCAAGAACCTAGAAGTTTTTCTAAGGCTTTACATCAGTTTTTATAATGTCAAAATATTTTCTTATGACAACATGTTGGACTACTATAGGTGAAAGGAGAGGATTAGGCAATAATTTGAAGAATAATGACAATAAAGAGAAAACTAGATCAAAATGTGGTGGCATGGACATGTTGAACCCAAAAAAACTAGTTGAACTTGAAGGTCAAGATGAAGAAGAAATTGCAATGTCATTTGACGACATGAATTAGAAATTGGATTTGGGTCAGTAGTCACAATTTAATTGTTGTGTTTCACTGTCAAGGTATTTAATATTTAATTTTTTTTCCATAGTAAATAAATTCATGAACCATGAATCATTGCGTCATGTTTAAATAATCATCCACTATGCTCCATATTTCATTTACTTTGTTAACATTATCAAATATCCATAATTCATTCATAATTACTGTTTTTTTCTCCTTTTGATTGGATATATTTTGTTGTAAATTTGTAGAATCATTTTTATATTTGTTTTAGATTTAAATTAATAATTGCAATAAAGCCATTGCTTACAACTTGGCACAAACCTTCATGGGTTCATGTTTTTAAAAATTAAAAAAAATTGAAATTGCTTTAGTAATATTTAATATTGAATCTTATGAAAGACGGGCATACCACAAAATTGTGACAAAGCCATAAGTTGCCACTTGGCACAAACCTTCGTGTGACTATGTTGTAAAATTTATTTTGGCATTGCTTTAATATTTTAAATTTTGTAAGAGACGAGCCTACCACTGAATTGCAATGGTGAAATTGAATACTACTTTTTCATTATTTCTGGTCCTACCTCTAATATGCAATTCTGTGGAAAATGCCAAGTGTTTAATTTTTTATTTAGGAATAATCAATTTAACACTACTGGCACTCTTCTTGACTTGTGAATATCAAAAACTCAAGTTCAAAATTAAGGTGTAGGGTTTATTTTATCATTATGGTGTAATCTTGTTTTGTGCATTTGGTTCTCTAATTATGGGAACTTGGACACTTCATTATTGCTTCAATATCTATGAAGAGTCAAGAGCCTTAGTTGATGAATTTGTGTATTTTGGATGTTGAAGCATCAAAATCTAACAAAAAGGGAAGGGTTCTAACTGTAAGGAGATACTTTCCTAGTGAGCACTCAAGTTACCGATACCAAGTAAAGTATGTTCTTAGTTAAGTACTAAGTTTTATGGATTTGATTATGTGTGTTTATTTATCATCAATTTTTTGGAACACACTACATGATCCATCATCAAGATGAGAAAGTGCAGGAAAGTAAGATATGCAAATTGGACCTTTCTCAAGAAATATAAGAAGAGAAGGGGGAAGCTCGCAAATAAATGCAAAGAAAATACAAAAAAATAGAAATAAAAAGGTACACCCACAAAAAATATTAAAAGAGATAAAAGAAAAAGGTTGAAAAAGAATTAAAAACTAACAAAGAAGAAAAAATTGAAACAAATATATAGCTACATATATATAAAAACATCAATTTATACACACACACACACACACACACACACACACACACTTACAAATATATATTAAAAATAAATAGTATAATAGTTATTAAATTGTAAATATATTAGCTATTATATTATAATATAGCTATATATGTAGTGTATACCTATGTGTATAAATATGATAGTTATTATATTATAATATATTTATATATATTTAAAAATATAATGTAAAAGCATCCTAATGATGGATCATGTAGTGTGATCTGAAACGTTGATGATAAATAAACACACACAATTGAATCCAGAAAACTTAGTACTTTACAAATGGATTGTCGAAATCTATTACTATTAATGTTCTTAGTCGTCACCCTATTTTTCTGTTGAATTTCCTTGATCTTCAAAAGGGTTTTTTGAGTATAAAATTAGGTTATAGTACTATAAAACAAGTACTCTAATTAATAACATTCAAGAACATAAAACTTAGATCTTTAAAATCATTTTGGAATAACTATTTCGACATGAGTACTAGAATGAATCCAATAAGAGGTTCAACTCATTGTAAGAGGTGCCTAGATGAAGCTATTACTGCTCAATTGCCTAGTTCTTCAAAAAGGGCCAAAAATGTAAAGGGTAAAGATATTTTATTTGATACATTTGTGGACAAGGAAACATCTTGTGGAGATCCTAACACTCATTTTATCAATGTAGACCTAATTAGAGATGTGGTAAAAACCTATAATCCAAATAGTAGTTTTGTCTCCATAGATAATGGTGTTTTGTTTGCCAAGTTTGACATGGAATCAATTTGTGAAACATTTAATCTAAACTATAATTCTCATGTGCCTATTGGTTTTCTATCTCTACAGAGGCAATACGATATGGAAAAATGTAGCTTCAAGGTTAAATGGCTTCCATTTCATAGAAAGTTGAAGTAGGATGTGTAGCCTATTGTGTTATCAAAGAGTGATGTTGAGCCCTTTGATTGTGAATTTTTTGAGTATTACTTCTTATACACATACTTTGCACTTTGTCAAGTGTTGGGGATCAATGTATAATCCAAGATGCATGTGTGTCTTATGATGTTGGTCACTGAAATCTGACACATACAAAAAAATGTTATTTGACTTTGCCTCCTTCATTTTTACTGCTATTCAAAAACCCTGGTTGATATTCAAAAGGGTAGCCCCGTCGTTCAATTTAGGTCACATTTACTATTGTGCCACATGTTGAAATCGGATTGAAAAGATCATTATTGAAGAAGGGAGATTGTTGATAAAGAATGTTTTCAATCATTGTTTTGTCACTGATGTCAAACTTGCTATTTTTTGGAATGACAATTGCTTAGAAGATCCAATTACTATCACTTAGTTGATTAATGAAGAGAATTTAATCAATAAGATGTAACAAAAGAACCTAAAGGAAAGGTTGAGTTATGATTTTGTAATGAAGTATAAGGATCAATTAAGACAATGGTAAAATGATGTATTGATAATACACTTGAAGATATAGCACTTGGCTACACTTAAAAACTCTAGAAGAATAAGTTATAACAAAATTGTCTACAAAGCTTGACTAAATTCATTAGTGGGTACTGGGCGAGTTAGTTCATGCCGAGCAGATTATTAGTAAGTTCCAAGCAAAGGCAAAATCTAGTGTGTGCCAAGTGAAACAAAAGGTGTCGAGCAAGTTCAGGTGTCGAGCTAGATAAAATGTAATAAGTGTCGAGCATCAGTAAAACTTAGTTGATGCCGAGTGAATCCATAGTAGGTGTTGAGTAACACAATATGTGTCAAGCATTAGAAAGTCAATAGTGTTGAGCTGCTACATTATTTGAAAAGTCAAAGATTCACCAGATTTGAGCCAACAAGTTTTTTACCTTGAATTTTGTGAACCAGATGGAAGATAAGAATCTTGAGCTAGTGGCAAAAAATTTTAGGTTAACCATTATTGGGAAAATAAAGGTGGATTCCACATGATTTTTCTAGAAGAAACAATATAAGGGGAAGATACATTGTATCTTACCTAATCCATTCAAACTCAAAATAGGAGAGGGAAGATTAGAGTAGGAAAAGTATTCCAAACTTCTATTTAAGGAGTTATAGGTCAAGAAGTAGAGTGTGGTTGGAGAGAGTGTGTGGTGTCAAGGAGAAGGCATCAAGAGGGAGGAATAGAGTACAGAGACTCTACTTCGATAGGTGACCACAAAGGTGATTGTATTGGCACAATGAGCATGGAGACTCAAGGAGACAAAGTTTGAAAGGAGAATAAGTTGTTAGAGCTGCAAAGACTGAAAGCCAGGAAAATTTGTGAACTGAATTGAGATCTAAAATTTGCAAGTAATGTTGTGAGTTGTATCAGATCAAAAGCCCTTATTGTTACTCTCTAGAAATTGTATCAGTTAGGGAAAATCCTATGGACTTAGGTTGGTTTAAGAGACATTTTGTAAATACTTTAATAGGGTGACATTCCAAGTGAATGTTCTAAAGTCCTTTAACTAGGCCCACTTCTGACAAGGTGGTTCAAATCCTTTAACCGGGTCACATTTAGCAATGTGTTATGTAGCCTTTAATAGGGCGGGCCTTTTACAGGGCATCACATTAGAAGAGTGAGAAAGGAGTAGCATGTTACTGGTGGTTTTCCCAAATTGGGTTTCCACATAAATCATTGTGTTATGTGTTGATTTTTCATGTCTTATTCCTACATGTTTTATCAGTAACTTGCTAAGAAGAATGTTTAGCTTGGATGCATGGTTAGTTTAAATGGGCTCACTATACTTAGTGAAAAAGTTTTATTAGGACATTTGGACCTTGGATAACTAATTCACACCCACACCCCCCCCCCCCCCGCCTCAGTTATTCTAAAGCATTTCTAACAATTGGTATCAGAGCCATTTATTGATTTGGTTTAAAGGTACCAGAAGTAGAAAGATCAAGATGTCTAAGAGAGAAGTTCCCAACCTCAATAGAGATAACTTCACTACATGGAAAATTTTAATGAAGGTAAACCTTGGATCAATAGGTGATCATGCACAAACCTCAATCAAAGTAGAACATGTTGATCTACCTGGTGTCCCTACTGTAGAAGATATGAAGAAAGAGAAGGAGCACAATCAGGCAATGTTGGAGATTGCCTCTACTCTTAGCTATGTTGAATTTGCTGACATCAAGGGATTTACTTCTACATTCAAGATGTGGGAAGCCTTGTCAAATATTTATGGAGGTGATTAGAACATCCAAAGAGTAAAAAGAGAAATCCTTAGAGGAAATTTTGACGACATGAGAATGGAGGAAGGCGAGAACATTGCTCAATATGCCTCTAGAATAAATGAAGTAGTAAGTGCAATAAGAAGTTTAGCTAGTCATTTAGATGATGAAATTATTATTAGTAAACTCTTAAGAACCTTGCTCCCCATCTGTGATATTAGAGTATTATCCATCCAAGAGTTGAGATGCATACCAAGAAACAAACTGATTCTTGAAGGTATAGTGGTAAGACTTATTGCATTTGAGTTATCCAACTTTGATAACTACAAACCTGAGAATCTTGAATCTGCTTTCAAGGCCAAACTATTATTGAAAGACACTGAAGAGGTGAAACCAAAGAAGAAGAAAAGAAAGATAAAATATGTATCCAGTGACAGCAGCATAGATGAAGAAGATGTGGAACAATTGGAAGCATTGCTAGCCAAATGATTTCATAGAGGCAAAGGTAAATTCAAAGGTAAGATGCCTATCATTTCTTTTAATTGCAATTAACTAGGACATATTGTTGCAAGGTGTATGTAGAAGAAGAACCATAGAGAAGAAAACAAGTACAAGAAGAGAAGAGAAGATGATACCAGAGATTACAAAGACAAAGGCAAAAAGTGCTACATTGTTGAAGAAGAGAATTCTGATGAAAATGATGATGAGGTAGACTATGCAGCTATGAAGGATGAGTCAGATAAAGATGAGGCAACAGCACTGGTAACCTATATAAACAAGAATGATAGGTGGATCATAGATAGTGGGTGCTCTCATCACATGATAGGAGACAAAAGTAAGTTTGTTACTTTAACTCGGTATAATGGAAATAGTGTTAGATTTGGAAATGATGCCCCATGTCTAATCAAAGGAAAAGGTTCCATTAAGCTTATAGAGAAAATTTCATGTGATAATGCATATTATGTTGAAGGATTGAACTAAAATCTATTGAGTGTGTCACAGTTAGGCAATGTAGGATGTAAAATAGAATTTGGAAACAAAACTGCCAAAATCTATGACATTGATGAAAATCTGATAGGAAAAGAAGACCAAACTAGAAGTAGTATGTTTTACCTAGATATGGAGGATATTGCCTATCTTATTGTAAGATTTGATGATGTGTGGCTATGGCATAAAAGGCTATGTCATGTCAATTTTTATAATTTGATTAGCATCAAAAAAATGAAGAAAGTCAGAGGTTTGCCTAAACTAAAGAAGTTTGACAATACAATGTGCAAACAGTATCACCTAGGAAAGATGACCAAGTCAAGTTTCAAAAGAAAATCCTACACTTCCAAAGAAGTACTAGAGTTAGTCCATACTGACTTATGTGGCCCAATAGAAGTGCAAAGCTACAAAGGAGATAGATATATAATGTTGTTTGTTGATGACTACTCTAGAATGATGACTATCATGTTCTTAAAGCAAAAATCTAATGCATTTCAAATGTTTAAGTGGTATTTGACTAGGGTTGAGAAGAAATAGGGAAGAGTCTGAAGTGCCTAAGGTTTGACAGAGGAGAAGAGTTCACATCAAAAGAATTTGAGACATTTTGCAATGATAAAAGAATTAAGAGACAAACATCAACACCTAGAACTCCCCCACAGAATGGAATTGTAGAGAGGAGGAATAGATCAGTGATGGACTATGCTAAAACATTAATGATGGAGAAGAATGTTGCTCTAAAGTATTGGAGAGAAGCTATTAGTACAGTTGTCTACATCCTGAATCAAGTAAAAATTAAGAAAGGTACAAATGCAACACCTTTTGAATTATGGTATGGTCACTCACCCAGTGTAAAACATTTCAAAGTGTTTGGTTGTAAGTGTTATATTCTTAAAGATTCTAGAAATGACAAGTTTGATGCAAAGAATGATGAAGGTATATTCCTTGGATACTCCACTAGAAGTAAAGCATATAAGTGTTTAAATACTAACACTAACAAAATTGTGGAGAGTGTAAATGTAAACTTTGATGAGCATAAAAAAATTCAAGTTGATGAATCCATCAAGAAACCAGAAGAGTATAAATCTTTTGTATACTTCTATGAAGGAATGTCTGTTGAAGAAGAAGCTGCCAATCAATTTGGGAATTAGCAACAAGTTTCAATATCTGTTGAGTCACAACTAGTGAATGTCAAGTTGCATTCAGAAGCTAAGTTATAGAATGAAGATAATGCACATTCTGATTCTGAAATTAGTACACATGAAAGAGATGTTGAGCTACCATAAAGATATGTGCATAGTGACTTTGAAACTGAAAGACCAAACATGGAAACAAGGATAGAACCAAGGCTATCCAAGTATGTGAGAAGACATGGCCCTATTGAACAAATCATTGGTGACAAGGAAGCTAGACGAATGACAAGGAACAAACTAAGAAATGAATCATGTCTGCTAAGCAAGATTGAACCCAAAATAGTGAAAGATGCACTACAAGATGATGATTGGTGTAAAGCTATGGAAGAGGAGATTGAGCAAATAGAGAAGAAAAAAACCTAGAATTTAGTTCCAAGACTAGTTGATAAGAATGTGATTGGTACCAAGTGGGTATTTAGGAACAAGCTAGATGAGAATGGTGAGATCACAAGAAATAAGGCCAAACTAGTCTATAAAGGTTATGCTCAAGAAGAAGGATTGGACAATGGGGAAACATTTGCTCTTGTTGTAAGGATGGAAGGAGTAAGAACAACAATAAGGGTATGGTTTGCAAACTGCATAAAGCACTCTATGGTTTGAAACAAGCACCTAGAGCTTGGTATGAGAGACTTTGCAAATATCTTGTGAAGATAGGATTTGAGAGAATAGATGATAATAGCAACTTGTATATCAAGACAAAAAAAGATAAAGACATTCTAATATCTAAAATCTTTGTTGATGATATAATATTTGGAGGAAAAGATGCACTATGCAAAGATTTTGTTGATCAAATGAAACATGAGTTTGAGATGTCAATGTTTGGGTAAATCAAATTCTTTGTTGGATTGCAAGTATATCAACTAAAACATGGCATATTTGTGACCCAATCAAAATATATCAAGGAGGTACTCAAAATATTTGGCTTAGACGATTCAAAACCAGTCAGTACACCAATGGTAATAGGACATAAGTTATCCAAGAATGATGAATCGGTTGAAGTAAACCAGACAATGTATAGATCGATGATTGGAAAGTTATAGTATGTTGTACATAGTAGACCAAACATTGCATTATCTATTGGAATAGTGGCAAGATTTTCTACAAACCCAAGAGAAAATCATCTTATGGAAGTACAAAGAATAATGAGGTATCTAAAAGGAATAGGTGATTTTGGCTTATACTACAAGAGGACTAAAAAGTTTGAATTGAATGCCTACACTGATGTAGATTGGGAAGGTAATATTGATGATAGAAAAAGCTCTAGTGGAGAAGCACTCTTCCTAGGTAAAAGATTTGTCACTTGGACTAGCAAAAAGAAAAGGTGTACCTCAAAATCCATAGTTGAAGCCGAATATGTTGATACTACCATAAACTGTACAAATATTGTATGGATCAAGCACCTATTGAAAGGTATGAAGGAAGAGATAACTAAACCTATGATACTCTATTGTGATAACACAAGTGCCATCAATATATCAAAGAATCCTGTGACGCATGCCAAAACAAAGCACATTGCAATTAAGTATCACTATGTAAGAGAACTGGTGGAAGACAAACAAGTGAAGATGGAATATGTCAACTCAAAGAAACAAATTGCTGTCATCTTCACAAAACCATTACCTAAAGATGCATTTGAGTATCTTAGAGTTAAGTTAGGGGTAATACCCCTATCCAAGGCTATTTAAATAATAGCAAGACTACCCTGCATCAAATGATTTGATTGTTGAAATGATATAAATTGATGCAGAGGATACTTACTTTAGGTTCTACCTGAAGTAATTCAAATACTAAAATTCTAAAAAATTCATAAGCAAGGTTATAGAGTGAGAAATTGGAGTTTCTAAAAATGCTATATTTGCATGATAAGATGTTGAAATAATATGTCTTTAGCATTTTTGTCAAAGAGGGAGAAATAGCAGAAACTAATCAATCCACAAGATAAATTGTGTAAAGGAAGAAATAGCATAAACTGATCAAAACTATAGGAACAATTTTGTAAAGGAAGAAATAGCAGAAAGGAAGGAAAAAAGGGAAATAGTAGCTAAAAAAGAGAAAACAACACAAATAGAAATCAATCCAACCAGAATGACAAGATCAAAAAGGGAGTAGAACAAAAAGGAGAAGACAGTGTATGAACAAAAGAGATATCCCTAATACTTTTGAAAGAGGGAGTTACCTACAGAATTCAGAGGGAGTCATAAGAAATTAAAAGTTGCTGATAGAATGAATAATTTTGGATACAAAGTTTTCTTTTTGGCATTTGACTTACTATTTTAACCTAGTTAGCATTCTAATAAGTGGTTGATCAGTTTGGTTTGCCATCAATGCCAAAGTGGGAGATTGTTGAAATCTGATTGAAAAGATCATTATTGAAGAAGGGAGATTGTTGATAAAGAATGTTTTCAATCATTGTTTTGTCACTAATATCAAACCTACTATTTTTTGGAATGACAATTGATTATAAGATCCAAGTACTATCACTTAGTTGATTGATGAAGAGGATTTAATCAATAAGATGTAACAAAAGCACCTAAAGGAAAGGTTGAGTTATGATTTTGTAATGAAGTGCAAGGATTAGTTAAGACAATGGTAAAATGATGTATTGATAATACACTTGAAGATGCAAAGGTTGGCTACACTTAGATACTCTAAGAGAATAAGTTATAACAAAATTGTCTTCAAAGCATGACTAAATTCATCAGTGGGTGCCGTGCAAGTTAGTTCATGCCGAGCAGATTATCAGTAAGTGCTGAGAAAATGAAAAATATAGTGTGTGTCAAGTGAAATAGAAGGTGCCGAGAAAGTTTAGGTGCCAAGCTAGATACAATTTAATAGGTGTCGAGCATCAATAAAACTTAGTTGATGTCAAGTGAATCCATAGTAGGTGCCAAGTAACATAGTATGTGCCAAGCATCAGAAATTCAATAGTGTTGAGCTTCTACATTTTCTAGATTTGAGCCAACAAGTTTGTTACCTTGAATTTTGTGAACCATATGTAAGATTAGAATGTTGAGCTAGTGGCACATAATTCTAGGTTAACCATTTTTGGGTGAATAAAGGTGGATTCCACATGATTTTTCTAGAAGAAAAAAGATAAGGGGAAGATACATCATATCTTACCTAATCCATTTGAACTCAAAATAAGAGAGGGAATATTAGAGTGGGAAAAGTATTCCAAACTTCTATTTAAGGAGTTACAAGTCAAGAAGCAGAGTGTGGTTGGAGAGAGTGTGTGGTGTCAAGGAGAAGGTATCGAGAGGGAGGAATAGAGTACAGAGACTCTGCTTTGATAGGTGACAACAGAGGTGATTGCATTGGCACAATGAGCATGGAGACTCAAGGAGACAAAGCTTGAAAGGAGAACAAGTTTTCAGAGCTACAGAGACTGAAAGCCAGGCAAATTTGTGAACTAAATTGAGATCTAAAATCTACAAGTTATGTTGTGAGTTGTATCAAATAAAAAGCCCTTATTGTTACTCTCTAGTAATTGTATCAGTTAGGGAAAATCCTATAGAATTAGGTTGGTTTAATAGCCATTTTGTAAATCCTTTAATAGGGTGACATTCCAAGTGAATGTTCTAAAGACCTTTAACCAGACCCACTTCTAACAGGATGGTTGAAATCCCTTAACCAAGTCACATTTAATAGTGTGTTATGTAGTCTTTAATAGGACAAGCCTTTCACAAGGCATCACTTCAGAAGAGTGAGAAAGGAGTAGCATGTTACTGGTGGTTTTTCCCAAATTGGGTTTCCACATAAATCACTATGTTATGTGTTGATTTTTCATGTCTTATTCATGCATGTTGTTTTATTAGTAACTTGCTAAGAAGAATGTTTAGCTTGGATGCATGGTTAGTTTAAATGGGCTCACTATACTTAGTGAAAAAGTTTTATTAGGTCATTTGGACCTTGAATAATTGATTCACCCCCCCCCCCCCCTCCTAGTTATTCTAAAGCATTTCTAACACCACATTATCTTGTATGGTGCAAGAAAGGTTTCTCCTAGTCCTTAGGGATGAGAGATGAATTTGAGAAATGTAAATGAACAAGATTGAAGGTTTCCTAGTTAAGAATGGATTTATTTATGGGATATGGATTGTGTCACCTCTAGTTTTGTCATGTTTGAGGAAGACTTTGTCAAAGTTGTTCTCCAAAATTTGGGGCACCCAATCAATTAGAGATTATAAGACAAGGTGAGTACATTTATAAGGCCTCTTAAGCTAGATCCCATCCTATGAATCAACCACAACTAAGGAAACTAGTTTTTCTACCCAAAGTACACTATCAATATAGTTTATATTGAACCAGTTGAACCTTGTATATTGCCTAGATATGTTCTAGATAAAAAAAAATTCTTAGAAATTATTTAGCAATTCAATGAGTGTGACAAGCTTAATTTTAGAAACAACAATATAAAGAAGAACTCATTCTTTCGAAAAATAATGTTCTTCTATGATTTTGAGATATCTGGAAAAGGAGGATTGGACTTGTTATATTCCAAGTTACTATCATACAAGATGAATTTTGTCAAATTTAGATATTTTGATCTAGAAAAATTTATTAATGGAATGGATACCAAGTTTAGATTGGTGGCCTTAGCCCACAATTCTAGTAATTTTGAAGACTTATTAGAAACACTTCTTCTAATTTTGAAGTTCAAGTGAGGATAGAGATGGTAGAAGAAAACACAAAAAGGAATGATCCAACATACAAAGTGGTACAAACTGAAATTGAGGAACAAATTATCATATCTTTTAGAAGACTAGATACAAGAGATAGTATTAGATCATTGACATGCTCTACATTTGTATCAGATGATAAGTTTGTGCAATCCTTAAAGTTCATGCACTTCATCCTATATAGCAAAAGGGAGCAATTTTCTAATATGTGCAAACAAAGGCTAGGATCAGGGATTTCGGCATGCAACAATATTGATACATTTATAGATGAAGTTTTTGATGATGTTAGTCAAAATTCCATTTTGAAAATTATTGCAAAATTTGACAAGTTGTGCATTATTCTACAAATTCATTTTTTTAATGACAACTTAATTTAATTGGTGAAGTTTTATGTAGATTGACCAAAGCATATTCATTCTATTTTGACAATAGAAGATGACTTGCAGAAGTTTCTAGAGGAATGATTTTTATATAGAAGTTGGTCATGCAACAAGAGGAAATGATAATTATTGTTTTATAAACATGGGAGTGTTGAATTCTATGTTGGAAAAGCTTTGCTCCATTGAGTATTGGATATCCAAGTTTTGTAGGATTGTGTAGTCTTTACTTCATGAATATAAGAATTATCATATGAAATAAGTCAATTGATTTCCTTGGCTCAAAACTTGGACATGATTTGCATCAAGGTTAGAAGCTTACAAATCAAAAGCTCCATTTTTAGTTAGGAACACAAATTTTGTTTTGACAACATGTGACAATGTAACATCTTACATGTGTGTGTGTGTGTGTGTGTGTGTGTGTGTGTACACATATCTTTTTAATTCTAATATCCATGATTTTGTAACTTTATATCACATCCAATACTTTTCATTAATAAGAACTAAAAGCCAATGTGCTCTTTAAGACTGTATATTTACAATGAAAATTTAAATTAAATTATATTGTAACATAAAATTAAATTTATGGATTGTGGAAATCCACAAACTCATTTTACATGTTTTTTAAAATTATGATAAAATAATTTTTGAAGGGGCCCCAAAATCCTATACAATGATAAGCTTGAGAGAATACTATCCACAGAGAGTGATTTTTACTCCCTCTTTCATAAAAATGAGTTACATATTATGAAAATTGAAATCACTTTGTCAATTTTTCTAGGGTAATCTACTTTGCATTTAATGGAGTTGTAATATGTTGTAATATATTGTAAGTGACCTACAAATTTGTCACCAATTCATATTTTGAAGAAAAATATAACACCAGTGTTTCATTTAATGTTGCATTCAAGGTTAATAATGGTTCGATGTTATTCTGTCCCAAGGAAATTGGACCACAACAACTATAATTTTTCTTCCATCTTCATTTAGAAAGAAAAAATTATTTTATTTTTATTCTTTGAATCAATATTGTCAGGTAAACCAAGATCTACTAAAATATGTGCCTTTAGATTCTATTTCCTCATCTTATTTAGCCTTGACTAGTAATTCCACTACTTCTTGTAGTTTCATGGATTTATGAATGATAAATTATGCATTCACTAAAGCATCGATGTGGCTATTAATTACCTTAGATATCAAACACTTGTCATTGGTTTTGCAGATTACTTGCAAAAAAATGCAATTTTCTCTCTTGAACAAACCTGTATGTTTTTAGCTATGTATTTTTTGGCTGCATACTTTACTGTCACCCTCTGATTCAGTTAAAACCATTTTCATAGCTCCTCATTCTTATGTATTATGTGCCCCCATAATTTTTCTTTTGTATACCTCACTATATGTACAACAACATTTTTGTTGATTTTGTCCTAGGTAGTTTTAATTTTTTTTCAACTTTATGCAACTCATGCTTCATTGTTTCAACACTTTTTCTCTCTTCCTCTACTCTTTCTTCCCAATGACTAGTCTCTACCTCATGTACCTCCAACTTCTTCTTTAATTTATTGCTAGTGGATTTTTCATTGTCAATTTTTGTATTACTTTTGTCCAATCTTTGCTTCAGTTCATTCAGTTCTACTTCCATCTGGTCATGCTCTATAATTTCTAATAGAGAGGCATATTCTTTAATTATCTTCTATAAGTCATTGTATTTTTTTTCCAATACTTTCCTTTTTTCTTTCTCACTTTTCAGGTTTGCATTTAACCTTTTTTTCTCAATCCTACTTTTTTCTCTCTCCATTTTAAGTATTGTTGAGTATAGCATTTGGTTGGTCTTTTTTGGCACATCATTTTTTTTACACATTATTAATTTTGGAAAAATCCACTAGAATGGTGTTAATGTAAAATTGAGATTGATCTATCCTACTCTAAGGTAGATTTTGATTATTGTCTGAGGGAAGAACAACCATGCACTCCATCATATCTTTGGTTGGGTCATACATTGGAATAAATCTATTGAGTGTAGGTTATTCATCATTAGCTATAATAAATGTTTCCCTCTTCATTAACTTCATATTTTCTTTATTCACTTTTTTCATTTTCCTAAAAGTATCAACAAAAGTACTATATTGGAAATCTGGGGTTGTTGATACAATCAAATGTTTGAAAGGTGACCTAGCACTTGCATCAATGTATGCTCCTCCACTTATGTTGGTGGTTGTAACCAACACATTCATAGGATTAGAATATGGATTTTTGGGGATCTTTTGTGGGGTTTGTTCTAAAGATGGAATTATAGATCTGTAGTGACAATTGATTATTCTAGAGTTGAACTAGCCATTGTAGCCATAATATTTGCATTGATCACTGGTATTCCATATAGTATCTACTACCAATGGCCTCTTGTGAGAGATTTGTTGTTGTTGCACTTGTTCAAGAAAACCACTTTACTACCCATTCTGGCACCTCCTATGACACTAGTATTTGTTTGAATAGTGGTGGGAACAACAACCCTAGATTTCCCACTAGTGCTAATGACACTTGACTCACCAAAAAATATAATTGAAGATCTAACAAATGGAAATGTAGAGCTATGAGTAGTACCTTTCTGTTAAAGTATATAGCTTTGATTAGACAAATACTATGAATAACCATATTTACATATTTTCCATTCATGTGTTTGATGATATTCTGAATTGTATTATGCATATATTTGATCCTTTCATACACACACACACACACACACACACACATATGTTTGAGAGAATTTCACATATATTGATATCATTATCGACATAAGTGATGGTGTTGATCCTTGGATGATTATCAGCCTATCTATATCTATATATATATATATATATATATATATATATATATATATATATATATATATATATATATATATATATATATATATATATATATATATATATATATATATATATATATATATATATATATATCGATAAAGGATTAGCATTATCAATTCTACAAGTTCCATGTGTGGGAAGTGTAAATTATGAATTGGTGATTATACATATTGGTTACCATTAGCATTTATTTAGTGGTAATTAACACATGATTAGATATAGTGGTGAATGGCCCATGTCTCTAATTAGAGACATTCCCATTCACCAAGTACCTACTCATATGATTATGTATATTCATAGGAACTTATTCTCTACAATACTTGTCTAACATGTTCAAGATGTTTTTCCTTACTCTTACTAAATATCAGAATATCATCCAAATAAACAATCACAAACTTACCCAAAAATCTCTTGAGAAATTCATTCATCAACCTCATGAAAGTACTAGGTGCATTAGTCAAACCAAAAGGCATTACCAACCATTCATACAAACCATCTTTTTCTTGAAAGTAGTCTTTCATTCATCACCTTCAATAATTCTGATCTGATGATAACCTCTCTTTAAATCAATCTTGGTAAAATACTTTTCTCCACCCAAAAAATCCATTATGTCATCCATCCTTGGAATAGGAAACCTATATTTCACTATGATCTTGTTAATAGCTCTAGAATCAATACACATTCTCCATTCTCCATTCTTCTTAGGTGATAATATAGTAGGTACAACACATGGACTCAAACTTTTTATGATCAAACTTTTCTACAAAAACTCATGCAGATCTATGTTAAGTTGTTCATACTCTCTAGGTGTCAATCTATATGGTGCCATATTTGGTAAACTAGCTTGAAGAATTAGCTCCATACAATGACTTATACTTCTTACTAGTGGTAAACCATTAGGTATATCCTTTACAACAATATCTTTATACGCATTCAGCAAACTTGCAATTTCTACTGGCACTTAGTCAATACTACCAACTTTTGTTGTCACTCGGTTGCCACTGGTATTCTATCACCACTAACCTCTATCACTCAGTTATTACTGTCTGCCACTCATTCATTATTATTTTCTGCCACTCGATTATGTCTAGCATAACTCAGTCTCCTAGGACTTATGGAAAAACATATTTGAGTCTTCTTCATTTCCTTTTCAAATTATTTTCCATTAACCATGCAAATTCTCACAATAGTGCAATTAAACTCATCTAGACTTTCAATCAAAGGAAACAATACTTGCTTTCTCCCATTCACCCAAAGAGTATATTGATTCACTCTTCCATCATGTATAGCATATCTATCATATTGCCAAGGTCTACCCAATAGAATATAACAACAATTGATAGGCATGATATGACACAAAGCTTCATCAATAATGTCCAATCTTGAAATTCACAATACATTGTTCACTTACCAGTATCTTATGCTCATCCTTGATCCATGAAACATGATAGGGTTTAGGATGCCTTATCCTCTACAACTATAACTTTGTAACTAGCTCTTTTGATGCCAAATTTGTTAAACTTTGACTATTAATGATCACCTCGCAGCATTTTCCAACCATCTTACATCTAGTCTTGAAAAGACTTCTCCTTAGAACAAGTTCTTCATTAATTCCCTTATTACATAAATTTCTTCTCACCATCAGCTTTTCTCCAACCTCAGGTCCACTTTGTGAACCCTCAATGTCTTCTCGAATCATAGCATATATGTTACCATGTTCATTTTTAGAGGATTTATGCCCTTCTTTTCCACATCTGACACAATTACCACGAAAACCACCTCTAGAATAAGAATTGCCTCTTCCTTGGTAAGAACTAGTACCTCCTTGGTAAGAATTACCACCTTTCCATTTGGTCTTTCCTTTTTCATCATTTTTCCATTCAATTTTTCCTTTATCTTGCACTGAATTTTCAAATCTACCACCTTCTCCATAAGATCTCCTTCTACCTCTTTGGAATCTACTACCTCTACCTCTTTGTCTTTGTTCATGCTTCAAGATCTCTTCAACTTTCAAGGCATATTGATATGCTTCTTCGACACTTTCCAATTTCACAAAACTTATTTCATCTTTATTTCCAAATCTCAATCCATTTAGATACCTTGCAACTTTCTCAACATCATGATTCACATGTCCAGATCTGATGTCCAGTCTATAGAATTCCTCAGTACACTCCTTCACAGTCATGTCCCTTTGTCTCATATTTTGCATCTTTCTCAACAAGTTAACTTGGTAATCAGTAGGAAGAAACTCTGTCTTCACCTTCTTCACCATTTTCAGCCAAGTTCTAATCTTCTCCTCTCCTCTCCTTTGTCTATCAATTGGAAAATCCTCCCACCATAGTGAGGCGTGACCTTTCAACTTGGTGACTACAAATTTAACCTTCCTATTATCAAGAGTGTTTTCAAACTCAAAGAACTTCTTCATATTAGAGATCCAAACCAACACGGCATTGGTGTCCAATTTTCCATCATAAGGAACAACTTCTATAGCAGGATTTGAATGTGCCCTAGACAACACTCTCATAATCTTTCCTCATCTTGATCTTCTTCAGATTCTATATTTGGAATTGGTATTATTGCCTCATCAGCACTCACATCATCAAGATGTACTCCTCTCCTCTAGACTATCTCCACAACATCTAACCTGAGTACAATTTGTCTCAATGTATCAAATATGGCATTGTCAACATTTCCTCTACCTCAAACCATCTGTATAATTAGGTTTTTGCAAGATCATAACCTTCTGCAAGTTATAGGTCAAATCATTAGATCTGCCACCCTACAACCAAATTTTCTCATGCTTCTACATGATCCAATCTCCACAAGGATGAACCTCAGGCTCTAATACCACCTGGTGCAAGGAGGAGTATGAACAAGTAGGTCCAATGACACACCTAACTGTCCAAACACCTTGTTGAGTAACATAATGAAAGAAAACACACAGAGAACAACACCAAGGAGGGAGGGAGGGAGGGAGAGAGAGAGAGAGAGAGAGAGAGAGAGAGAGAGAGAGAGAGAGAGAGAGAGAGAGAGAGAACGAGTACTTTTATTGATTCATCAAGTTTCCAGCATACATGCCTAGCTATAAAGATTTCTAGGTTACGGTCAGATACAAAAAAAAAATGCAACTTCAAGATCTAAAATACAGCTTTAGATTTGCAACATCTTCTCTAAACTCTCTAAGTCCCTCTATCTCCTAAGTTCTACCCTAGACTAAACCAAATACCTCTACTTATACTTGCCAAAATGGCTTATAGAAGATTCTAGAACATTACATAAAAGAAAGGTTGACCTCAAAATGGTCAATACTCAACCCTAGACAAGATCCTATCATTAAATTCATGATCCAAATTAAATACAAGAGTTGGCTCAAACTAAGAACCAAAACACAGACAACTTGGTCAAAGAAGGACACGAGCATTAACAAAAAAAAAGGTTCACTCAGCATATGAAGGAGCACTCAGTCATCTTTGAACAACTCGATCAACCCTGAAGGAACTCAGTCAATAATGATTAGCTTAGTTAGCACTAAACCACTCAGTCAACATTGCACTTTACAAAGACTGCAACTCGGCAAGCTCAAAAAAAACTCAATCAGAACTGCAACTCATCAAGCACACATGAACTTAGCTAACACTAGAGAGATGAGTCAACATAGCTAGAACTTGGTTAAACTACCAGAATGAACAAAAGTGCAGGATTTCAAGCCAACCTAGGATGCTCTTGCATCAGTGAGGTAATGTGTCTTTCTCCTAGTATCAGTGGGATGGAAGCCAAAACCTCCAAGAGACTATATTTTAGTTTTATCATGACTATGATCAAAGTTAAGAAGTGACATTATTGAATGTGGCCAAGCTTGCTCACATGAAAACAAGAATACAACTTTTTTTTTTAACCACACCTTACTAAGTAGACTAAGGAAACTCGTCAATTTTTCTATAACATGTTAGAAGTGAAATTATTTCCTTTGTATTGTGAGATACGTCATCTAAGATGGTAGTTGTAACCAATGCATTGGAGTATAATCAGGTCATTTCAGCTATCTAAGGGGCCTAGTCATTACAAAACCAAGCTTGTGCCCACATGGTCTTCTCAGAGATCTGATTATGATTTTGGGTAATATGTTGAATTGATTTCTCAAATTAAGTGATACAAGGGCCTTGTCAATCACCAATGTCAATTTTGTTTTCCAAACTGTTGCAGAAAACTAAAGGAAGTAAAGACATCACATATGTTACAAAGGAGATTTTGCATTGACTTCTTATGCAATTGCAATGAGTATATTAGATAAGAAGTACTTTTCTAACCTGATGCAGATAGATGTTGCCACTAGTCAGAGATGGGTCCATTAAGCTTGGTGTAGGCTCATGAGAGTAGATATACCCTTATTGTGAATGAAGGCACAAACATGACCTAATATTGTATTAAAGAACAAAAACACCGAAGCTCATTGTATTGCAAGAACATAAGTTTTAGTTTCTATGAGTGATGCATGTTCTTTGTTAGGATGAATACACATGGAAGCATATAGAGAGTGCAAATCAAAATGAATGACTTAATAAGTCATTTTTTAGGCACCGATGAAAAACATGGACTTGTGGAATGCTCACAAAGTATTTGATCACAAGTTTGGAGGCTCAAAGGCAAAGGATTTTGGAGGAATCCAAATATGTGACCTTTCATGACAATTTGAGATATGAACATCTACATATAATGTGATGTGAATTATTCAAACTAGGATTGGAACACTACCATATGACTCCAACATTCACACTTGTATGAACAGCTCCAATGGTCACCCTACACATAAAGTTGTTGCTTAAAATATTTCTCATACATGGTGTGTAATGAGATTTTCCCTAGTGAACAAAACCTACAAATCAAAGGTGAATTGATGTAACTTATATAGATGGTCTGAAATGAATTACCTCTGTCCAGTGCATACATGTAGAAGGAGACACCCAAAATTTGAAGCTCTTAGTATTGATTTTCCTACCTTGACCATTCACGTGAAAACACAAGTAATTAAATAGATTATGCCTAATGTCTGTAATATAGATTTTTGAAAGGCTTAAGGCACGAGTCATTGGGAAAGATGGAAAGTAGATTGAATGAGAGAAGAAACATTATAGAGTAAGATGAATGTGGATGGAAAAGGATATTGGGTTGATTTCTTATGTGGATACTAAATAAAGATTCAACCATTAACATTCATTGGTATTCAACATCTAGACAACATCCCTTTTCTCATAGCTTGGAGGATCGATGATGTTCAGAACAACACATGATTGCATACAAAAGGACACCTCTATAATGATATTTAGATAGTGCCAAATCTTTTTATCCCACATTCACCACATAAGGAGGATTTTAGTTGTTTTAATACACCTAAATGTAATATATAATTTTCTAAAGCTCTCATTATTTTTGACATGAAGTTTAGCTTATGTGTGGCCCCACATGCAAATTTGGCCTATAAGGAGTAAATTTTCCCCAATATATGCATCATGTGGCAATGATGTAGGTTGGAGATCTGTAAATAGGAAAGTGCCACATGGCATCCCAACAATAGAGTGTGACATCATAGAGCCTAGGTGTGGTTAGGAGACTTAGGTCATGATGATGTGATGATCCCTCAAGCACGTGACCTCGTGAGTTAGTGTGGTGGTTAAGGAGATTGAACCACAAAGATGCGATGTAGTTTGTGCATGACATGGTGAGCTTTTTTAGTAGTCAACAGTCTAGAGCTATAATGTCATGACTAACCATGTTAGTCATGAAATCTCTATAGTTAGTAATGATTCAAGGTTAGGAGTCAAGATGTTGTGATGTGCTCATAGGCGTGACTTCTCTGGATTTAAAGTTGTTTCTATCAAGTAGGTTCCAAAGTTGATGTTGATACTTGGAAATTATGGGTCTTGCTTGGTGGAGATGTGGCAGATGATGCAAGATTTGAGATCCAATCAGATGATCCATGTGTCACTTATAGGTTGGTCAACATGTTTGACCAAAAGGATTGAGTGAAGTTTATTTCAATTTTCAAATTAAATAACTCTAACGTGCATGCCTTATTTATTTAAATGAAATATAAAAAGAGTTCAACTTCATATGGAGCCCACATTTTCAGGTAAAGGATCTTGTATTATAAAGATTTTACTTAATAATAAAAAAAAATTATTTGCATGTTTTAAGAGGTTTGTTCATGGTTTTGATCAGCAACTTCAATCGATCACCAAGGGTATCATTTTTGGCCAAATATGCAAGTATTATATGTCGTTAGAAAAGGGAGAAGAATAATTGTCCATTTTTGTAAGTCAAATGTGTGTAGGTACAACTGAAAAGAGGTTATATTCAATTTTGTAAAAAAAAGGGGCATTCTCAATAGTTTATCTTAACTTTTGCAATGCAGTTCTTTTTTCAGATTTAGAGCAAACTATCAAATGGGTTTCTCCCAAACTTGACAGTGATGTCCTTAGCAATGTTATTTTTTTCTAGAAGTTATTTGGTAGGCATTTTGGCATAATTTTTAGTAGCAAATTTGTCTTTTCTATCCAATTTTCTTTTCTTCATCATTGAATAGTTTTAAGCTTGTCTTTCAACAACAATGATGGGGATTTGATTTTTAGTTAGATGAGGAGAGATGAGAGATATTTTTCAGCAGTGGGTCAAAGAAGTTCGAGTGGAAAATTCCATCATTAGATTAGATCTAGGATTTCTTCCTCTTCCATATCTTCTCATTATTTCTCATTGTACAGGGTTGGTTCCAAACTATTGAGTAAGGCTCTAACTAAGATTCCACATTTTCTCAGGATTTTCTCTCTGTATGAACATCAAATAATGAGCACATAGTGATATTTCTGATCTACTTTGTATTTTTCATTGGTTATTTCATGCATATTGAATGCATTTGTATCAAGGAAATGAATACAAAGCAATAGATGGAAATAGTTTCATTATAATTCTTGTCTCTTATCTCTGATGTTTGTTATCTTTTTTTATTTGTAGGTAAAGAACATAGATCCCAGTTGCAACTTTTTAGAGTTGTATGTCTTGATATGCTTTGTCATTGATTCAAAGAATCAAGTAAATGCTTGATGTATTTTGACAGGGTTGCAAATTTCATAGAGGGATTCTGATAAGCATGTGATTCATTGTGAAGAACAATGTATGATTCATAGAGTGAATAGATAGATCACAAATATATGGATGTATGTTGTAGTTTGTGTGATACCCAATGGATTAGGCATTGATATCAGTTGGAGAATCCATACATTATTGTTTCATATTTGGGTTATGATAAAATCATTCAAATATCAAATCATTTTCCCTTTTATGTTGAAGAGCTGAAAGGAAAATCCCCACTTAGCTTGTGAATGCATAGGTCATGTTACTAGCTATCTCATACCTCTGTTATTACATGAGTCAAGAAGATTCAAGAGTTAATCTAATTTTTTTAGATTCTAATCTAAATTTTTGCACTGGTCATATAGATGAACCTAAGGTCTACCCACCTAGGTTTTGCAAAGCCTAAAGTGAAGAAGGAGTTTAGCCTTATAGTTGGCCCATGTTTTATTTCAAATTGCATCCATCATAGGAGTTATCTAACCTTAGATGCTTTTTGTTTTCAATTACCTGGTAGTTAAAATCATTGTTAAATTGAGAGCCAACATAACTACATGTCAATATTTTCCTTTAATTAATTAATGAGGAGAGAAAATTGTTTACTGATAATTTTCACCAGTACCCATAAAATGAAGAAGTACCTAGCATTGGCATTAATCATGAGCTTCGGTGTTCAAAAATAGCTCCCAAAAGCTCATCTATGGTTTAGTTTCCTTTGTCCTAATAGGACTATCCATGTCAAGCCTAAACCCACTCTACCCAAAAACCAAAGACTTGAGCTAATGAAGAAGGTCTTAGCATGAATGTTGATGGTATTCCTTTGGGGGAGTATCCTAAGCATTGGAGAACTTATTGATATGTTGCATTCATGACTATGTTTGTCATAATGACAACATAGAAGTAAGTCTAAGAAGACTGAAAGAGTGGTAGTTGGAGATCTTACTTGTACGGATAATATATTTATTGTCTAGTAATGCACAATCATGTACATGCTTGATATAGTGTCATGATGTTAAGGTTCAATCTGCAGTACCTAGGTCAAAGATGTATGGAACATATGCCTGATCTATAGCGAGCAATATAGAGACAAAGTACCTAAGAAGAAATTTTTGATGTTTGTATTACATCTTCTAACAAAGATATTTTCTAGAGATGTGCAGTCAACCAATGACATAAGATAGTTTGATTATGACATCAGCAAATGTGCAAGCCCTAGTATCACACGTTGGAGAAGTTGTATAGCCTGTGAGCCGACAATGCTATTGTAATTATGAATTAATTAATTATCTTATTATATTTAATTGGGAAAGCCTCAAGGTTGACTCATGGAATTATTTTGAAGATATTGTATAAAGGAAAGATATTTTCCTTGTTTGTATGGGGGAGAAATCATTGTATTGAATGTAAAGTGTGAAAAGGATTAGAGTGTTTGGTAAATGCATGTAAGCGATCCAAGGGATTATTGGATGTAGGATTTGTGATCTAATTACAAGATCAGAAGGAGCAGAAGTCTAGTTGATAGAACAGAGAAAGAGCAAGGAGGAAGGAAGTACTATTCATTTCCATTATTATGCAAAGAATAATACATAGATCATTGGGATAGTGTGTTCATTGGTCTTGCCCTGAAGATGTTTAGATAGTGTGTCCATCTATCTTCTACAACTCCTAACAGGGTTGGAATCTCCTAACAAGGATTCAAAGTCTCCTAACAAGGATTGATATGTACTAAATGTTGTTATAGACTCCTATTAGGGTCCATCCTCTAACAAGGAATATGTATATTAGTACATCATCTTGTGGGTATCATCCCCACTAGGGTTTTCCTTCTTATCAAGGCTTTCCCTAGTTAAAATATCTAGTGTTATTGTGCATGAGTATCTTGTTTTGGTTTCTAATTGTATTGCTCATATGGTTAAAGTTTAATAAGGTTGACAATTGTGTTATTAGTTGGATAACTGATCCACTCGCCCCCCTCTCTTAGTTATATTGGTCGACTATATATTCTAACAATTGGTATCAGAGCTTCAAGTCCTTGAAGGGAAAGACTAACAACTTTGGGAGATTGATGGCAAATCTTTTTAGAAAGGATAGTCCTAGACTTGATGGGGACAACTATGATAGTTAGAAGGAGAAGATGAAGACTCATCTTTTATGTATGGGTTTGGGTTATTGGATTTTGACAAAGAACAATAAGGAAATTATCAAACAAGAGAAACTTGAGGAATTCAGTGAAGCAGAGAGAGATCTATTAATGTGTAACATGGGAGCTAGAGAAGCTTTACTATCATCTCTTCTAGAGAATGAATACAGTCAGGTAAAATTGCTAGAAACATCTCATAGGATTTAGAAAACATTAGAATCTTTTTTTGAAGGTGAGACACATACAAAAAGAGTAAGATTACAGAATTAGATATGTGCATTTCAAGATGCTAACATGATAGAAGATGAATTTTTAAGAAGCTATATTGTAGGATATTAGAGATTGTTGCAGGAATCAAGTCATATGGTGGAACCAAGGAAGAAGATGAGGTTGTGTGGAAGATCTTGAAGACTTTGACACCACCATTCAAGCAAGTAGCTTAGATGATTCAACCACTAATACCTGGTGCTAAGGAGTTTACTAGGGAAACATTCATTAGAAGTAGTAGATGTAGGTCTGAGACAATCAAGAGAAGTGACAAGAGTGGAGACAACTTTTAGTTCCTTAAATGTCTGGCCAAACCTGTCTAGAAGTGTACGTACACATGGAGATTTGGCTAGTAGTAGTAGAACTAGATTTGATGAAGATAAGATTATTGAAGAATGTATAGCCCTTCTTGTGAGAAGAGAAAATGATGGTAAAAATATCTCTAAATGTTGGACTTGTAATGAGTTTGGTCATTATGCATCTAAATGTACTAAAAGAGAGAAAAAGTATAAGGGAAATTTTAATCCTAAAAGAACTAGGAACTGTCTATAAGCTATTAAGCAAGATGATCTTGATAAATAAATTAGAGAAGAAAAGGCTCTAGTTTCTCAAGTTGAAAAAAAAATTGATTGGATAATAGATAGTGGATGTTCACATCACATGACTAGTGATATGATTAAGTTTGTTAAATTTAGGAACTATGATAGAGGTATTGTTAGAGTTGGTAACAATGCATCCTGTCACATTACGAGAATAGGATCCATTACTTTAGATGGAAAGGCTAAAATTGATGAAATTTATTTTGTTGATGGATTAAAGAATACTTTTTTTAGTGTTGGACAGTTGGTGGACAAAGCGTATCAATTGCAATTCAAGGAAAAGACATGCACAATCAAGGATAAAGATGGTAAGATGATTGGAACTAGAACTAGGTCCAAAGGTAATGTATTTTAGTTTTCTCCCACTAAAATGACATGTTTGGTTGCAAAAGTGGATAGCATTTGGTTATGGCATAGGAGATTTTGTCATATAAACATTGATAATATTGTAAAAGTTAGTAGCATGTTTGCAATTAGAGACATGTTGATGTGACACCCAATCTCTCTCCTTCCCTAGATTCTTCTAGGGTCTCCTTAGGTCTCTCACTTGGCATAATAGGGTTTGTAACTTCTCCTAGTTTCCTTAGGAACCTAACAATGTGGTCCTAGGCAATTCAACTAGGTGCATACCAATGTAAGATCAATTACTCTCCTCATTTCAACTAAATCCAAATCCTCAAAAGACACCACAAAGGGATGGATGGATCCTAAGAATGAATTATAATTCTCCAAAAAGTCCATAAATACTAACAATCTTGAAATCCTACTCGAGTTCCAAAGGTCATGCAAGATTTTCTCAAATTGCTTGAAATAGGGCTACAAGCAATTAGCCCTCCAGATGAAGTAAAACTCAATTAAATTGAAAATTTTATTAATAAGAGGTCAAAAAAATAATTGATCCTAACACCCTTTTTAGATACCTTAAGTATTTTTGGGGTCTAGAGTTACCAACTTATTCATAGATTACAACCACAATTTTAGCGTAAAACCAAGGGTTTTAAGGGTTTATTGGTTATCTACAAACAAGAAGGCTTTTCCCTCCATATAACTCTTTCCAAATGCTCCCATTGAATTTTGTGCTTCACCACTCCTTCCTTAACACTTTTCATGCTTTGGTTGAAGTATTACACACATTCAACCAATCCTATCACTTCTGCAACAGACTATGATCCCTAGCCATGCAACTCTGGCTCACCTAGGGCATCTCCATAAAAAAAATTGCCTTTCTTTACAAGGCCCCTCATTTGTTGTATAATATGTAAAATGAGTCATCTCCCATACAAATCCTATGGTAGGAGAGGGAGTTATGATCCCATCTTGCTCCAAGACTGGATTCAGAACAACAAACACACAAAAACCAAAACAATTTCTACAAGCAACTAGAATTTTACAAGACCACAAACTAGAAATGAATAGAATCTCACATTGATATCTACTAACACTTTAAGAAACTATAGGTCTTAATCTAATCCATTAAAGTGCCAAAAAGCTTGAAAGCATTAAACTGTAACTATTAACTTATTGACAGACCATACACACCAAAATTCCTCCAAACTTCCAACCAAGAAAAAAGGTCAAGGATGGCCTTATAAACACATACCAACTCCTATCCCAATTTCTTTAGACAGTAACAAGACTCCAACTGAAAATTTTCTCAATTATAAAAAAAAGTTGTCAATGACAACATTGACAATTTTTGAGCAATTTTTACAATTCTGAGCATTTGCCTCTCAAACTCGCTCCAAATGATATCAAACCTTTCCAAAGGCCTTACATGGTTAGAAAAAATGTAATAAGGACCTTCAAACCCCTATTTGGTATTTTTCCCCTTTAGAACACAAAAATGCCCTAAAAGCCTAATTGAACAATTAGGAGCAACTTAGACCTTTTGACACTTACCCATCTTAGCTAACCTCAACCTATTACTAGGTTAGGTCTCTTACTCACCTAGTGGTGTGGTTAGCACCACTAGAGGAAAAAATCCCAAAGTGAGCCCTAGGTTCTCCTTATCCCACCTAGGTGCCCCTACACCATACTCCCCCACACAAAAAATTCTATGTCACTCCTATGGATAAGAGGTATTTGTCGATGCCCATCTTTTTGATGTCTTATGCAGCAATCCATGTGGCTTCTAAGTCTAGTTTGTGCCTCCACTTGATAAGGTGCTCCATGTAGACCTTGTTCCTAGTGGCTTTCTTGACTCTATAGTCTAATACCTATTCAGCTTCCAACTTGTTGGTGGAAGGGACTATTGTAGGTTCCAAATAATCCTGAAGTCCTTGACTATTGTGAGCATCACTAGGCCAAGGTCCTTTGTACTGAACCAAGTTTTTCACATTAAAAACTAGAGATATGCCCAAATCTAATGGTAAATCAACCTTGCATGCATTTGTCCCATATTTTCTATGATCTTGCAAGGTCCTACCCTTTTCATCTACAACTTAGTAGGTACACCTTTGTGCAATCTTGCCTTGTTAAAGTGCACCATGACATAATCTCCAATGGAGAACTAGATGTCCTTTCTCCTTTCATTTACTTTGGCTTTCAACTTTTGTGTATTGTCTTAGATGGTCCTCCTCACTTACTCTTGTATTTCCTTCATTGTTTGGACAAAATCATCAGCATGCCCACTCCTATATTCCATGCCTCCAAGATCCCCCAACTCACACACACCTCTAGGATGCATGCCATAGACAATTTCAAATGGGCTTCTTCTTGTGGTCCTTTTCTTTATATCATTATATACATACTCTACTTGGGAGATAACCATATCCCATGTTTTTCTATACTCTTTAGTTAGGCACCTTAAGAGGTTACCCAACACCCTACTAACAACTTTAGTTTGAACATCTATTTGGGGATGGTAGGCTGATCCAAATGACAAGTTTGTGCCAAGTCTGCTCCATAAGGTCTTCCAAAAGTGACTCATGAATTTTTCATCCCTGTCTAAAACTATGCTTAGTGGAATGCCATGAATCCTCACAACCTCTTTGAAGAATAGATGGGCAATGTGGCTTGCATCACTAGTAGTTTTGCAAGGAATGAAGTGTCCCATCTTGATGAACCTTTCAATAACTACATAGACACTGTCATAACCCTATTTTTTCTTGGGTAATCCTACTATGAAATCCATGCTCACACATTCCCATGGCCTATTTGGGACTAGTAAGGGTTGATAAAGACCAACATTACTCATCCCACCTTTAGCTTTCATATACACCATGCATTATTCCACATACTTGGTTACATCTCTAACTAATTTAGGCCAATAGTAGAATCTTTGGACTAAGTCTAGAGTCTTACTCACACCAAAGTGTCCACTTAGACTCCCATTGTGTTTCTAATGTATTAGATTCTCTCTTAATGATCCCCTTAGCACACACAACTGATTACCCTTAAAGTAAAACCCATTTTGTAAAGTAAATTCAAAGTACCTACTATGAAAGTGGTTCTCAAAATCAGAACATACCTTGTATGCCTCTCCAAAGTCTTCAACCTCCTTATAGAGACTCTTAAAGATCTCTATCCCAATGATATGTAGCTAAACTTCTTGGACAATTAATAACCTGCTCAAGGCATCTTTTACCTTGTTCAACTGCCCCTTCTTGTGCTTGATTGTAAAAGTGAATGCATGCAAGTACTCCATCCACTTCAAGTGCCTATTACTCAAATTTTCTTAAGTGTTGATGTAGCTTAGGGTTTGATTATCAATAAATAAAACAAATTTCTTGGGCAATATATAGTGCCTCCACTTCCTAAGGGACTGAACTAAGGCATAGATGGTGCAAGGGGGGAGAGAATAACTAGGGCCAAAGGCACACCCAGCTATCCAAACCGCCCTACAAGAGTCAATACGGTGGAAAATACAAAACAAGAACAACACCAAGGAGAGAGAGAACAAAATGTTTATTGATTCATTAGATAATCAGCATACATGACTAGCTGTAAGGCCTTATGGGTTATGGCCAATTATAATATACAACTTCCAAATTCACAATCCAACTTCAAGTTTGCACTTCCAGGCACATAACGCCCTATTTTTAATCTTCATGGTTCTACCTAAAAACTCAATCCTATACTTTGTTAAATACTCATGTGTCCATAGGTCAAGCCATCACAAAATTAAATCTTACATTAAATGCATGCACAACCACAAGTCAGTTCACATCAAATATAAACTACCTCTATAAAAATTAAATACAAGTAAGGTTGGCCCAAACTGGAACCAGACACAGATAAATCAGTAAAAAAAGGCTCCACAAAATACTAGCACTTAGTATCCAAACAAATGCTTGGCAACCACACGAACTCAGAAACCAAAGGATTGCTTGGCAACCACATGAATTCGGCAACCACATGAACTTGGCAACCAAAGGATCACTTGACAACTACACGAACTTGGCAACCAAAGGATCACTCAGAAACCACACAAACTTGGCAACCAAAGGATCACTTGATAACCACATAAACTTGGCAACCAAAGGATGACTTGACAACAACTAAGAACTTAGCATCAAATAGAATGCATGGCAATGCAAGACATTGCAACTCAGTAGAATTGAAAATATGCAGTATAGTAGAGAAACCCATGATGCTCCTACATCAGACAACCAGAGTAGAAAAAAAGGATTCTCCTAAATTATTGAGATGTCAACATATGAGTTGAATCTAACTCAGATTAAGAAATCCATGAGGCATCTTCAATAGGTTTGTTCTTCCACTTCACCAAATATTCATAGTAATATTTTCCTCTTGTACTCTTGCCAACTCTCTAATCCAATATCTATTCAACTTCGTCAACCTTCTTCTTAGGATAATCACCTGACACATCTACTTTAACATCTGACTCATGATACTTATATAAACCAACAATATTGAATATAGAAGATATATCCATGTCATCGGGTACTTCAACTTCATATGCATTTCCACTATCAAATTTTCTCAGGATCTTACAAGGTCCAAATTCTTCATTTTCAATTTATTGTATGTTCTAATAGGAAATCTTCCTTTCTTCAAATGAACCATCACCTCATCACCAACTTCAAAATCATGATATCTTCTAGACTTATCAACATTCTCCTTATACTTCTAATTACTTTGTTCCATCCCCAACTTTACTTCCTTATGTAAAGATTCCATAAAATTAGCAAATGCTTCCCCTACAACACTTCTCTTTTCTTCAATAACAACATCCCTCAACTTTGATACTCTTCTAAGATGCATTCTAGTATTAATCTCAAAAGGTTTCTTCCCTATACTCCTATTCATAGAATTATTATATGCAAATTCAGCTTGTGCCAATATCATCTCCCAATTACTTAGCTTATTCCCAACTAAACATCTCAGCAAATTACCCAAACTTCTATTTACAACCTCTATCTATCCATCTATCTATGGATGGAATGTAGAACTAAACTTCAACTCAATACCCATCTTCTTCCACAAAGTCTTCCAAAAATAGCCAACAAACGTACTGTCTCTGTTAGAAATAATACTTCTTGGTAATCTATGCAATCTCGCAGTTTTTTAAAGAAAATTTCACCAACATGCTCAGCATCTAGTGTCTTCTTACATGGTGAGAAAAGAGCCATTTTAAAAAATCTATCCACTGTAACAAATATAGAATCATAACCCTTCACTATCTTAGGCAATCCAAGAACAAAATCCATACTTATGTCACTCCAAGGTTTCTCAGGAACAACAATAGGTGTATACAAGCAAATATTCTGACTTACTCCTTTTGCAATTTGATAAACTCCTCAACTCTTCACAAATTTTTGAACATCCTTATACATTTGTGGCCAATAATACTTCTCCTCCAACAAACTCAATGTCTTATCAATTCCAAAATATCCATCCAATCCACTACTATGTTTTTCCTTGATCAAATTCAACCTCATAGAACTTTACGAATACACAACTAAATTTCTTTAAACAACATACCTTCTTAAATGAAATATTCATCATACTTACTTATGTGATTGGTTAGATTTGGTGCTTTGCACTCTCTCTACACCTCAGAAAAATCAGCGTCAGTATTATATAACTCTTTCACTTCATCAAAACCAAGAACTTCAACCTTCATCTTAGTCCATAAAGAATGTCTTCTGCTTAATGCATTAGCAACTCTATTAGTAACTTCACTCTTATGCTTGATCACAAATATAAAATTCTACAAGTACTCAACCCACTTCATATATCTCTGATTCAATTTATGTTGACTTCCCAAGTATTGTAAAGCTTTATAATTAGTATACAACACAAACTCCTTAGGAATTAAATAATGTCTCCACTTCTTCAAGGCTTGAATAATAGCATAAAACTCTTGATCATACACATAATACTTCCTTTTAGCATCATTCAACATTTCACTAAAGAAAGCAACAAGTTTACCTTCTTGACTTAATACAACTCCTATTGCACTACCACTAGCATCACATTCAACTCGAAATACCTTATTGGAATCAAGCAAAGCCAATACAAGAAACTTAGAAACCTTTTGTTTCAAAGTCTCAAACCATTATCAACTCCATGTGTCCACTTGAATTCCTTTTTATCTCCTCTCATTGTCTCAGTCATGGCATTACAAATAGAACTAAAATTTCTTATGAATTTACTATAAAAACTAGCCAAACTATGAAATGATCTTACCTCACCCACATTCATAGGTGTAAGCCATTCCAAAATTGCTTTTACCTTCTCAAGATCCCTCTTCAAACCATCAACTGAAATCACAAATCCAAAATACTAAATCTCCTTTTGCATAAAAGAACACTTTTTCAAATTAATCTTCAACTTCTCCTCTTTTAATCTTTGTAATACTTGTCTAATATGCTCAAGATGTTCCTTCTTAGTCTTACTAAATATTAGAATATCATCCAAGCAAACAATCACAAACTTATCCAATAATCTTTTTAGAACTTCATTCATCAATCTCATGAAAGTACTAGGTGCATTAGTCATGTTGGTCTTTGAAAATGTTATTGATTTCCAACTACCCCGATGAGAATATGACACATCTAGGGGCAGCTAAATCCCGTCTTTATAATATCATTTCAAACACCAGGCCAACTATAAAGCATGACCCTTCTTCACTTTAGGCTCTGCAAGACCTAGGTGAGTTAACCTTGAGGTTTTGAGATATGGTACCAGTGCAATTAAAACATACATATGAACCTATTTACTATAGATGAAAACCCCTTTATCTCCTAATAACTCATGTAATGACATAGATCTACAGTAGAAAATTGCAAATCTAGGAAATTCATAAGCTGAGTGATGGTTAGACTTTTCATCTCTTCAACATGAAAGGGAAGAATGTTTGATAAATGATGTTGAATTCAACAAAACCTCAAATATGCAGTAGCATGAACAAGTGATCCTATAACTGATCAGTGCCTTAACCATTGGGCAATTCTATGAATCAAACACACACATATGGATACTTGAGACATATTCATCTATTCAGATATCTGATATATACATTCACCTTGTAAATAAACATTTGTGTTCAATCTAAATCTCATTCTTACCTAATATCCTCCTCAACAAACTTGCAACCCTATTGATTTCTCTGAAGCATTTGCATAACCCCTTGAGTTATAAGCAACAATGAAACAACATACAACCTTAAGGGACTACAACTATGACCTAGCCTCTTTGTTCAAAGATCATAAAATATTGAAAATTCACGGAGAAAGGAGACAAGATCTAAAATAAAAATTCAAACACTTGTTGTTCTTTGTATTGATTTCCTTGAAATAATACATTCACATGCCTAAATTTAAAACAAAGAAACACCCAATAGATCTAAACTATCTGTATTTATCTTCCTATTGTTGTTCATACAAGAGAATTATGCTAAAAGAATGGTGTCACAGTCAAGGAAACATGTCAAAAACTAGAACCAATGGTCTCGCAATGAAAACTGGAACCCCTAATGGTATCACAACAATGAAAAATTTTCTTCCCAAGAACTGGAACCCTCACAATGGATGAAATCAAGCAAGATATAGACCAAAATGAATTCATAGATCTAATCTTAGAATGACATGTGTCCACTTGGAATTCCAACCTCTACAACTGAATAACCTCTCTCTTCTTTCTACCCATCTGATTTGATATGGTTTTCATCATTATTTTGTAACTGATTTGTAAATATCTCTGTTCAAATGATGAAAACCATTTTTTTGCCAAAATATCTGAAAACATCTAGAAAGCTGATAAAAATTTCATTTAACTAACTTAGATGTGATCAAGTTCGACCACAACTGTATTTTGACTATAGTTTACCCACATTCAGGTCATTACCTTACTGGAAATCACAACTAAACTTCGATACTTGAATTCGGTTGCAAGTTAGAAATTTGGGAGAAAACCTCCTATAGCTCGAATAGACTACTTCTTGTGTGAAAACTAATCCCAAAATTGGAAAGTTTGTCTTCTTCTGATTCTGGCGATATATAACATCACTATATTAACCTTCCAGAAACCCCCTAAATCTCAGTTCGAAAAATACCCCCCTAGCATGGCTTCTTTGGTCTGCAACCTATTTTGTTTTAAATTTTAAAAAATTTAAAATAGTCTAAAGTCTAAACTTTAGAAAAAAGTCCTTTTGAATTTAAAATTTTGAACATGCATATGAGAAAATATTTTTAAATTAACAGTTAAAATATCTTATTTTCTCCCTCTGCCTTCAATTTTAGGGTCAAACTAGGTTTGACTAACCTTTTTGCCACATGGCAGCCTTTGATTGGCACACCAAGTCACCACATCATCAGTAGTTGGGACCGGCTAACATGTGGTGCTCTCTCGCAATTCTACATTTCTTAATAGCCTTGCATCTTTGTTTTGTGGGATTGTGCTGACCGTCAGATTTGGACACGTGTCACGATCTTAAGCCTCCATCTAAAACTATTGTCGATCCCCACCTCACTGCCAATTGGGACCTGTTGCCACTTGTCATCTTCCCGCATACCCACATTATTTATCCAGTGCACATCTCCATTTTGCAGGCATGCGCCAACCCTTTGATGCAGACATGTGTCGACATCTCATGCGTTGTCACCACATCATTGCACTTGCATTTTCGTTTAAAATTTTCTTCAGTTTGCACGCTAGCGGTCCATCCAAGTCAGGTCCCACACATGACCAAGCGAGCTTGCGGCTTACAAAAGCCATTTTTCTTTTAAGACACTAAGCTTATAGTGTTCAATTGTATTTAAACTATAAAAAATACCACGCATAAACAATGTGGGACAAAAACCCCTTTACCATTTTTATTGTGAATGCACATGCAAGGTTGCAGTGAGCAAAGCCATGGAGAAACCATATTTTAGGCGGTGCCACTCATTTCCCAGATGCCATTTTTCACACTACCCACTAGTTTCGAGCCACCATATTCGTCATATCAAATAACTAGCGTTCAATCTGATACTTCCAGCATGTATTATTATGATTTTGTGTACCCATTGTATCCCTATTGTCTTGATTTCTCTTCTTCAAGCAATTCACGGCATAATCAAGACTGGTATGCAGATTTGATGGGTACTCATTTTTCAAGTCTTTTACAGTATGATAGCTCATCCCAATTTTACAACACTATGATCAATTTTTGAATGTTCTATTTGAAATTGCTCATCCCAAATTGAAAGACTAGTATCCTTGATGTCAAGTAGGATTCCATCATTTGGCATCTTCTTTTATGGAGGCTCCCTAATCTACCACAGCTTTCTCCTTTCACAAAGATCCCTTTAGAAACAAATTTCTTGCTTTTTTGTTTGTTGTGAGAGCTTGGTCCTCTAGTGGCTTCCTTTCACCTTCTGGCAACATTTTCCTTCAAACTATCCTATCTCTTAGCGTAGACTCCCTTCAATCATTTGAAACACTACCTCCATGATTGCCTTGACTGCAGATGCTACATAGATTTTCTTTTTATGCCCATCGTGGGCTCCTTTTGAATTCATAGGCAGCTTTCCATACGTTGATTCCCATCTCCAAGGTGTGAGTTTTGATTTCTTGATATGGCTTCTCCCTATGCCCACTCCTTAATGGTGATTTCTCAAATGACTATCGGCTTCCTCTTTTCTATTGTCCTACTATTGCCGTGGACTAAGGCTTCTTTCACCTATGTGGGTCTATGTTTAACATGTTCTTTATTAGGCATGCATTCTTTCCCTGTTGTGTGGGGTCTCCTTTTCACATGCCGGCTTCATTCTTGGTCTGCCCCATGTGGACCTATTCTTGGTCATTCCCCTTTCAACCTATGGTTGTTCCTTCATAAGTGTTTCTCTGTTGTGGCATGATGGCATCCATTTATTGTGTGTGGCTTATCAATTGTGTGTGATTCTACTTATCACTAATGTATTCTCCATCGCATGAGGTCCTTTCTAAACTGAGATGCCTCCTTTGATTACTGCCTCTGTGAGCCTTTTGTGTCGACCTGATCACATGGTTTGCACATGTCTAACTTGATACAATTTCTCGCACTTGTTTTATTACAAACTCTTTTGATGAAAGATGTTGTCCCAATATTCAGGTAAGTTTTTCATGCAAAGATCACATTTTCCAATATCATTATCATTTATCTTTGGCTTGAGAATTACATATATGTCCACATTTTGATTGGGTGAATAAAGGAACCAACTGAAAATCCAAATCCTATGTCATCATTGTCATTGTAATCCTTTGCAATTTAGACATTTAAGAGTCCTTCTTCACTACACAGAATCTCCTGATTTCATAGGCACATCACACTTAGTAAGAAATGTGTTTTTCAATCTTCCCACCAGTTCAACATTACCAAAGAGGAACTAATTTGAATACAATAATATTTGGCACTATTTACTGTGGTCTCCTCCAAGTCTACTTTTTTCTCTTCAGGCGTGGGAGTCTTGCTCTGTTATCTTCATTCAAAACAATTATAGGTCAAATAGGGCTTCCCAGAATTCAAAACAATTCATATCAGCATGACATCAGTAAATGACCAACTTTGAGGGATTCAAAACCTAGTCAAATGGACTTGAAATGACTTGAGATATGAAACATAGGTTCTCTAGTATGGATAATAAATACTCCCAAAGTGGTGAGTCATGAAACATTTCTGGGTACAAGATATTCAATTGCAAACATAGCCTCCTATAACTTTTTGACACAAGTGAAAATGCAGAATTGACAATTGCTCAAAATGGGATCTCACGGAATGGCTCGGAAGGATAGTTTAACTTTATGGAACACATAAATGCACTAAATTAAAGGTGTTAGAAACATTAAACACCTCACAAGGCTCAAAGGTATAGTCAGGTACACACTCATTAAAAGTGCTTATGGGGCTTAATTTCATCAATGGTACTCAAAATTGGGGCTGCAATTTTGAGCACCAATAGTGGCTCTATCTAGGGATGCATGTCCCTTGTGGGCATGGCAAAGATTCAGATCTCTGGTAGAAGCAGACTACTCTCAAAACTTCTCTTGAACAGCTTTATTGAAAGCAAAAACAACTACCTCTACTATGTACAAGTAATGACCCCGAGTCACCAAACTTAACAAAAACTTTTACCTCTATCATATACTTGATTTTCATTTACATCTTCTCTAGGTAAACTAAAATTATCTTTTTCCTTTGTATCACCCAACACATCAGCACTTTCAATCACTTCGTTAGGGAAAACAAAACTATTATCATCATCTTCATAGTGCATGTACAAATCAACATTAATTTCCTCATCTTGCTCACTATAAAAATATGAATCAGTGTGATCATAACTACTAATATCAAACTGAAACTGATCATCACTAACTGATTTGTGGACACCTTCAACCAAAAACACAAAAGCTTGGTATTCTACTTCATTCAACAAGTTACATAAATCAAATGGAAACTCACCTTGTGCATTCGGATATGAAGAGTATGTAAAGTTTGATTTCTCCTCATTTGCAATATTAGTACTTCATAAATCAAACTGAACATATGTTGCATTTTCCTCACATTCCAACAAGTGATTAAATACCAAATTACAAGAATCATCATGAAATTTCTTTCTCACAATATGTTGATCCGTGTCAATTTTTTCCTCAAATGATTCACTAGGATAAATCACTTCATTAGTATTAATTTGTTTATCACATGAGTAGTTTGAATGTATCTTGGCTTCATTAAAACAAGAAGAAAATGAACCAGCAACAGACCTTATCTCTACATCTTCATTCTCAACATGGAATTCATCATGTGTATTGGTGTACGGATTACCATCACATACACCTCCCAAACTTGACAGAGCATATTTTGAAAATATATCTTCTTCAACATCAAATTTAGGGGAAATGACTTCACCGTATGAAAATGCAAAACATGGCAAAGCACAAGCATCCTTAGATAGATTAGCATACCTTTCGAAATCATGAGCCAACCAATCAAAAATCTCATCAAAAATTAACAAGACTTCATTACTAGTTTCTTCTCCTTGGCTGTGATTATTATCTGGATAGCTTGACACATTTATAACAGTAGACATATTAGTAACATATTCTAAACAATTAGAATTCTGATCATTCCATACATCTTCTTCTTTAGACAATACCTCAACAACCAGTATCATCACACATTCACATTCATCACTAGAAGATAGACTATTATTGTTGTTACACTCTTCCTCTTCTTTATACTCATCATCATAAAAAGATGGATCCACATTATGCATGTCATCAAACTACTGATTACTATCCTCTGGTTCATAAAACTGAGACTCTCCATATTCAATATCACTTTCAGGGGACTCATTGCATTCATTGTCATTTGCAGCATATTCATTTCTACTATCATTAGATTCATTAGCATTTAAAGAACTTTAAATTTCTATGATAAAATCTTGGAATTCAATAATATTTTCTTACCTTGACTTGGTTGACCAATCAACTGAATGTGGCATAAAAACTTCTAAGAGTACCATTGACCACAAAGACTTCTCGGGTCTAAAGGATTCATCAAGATTCATAACTACTAATTTAAACTTCATGTAAGTTTGAAATCCATTAAGACCTTTAATATTACCAATTGTATTTCTTATGCCAATGACGGTCTTATTATGAATTTCTCTTTTCAGCCAAGCAATATTTGCATGAATACTTTCAAGAGTTGGTACACCATTTTTAGAGCTAGACTAAGAATCCATCTCTTGAAATTTTAAAACTCTTACCTCTATTTTCTTAGTGCTCAAACCACTAGATGGAGGCAACCATTTTGTTCATTCAACTTTCATGAAAGACACACACATGAAAATTGAAAATACATTTTATGTGTTGCTATATGAAACCTCGGATCTGCTGATAGGCATAGGTGTAAACATGAAATACTTCACACCATAGTTAGAATCCTTGAAGAGCTGCCACCTTCTTGAAGAGGAAAATGAAATCACAGTAGTGATTCATCCTTTGAAATCAATTACTTCAGCAGATACAAACAACCACATAAACCATCAATCAAGAAATTGATACTTCATATTTCTCAACAAACTAGATCTGCCCACAAATATTGAAAGCCTTTGATATTTAAAATAAACCATGCACTAGCATAGAGATTTAGATCAGAGTCACCACTCACACTTAGTGAGAAAATATTTGAAACAATTTACCACTTGTACATTCTGAACCAAACTTTCAATATGGAAAAGCTTGCAGATCACTAATTTGCAGCAGATCTATACAACCTTCTGCCAATTAAATTTCTCCAAATACACTTCACAAACTTTATACAACAAGCTGAAACTCAATCCAATGAAGTGTATGAAATTTGTGAAACTATTCTCCTCTTCTTAGTGTTGAAAATCACTTGATGGAGAACACTACCTCTTAACAAACAATTTTCATGAAAAGATAATACATGAAAATAAAAATAGCTCAAGATCTAGATGGCTGGAAGTTCTATATCCACTACTTACAACAACAGACCCAAAATCTCATCTATTCTTTACTAAACTATTTGAACTAGCACATCACAAACCTTACCAACCTTTTAAATGTTTCAACCTCTTCGAATATGCTCTTCTCCTGCAGCAACTAATCACAATCAGTGCATAAAATTGCACTGTTATAGAGATCAATTTTGAGTCGCCACTCACATTAAATGAGACATGGATTGCATTAGTCTTAAGGATACCACAAACTAATTTGAAACAACAGTAGATAGAAGACACCTCTTCAGATTTACCTTGAATTTGAAACCTCTACACAAAGCTGAAACATAACTTTCTTGACTTTGAAATTACATCAGCAACTCAAAAAATTGAACTCATTAAAGGTATATTCATTTCTGAACACAGTTTGCATCCAATTCAAGAACTATTGTTGTAAGAGAATAAAGCTTACTAGGGAACATGAAATTTCAGCAAGGATATGAAAAGAACACCATAATTCCTCACTACTGTAGGAAATTCTTCCTACTATATTGAATCCTTTTCAAATTCTCAAGGTTTGTCTATCATTTTAGATTCAATACAACTCCCTAGCAGAGTCACCATTTTGTTGGTGTTTGAAAACATTATCGATTTCCAATTACCTCGATGAGAATATGACACATCTAGGGGTAGCTAAATCCCATCTTTAACATATCATTTCAAATACTGAGCCAACTATAACGCATGACCCTTCTTCACTTCAAGCTCTACAAGACCTAGGCGGGTTAACCTTGAGGTTCTGAGATATGGTACCAAAGCAATTAAAACATACATCTGAACCTATTTATTGCAGATGAAAACCCCTTTATCTCCTAATAACTCATGTAATGACATAGATCTATAGTAGCAAATTGCAAATCTAGGAAATTCATAAGCTGAGTGAGGGTTAGAATTTTCATCTCTTCAACATAAAAGGGAAGAACATTTGATAAATGATGTTGATTTCAACAAAACCTCAAATATGTAGTAGCATGAACAAGTGATCCTATAACTGATCAGTGCCTTAACCATTGGGCAATTCCATGAATAAAACACACACATATGGATACCTGAAACATATTCATCTATTCAGATATCTGATCTATCCATTCACCTTGTAAATAGACATCTGTGTTCAATCTAAATCTCATTCTTACCTAATATCCTCCTCAACAAACTTGCAACCCTGTTGATTTCTCTGAAGCATTTAAATAACCCCTTGACTTATAAGCAACAATGAAACAACATACAACCTTAAGGGACTGCAACTACAACCTAGGCTCTTTGTTCAAAGATCATAAAACATTGAAAATTCACTGAGAAAGGAGACAAGATCAAAAATAAAAACTCAAACACTTGTTGTTCTTTGTATTGATTTCCTTGAAATAATACATTCATATGCCTGAATTTAAAACAAAGAAACACCTAATAGATCTGAACTATCTATATTTATCTTCCTACTGGTGTTCATACAAGAGAATTATGCTAAAAGAACAGTGTCACAATCAAGGAAACATGCCAAAAACTAGAACCAATGGTCTCAAAGTGAAAATTGAAACCCCTAATGGTATCACAACAATGAAACTTTTTATTCCCAAGAACTGGAACCCTCACAATGGATGAAAGAAAGAAAGATATAGAACAATATGAATTCCCAGATCTAATCTTAGAATGACATGTGTCCACTTGGAATTCCATCCCCTACAACTGAATAACCTCTCTCTTCTTTCTACCCATCTGATCTGATATGGTTCTCATCATTATTCTATAACTGATTTGTAAATATCTCTAAGGATCTGAAAACATCTAGAAAGCTGATAAAAATTCCATTTAACTGACTTAGATGTGATCAAGTTCGATGCCAACTACATTTTCACTATATTTTACCCACATTCAAGTCATTACCTTACTGGAAATCACAACTGAACTTTGATACCTAAATTTAGTTGCAAGTTAGGAATCTAGGAGAAAACCTCCTATAGCTCAAATAGATTTCTTCCTATGTGAAAACTAATCCCAAAATTAGAAAGTTCATCTTCTCCCAATTTTGACGATATATAACATCACTTTATTAACCTTCTAGAAACCCCCTAAATCTCAGTTTGAAAAATACCCCCTAGCATGGCTTTTTTGGTCTGCAACCTATTTTATTTTAAATTTTCAAAAATTTAAAATATTCTAAAGTCTGAACTTTAGAAAAAGGCCCTGTTAAAATTAAACTTCTGAACATGCATATGAGAAAATATTTTTAAATTGACAGTTAAAATATCTTAGTTTCTCCCTTTGCCTTCAATTATGGGGTCAAACTAGGTTTGACTGACCTTTTTTCCATGCGGTAACCTCTAATTGCCTGCCAAGTTGCCACATCATTACTAGATGGGACCCGCTGACATGTGGCACTCTCCCGCAATTCTGCATTTCTTAACGGCCTTCAATCTTCATTTTATGAGATTGCGTTGACTGTCGAATTTGGACACATGTCACAATCTTAAGCCTCCATCTAAAATTGTTGTCGATCACCACCTCATTGCTAGCTGGGACCTACTGCCACTTGTCATATTCTCACATACCCATATTATTTATCCAATGTGCATCTCCATTTTGTGGGCATGCACTAGCCCTCCGATGCAGACACATGTTGACATCTCATGCGTCACCACCACATCATTGCACTTGCATTTTCATTTAAAATTTTCTTCAATTTGCATGCTAGCTATCCATCCAAATCGTGTCCCACACATGTCCAAGTGAGCTTGCAACTCACAAAAGCCATTTGTCTTTTAAGACACTAAGCTTATAGTGTTCAATTGTATTTAAACTATAAAAAATACCACGCAATGACAATGTGGGACAAAGACCCCTTTACCATTTTTACTATGAATGCACATGCAAGGGTACAGTGAGTAAAGGCGTGGAGAAACCATATTTTAGGTGATGCCACTCATTTCCCATATGCCAGTTTTCACACTACCCACCAGTTTTGAGCCGCCATATTCATCATATCTAGTAACCAGAATTCAATCTGATACTTCCAGCATGTATTATTATGATTCTAGGTACCCATCGTATCCCTATCCTCTTGATTTCTCTTCTTCAAGCAATCCATAGTATAATCAAGACTAGTATGCAGATTGGATGGGTACTCATTTTTCAAGTCTTTTACAGTATGATGGCTCATCCCAATTTTACAACGGTGTGATCAATTTTTCAACATTATGTTTGAAACTCCTCATCCCAAATTGAAAGACTGGTATCCTTGACGTCAAGTAGGATTCCATCGTTTGACGTCTTCTTTTATGGAGGTATCCTAATATGTCGCATCTTTCTCCTTTCATGGAGTTCCCCTTTGAAACAACTTTCTTGCCTTTTTGTTTGTTGTGAGAGCTTGGTCCTCCAGTGGCTTCCTTTCACCTTCTGGTAGCATTTTCCTTCAAACTGTCATGTCTCTTAGTGTAGACTCCCTTCAATCATTTGAAACACTACCTCCAACATTGCCTTGACTATGGATGCTACATAGATTTTCTTTTAAGCCCATCATGGGATCCTTTTCAATTCATAAGCAGCTTTCCTTATGTTAATTCCCATCTCCAAGGTGTGAGTTTTGATTTCTTGATATGGCTTCTCCCTACGCCCACTCCTTAATGGTGATTTCTCAAATGGTCGTCAGCTTCCTCTTTTCTACTGCCCTACGGTTGCCGTGGACTAAGGCTTCTTTCACCTGTGAGGGTTTGTGTTTAACATGTTCTTTATTAGGCATGGATTCTTTCCCTACTATGTGGGGCCTCCTTTTGACATGCTAGCTTCATTCTTAGTCTGCCCCATGTGGATTTGCTTTTGGGCATTCCCCTTTCAACCTGCACCTATTCCTTCATAAGTGTTGCTCTTCTATGGCATGATGGCATCAATTTATTGCATGTGTCTTATCTATTGCGTGTGATTCCACTTATCGCTGGTGTATTCTCCATCATGTGGGGTCCTTTCTAAACTGAGACGCCTCCTTTGATTGCTACCTCTGCAAGCCTTTTGTGTTGACTTGATCACATGGTTTGCGCATGTCCAACTTGATGCAATTTATTGCACTTTTTTATTACAAACTCTTTTGATGAAAGATGTTGCCGCAATATTCAAGTTATTTTTTCATGCAAAGATACCATTTTCCAATATCATTCTCATTTATCTTTGGCTCGAGAATTACATATATGTCCACATATTGATTGGGTGAATAAAGGAAGCAACTGAAAATCCAAATCCTGTGTCATCATTATCATCATAATCCTTTGCAATTTAGACATTTAAGAGTGCTTCTTCACTACATAGGATCTCCTGATTTCATAGGCACATCACACTTAGTAAGAAATGTGGTTTTCAATCTTCCCACTAGTTCAATATTACCAAAGAGGAACGAATTTGAACACAATAATATTTGGCACTATTTACTGTGGTCTCCTCCAAGTTTTCTATTTTCTCTTTAGGTGTGGGAGTCTTGCTTTGTTATCTTGTTCTATCTGCATCTGAATTACCAGCACATGGGTGTGGGTTTTCCTTTTTCTGAGCCATGAGCTTTGTTTCTCACGTAGACCCCTACTTGGCGCCTTCTCTTTATTCAAATGTCTTGCCTAATGGACGTTGCCTCCCCTCCTTGTTTTCATTCTTGGTATGGATCTATAGTTGTATTCTAAGATGATTTAGGATGCAAGATAGTTCTCAAATCCTTTTGCATTAGGTTGTCTATTCAAATTGGAAAATAGCATAAGATGAAAGTGTTCTATAAATGGAAGGAACGTTTGTCTAATTTATCTTTGGAGTTTTTAGTATCCCATCATTTTCTTCCTTAATAAAGGAGTGAATGCCTAAAGCTCTTTAGATTCGTGTCTTGTTTGCAGATTCTTGGGTGACACTAGATTGATTTGGTTTGGTTATTGAACTAGGCAAAGGTGTTGTGCCATTTGATGGACTATTAACATTATATGGTACCATTGAATTTATAACACTTCTTGGTGATGCAACTCCACTTGCAAAGCCTTGCCTAGAAAGTGAGGTGTATTTGTGTCTACTAAATGACATGGATTGTTGAGCCTATTGATGTTGTGGATCAATCTAAATTAAACTGGCCAAAGTAGTTGCATTTGATATAATTGATACTCCAAGTGATTTCTCCTTCTATTGATTTCATTAATTTGTGATGTCTTGTTCATTTGATGAATTTAGTTGGGCTCCAAAGTGGGTCCAGCTAAAAAAAAATTCATTTCTGAAAAACTGAAGTGCCAAAGTGATCCATTCACCCTCTTGCACTGATTTAGAACAAATTTGACCACTGATATATTATTAAAAATTCATTTTATCATTTTATGCAAACTATCAACTTGGTGCCAAGAGGTCCTTTGACTAGCCTTTAAAACTGACCAAAACACTTGATCAGGCTCTGAAAATTGGCATATTGATTCTCTACTCTGCACTCTTGCACCCTGTCAAATCTCATCTCATGAAAAATTCAAGGTCAAAATATATTGACCATCAAAGTTGACCTCTCAGAACTGCCTACAAGAAAACATGTCACTAAATAATAAATTGTATTCAGATTTGGCAAGAAGACTGGGTAAATTGACACTTGGGAAGATGAAAACTAGGGCATTGGTTCACTGTCATGAGGATGACATAAGTCTATGATTTGGTCTCATGATGGATAACTGGAGGCGTTTGGCAAGTGGTCAAAGTGGGCTACTCAAATTTGTAGACTGGAAACAATGTTAGAAAAGCATTTTTTGCAAATAAAATTGACTTGGGAAAGTGTGCAAACAAATTCGTCAAGATGTGAAAATTGGCACACTTAAAGTAGTTTTAGTATACAACATAGTGGTATAATCCATTCGATCTCACCTATCACTAATTAGGAGTTATGACATCCCGAACATGGGTAATGACAAATTTGCACTTGCTAACACCAGTAAAAAGCTAGCAATTACATTTGGAATCACATTTGAAAACTAATCAAACGGATTTTTCATAAGCTCAAACTTGAAACATAGCAAGTCTTTGACCTCTAAAATGCAACACAAAAGGAATTTTCTCATTACAGTCAGCTGGGTCAAAGTTATTATAGGTCAAACAAGGCTTCCTAGAATTCAAAACAATTCATATCAGCATGACATCAATAAATGACCAACTTTGAGGGATTCAAAACCTAGTCAAACGGACTCAAAACAACTCAAAATCTGAAACATAGGTTCTTTGGTATGGGTTCTAAACATTCCCAAAGTGGTAAGTCATGAAATATTTCTGGTTACAAGATATTCAATTGCAAACATAGCCTCCTGTTTGACACTAGGGCGAAAATGCAGAATTGAAAATTGCTCAAAACGGGATCTCACAGAATGGCTCAGAATGACAATTTAACTTTATGGAACACATAAATGCACTAAATGAAAAGTTTTAGAAACATTAAACACTGCATGGGGCTCAAAGGTACAGTCAAGTACACACTCATTAAAAGCATTTATGGGGCTTAACTTCATCAATGGTACCCAAAATTGGGGCTGCAATTTTGAGCATCAACAATGGCTCTGTCTAGGGATGCATGTCCATTGTGGGCATGGCAAGGATTCAAATCTCTAGTAGAAGTAGACCACTCTCAAAACTTCTCTTGAACAGCTTTATTGAAAGCAAAAACAACTACCTTTACTATGTACAAGCGATGACCCCAGGTTACCAAACTTAACAAAAACTTTTACCTCTATCATATACTTGATTTTCATTTACATCTTCTTGAGGTAAATTGAAATTATCAATCAAGAAACTAATACTTCATATTTCTCAACAAACTAGATCTACCCACAAATACTGAAAGCCTCTGATATTTAAAATAAACCATGCATTGGCACAGAGATTTAGATTAGAGTCACCACTTACACTTAGTGAGAAAAGATTTGAAACAATTTACCACTTGTACATTCTGAACTAGACTTTCAATATGGAAAAAATTGCATATCACTAATTTGCAGCAGATCTATACAACCTTCTACCAATTAAATTTCTCCAAATACACTTCACAAACTTTATACAACAAGCTGAAACTCAATCCAATGAAGTATATGAAATTCGTCAAACTATTCTCCTCCTCTTAGTGCTGAAAATCACATGATGGGGAACACTACCTCTTAATAACCAATTTTCATGAAAAGATAATACATGAAAATAAAAATACCTCAAGATCTGATTGGCTAGAAGTTCTTTGTCCACTACTTACAACAACAAACCCAAAATCTCATATATTCTTTATTGAACTGTTTGAACCAGCACATCACAAACCTTACCAACCTTTTAAATGTTTCAACCTCTTCAAATATGCTCTTCTCCTACATTAACTAATCACAATTTGTGCATAGAACTGCATTGGTACATAGATTAACTTTGAGTCACCACTCACATTAAGTGAGACATGGATTGCATTAGTCTTAAGGATACCACAAACTGATTTGAAACAATAACAGATAGAAGACACCTCTTCAAATTTACCTTGAATTTGAAACCTCTACACAAAGCTGAAATATGACTTTCTTGACTTTGAAATTATAATAGAAACTCACAAAATTGAACTCATTGAAGGTATATTCATTTCTCAACACAGTTTGCATCCAATTCAAGAACTACTACTGTAAGAGAATAAAGCTTACTGGGGAACATGAAATTTTAGGAAGGATATGAAAAGAACACCATAATTCGTCACTACTGTAGCAAATTCTTCCTTCTGTATTGAATCCTTTTTAAATTCTCAAGGTTTGTCTGTCATTTTAGATTCAATACAACTCCCCAGCAAATTCGCCATTTTGTTGGTGTTTGAAAACATTACCGATCTCCAATTACCCCGATGAGAATATGACACATCTAGGGGCAGCTAACTCCCATCTTTAACATATCATTTCAGACACTGAGCCAACTATAAGGCATAACCCTTCTTCATTTCAAGCTCTACAAGACCTATGTGGATTAACCTTGAGGTTCTCAGATATGGTACCAATGCAATTAAAACTTACATATGAACCTATTTATTGCAGATGAAAACCCCTTTATCTCCTAATAACTTATATAATGACATAGATCTACATTAGCAAATTGCAAATCTAGGAAATTCATCAGCCGAGTGAGGGTTAGACTTTTTAGCTCTGCAACATGAAAGGAAAGAACGTGTTGGAATTAACCTGGGAAAGTGTGCAAACAAATTTTTCAAGATGTGAAAATTGGCACACTTAAAGTATTTTTAGAGTACAACATAGTGGTACAATCCATTCAATCTCACCTATCACAAATTAGGAGTTATGACATCCTAAACAAGGGTACTGACAAATTTGCACTTGCTGACACCAATAAAAAGCTAGAAATTGCATTTGGAATTGCATTCGAAAACTAATCAAATAGATTTGTCATAAGTTCAAACTTGAAAAATAGTAAGTCTATGACCTCTAAAATGTAACACAAAAGGAATTTTTTCATTTTGGTCAACTAGGTCAAAGTTATTACAGGTCAAATAGGGCTTCCCAGAATTTAGAACAATTCATATCGGCATGACATCAGTAAATGACCAACTTTGAGGGATTCAAAACCTAGTCAAACAGACTCGAAATGACTCAAAATCTGAAACATAGGTTCTCTAGTATGGACACTAAACACTCCCAAATTGGTGAGTCATGAAACATTTTTGGTGTGAGATATTCAATTACAAACAGAGCCTCTTGTCACTGTTTAACACTTAGGTGAAAATGCAGAATTAACAATTGCTCAAAACAGGATCTCACGAAATTGCTCAGAATGACAGTTTAACTTTATGGAACACACAAATGCACTAAATGAAAGGTGTTAGAAACATTAAACACCTCACAGGCTCAAAGGTACAGTCGAGAAAACACTCATTAAAAGCGCTTATGGGGCTTAATTTCATCAATGGTACTCAAAATCGGGGTTGTAATTTTGAGCGCCAACAAGTCAAACCAAAAGGCATAACCAACTATTCATACAAACCATCTTTTGTCTTGAAAGTAGTTTTCCATTCATCACCTTCTCTAATTCTGATATGATGACTACCACTCTTCAAATCAATATTTATAAAATACTTTGCTCCACTCAAAAAATCCATTATGTTATCCATCCTTGGCATAAGAATCCTATGTTTCACTGTTATCTTGTTAATAGCTCTAGAATTAGTACACATTCTCCATTCTCCTTTCTTCTTAGGTGCCAATACAACAGGTACAACACATGGACTCAAACTTTCTCTAATCAAACCTTTCTACAATAACTCATGCACTTGTCTATTAAGTTCTTCATTCTCTATAGGTGTCAATCTATATGGTGTTTTATTTGGCAAACTAGCTCCAGGAATCAAATCCATACAATGAGTTATACTTCTCATTGGAGGTAAACTATCAGGTATATCCTCTAAAACAATCTCTTTATATTCCTTCAATAAATTTTCAATTTTTATTGGTACTTGACTTCTACTAGTTTCTACTGTCACTCGGTCATTACTAGCAAAACTTGGTCCTCTAGGAATTATAGCAAAACAAACTTGGTTCTTTTTTATTTCCTTTTCAAATTGTTTCCCATTGATCATGCAAATTTTTATAGTAGTACAATTCACCTCATCTAAACTTTCAATCAAAGGTAGCAATATTTGCTTCTTCCCATTCATCCAAAGAGTATATTGATTCAATCTTCCATCATGTATAGCATATCTATCATATTGCCATGGTCTACCCAACAAAATATGACAACAATCCATAGGCACAATATCACACAAAACTTCATCAAAGTAATGTCCAATCTTGAACTTCACAGGGCATTGCTCACTTACCAATATTTTATGCTCATCTTTGATCCATGAAACATGATAGGGTTTACAATGCTTTAGCCTCTACAATTACAACTTTGTAACCAGCTCTTCTGATGCCAAATTTGTAGAACTTCCATTGTCAATGATTACCTTGCAACATTTTCTAGCCATCTTACATCTTGTCTTGAAAAGACTTCTTCTTAAAATAGGTTCCTCATCACTTCCTTTATTACATAAGGTTCTTCTCACCATCATATTTTCTCCAGCCTGAGGTCCACTTGGTGAACCCTCGTTATCTCCTTGAATCACAACATTTCTATTACCTTGCCTACTTTAAGAAGATCTACATTCAAAGAATCTATGCCCTTCTTTATCACATCTGAATCAATTGCCATGAAAACCACTTTTAGAATAAGAATTACATCTTCCTCGGTAAGAACCAGTACCTCCTTGATAAGAATCACCACCTTTCCATTCAATCTTTCCTTTGTCATCATTCTTCCATTCAAATTTTCCCTTATCTTGCACAAAATTGTTAGATTTTCCACCTTCTCCACAAGATCTACCTCTACCTCTTTGGAATCTACCACTTCTAACTCTTTGTCTTTGTTCATGCTTCTTTTTCAAGATCTCCTCAACCTTCAAGGCATATAGTATGCTTCCTCCACACTTTCCAATTTCACAAAAATTATTTCATCTTGAATTCCTGATCTCAACCCATTTATGTACGTTGCAATTTTCTCAACATCATCATCCACATGTCCAAATCTGATGTCCAATCTATAGAATTCCTTAGTATACTCCTTCACAGTCATGTCTCTTTGTCTCTAATTTTGAATCTTTCTCAACAAGCTAACCTGGTAATCAGCAGGAAGAAATTTGTTCTTCACTTTGTTTACCATCTTCGCGTAAGTTTTGATCTTCTCCTTTCCTCTACTTTGCCTATTAGTTTGCAAATGCTCCCACCATAGTGAGGCATACCCTTTCAATCTAGTAACTACAATCTTCACCATCCTATTATCAGGAGTTTTTTCACACTCAAAGAACTTCTCCATTTCAGAGATCCAATCCAACATAGTATTGGTGTCCAATTTCCCATCATAAGGAAAAACTTCTACAACAGGCTTTGAATTTTCTTTAGACAATGCTCTCAACAACCTTGCTTCATCTTGGTCTTCTTCAGGTTCTAGATTAGGGTTTGGTGCTACTGCTTCATCATCACTTACATCATCAAGATGTGATCCTCTCCTCTAGGTGGTCTCTACAACATCTAATCTGGCTGCAATTTTTCTCAATGTATCTAATATTGCATTATCAGCATTTCCTCTACCTCAAACCATATTTACAAATTAGGTTCCTGCAAGATCATAACCCTTTGCAAGTTATAGGTCAAATCCATAGATCTACAACCCTATAACCCAATTCACTTAGGGTTCTACATGATCCAATCACCACAAGGATGAACCTCAAGCGCTGATACCACCTAATGCAAGGAGGGAGAGAATAACTAGGGCCAAAGGCACACCCATCTATCCAAACCACCCTACAAGAGTTAACACAACAAAAAACACAAAACAAGAACAACACCAGGGAGGGAGAGAACAAAATGTTTATTGATTCATCAGATAATCAGCATACATGCCCAACTATAAGGCCTTCTAGGTTATGGCCAATTACAATACACAGCTTCTAGATTTACGATCCAACTTCAAGTTCGCACTTCTAGGCACATAACGTCCTTTTTCTGATCTTCCCAATTCTACCTAAAAACTCAATCCTAGACTTCCTTAAATACTTGTGTGGCCATAGGTCAACCCATCATAAAATTAAATCTTACATTAAATGCATGCATAACCACAAGTTGCCTCACATCAAATATAAACTACCTCTATCAAAATTAAATACGAGCAAGGTTGGCCCAAACTAGAACTAGACACAGACAACTCGACAAACAAAGGCTGCACGAAATACTGGCACTTGACATCCAAACGAATGCTTGGCAACCACATGAACTCAAAAACTAAAGGATTGCTCAATAACCACACAAACTCGGCAACCAAGGGGCCACTCAGAAACCACACAAAAACGGCAACCAAAGGATCAGTTGGCAACCACATGAACTTGGAAACTAAAGGATCACTCGGAAACCACACAAACTTGGCAACCAAAGGATCACTCAGCAACCACATGAACTTGGCAACTAAAGGATCACTTGGCAACCACATGAACTCGAAAATCAAAGGATGACTCGGCAACAACTAAGAACTTGACATCAAATAGAATGCATGGCAATGCAAGACATTGCAACTTGGTAGAATTGAAAATATGTAGGATAGTAGAGACACCCAGGATGTTCCTACTTAATAGAGTTCAAGGTCATAGGAAGAATATTCTTTTTTGGATTCATTGATCTTTTCACTAAAGAAAACTATTGACCTACCTTCTTGATTCAACACTACCCCTACTACTAGGCCACTTGCATCACACTCTAGGGTGAAGAGTTTTTCAAAACTGGGTAATTGCAAAATAGGTTGGGTATCTACTTGCTTCTTGAGCATTTCAAATGACTTTTCAGCTTCTAAGGTCCATAAAAACTTGAAATTGACCCCACCCTTTATGGTCTCTAGAAAAGGTGCACATATGCCACTAAAATCTCTAATAGACTTCCTATAGAATTGAGCAAGAACATGAAAACTCCTTACCTCAATTGATGCAGGAGGTGGTGGCTAGTTTAGGATTGCAACAACCTTCTCTTGTTCCACCTTAAGGGTACCCTTAGACACCACAAAGCCTAAGTACACAAACTCTTGCTTGAAGAAGTCACACTTCTCAAGGTTGATAACAAGCTTTTCCTCATGAAGTCTTTGCAATACTGTCTCCACATGTTTGATGTGTTCCTCTTCAATTTTTTAGAAAATGAGCATATAATATAGGTACACCACCAAAAATCTTCGTGTGAAGTCTTTAAGCCCTTCATTCATGAGCTTCATGAATGTGCTAGGAGCATTAGAGAGACCAAATGACATCACTAGCCATTCATAGAGCCCATCTATGGTCTTGAATGTTGTCTTCCATTCATCTCCCTCCTTAATCCCAATTTGGTGGTATCCACTCTTCAAGTCCAATTTGGTGAAGTACATTGCTCCTCCAAGACAATCCATGAGATCTGCAATTTGTATGGAAAACCTATACCTGATTATGACTCTATTTATGGCTCTTGAGTGTGTAAATAATCTCCATTTTCCTTCTTTCTTGGATGCTAGCACAATAGGGACTACACATGGGCTTATGCTCTTTTGAATTATACCTTGGTCATTCAACTCTTGCACTTGTCTTGCCACCTCCAAGTTTTGATCTGGAGTGAGCTTGTATGTTGCTTTGTTAGGTAGGGATGCACCTGGAACAAAGTCTATTTGGTAGCTTATGACTCTTCTAGGAGGTAAGGTAGCAGGAGTTCCATCACTTACTATGTCCTTGTATTTCTCAAGAAATGCCTACACCTCCTTTGGTAATGGCTCTTTGATTGTATTCTCCTCTCCTTTGGACTTCAGTACTACTTCATAACCTTGGCTCTCCTCATCCTTGAGCTCCTTGAAAAATTCATTCCCAATACACAACAAGACACTTGGCACTTTGGACTGTAATGCATCTTCTTCCAATAGGGATTGGATCTTAAAGGTTCTGCCATCCTTCTTAAATGAGATGGAATTTTCCTTTCCATCATATACTACTTCTCTATCAAATTGCTCAAGTCTGCCTAATAGCACATGGCAAGCATCTATGGGCAAGATGTCACACAATAATCTATCCTTATACCCTGCTATAGAAAAATCCACCCAAGTCTATTCATTGACCAGTATACTCTGTCCTTTATTGAGCAAAGTCACTTTATAGGGATTCACATATGGCACCTTAGGTAGTTTGATTTTTTCCAGTGCCTCTTCTAATATTATATTATCAGTAGATCTAGAGTCTATACCACTTTGCATACCTTCCCTAGGATCTTACATCTGATCCTAAATAGTGCCTTCCTATTCTTAGGTTAATCAGGAGTTGGTTGCTTATTCAGTACCCTCCTAAACATAAGGTTTTCAGCCTTCTCTGACTCTATGTGGTCCATTTTAGAGTCCTTGTTGTATTTTTCTTCTTGGACATATGCTATCCTCTTTTCATGGTTAGAAGAAGAGGGTTTATTAGGGCATTTATATGTAGGGTGGTCTAATTGACCACAGTTGTAACACTTCATAGTAGCAAAGTATGAGTTACTTCTACCTGATCCTCTACCCCTATTAGAGCCTCCTTGGTTACCTCTCCCTCTTCCATAACCTCCTCTAGGAGTTCCTTTATTGGTTTTCTCAGTGAGTTTAGTCTCACCTTGGTTTCTATGCTCATTGCCTCTACTTTGGTATCCTCCTCCTTTTCCTCTCTGATTTCTACCTTTTCCTCTATCTTTGAAGTTGGAGTCTCCTTTCTTCTTGTTATTTTCCTCCACCTTTAGAGCTGGCTGATGGCACCTTTGAACAGTGGTAGGTTCCCACAAACTAAGTTCGTTTTGGATATTCCACATCAAACCACCCAAATACCTACCACCTTTGTTGGCTCCTTTTCTTGCTTCTTGGATCTAAGGCATAACCTCTAAAACTCCTCTGTATAAGAGGTCACATCTAAATCTTTTTGTTTTAGTCCTTGTCTTCTTTTATGAAGTTAATTTTCAAAATCTTTTTCTAGGAAGTTCTCCTTCAACTTGGTAACCATGGAATTCTAGTTGGCTATAGGATTCTTGCCCGTATTGATCCTCCAATTATGTACATACTTTCACCATGTTAAGGTTGAGCCTCTGAGTCTTGACTTAGCCACTTTGACTTTTTGTGCCTCTAATACCCTTTCACACTCAAAATGGTTCTCCATGCCATCCAACCAATCCATAACTTCATCTATATCTATATTTCCATTGAATAGTGGAACACCTTCCAAAGATTGCCCTCTCAGGGATTTAATGTCTTTCAAGAAAGGTTCCTCATTCAAGATAGGTTCTAGTTCAAGTACAACATCCTCTTTTGCTACCTCCTTACCCTTATTATTCTCTTATTGTTCCTTCTTTTTAGCTACATTAGCAACTTCATCCAACTTTTTCTTTACCTCTTCCAAGGATACTTCAAGGAGTTTATTTTTCTCCTTCTACTCATCAACTTCCTTAGCTACCTCTACATTACTCACCATTCTTGACTCACCCACTAAATCTCTAGTAGTTGTAGACATACACCACTTCCCAGGTCCTCAACTTGCTCTAATACCACTCTGATGTGAAACCCAATTGTTCTCCTTCCCTAACTTCCTCTATGGTTTCCTTAGGTCTCTCACTTGACCTAATAGTTGTTGAGATAATGGGTGTTGCACACATTGCATAATATTGTTATTTTATTATTTTATTATGTAATGTTGTGCCTAGATGGATGTGCAACATGTAAAGATTCCCATGGAATATTCTTGATGAGTTGTATTGTAACATTGTGAAAATATTTCATGTAATTATTTAATATTGGGAAAAAGAATTAAATGC